>QNUK01000116.1:567500-1167500 GCA_013621035.1 Clarias magur | reverse complement strand
AGGAACCTGCTTAATGGCCACCACTTGGCCTGATTCCTTATGGATTGCTTTGAATACGCTTCCATAGGACCTGAACACAGTTTCATCAGGTCTAATTAGAACACATTATGAACACTTACATGATTTCTAAAAATTAAAATAAAATTTTACATTACCCTTCACCAAGTTTTTCAAGGACATCAAAGACTTCCTCAGGTTGCTTGGTTAGACTGTCTTCACTGAGCTTCTTCAATTTACTGTCAGGACACATAGTAGGCAGTAAAAGATGACAGTGCATCCAACAGTGTTCAGAAAAAATATTCTTATTATTGCCAACCAGCAAGGTATCTTGAATATAGCAAAAATATCATATCTTGTTGTAATCATGTTTGAGATACACAACATTTAGTTTTCTAACAAACCATTTTATTTAAGCTTTTATAAAACAAAAGTATCATCCCGATGCAAGATATTATGTTAAGACAACACTTTGTCACATTAATAATTTTCCAAATCTATAACACATCTCTTACCCTGTAGTGAAAAAATAGCACATTTTGAAACACATGAAAGGTGTTAGTTTTACTTCTACCACTCTCAAACTGAATTTTGTAACTTCTAAGAAGGCTTGAATGTTTTGTACCATTGAAAAACTTGTTTACTGTCACTTTAACTGTCATTGTGATATAGAGTAAACATTCTATCTATCATTCTATCTATCGATATACTGTATGTCACCGGTATATATTGGTACATGTCAATTTCTAGAGATGGGGAAAAATCTATTCAGTTACATTTCTGAAAAAAGAGAAAACATTCTACATTTATGTACGCTTGCGTTTGAGGTGCTAAAGTGTTGCCAATCTTTTAGAATCCTACAGCTTGTGCATTCTAAACTATTCATAAACTGGTAGGCAGAACAGCATCCTGTGTAGTTGAAATAAATTCAATCATTCATTCATCTTCTATAACATCTACCCTGTGTACATGGTTGCGAGGTCCTATCCCAGTCTCTTGTGCCACAAAACAGGGTACATCCTGGACTCATCAATCTACACAATCACTGACCTGAGGCAGGAATTGGACCCTTGACCCTGGAGGTGCATGATTTACAGAATGGCAACAGAAATCAAATCGGCACCTAGGTATCGTGATAATTTTATATCAGGAGGTCCCTAATAGTTCTCATCCCTATCGGTTTCTTTCAAAAATGTGACGTGCCTGCCAACTATATTATATAGAGTAACTATACAGAGTTACTATACTACAGAGTATAGTTGGCATGGCATGTAACTTTTATGAAGGACATTGACATAAAACCTCATATAATGATGACACATTGATGTCCAATGTATAACATAATGACACTTAAAGTAAAGCTTTTCAGCTTGTTTTTTATTTTCATTTATTTAAACATAACACACGTGTAAAATATCATAAGCATATGAGTACAGAACGTATACTCACAACCAAAACTCCATGTTATTTCTTAACAACACATGTTTATTCTTAACAAGGAGGATGTTATTGAGGAATTCCCCATAATGCTGACTACTGTTTGTTTGATGCTGGTTTAACATTAAATAAATACTTCCAACAAACCTCTCTCTCTCTCTCTCTCTCTCTCTGTTTAACAGCAAAACACATTTTAATTTTAATATACATATTTTAAGCCTGGATTAATCTTTATAAATACATGTAAATGTTTGTTATAAATGCATGAAGGCAAAAAGTAACAATATCAGCTAAAATGTCAAAGACTGATTATGATGTTTCTTATCTAATCACCCTATTCACCTAAAGTGATGCCTTAAAGTGTATTATAAGTAAATAAATTAAACATCCATCCCGACATTTGTCACGCAACCCTCTTTTCTAAACTACTGTAAACACTGACTAGCTAGCACTAGCGTTAGCATAATACACCACTAAAGATAGCTTATAAACCGAACAGCTACTCCTGTGCGGGTGACTTAGCTAACTAAAATGTTTTATTGTTGTATTATTATTATTATTATTAATTGTTGTTGTTGTTGCCGTTAGCTTGTAGCTAGCTTGTGTGCTAACAGTAGAAACCTGTGATGCGGCCTGGACACAGTCCTATTAGCACTTAGCAGTTAGCATGTTAAGTGAAAATAGCTCTTACTTTTTAGGCACCGGCTGTTCCATCGCGCTGACAAAAAGATTAAATAAATAGCGTCTATTGTTCCTCAACAAATGCGGAATCTGAAAAACTGGCGTACGTATATAAAAAAAAAATCACGACATAATTATTCTTTCCAACACTTCCGTTCGCTTTTCATTTCCTCGCCTTTCCTTCGAGCCGCGTTAACGACACTGCTGTTACCATTAGTGACTACAGTATAAAATTATAAAAGTCCCCAAGGCACGTGAAAGCCGTTTAATCCTAAATATTTAATGTAATGTTATATTATGTTATAATTTTAGAGCTAAAATAAACAGTGAGATTCCCCCCACTATTGATTCGGTTAAACAGTTTTACATTTATTAAAGTGACATAAAGGAAAGGAAACCCCACATTAGTGTGTTTTGCTGTAAATTGTGTTTATGTACCACATTTTACACATGAAATTTAATGCATTTACTTACAAATATATATTTATGATAAATATCTGTCTTATAAAATGAGTTATTAAGACCTTTTTTTTTGTCAGCCTGGAAGGTACTGGTAGAAAATGTACAAATTTCTGAATCATATGAAAACAACAAAATTTTATTAATTTATTTCTATTTATTTTGAAACTAATGACACTGACATTTAAATATTTTTAAACATTTTAAAAATGTTTTATTAATTCAAAGTTGTAGTAGTAGTGGTTAGCACTGTGACCTCACGCCACCAGGATTGAGGGTTTGATATCGTCACCTTCGGGTCTGTGTGCTTGGAGCTTGCCCAAACTGTGCCCAAAGTCTTCTGGGATAGGCTCCAGGCCCCGCATGACCCTGTAGAGGATACGCATTATAGAAGATGAATAAATTAATTAAATCAAATTAGTCAAGTAATGAAGGAGCTAGAAGATCATTTCAAGCTTCCAGTGGGGATGTAGCTTGGATATCTTTTTGCACATTTATCCTTATTCATAATTATATCATATTCTCTGAAAATGTGTCCTTTGCCCAAATAGTTAATGTCGTTAACAATCCATTATGTAGTTAAAAATCCAACTTGTTCCATCTTACCCAATTAATCGGGTATGAATGGGAAGAGCTTGGAAAAAGCTTTCCAAAGATACCAAGGTCAACCTTGAGGACACTTATATCCGAGCTGGTTGCACTACTGCCAAAATGAAAACAAAATGCCAAGCCATTATAGATCAAGCCGGTAATTAGGGATTCTAGCATAATTTTCACATGCCAAAAAAGTGATGAAGTGCACAGCGGTTGTAGTTGCTTGTCTAATCTGATGAATAAATGTTTGAGAATTTCAAGTTGTCTTATCAGGTGTTGTTTTTAAAACAACATGTTTAGGATGTTGCATTAGTATTGGTAGTTCTAAAGCTTTCTACATTTACTAGTTTGATCTGCTCGTCCTGTATTTTGGCAGGTGGAAGCTCCTGGTTGGATATCTTAGAAGGGTAAGAAATTCTCCTGTAATCAGACTGAAATCAGACTGGCTTCCTATTCACAATCTGCTCATACTCACCACCATTTCCAAAATCATTTGACAAATCACTGTTTGGTTTTACAGTATAAAGTTGTAGAACAGCAGTGATTTATAATTCTATATTTAGTGTCACACAGACGACAAGTGGTTTCTTCCTCCTGTTATCTCAATGAGGTTTGCCTCAGGTAATCACAGAAGGCTTATAAGGTTGCCTGTTTGTATAAATAATTTGTTTTCCCGTTTCATTAATTAATTGGTTTATCATGCTAACTTCATTTTAGGAGAATTAAATGTATCAAATTTAAATGTAAGAAATATTGATATTGAATATTGATTTTGTAAATATTAAATATCAGGAACAAATCATTTAAACACATCAATTTAGTCACAATCAATCAATCAATCAAGGGGTTAAGTGATTAATTGTTTGATGCATGGTTTATGTATAAATGCTGCTCTGTACACTGTACGGTGTTGCCTTATGCAGATAGAGACAGAGATAGCACGTAAGTGGATCTCTGTAGAAGGAGAGGGATGGACAAGTGTGTGTGTAATAGTGAGAGGGAGAGAGGGGGGGGGGGGGCCTGGAGTGAAAATCAACATGACACACATGTAGCACATTGCGGACACTGCATCAGAGACGAGAAGACACAAAACACAACTAGCTGGCAGGAGCACACCCAGTAAATACACAGCACAGCACTTTAGGCTACTAGTAACACTATCACAGGCTAGAGCAGCACACACACACACACACACACACACACACACACACACACGCTCTATTTGTGAGCTGGTATCAGGAGAACAGTGTCATGTGAAAAAGGCTACCTTGGAGCAGTGGTTAATGAGTGCAGTTGAGAAGGATGAGTCTTGACCCTGTGCAGGTCATGAAGGGCCAGGACCCCATTCCGTCCTTTAGCCCTTTGTCAGACTCGAACGGGGACAGCAAAGCTTCCTGGGATGACAACGAGGGCCTATGTGATAGTGTGGGTTCTACAAAAAAATCCAAAACTGTAAGTCTATGTCTATTTTATTTTTCTCTCAACTAACTTCATCTCCACAGTGAGCTTTATTAATCATGGATTTGCTTGGCGTTTTTGCACTCACATAAACATTTTAGCCAGCATGTATGTTGGCTTGTTAAATGTTTACATTGCATACGTGTTTCATAAGTCACCTCTGTCTTCCCTCTGTCTGTTTTTATTTCTCTCTCAGTACCCATAGCTAGTGGATTAGCACTTCGAGGGCTGGTAGAGAGTTTGACACTTCTAATGCAAGTTAATGTATTGCCTTTAATGGGCCTGCAAGGATCTTTTAAGCATTGCAGGATGAACAGGATAATACACTAGCTTTTGAAGGTTTTGTCCTGTGTGGTTATTTAACACTGTTCAATAAATTGATGGACAGACAATTACCATTACAGAGGGGGAGGGCATGAAAGAGAAAAAGAGAAAGAGAGAGAGAAAGCAAGACAGAGAGAGAGAGAGACAGAGAGAGAGTGCTGCTAAGCAATGAAGCTAAAAGTAGAGAGATAATTCCATCTAAGCTGCAGCAGGTGTGGATTATGTCACATGGGCTATTCCTGATATCAAGCACAGTAATGCTACCGTAAGGGTATTAAAATGTAAATATAAACATGAGAAAACTGAAAATTCTGACAAATTGAACATTGTACGGTAGTTTATCATAATGTAAATACACTGAGTAAACACTGTATAGTGATATATTACATATAAGCTCAGAAGTCCAACCTATTAAGTACTTTGAATCTATACTGATTAAAAAATGTATTACTTCTTCATAAAAATAAATTTACTTACTGTAGTCTATCTGTTGTGAAGGGAAAAAAAGTGAATTTAGTCTAGATAGTGTCACATCTAGTATACTGTAGATGGTGATCCATTATTTTAAATGGATTGAAAAATGGTTGCAATTCAGCAGCAGCAACAACAAAACTTGTAATCATTGAAGCTTTCTGAAAAGAAATGTATATTTAACATTTTGCAAGGAGATTTTATGTCAGATCTTTATAAATGTCAGGGGTAAAGCTGTTCAATAGTCAGTTTTCCGGTATGCCAACTAAAAATACCGGAATATAGATTTTCTGACATAACTCAATGTCAGCTATAATATACAATATGTGTGGCTTATGTGGATTATTTTTTTTGTCTTTAAGATAAAGTCATGTTTCATTATACTTTTTGGGTTTCTATTTTCTGCAGATCATTTGTAAAACGAACACAGTTTCCGTTTTCAAAATCAGAAATCATAGGGATGTAGACATTTGCACTCAACCTGCATGTGTGGGATGTGTAACTTTATAAATCTTCAAGGTTGGTCATCCTGCACAGTCTGTGCTGTTCTCATCCCTGTTTCAAAGTTCACTTTTCTCTGGGTTCAATGTTAATTACACTTTTAATTTTTAAAACTACTTTACACTTAGACATCATCCCTTCTTTTTGCAAGTGATTAATAATTGTGCATAACCTGAGTGCATGTATGTAGTTCTTAGATTATAGCATGCAATTTGTACATTTCATAATGTTAAACCCCAAAAAACACATACTGTTATGCATGTTTTGTAATATTAATTAGGCAGTTTTTGATTGGGTTTTTACAAGTGCTAATTATTATTGTTCAATTTTTAATAAACATACTACATAAATAATTATTACCCTATGCCACCTTTATCTACGTTTTCCTTTCCTTTTGATGGATTTGTGCCAAATAAGGTTTAAGAAGCAAAGTGTATTACTCAGAACACACTAAAGCCATTCCATTCTACCTTACACAGGCAATTTAAGTACTTAAGGATGATTTAATCTAATATTCTATGCACTATAAATCTTTAAAGGAAAACCCCAATAGCTAAGATACACTGGAGCCCTGGTATCTATATATGTAATTACAGACTGTATGTAAATAAAGAAACGCTATTAAAAGGGAAAATAATTCGTACTATGAATATCACCACACAACAGAGCCATGAGACTAGAAATAGGCTACCACCACAGTACTGCTTTGTTCACGAACATGGCATGATTCCAACTCAATTGACCTGCTGCACCCAAATGCTAACTTCTCGTATTGTATATCATATAGCATATCATCTCAAATGTTGCTTAAATCTGTGTTGGTGATTGATATGCATCAAGTAGTTGCATGTTATATCACATTATTATGGAATATTGTCCCACCATTTAGAATGATTCAGTTAAATGTGTAATTAAATAACAAGACAATAGTGTCTACCACTTAATCTTTGATTTTCACATAAAATGTCTAATATCTGCATAATGTCATCATATTACAAACACCAAACCAAAACGTTATTCTTAATTACATTTATTTCTTAGAAACTGATATGATTTGTACCTTTATAAAGGGCCCAGTGAGACGAGCCAGGAAGGTGGAGGGAGGCATTTTCTTTGTAAGTATACTTTAATCAGACCAAATGTTATCAAGGACCTGTTTTTTTTTTTATTTTTTATTTTTTTATAAATGCATGGTAGGTCTCTTGCTGTATCATATGATAACAATAAACTCAAACTTTTGCCTTATGAGACAAATTGGAACAGGGTTATATGGAAATCCATCTATGTAAGCAAACCCCAGTTCTTTTTTTATAATGAAAAGAAAACAAAAAGATCATCTATGCTGGTATGGTTGTTAGAGTTGGTAATGAAGCTGCTTCTCATGGGAAAAGTTATCTTTTTTTTTTTAATCTTCTGCATCTTTTGTGATATCAGATCTGTGGCAGTTATTTGTCACATTCTATTTACTAATCAAATAGACTGTCAAATGAAATTGAACCTTAAATGTTATAAATAAGTAATGCTGAAGAGATGGTATTATAAGCTTGCAGTGCTTTAATTGGGATTAATCCAAGAATCATCAGACCACACAACAGGATTTGAAACATGAGCAGCCTGTATACTCATGGGCAAATCCACAATCAGAGAACATAAACCCGGCAGTAGACAGGCTAACAACACCAGTACAAGAATACAGAACGCAAGAAACTAGAAAGACATGGCATATAGAAGATGGTCTTTTTATTCACTGCCAGAGACATTTTTGGACAATGGAACATCTTTATGATGGAGGATTGTATGTGCTCATGTGGTACACTAATTCATTTATGTGTATAAAAGACACCTGTCCACATCTTCCATTCAAACCGCACCAACATGCGCCAAAGACCAAAGAGCTGTCAAAGAACGTCAGAGACAAGACTATAGACCTGAACAAGGCTGGAATGGACTAAAAGACCATCAGCAAGAAGCTTGGAGAGAAGGGCACAACTGTTGAATGATTACTTGCAAATAGAAGAAATACAAATTGTCCATAAATTGCCATCAGTTGGGAGCTCCATGCAAGATTTCACCTTGTGGGGCAAGGATAATCATGAGAAAATGTTAACCAGAACTACACAGGAATGATTTCAAGGCAGCTGAGACCATAGACACCAAACAAACCGCCGCCATGGATTGAAATCCTTCAGGGCCGCAAAGTCCCCCTCTTCAAGAAGGCCCATCTGAAGTTTGCCAATAAACAGAAAAGGATTGGGAGAAAATGCTGTGGTCAGATGAAACCAAAATTGAGCTCTTTGGAATTAACTCAACTCGCCGCTTTTTGGAGGTAGCAAAATAAACACCGTCCCCACAAGTCAAGCATGGAGGTAGAAACATCATACTTCCATGGTGACAATGACCCAAAACATACCGCAAAGTCAACAAAGGGATGGCTCGAGAAGAAGCTCATTAAGGTCATGTACTCTTCAGACCATAATCCTATAGAAAATCTATGGAGGAAGCTGAAACTTCCAGAGAAGATCTGTAAAGAATAGTGGACCAAAATCCCTCCTGTGATGTGTGCAAACCTGTTAACCAATTACAAGAAAAGTCTTACCTCTGTGCTTGACAGCAAGATTTTTTCCACTTGTACTAAGTCATGTTTTACTTGGGGATCATATATTTATTTTCCTCATGGAAATGCAGATCAATTTATAGCCTTTGTATAATGTGCTTTTTCTGGATTTTTGGTTGATATTCTGTCACTATCCTTTACAATAAACATATGATAAAAAATTATAGACCCTATAAATTTGAAAGAAGGCTGTACATCCTTGAATGACGAACTTGGCGAGATGGCTTTGAGCCAACTGTAGTCATTCCCGTTAACTTTCAGCAAGTGGAATGCCTGATCATTGAAAATTTACATAGCTTTTTGCCAGCTTGTGGAAGAGACTGGCAAGAGACACATTTGTCTGTGTCAACTGTACACACAATCATTTATGAACACCACTTGCACATTACCGGAACTCGACTGGGAGTTATTGCCACATCCCTCTACAGTTGTGACCTCTAAGCCATTTCCAAATGTTTGGGACATTAAAGGAGTTCCTGCATTTCAGATGTGAAGCAGGCAGTTTTAAAACATTTTCTTAATTACGTGCATTAGTATAGCAGGGGAATATATGGAGAAATAAAGGTAATTTTTTTCCCTCTAATAATTGTGTTTTGTTATTCTGCACAATCAAAAGATGACAACAACAACAATAACAACAACAATGAATCTAATTTGGGGTGTGTTGTATATAAAGAATAAAACACGTTGACATTGCAGCATTGTTATACCTTGTGATATGATTTATTCCTCACATAATTAATGTAAATGTCATTGAGGCAAAAAAAAAGCCTACTTTTTTGCATTTTTGTTTACAATAAAAATTACAGGAACATATTCATATATTGCCATTGTCTGTAGAAGAGAGATGTTTTCATCGGATAAAACGAACAACTAAAACATCCAATAATGCTCTTGCTACTTCTGTTTTCATAAAATAATCTCTCTGCTTGCCCTACCATCAGCTATATTATGGTGTGCTTGTGTTACAGAGTTTCATATTCATGCTGAGCTAAATGCCAACACTTTGGCAACGTGCTGCATGGTAGGTATTATTATGCCTACAGCTGAAAAGTCAACCATGCTGAGCTAAATCTTTATGTCCACAGTCTCTGTGACCCCTTGAACTAAAGTGAAATGCCATTATTAACCTAACATGCTCTTGACCCTGCTACGAACCCAGCAGTTCTTCCGAGTGTAAGTGACTCAAGATACTGCATAAGAAGTGGCCCACTGGTCTCCCATTTCACGGTTGTGTTCCTGGGGGAGGAGCTGCAGTTTTTTCACCCTGTCACATATTCTCTCATGTGATGTGGCCGATCCTGTTTCAACTCCCTGGCAACACACGGACGCTGGATGTTATGAGGGTCATGTTCTGCTGGCTCAGATAACAGAATCCCTTCCCCATGTTAACTAGCTAACCTTCTGTTTCTGGACCAAACTGAACAAACGGGAGTCTGGAGTGACGTGACTCCCCACATGTGTGCTTGTGAACTTTATGTGCTGGGGTCGTTATTTAAACCACCAAGCTCTCGTCAACAGCACAAGTTGTACATGCATTCATAGGAAGCTGTTGCTTGTTTAGTATTGAGATCACGGAAGAGGAATGTATGTGAGATCTTACACTGATACTCAACGTGAGCAGTCTTAGAAGAGCACTTTGGTTACAGGAATAATAAATGCACAGCAAAAATCTCAGGCTTTATAAATGAACAAATGTACTCTGAAAGTGTTAATCAATACTATGGGTGTTAATTCAACACTAGAGATTTTGCTCTGATAAGATACCATGCCCATGGAGGTGCATGGCGAATTTGGAAACACTCACTATGTGAAGTCTCGAACATATGCTTTGCTCATCACCTTCTACTGATCATTTGAACTTTTGGAAGTTGTGCAGCGGATTTCATTACACAGTGTGTATAACCAAATTTGAAACCATCTTGTTGAGTTAGTCTGTGCTATATGTTTAATTTAATCTTCCTGGAGTACTTGGAAGAGATTAGGATACTCACCACAATACCATATTTTTATTTGAATGACTATGTGGATCGTTAAGGTTTCTTTAGAGGAATTCTCTCTGAATGAACTGGTTTTCATCCAGGTTCATCCAGAGGGAAAAAACTCTTTATGATTATAGATTTTACTATATTACTATGAGTGTATATGCTGTTAATTGGATTAAATGTAAACGTGTATTACATTCTTTTCCTCATCCAGCCAAAGCCAGAGAATGCAGTAACGATAGCCGTATCCTCACGGGTGCTGTTCCGCACAGAAAAGGAGCAGAAGGTGTTTGAAGAGAAAGGTGTAGAGGAGTACCTCAAATACCAGGTGGAACATGAGAATGAGCCTTTAGCCCCTGGACCAGCATTTCCATTTGTTAAGGTAAACAAAAAAAGACAACTAAACTCTCAGAATTAAAACCCAATTTATCTTTATGGACTATTTCTGTGCAATCTAATTCTAAACAGAGATTGTTTTTATTTGCTAATTAACTGTTATTTTCCTTTAAAATGTTCTGGATTGTGTAAAAATATTCAACTACCCTTATGAAGAAATGAGGGTTGTGAGTAACTTGTTTTGGAAGATAAGCACATTTTTAAAAATAAATTTGATAAACTTGATAAACGAGCGAGGTCTTGATGTACTTGCACTTTGTCTGCCAAGCGTCACGTGATCACAACTGAGCCAATGGTTCTTCTCTCTCTACCGATGTGGGATTGTAGGTAATCGTCCCCCATTCTCATGCTCAATCACAATGCGTTGACTCGTATAGTCAATATCCGTGCGTGTGTGTACTGTTTACAATAACATTGTGTGTTACCGTGTGTGTGTGTGTGTGTGTGTGTGTGTGTGTGTGTGTGTACATGCACATAAAGTATTTATATTTTTTATTTTATGTCCAAGTGTAGTGACTATTTTTTAGTAAGTGTACTGCGACAAGGGCCCTCAGGAATAAAATACAACATCAACGTCAAATTTCTTTCAAATCCTCAAAAGGAGGCAAAAGCAAATGTCATTAGAGAGGTTACTTGTTAAAGTGATGGAAAAAGAAGAAGATTCCAGTAGCCAGACCGAGATTATGTCAGAGAGGAGTGATGAGGTTAGTGTGCGTGTGTGTGCATGAAAGTCTGCTTTTTCTCTTTTTTAATACCAGTCACGATTCTTTTCAAAGGTAAAGGGCAGGTTAATTGGCTTTATTTTTACTATATATTTTGATTATATTCTATATATTAATTATTTTGAAATTAATATTTTTGGACTGTGGAACAAATCAGAGTTTTCCATTCCATATTTCTTTTGGGGAAATTCACTTTGATATATGAGTGCTTTGATATACAAGCACACTTCTGGGACAAATTATTCTCGCAATCCAAGGTTTAACTGTAGTTTGCTCCCAAAGAGCCAGACTTTCCTGGATGAACTGGACTTTTTTTTAATGTAGTCTTGAGGAACAGTTCTCCAGGCTTCCTGAAGGACTTTTTGGCTCTCAGTGCAGTCCCTATATCTGGGTAGTTTCAGAGGAATGTTTGGTTCACACAGTTTTGTATGAATCACTGAAGCCTTAAAAATGTAACTTAAAACCTGAACTGGTGAGAAACAGGTGCAGATGATGACAGATCACAAGGCTGGTGATTACTACAGTATACTGGTGATACTGAAAGAAATTGTGCCCTAAGGACGTACAGACTAATAGGATCTCAACCTGTGTGTTTTTTTTCAGGCGCTGGAGGCGGTTAATACACAATTGCGAGAGCTGTACCCTGACAGCGAGGAGCTTTTTGACATTGTGCTGGTGACCTACAATCATGCGCATGTAGGATTAAGGCTAATTAACACCATCAACCACCACAGTAAGTTCCCTTTTATTTACCTTTAACATCAGTTGGGTTAACAACTCACTATAATCAACACAATTGCAATAAATATTACAAAACCACAACAAAACAGTATGAACCTGGAAGAATGTGTCAATTATAACCTTAGTTGGGCACAAACTACTACTATGTGAATTACATTTTTGTATGAAAATATTAGTATTTTAGTCAGAAGGTGCTGATTAATTGTCTATTACAGCCTAAGTGAAAGTCATGCTAGGGGTAATTCACATCACAGGTATATACTGTATTAATAAGCATTTCTACTACAGTATTGTAACAATCTATTGGGGTTTGTATGATGGATCTAAGGCTAACAAATTGTTGACACTATGTTGTTATATGGCAAAGATGAACATATGATCATTATAATCATAATAATGTTTTAGTAAGGAGATGTTTTTTCCTGTCGTCATTTTTTCCTGTGGCCAAGCTGTAATTATTATTATTTTTTATATTTTATTCAGTTATATTTTATAACTTCAAAGAGCGAAGGGTCAAGGAGTTATAGTTTATAGCAGTTATAACATGAGTGTTAACTAACTTGTGTCACAGGTGTTTCATAGTAGTACATGAAACAGATAAAAATACCACATGATTGTTCTCCATAATTGTTCTCCTTATCATGTTTTATTTCTTACTAACAGTATTATTAATAATATTAATAATAATATAATATTATATTATAATTCACAATAGGAATATGATGGAAATAATTCAGGTTTTGCTGTACCATCGCAGAGTAAGTTTTTTCCACAAAGACAAAAGCCCACTCAATTCCCACTAAACATCACTTCACCCATAAAGTCTTCATGTGTGTCACCCAATCCGCTCACATGAAGAACAGAAATCAGGAATAAAATAATGAACTTATTTACATATTCACAGACATTTGCCTCCAGGACTGGATGCTTTTCATGTTTGTTAGCAAAACACAAAGGAGCTCCCAGACCTCCCAGATGTGTAATCTCTGCCGACCTTAGCTCAGTCTCAGACACACGGATAGGATGTGGTGAAATGGGAACGACCCTTTGTGTCCTGCATAAATAAATTGTTTAACCGCAGGACTCGGTGAACCCTTTGTTGAGAACCGGCTTGAGAACCAGGAAAGAGCTTAGCAGAGATGTTCACACACTCGTGCGTTTCAGTGCATGTTAGGGGCATATGCAGTTCGTGAGAAAAAGTCTAATTATTAATTAATAGATCTAACTTGTTTGATGGCATGGTGGTGCGGTGCACTGGATATCCTTGATGTGTCACGGTTCCAGAATTCCACAATTAATCCAGAGCTCATGGTACTTTCAGTGTGTGTTCCTCTGGGTCGCGTCTGAGTTCTCTGGTTGTGATTCTAAATTGCTCCTGGGTGTGTTTAGCCTACAATGGTTGAAGGTGTATTCCCTCCTTCTATGCTTAGTGTTCGAAAGAATAGTCTTTGCGTTAAACTTAATTAGGGTAAAGCTGTGAGTATAAAATTTATTGTTAATTTATTATGAATCACTGATTCCAGCTATAGACCAACATCTGTATTTTGTCCTTGGGACATTGTTTGCAAACCTGTGACTGTATTTAATAGGCTTAGAGTGCAAATGTGACCTGCATAATTAATTACCATATAGGAAATGTGCACTTGAGTATACATGTAGGACTAAAATGATGATGTATGGATCAAAGCTGAACAATTCCTGCTGTTTTTACAGCAGGAATTGTCCAGCTGGCCAATCATATCTTCCCACAGAGACAAAGTGGAACATGTAGCATTTGTGTCATAAGCCTGCCACTTCACAGTCAGCAGGCAATATGTAGCCCTGGCCTCATTTTTCAACAAAACCAACAAATCTGTACAATCGGTTTATATGAGGTTTCTATTATTTTGTGTATGTTTTATATTTTATACCTAGGTTGATACCTGTTCCTGTTAAGGCTGCAAAGCCTCAATTAGTCCATACTTGAGCTGCCTGAATTTAATGAATGAATATTTTTAACTGAAACCTCAGGGAAAATGTTGGAAAGATTCCCACGCTCTCCTGTTTATCTCATGGGGAAATATGTGCTTTAAGCTTCTTCCTGTAGCCCTTACTCAAAATACATCCCTCAGCTGCATAGACAGTCTGAGCAGCACTTTCTATAAAGCCCACATTCATATAAGTATAATTATACCTGTGCTTAAAAATCTCTCTAAACTCATCATGAAGCTCAAGTAATGATTTCTTCTCATCAGTTCATAAAATTCTAATAATATGTTAGTAATTATTAATACATAGTATAATTACGTCATAAAGCAAATGTAACTATTCATGATAATAGCATGTAATGTTGAGTGCAGCATTCATAACTTTAATGATCTGTGTTTTATTGTAAAGCAACTGTAATATTTATTAAAATATTATAAAGTTTTAAAATATTAACAATGATTGCTTTTATTAAGTATATAAAAAATATTCAATTATTTCTAATAATAATAATTGAAGACACTGATAATGTTTTGTAATGTAATATGGAAGCAATTATTTTTAAAGAATCCAAAATTATTTACAAAAACAGATTAATAGTCAAACTTTATAAGATTTCGCTAAAATCTTAATTCAGTAATTAATTCAGTAATTTCTTATTCATGTTTTTTTTTCTTTCATTTTTTACTTGCTTCTTATTTGTCAATAAAATAAAATAAAAGTGAAACCTTATAATTAAACTGAATTTCTCTATAGCCATTGCTCATTCTGTGGACATCCTCACCAGAGTCAGGGACTGTACCAGGCTGGATACAGAGGTCCTCCTCCTCCTCCTCCTCCTCCTCCTTGTCATCAAGCTGCATGACTCCGACTGCCACACCTACTATAGTAGGAAGGCTTTGGTTCTGTTGTCACATTGCTGTCATAGCGAGGCTATCTCGCAGACACACCGGCTATAAGAGGACAGGCCTCCCTCTTGGCCTCTGGTTTAAGTGCCCTTGTTATATTGCTGTTGGAACTCAGCCATACACCGGCTAGAGCTGATAATGCTGGCATTTGCTGTTGCTCCTCTTTGGTGTTTTGGATTCTGTCAGCCGAGTGAGTCAGGAAGGCTGCTAGTGCAGCCCCTTTAATCTTTCAGAATTATCCAATGAGCAAGCACCACAAATACCTTTAAACTAGGTACATGAACATAACTTATGAATGAGGTAACATGTCAGAGAAAATGTTCCCACAATTATCTATTACTTATTAAATATAATACAGTCAACTCACCCACAAATATATCAATTATACGTTTAGTCTAATAGATCAGACAACATTTTTTCAGTGGTCATTAAACTGAAACAGCCAGGTTATAGATGTTTAAATTATTTTTCTAATAAACCCATTACACATGTGCTGTGGTCTTACATTTACAAATTTGTAACAATTTGAATTAGTCATATGTAAAGATACATTCTTACAACAGTGTATGTGTATGTATGAATCACTCACTCAGATTTGTTTCAAATTGTTAGGAAGTCAGATTAAACAAACTCACTCCTGGTGTTAAGCATGATTTTGAATTATACACGTTCACATTTCATATAAACTTCCATTGTTTCTTTGGTTATGTAAAGCTGCATTGCGACAATGACAAAAGCACTATACAAATAAAATTTTATTTATTAAGTATAAGGAAAGCTTTATATAACACATGTATAACACTGTGTTAACTTTTCTGTGATCCACCATGTAACAATGTGTGTATTCATCACTCATAACCCTGTTGCATTGGTAACTAGATTTTGATTTGAACTTAAGCCATAACTTAAGTTACGTTCTCATAACATTAGGGTTATGATATACTTTTTGTACATTTCTTTGTCCTAGTTTACATAATGAACGCAGTATATACAATACTACATATATAATAAAATAAATGAACATTCTTCTGTCATTTTCCTTTTTTTATTTATTTTTTTATTTATAGATCTCTTCATTGAGCGGTTCTGCATGACAGGAGGCACCAGTCCAATTGGCTACTTGAAAGCCTGGCATACAAACCTGTACCTGTCAGCTGACCCGAAAAAGGTGCAGGAGGCACTGGCTGAAGGTGAGAAAGACAAACTGGATCAAAGACTGGTCAGAATCAGAGTATATAGTAGATCAGCAGCGTAGTTTAATATATCCAGAAATATTTTAAATTCTCTTTAATATTGTTTTTAAGGACTTACGACTTATAAATTATCTTAATGATCAGCATGTAAGTACTTCTATTTTTACAAACATGAAATGATCAGGATCAAGAATACAGGTAAAAGAGTCAGCGTATTGTTTGCTAAGTCTGCTAAGAGTTTCCAGAGTATATGTCATTGAGTCGTTGGAGCCAGGGTGGATCTTGAACACAACAAAATGGAAGCATCAATAGTGTACAGAATTAGAAAGTTGGGGACTATAATTAGTCTTTTAAATAAGTCATTTAAAGTAAATGTCTAATAAACATTTATTTGTTCATAAAAGCACTAAGAGGTGAAGTGAATAACATTGATTATCTTGTTAAAGTGGCATCTGTCAAGGGGTGGGATATATTAGGCAGCAAGTGAACAGCCAGTTCTCTAAAGTAATGTGTTGGAAA
Source organism: Clarias magur (assembly GCA_013621035.1). Taxonomy (NCBI): domain Eukaryota; kingdom Metazoa; phylum Chordata; class Actinopteri; order Siluriformes; family Clariidae; genus Clarias; species Clarias magur. The sequence goes on along the minus strand of QNUK01000116.1, from coordinate 1,150,535 downwards.
CAGGACAAATTAGGGATCTAAAGGCTTTGACAATGGACAAATTGTGATGGGTCAGAGCATCCCTTAACCGATGGGTCTTGTCCAGAATGAGCATGTGAAAATACCCGAAGAACTGGATCAATGATCCAGGATCTGCTGCTAATGCCTTTGTGTCAGATACCGCAGCTCACCTCTGAGGTCTTGTGGAAAATACGTTAGAACTGTTTGGACTGTACAAGATGGACCCACACAGTGGTTTTAATATTATTTCTGATAATTGTGTACTCAAAAATACTCAGCACTAAGCAACCCAGTATTTCAAAGTTTCTTTAAAGGTTGGTTATAGAATTAAAGATATTTAACTTGGAACACTGTTTTATTTTCTAACAGCGAAGAATTAATTTCCTTTCTTATGACTAAGAAAAAACTTTTCTTATAATAATGATTATCCACAGCAGAGGCTGTACCCTACAGTTCGGAACACTATGATACCCAAGCCGAGTAAAAAAGTTGCAGCTGTATATTTAGATTGTAATTGGAGAGGTAACCTGTCAGTGATTTTGAAACGAAAGTTCAACATAGTCAGCTGGTCAAGGTTATCCCTTTATGTGGTATCCGAGTCAAAAAGTGATTTGTTTATGCGCAGAAACATTTAGACTGATGTAGAAAAACTTAACCGGTCCCATTTTCTTTGAGTCAGGGAATTACAGTTCAGGGAAACAGCCACTAAAATAATTAATTGTAATAAAATAATAATAAAAATAATAAAATAATTCATAGAAGAACATGGATATTAGTCTGTACTAAGTGCTGAGTGTTTCTGTATGTGTGAGAATCCAGTGACCTATTTGCTATGCCGTTCTCTAATGGGGGCCTTTCATTAAAGGCTTTTAAGTGTCATAGATCCTAAAGGCCTGCAGTCCATATTGACCTGTAGCCAGCAGTATTGTCTCTGTCTTGTTTCGTTTTTTCTCTCTCAGGCATTGCCGCAGCCACCATGTTTATGCCGGAGAAGCAGATGGACGTGTCGGAGACACAGCTGAGAGTGGCATTCGATGGTGATGCTGTTCTCTTCTCAGATGAGTCTGAACGAATATTTAAAGCGCATGGCCTGGACAAGTTCTTTGAGCATGAGAGAGAAAATGAGAACACTCTACTAGATCATGTAATCAGTTCAATTCAGTTCTCTTATTTTTAGATGCTGTAGGTACACACAGGTGTGCAGTGTAAGGACATTTACAGATATTCCGCACATGATGTTAAATTGTCCTCAGTCCCAAGTTTGTAAACCATTACCTTCACTACCAGCGTCTCCTAATTTGTGTTCAGATTTACTGCCACCTTACCAGGTATACACTATACTATATAGGTCACAATTTAGGAGTGTAATTACTGACTGTAGTTTATCTCCAGTATTTCTGCCTTTTTGCTTTGTCCATCAGTGAAAGTAATGCAGGATCATTCGGTGCAACACTGCCACTGATGTAGTGCATGTATGATTTACAGCAGTGTTATATATAGAGAAGACTGGTTTAGTGGTCAAATACTGACATGGAAGAAGGGTTAGACTAACACACAGAGCATATGGAAATAGATGAACTTTAGTTTTTTCAGTGTCCCAGTATAGTGTAATCAAGTGGCTGGTAAGTGTGTAAAAGCCCTAGCCAAGCAGAAACATCTGATACACTCATACTGTATAAGAACCACACACAAACTGCCATGTCAGTATCACTGTGCTGTCTGGGAAATGATCCACAATCCAATAAACATCTACTCAGTATTTGCCCTGTTCTATTGAATTGCATAGTAAATAGAAACTTGAATATTATATTAATCTTCATCTGCACAATTTATAGGGTCCTCTGAAAGGTTTCCTCGAGGTCCTCGGAAAGCTCCAGAAGAAGTTCTACGCTAAAGGCCACAGGTTAAACTGCCCGATTCGCACCTATCTGGTGACTGCTCGCAGTGCAGCCAGTTCAGGCATCCGTGCTTTAAAGACACTTCGTGCCTGGGGATTGGAAACAGACGAAGCTCTGTTTTTAGCTGGAGCTCCCAAAGGGCCGATGCTGGAGAAAATAAGACCCCACATCTACTTCGATGATCAGATGTTTCATATTGAAGGCGCTGCTGAGATGGGCACGATCGCTGCACATGTACCATATGGGATAGCACAAAAATACCCTCACAAGAAGAGCACCAATTCTGATAAGTAAAAATGGGAAAGGACATTGTACTTTCCTACTGTACATGCCACAGTGACTCAAACCCTGAGGCAAGATGTTTTTTTTTGTTGTTGTTGTTGTTTTTTATATTGTTTGACATAAAATACTTATTAGCCGACTTCTGTGAACATGACCATTCACATAATAAGGATTAGTTTTTGCATTTGTTAAATGTGTCATCTTTGTTTTATTCATTGGTTTGTAAATAACGCAATGCAAATGGGTGAATATTTGTTTACCGAAATGAAAAAAATCTCTATGATCAAATTTGGTGCCCTTTTATTTTTTTTTAGATATTGCTATAATAGTAACCGTGACATACTATATGCTATAATAAATTTTCTATTATAATAAGTGATAATAGTAAACAGTCAATACAGAATGTTGTTGTGTAAAGTTTAGGCGGACTACATACTATACAAGGGTTGTTCAGGTCAAACCAGAACTTGTAGAAATCGAACCGTTCTGACCTCACTTCAAGCCATTTCCTCATGTTTGGGCCATTAAAGGAGTTCATGGGAGGCCTGCAGAAAAAGAAAACTTTCTACCTTTATGGTATAGAAATGTTAGTGAAATGCTGGGATAAGTGCAGATAAATAAAGATATATAAAGAGAAATAATGGTAGTTTTTACTCTAATAACTGTATTCTGTTATTCTGCACAATCAAATGGACTGGTTTGACTTGAACACCCTTTGTATATTGTATAGTATATATTATATAGATTTTATACCACATTTTCCATAACAAATTCTGGCAGCAGTTTTGACTAGAAGATAAATCAGGGTTGTATTAATGCTCTTATGTAATGCTGTTTCAGTAGAAACAACTTATAGAGTCTCATATGGCAGACGCTTCACATATTTGCAGACGTATTTAACATTTATGGAAGGAGCACTGCGTGTCAGACACTGTCAGCCACTGGGAAGTCTTCAAAATGGAGGGCTTCTCAGTTTCTTGATGCATTCTTTGTCTTACTACCTACAAAAAAGCACAGGTTGATGAGGGAATGATTGTTTATTGCTGCTATCATATTAGAGAACAGAGGAATTAGCATTCTTCCTTGAATGTTCCACAATACTAAATGCAAATACGAATGCGTAAAACATACAGTATAATGCGCCTTTTTTAACCAATAAAAATTTAGCATTGGCAAATTGCTGTGTCATGCTGCATCTCAACACTCAGCTTTACCTGTTATCTTTCAGTCCTTAAGTATAAAATAATGTGTGTGCTAAAAAGTTGTTGTGGGTTGTCTTTTGGTTGTTCCCATGAAGCGGTCTCTACAGCAGACCATCTGATCTGCACACCACTTGTTGGCACAGGTTTTACACCAGATGCACTCCCTGATGCAACCCTCTGATTTTATCTGGGGACTGTTTCTGCATCTAGTGGCTGAGGTTTTTTTTTTGCATTGGGTGAGAATCTAACCCTGGCCTTCCAGCTAGAAAATCTACCACTTAGCCACCAATTCCCAATTTTTTTTTTGTGAGACAGAAACGTATTATAACTTTCAATGCTCATTATGATATGATGGTTTTTCTTCTGTTCTGTCCTGTACATGTTGTTCCTCTACTCAAACAACACTATGCAATATTAAATAGCAAATATAAAGTAAATATAAAGTAACTAACTTATTGCATGTTTTACAAATAATAATGCTTAATTTGTTGCCTATAAAATTGGTTCATGACCCGAAACAGCACCAGTCAATTAAAATGTTCTGGGTAAATGAATGTATTATAAAGAGGATTGTCAAGTGAACTATCAACTTTTACATGACTGTATTTCTAAAATATACCTGTAGCCATACAGTATACTGTAGCTTAAAATAACCTGTACCTGCAGTCAACACAATGTACATGCTCTCCCTCTTCTGAATAGGGCTTTTACATCTTTAATTTTCTTTTGAAAATTTTACGTTTTTGAAAGTTTTAAAATTGACAAGAAAAGAAAAAGTGCAATTTTTTCAAGTGCAATTTTTAGTTGTTAAATAGAGTAAATATGAATGATCTCCTTTATGATTAAAAGCATAATCTGGATTCTCATTTGATGTTATTTACACCACAGTGATTTTAATGCATATCCAATATCTCAAAAGGTGTTTTTTTTCTAAACAACACCTCTATCACTAGTTCCAGCTGTAACAGAAATGACAGGTTAATTTATTTACTTTATCATTCTTTATGTTATTATTATTACAGGTATAGGTAACAGCTTATTGAGAACAGACGTGCCTGGTGGGCATTTGCCATGATTTGGCATATTTAATAAAAAGCTTCAAGTTTCAAAGGAAATGAATTGTCATTAAAATTATAAAATATAAGGAGATGTTTATGGATGATTATGGAAGGGTTGTGTTAGGACAAATGAGGAAGCAATTGTGGACTTGAAGAGTATAAATGAGCATCTGCTGGTAGTATTTTTTGTCATGTTCTTCCTCAGCATGACTTTAGATGGCAGCAGTTACATATGCAAAAAGGCCTTCACAACCATAAGCACTGTTATGTGTTTTGTGACATTTTTACTAAGGTATGTTTGAGGCATTAATTAATAACCTTCATATTATTATTATTATTATTATTATTATTATTATTATTATAGAAACCATTTTAAACAGATAAAATGGCATAATTAAATGGCTGGCTGGGTCCAGCAAGCTTTTCCACCCAATAGACCATAAAGATAAACCTACCTAAATGCTGATCTGCGATGGATTAGCAACCCGTCCAGTGGTAACCCCACCTCATGCCCTAAGTCTCCAGGCCTCCACGCGACCCTACAAACAGGATAAAGCGGTATAGACGATGAGTGAGTGAGTGACTGAGTGAGAGATATGTTGATATGGCTACAAAAGTATTATTTTACATGGGAAAACAATTAGTAGAAAATTGGAGAAGTAGATGTGCACTACTTACAGTCCTCCTACCAGACTTAATACAATCATGAATTTAGGTTTCAGATGAGGCTCTAAGAGAATTAATGAAAGACTCTGAAAATTCACTTATTCTAAGCTTTGAAAAGATCCTTTAATATCAGCAGAGAATTGAAAGCCCACTGCTTTTTTCCCCTTTACATGCTTCCTCTGTGCAACATAATTCGTAAACATGGTATTAGTTTTCATTGTTATGCTGATGACACACAATTATATGTCTCAGCAAAACCAGATGAGAAAAACCAGTTTGCTAAAATTGAACAGTGTGTGCAGGACATAAGAGATTGGATGTTAATTAATTTTCTTCTGCTTAATCCTGATAAGACAGAAGTTCTTGTCATAGGACCACAAGTAGCTTGAAGTAAGCTTTCTGATCACACTGTAACTTTAGATGGCCTTTCTGTTCCATCAAATGCAACAGTAAAAAACCTTGATGTGATTATAGATTCCAGCCTTTCGTTTGAAGCACATGTAGATAATATCACCAGGGTAGCTTTCTTTCACCTTAGAAATATTGCCAAGATAAGAAACATATTGTTACTAAATGATGCAGAAAAACTAGTTCATGGCTTTATCACCTCTAGGTTGGACTATTGTAACACCTTACTGTCTGGTTGTTCAACTAGGTGTATAAACAAGCTTCAGTTAGTTCAGAATGCAGCAGCGAGAGTCCTCACTAGAACCAGAAGATACGAGCACATCACTCCTATCTTATCTACACTGCATTGGCTCCCTGTAAAATTTCGCATCGATTTTAAGATACTACTTTTGACATTTAAAGCACTAAATGGTCTCACGCCACAGTATTTGAGTGAACTGTTAGTGTCTTACGATCCGCCACGCCTACTTCGATCAAAGAATGCAGGCTGCCTGTCAGTACCACGTATTATTAAAACTACAGCAGGGGGCAGAGCTTTTTCTAACAAAGCCCCAAAGTTATGGAATAGTCTTCCAATTAATGTTCGGGACTCAGACACAGTCTCAGTGTTTAAGTCTAGGCTAAAAACCTATTTATTTAGCGCAGCATTTTTGTAAATAGATTAACCTTAGGTAAAGGAGCAGATCTGGGGGACTCATGGACGTAGAGTATTCTGGTGAACTGATATGTTTAGATGCTGTCCTCCCCACTCTCATTGTTCACTCAGGTTTGTTGACGGTGAGGTGATTGGTTGCTTTACATCTCAGGGAGCCCTCATGTTTGTGTTTCCTTCTGGCTCTCCCTTTTAGTTATGCTGTTATAGTTAGTCCTGCCGGAGTCCCTGCTTGCACTTTGCACTAATATACATTCACCTTATACATGCTGACTGTGACCATACCCAACTGCCATCTCTCCTTATTTTCTGTTCTCTCCTTTTCTGCTCGCTCTCTCTCTCCTTTCCCTCTCTCTGTCGAGCTATACATGTTCGCTCCAGAGTTGCCAGTGATCCAGACCCCTCTGCCCCCTGGAGCCGTCTAACCCGTCCTGAAGTCCTGCTTCTGGTTGGAGATCTCGTCGCATGAATGCCCCGTGTGGTCTGCCTGGATTCATATGGTGGCTGGGGATGGTTTCCATTAAGACTGTCCTATCATCGATTGATGCTCTGGGGACACATGACTTCAGTTGTTCGATAGCTCAGGACTGGAATCTCCTACAGTCTACCTGAGCCTCCAGGAACAAACTGGACTCCTTTTAATTTGAATACATCTCCTGTTACACTGAACTTCCAGTACACATTATTATGCTGATCAATCCCTGCTATCCGTTATCACCCAGATGAGGATGGGTTCCCTGTTGAGTCTGGTTCCTCTCAAGGTTTCTTCCTATTACCATCTCAGGGAGTTTTTCTCATTTTTTTGTCCCGGCTTGCTCATCCGGGACAATCTTATCATTTTGATTCATACACATTGCATACAAACTTACTTCTTTTTATTGTGTAAAGCTGCTTTGCGACAATGTCAATTAAAATCGCTATATAAATAAAATTGACTTGACTTGACTTGACTTGCAATGTGCATATAAGGCGACAGCAACTGTATATACTGTACAGTTGTTTGTACAGAGAAAGAAAGTCCTGAGATCAGTGTAACATCACTCACAAAAGCTGCTTGCATGAAAGATTAATGTTTGAATGTCCTACAGCTACTTCTTGATAGTAAGATGCGAGTGCAAAAGGCATGATGCAGCATTTCTCCTAAGGGGTTTTTCTTAATGTGATTTTTTTTCAGAATGGTTGGTTAGCTTTTCTTTTTGTCCTGTACCTCCTAAATACCACTTTAGGTGTCAGTAGTGCTGTTTGAATCACTATAAAACTGGAGAAAAAATATTAATGACTATAAGACAGGATTGGTTTTTAGACTAAATCAATAATCAATGGACTATGATCTGAACAAATAATGCAGATTAAATAACATTTCTCATCATCAGCTACAGACCCAGCTAAGACTTACTGTAATAATTTAACTTTTAACTAGATACTCAGTTAACAACTGTAACCAGTAAATTTTCAGAAAGAGATTTAATAGTTTTTTAATTAACCAGCCTATTTTGACATTTTAACATGCATTGAAAAAGATATTTAATTTGACAAATTATCTAGTTCATGAAACTATCTAGATGGTACATAAGGCCTACAGGATTTCTGTATTGTGCTTTCTGGAGCGCAGGACCGAGCGATTCCACTCACTGGCGTATGAAAACATCAACAGTGCAGAACAAACATAATCCAATGAACATCTTGGACAGAGCTTGATGACTTGTCACTTTCCTCCAACACAGAAGATGCAGAAAATCAGCGTCACTGTTCTAGTCACCTCTAAACAGAATGAGCTTAACATCTACAGGGGGAAAACTAGATCCTCAAGCACAACAGTAATGCACATGTTGACCCCGTGGAGGGTGAAAAGCTAGAGGCTAGGGGATCTTCCACACATCAATGTCAAAATCATTCACTCACTCATCTATCCTGCTTTATCCTGTATGCAGGGTTGCAGGGGGCCTGGAGCCTATCCCAGGAGACTTAGGGCATGAGCACATCGCAGAGCACACACACACACACACACACACACACACACACACACACACACACTACAGGCAATTTGGGAGCATCAATTTGCCTAATCTGCATGTCTTTGGACTTTGAGAGGAAACTGGAACACCTGGAGGAAACCCACCATTAAACACAGACCTAAAGTGGGAATTGAACCAGGACCCTGGAGGTGCAAGGCAACAGTACTAACCACTAAGCCAATGTGCAGCCCAATGTCAAACCAGTCAACCACAAATAAATGTAAAAATTTTCAGACTTAATTAGCATCTGTTGAAAGAGGGTCGTTGATTCCCCAAGGCAAGCGGAAAAGAGGATGACCATGCAGCGTCTGGTGACAAGACCTGCAGTGAACATTAAGAGAGCCAGAGGAACTGAATAACCACAGATCGAGATTCCTGCAGGAGTCTTGTCAGTAGCCTATGGGCTAGACGGACCATAACAAATACACGATAGAAATGAGTGCCTACAGTAGGCAGACCATGCTGAAGTGTGTCCTAGTACTAATAATGTGTAACATCCATATTCACAAAAATAATGAATTTTCAGCATCAACTATGCTAAAGAGTCGCTGTCGTTAAACATAAATAAATAGCAGTCCGTCAGTGTTCAATCATACAGTGAGCATCCCTTGCTGGCACAATATGTTATTGAAACTTCCATAAGGCTCAGTGATCTGAGCTGCTTTTCATTATATTACTGTGGAGATGTAGCAGATTAGGTGATAAGGATTGGACAGCTGGCAGTTCCTCATTATCACCATAACAAAGTCCATGTTAATTAAATACATTCAAACCATAGCATCTAATTAATATTCTCTTTAACAGTAAAAACGTTCTGAAGCAAGAGAATTACAGTTTCCTCTCTGTATTTATATTCAAAACCAGATGATCAGGTTCTTCTTTGCAGAGAAGAATTCATATACAATAGAATAGAAATATGTTTTATACAGATATGGATGAAAACACAGAGGACATAAATGACAAGAATATGAAAAATACATATAATAATAATAATAATAATAATAAATAATAATAATAAAAGAAATAAAAGGAGCAAAACGATGTTTAAAACTGAGCCGAAGTCTATAGATCTCTTGATTAGTTACTAACATTCTGTGTTTTTTGTATTTTCTGGAATATTAGCTCTTTAAATCATTAACACAATGTACAGTTAATGTTGAGAATGGTAAAAAGTTGTATTGATTTTCTAGCAAGACCCAGCGTACAATTTAAAGGAAATAAAATCACAAATGCCATGCTGTATTTGAAATCAATATCAACGCTTCCTGTCTGAACAAATGCTTCCTTATGTCAGTATGATACATTCTTGAGCACAGCTTTATTTGAATTATGCCACAGTTTGTTCTAGATTGCTGTCTGACCTTTTGGATTTATATACAAGGCCTCAGCATGGGATGGGCTGTGTTGTAGAAAAACAAGCAACAACAGAGTAATGTGAAGCAAAAAATTGAGCACTAAAAAAATTGACACTCCCCCCCTAATAACAACATATTCCTCATATTACACTTTTACAAAAGTGGCCGTTTTGAGGTTATTAAAGAATTGCACATTTTATGTTGTGGAATGCTGAAGAAATCTCCAGAATATTAGATCTTGTAATCACTTGAAATACATTAAAGCAACAATTATTTAATAACCAGATTCTCTCTTTTTCTCCTTTAAGGTTAATGAGATAAAAAGTGCTGTGATGGGTAAAGTACACAAATGATGAATAGTTGAGGTGAAGTAGAAATACCCTGGGTAAAATATTCCCCAAGGGAAAAGTAGACATTTCTTTTTGGGTAAAAGTACAAAAGTACTCACCTTCAAATTAGTTAAAAGTGTCAAAAGTACTGGGCATCTAATAGTGTATGTAAATAATATGTGCATGTGTATATTAATCGTGTAGTAATCATTTCCTGTACGACTTTATCAGACTCTTACATCATTATGGAGAATTTTTTCACCCATTCTTCCTTACAATGTTGCTTTTGAAGTTTTCGGCCTTTTGTTTATACATAGCTCTCTCAGGGTCCTGCCAAAGCATTACATTTGGGTTGAGGTCTGGACTTTGACTAGGCCATTCCAAAACCTTGGTTCTATTATGTTTTTTTAGTCATTCTCATGTAGATTTACCGGTGTTCTTTGATCGTCCTGCTGTATGACCCAATTTCAACCAAGCTTTAGATGTCAGACAGATGGCCTCACATTTGTCTTTAGAATACAGAGTTGTATAATACAGCTCAGTAACTGTAAGGTGCCCATGTCCTGTGGCTGAAAAATAAGCCCAAATCATCACCCTTCTACTGATAACACTGGTACAATGTGTTAAACACCTGAATGTTCCAGACCAGCAAACTGTCAACACTTCTGCTTTTATAGAGGTCTGCACACCTGCTCAAGGGCTGATGTTTATCAGCACCTGGTTGCAACTTGCCCTCTTATATCCCGTGGAAGCACTAAGGAGGTATTTAGTATTGCCTACATGTTTAGTTTTGTCTGAGGTCTGTGCTTATGATCAGATTATTTTTATTATGTTTTTCCACAAAAAAAAAACAAAACATCAAATTAAAAGAGAGGGAACAAACTTTTGAACATGACTGTAAATATCACATACTGTATGTATTACAGTAGCTGTGAAAGAGTGACTTCACAGCTATGGTTCAGAAGTGTTTTGTTACATAATAGTATAACAAAGGGTAGCTTTTATTCTTTTAGATGTTAGTATTGAATGTAGCACTGATCTGGTCCTCTCTCTAAATGTATCAAATTTTATATCCTTTATGCGATCATATCCAAGTACAGTACTTCAGTCAGATAGCATTAAGTTTTCATTGGCTGTAGTGGTGTCTGAAGCTGTGCCAGATATAAAGCAGTGATCTGGAGATGGAGAGCCAGAGCTTGGTGGAGTATGATAGCTCTTGAACCAGACAGTTTCAGCTTTAGTCCTGTCCAGAGACAGATGGTGAGAATCACTGAGAACTCACACGATCATTGTACCACAGTGAAGGTCACCAGCACCCTCAGCAGGGAATAGATAAGTCCTTATGCCTTTAGTCTTGTGCTTTTGCAGATATATTTTCTCTTTCAAATATGACATATGTTCTGCTCATGCAGAATGTTTAATATCCTGTCTGGAAGTGATAGCCTTGTGCACCGCTGTTCTAGGCAATTAACTGATGTTGTGGCTGGTGATGAGGTAATAGTGAGATAATTGTCTGCAGTGATGTGGATCCATTAGACAGGGTGTGCATGGCCATAGGGAGTTAGCCGAGAAATTAGAAGACAGATAGAAACATTGTGAGTTATTTATTTGAGCTATTTAGTCTCCATCTTATAGTATGCCTAGTCCAACTGCAGTGAGATTTCAGTATTGAAACTAATATCAGCGACCCATATCCATGCTTACATCATACCTCTGCCAGAATGAAGTAGGCTGATTAAATAGATTTTTTTTATCAGTTACATCATCATAGTTGAACATGGGCCAACCATTTAAATAATCAATCAGCCAATCATGTGGCAGAAGTGCAATGCATAAAATCATGCAAATAGAGAGGAAAGTAAGATTAATCAATGTATGTGAGTGTTTGATTACTCCAGAATATTCTAACCTTTTGTTGGGGCTTTACTTTTGACAGCCTGTTAGATTATTCATCTTCAAATGCATTTGAAAAAAAAAAAAGTGTTGATTCATGAGAAGGTCACCGCAGTTGATGAATTGGCACTATTCCTGATTTTACTCCATTGATGAAATTGATCGTCTGGTAAGATGATTTGTTTAATATGTAGCATAAAGTCATTGGGTGGATGAGAAAGGAAAAAATACCATCAAGAGTTTTAATGAGTACTGGATGTCTAAGTAAAAATAAAACTAAAAAGGTGAGAAAAATTAAATGATTTCAAAACAATAATACTGCAGGAAAGTCTAGGTGAGCCAAAATCATACCTACCTATAGTACCATATAACATATAAAAATTTAATTCAATGGGTTCTGGTTAAAAAAAAAAAAAAGATTGACATACTGAGTCCTTGAACACTTGGTCCACACTGATAGATTCAGGAGGTGGTCTGCAATATCCCAAACAACTTCCATCAGAAAACTGTCCATTCCATCCCCGACTGTTTTAGGAAACTGGGTGACACCTCCGATGCCCACGTTTAAATTGAAAGATTTGCTACATAATAAAGTACATGTACAATTTGTTTCAATAGATTTGTAGAAATGTAGTCAACGATGGTCATCAATCACATGCACATTTCAGGATATTGCCACGTGGACATGAAGTAAGCAGTCCAATCATGGCTCCAGCAAACTGAGAAATGCTACAATAAAAGTACATTAGTTGTCATTATTATATTGCAAAATAGAGGTAGTTTTTACTCTCATAACTGGGTTTTCTTCTCTTTTGTGTTCTGTATAATATATCTACACACACCCACACAGTACCGTATCCTTTGTCTTGTATCCTTACCTTTTTCTGAGAGGTGTATGGAGAATATCCAGGGCAACAGGTTGATATTGTCCCTTGAGGTGGAGATTGCACTGGGTAATCTATGCTCCATCTTATAGCATTTATTAGATTGGGTCTACCTTATTCCAGTCTCCATAGTAACCAGAATCCAAGTAGCATTCTTGGAACAAACCATCTGTAGAATCAGTAGTAGTTTGCAGGAGAGCAGGGTTATTTAAACCATACTGGGGGGATAATAGTTCTTGTGAAAAAATCTAGGGAAACATACTTACCTTTGGTTATTTACAATAAAATTTTACTTAAATTGTACATTTCATTCAGTAATTGTAATTGATCAAACTGACGAACAAAATGACTGGTCATAGAATAAGTTTTGCACTTAGCGCAGGAAAAAAAAGGATTTAAATGACATGTTCTTGGTATCAATGTTGAGAACTCCCAATATAAAAATTAATGAAATATATGTACTGTTTGGTAATTCCTGCAAATAATTACCTCTAGTGATTGTGTGACACTCTCTGATCTGTTGGCTTGGGTCCAACTTGCTTTCAGTCTCTAACATGTTCTTTTATGCAACCTTTGGCTTTCTAATATCACATATTCTTTACTAGATGACATGCATAAAGTAGACAAATGCAATCCTGTGGAGTCACACAACGTGGAAGCCAATAAAGATGTTTGTCCAGGCTGTTGGTGCTGGCTGGCTTACAGTGTGTTTTAGTTGAATCTGCTCTGCATTCAATCAAATACAGCCGAGATTTTCAATAGAGCTTGAATGATGATACACTTGAAGTCTGCTCCATTTGTTTCTCCTAAGAACCGAAGCATCTGTTGCATGATATGATGCATTTCCATATCTATGAAATGCTAATGGATGTAAAAATGTATTAACATTTATCTTGCTTTTATTTACACCATCTTACACAAAGTGCTTCCTAGTCTATTCTTCATAGACAATCCAGCCTCTGTAGATGTGCAAAAACAAAGTACAAATTTTGGGCTTGAGGGTTTAGCATAGGTTTAAGTTTAGTGCTCATTTTATTGCTTATTGAATAGCTGGGAGTTTAGTCTTACCTTAGAGACTGACAATGACTCAGCTGTGTAGACAGCCGGCAGAAATTCATTCCACCACCTCGCAACCAGTACAGAGACCCTTGTATCTCTTATTTCTTGAGGGACATTGGAGCTTGTAGTTTAAAGTGAAATATGGTACAGAGGAGGCTAGTAGCTAGAGACTGGTCCATTTGTGATTGTGTTTGACATTTGATGTGGGCAGATACAGGAAGACAGTGACGAGGAATGCAGCAAACGGGGTGAAGTGGGAGATCCCTGAGAGACTGAAAATAAAGCGTGTAATGGTATACAGAGTCAGTGGCGTGAACCTAATGGCACACATGTTAAATCCTGCAAGGACTTAGAGATGACATGGGATTGGATAACAATAAATTTTAAGTCTTGTCCTCTGTCAGGTAAATGGCGAAAGGAGACACAGACCACAGGCACAAAGATGCCACTTCTATTAAATGTACAAGCAAGATAAAGAAATAATCTGTTTCACTTGCTGTTGTGATGTGATTCTGGCCTGTGTCCTGTGGCTGGTTTGCACGTAGAAATCAATCTGTTTTTGTCTCCGTCTGTCTGTCTCTGTACAATAGCCTGTAATAAAAACTTTTGATTGATTGATTGATTGATTGATTGATTGATTTATTACAGATTTTGGCTCTTGATCTCTTGCTGTTACATAACTTCACCACTTTGTGTGCAGTTCTTGTTGATTATCAGATTTATTTTCAGTCCCTCATTCCTCAACACCACCCCGAGAGAAAAACTTAATTGGTATTATATTTCGGTTTATGATTATTATCTGCTTAGAAGAACAAACATTTGTATGCTTTCATCTCCTGTTGCAAGTACACGCTTAATTTGATGTGAAACATAATTGTAAGATGGTATTTCATGCTGCCGGACAGGATGCTGAGCCATATCGCATAACTATACCATAGCATATGGGATCAATGCATAAATAATGAAATCGTTCTAATTTTATCTGAGTTACCAAATTCTTCCTGAAGCTAAACAAAACTAAGCAGATAGGTCTTGCTGAGCTTCTAATGTGAGGATTTTTTTTTCTAAAATATGTTTATTTCCTCACTGATTATTGCATGCTCCTGGGGAAAGTGGTTTATAAATGTGAATAATATTTCTGGGTAACTGCTTATCTCTGTAATGAAACTCTATCGGTGTCCTTTAATTCACCCAATATTTAAGTCATCAACCATGAAAAATAATCCCCTTGTGGTCAGTACTGCCACTTACATTTAGCTTTTTTTCAAATCTTCATAACAGCCAATTTAGTCCTATAATGATAATAAAAAAAAAATCCTCATTTACAACAACTAATCTGAATATGCTGTGTTTATTTGATCAGATTTTTACACAAACTTCAGTCAGGAGAGATTGAGAGCCAGAAGCACTGTCTACAGTTAAGTGTTTGCTACATATATGGGAAGTGACAGGATTGAGAAGGACAGAGGGTCTATTTTTGTCAAATAGTATTATGCATTTGATGCTAGATAAATCAGTGTAAAGCATTATCATTTTT
Source organism: Clarias magur (assembly GCA_013621035.1). NCBI lineage: Eukaryota > Metazoa > Chordata > Actinopteri > Siluriformes > Clariidae > Clarias > Clarias magur. The sequence goes on along the minus strand of QNUK01000116.1, from coordinate 1,135,297 downwards.
AACTCTTTATTTTACACTGTAAGGTGTACATGCTACTGCTTTACAGAAAGTCATTGGACATTGTTATAGTTCCCTATGTACTAAAAGAGACATGCTGAAGGTGAAACATTTTTTTTCTTGATGTCTCTCATTGATTCTCTTGGCAGAAAAGGTCAGGAAGAAAATAAAACCCTGACAAGGAACTCCTTCTCCCGGTTTTTAAAAGTCTGGCAAAGAAGAGATGTGAACCAGTGTATTCTTATTGATATGCCACTGGATCACAGCAGCACTCATGTCTCAATATCATGCTGTTGCAGATCTGTATTCTGAAAAAAAAAAAAAAAGGAAAATGAAAAAAGCCTCAGACAATAACAGATTTTGTCTGTCTAATACCTCAGAGCCAGTCCCCATGGGAATGAAGCCATTTTACCACTCACCATGGTAACCTGATTGGGCTTGGGCAGCATCCAACTCATGCAGTGTAGCTTTCATTCACAGAAACAGCACGTAGGGCTGGCAGATATTCATGTCAATTATGTGCCATAACCATAATTACAATTTGCTCACTGTTTTTGTATGGCTGATACAGAATGTTAGATTCCTGCCTTCCAGCCACTGTTCCCAATTTAGACTCCTGATCCATGTCCCTGACCACAGTAAAGTGGTTGCTAAAAATTTATAAAAATCATTTTTGGTTATTTGCCCTGAGTATATTTGCACGGATGCTTGCTAATGGCTGTATTACCGTTGCAATTCCAGCTCAGAATAAAATGTTGAATGTTTTAATGTGTTTTTATTTAGTATGATTTTTTAATTATGAATTTTAGTAAATCCTGAGCTTCTAGGCAGGAACTTCTCACCTTTAACACTTTGCTATGCTTGAAGCACCATCCCTCTAGACCTTTTCTTTAACACATAAAAGGGTGCATACAGTCATGTTCAAAAGTGAGTACCCCTCTAATCATCTGATCATAGTGGTTCTTAGTGTTAGGGAAATACAATCTCAGACGAACTACAAAATATAGCTTTCTCAAAAAACAAAAGATACATCTCAGACCCTACAGGCCTCACTGAGCATGTTAAATATTAAAGTCCATGGCAGCACAATTAGAAGAAGACAGAAGTACAGTTTATTTCAACGGGTTGCCAGGAAAAAAAAAAAAACATCTTCCTAAAAAGAACATAGAAGCATGATTGAGGTTCGCAAAACTACATCTAAACTAAGCACAAGACTTCTGGAACAATGTATTATAAGACCAAAATATAGGTTAAGCCTTAATGCCCAATGCCATGTTTGGAGAAAATGAAACAGCATTTCAGTAAAAACACCTCTTACCCACTGTCAACATTGGAGGGGTGATAATTTGGGCTTATTTTGCAGTACAAGGAACTTGGCCTCTTGCAGTCACTGAGTCGACCATGAACTCCTCTATATACCAGAGTATTCTAGAGGCAAATGTGAGGCCATCTGTCCGACAGCTAAAGCTTGGTCAAAATTGGGTCTTGCAACAGGAGAATGATCCAAAGTACACCAGTAAATCTACATCAGAATGGCTGAAGAATAAAAAGAATCAAAGTTTTGGAATGGCCTAGTCAAAGTCCAGACCTCAACTCAACCGAAATGCTGTGGTCGGCCAATAACAGAGCTTTGCATAAGCGAATGCCAAACTGAGAGAATTAAGGGTACTGAAACAATGTTGTAAAGAAGAATGAGACATAGTTCTGAAAAAGTGAATACTTTTGTCATTTTTAAATTACTTCAAGCTTGAAGTAAGATTCTTAGTATTACTACTATACTTATTTTTTTGTTAAATAAAAAATTACACTGTGAAAAAAGTGAATGTTGTTTGTCTGAGGTTGTATTTACCCAATACTGAGACCTGCTATGATCTGAAGATTTTTGCAAAAAAAAAAAAAAAAGGAAAGAAAGAAACAAGAAACAAACATAGAATTAAAAGATGTGGTACTAACCTTTGTACAAGACAATACACACTAAATTAAGCACCCATTATGAGTATTTGAAATGGCAGCCTTCTTTGCTTTTCAGCCTGTAAACATATCCAACAATCTTCAACTTAGTGGCCAGCAGTGACAGCATAATAAGTTTTCTTTGGGCCATTTAAGTATTTAAGTACAGATTTTAATCTGAAGTGGTCCAATTAGATAGTTCTCTCTTAATTATGGTTATATGTTATTTTTTTTAAAATAAGTGAATCTAATTTCAGTTACTAAAGTGGGCAGCTGACCACTCACAGGTTACATATTCACACCAAAAAATCAATAGCACTTACAAATTTATTTAGGATTTTGTGACATTTATTGACTCATATTCTATAAATAATTGTGTGTGATTGTGTAATGGTCTAATCATTCATTTAAAATCTTGTGTCCACCTGGGCATGTGGCCAGTAGGCCTGGTTGGAAATCCATCTCGGATGTATTACATTACTAACTCTTCACTAATCCCAAACATCAGTGCAAAAGCTTTTCATTATGATTCATCATGATTCAAATATATGAATTAGCATATATAAACTGAAGAGTTAAGTGTTTTCTGTATTTACACACACAGGTACCATGTGAAAGGAAAACAGTTCTTGTTGCACGTCTCAATTTTCTCTATCGACATTCAGCCTTATCAATAACAGTTGCTCATCTGTTTTTCTGTTCATATCACACTAATGCACAAGCAACAGGGACACTGACTGCCTGCCCATCCCTATTTATTGACATCTTTCCCAGAAATCTAAATACAGATATCACTTAGTCACTGTTGCTACTGAAAAACAGCCAGTGTTTGTGACTGAAACTGCTGCCATCCGTGTCCTGATAATACACCCTTTTTTCCAAGTCACTTAAATTGTGATCCAAAATGAGTCCAAATTGAACTGCTCAGCATTTTACACCACAAAGCATTGATGCAAATAAAAAAAAAAAAATTAAGAATATTGATTACTTATGTAAATTGGCTTACATGTAACTTGTAAATGAGAAGGGCTATAACAAATGTGAAAGGCATTCATATCAAACTGAGACTTGTGATGAAATTTCTCATGAATGAAGGCATAAAACCAACTGACATTTACAGGAGACTTCAAGCACAGTACCATGATGGGACTCTTAGCTGCTGTAAAACATTTTAATGGTGTAAATGACAATCCTGTCTGGGGTGGCTCAGAGCCCGCTGCAGTCATTCCCCTGAACATTTAACAAGTGGAATGTCTGATCCCTGAAAATCAAGGGATGACTTGTCAGCAACATGCAATAGTGATGCATCTGTCTGTGGGAATCGTACACACAATCATTCACAAACACCACTTGCAATTTTTTTTTAACATTGATCATAAGCACACAGAGCGGCACGCTGGTCTAGTAGTTAGCACTGTCGCCTTGCACCTCCAGGGTCCGGGTTCGATTCCCGTCCAGACTTAATTCCTGTCTCTGTGTGCATGGAGTTCGCATGTGCTTCCCATGCTGGGTGGGTTTCCTCCTACAATCCAAAGACCTACAGATTAGGCTAATTTTGCCCAGTGATGTACCTCTGTCCAGGGTGTACCTTGTGCCCCAAGTCTCCTGGGATAGGTTGCAGGCCCCCTGCGAGCCTGAATACAGGATAAAGTGGTATAGACGATGAGTGAGTGAGTTAGTGTGGGCACATACAGTGTGATATACCACATCGAAAGACATATCCTATGGTTTTGGGAAAGATGTGTGTCTCAGAAGGGTCAAATTATTGGCCTGGATCAAGCAAGGAAAAGGAGATTGCTGTATGGAACCAGCTAAAGAATGTTCTGATACTAAGACCTGAAAGGAGTGCTGAAGGGGCAGTGGTAGCTCAGAGGGCTGAGGCACTAGTGATGGGAAGTTTAAATAATTTTAGTGACTCTGTTGTTTTAATCTCGCTCATCAAAATGAACGAATAATTTTTGTCAATTAGTCATTTCGTTCTTTTGACCAGAAATAAAATGTTGCATTTTCAATAAACAGAGGTCTACATACACAATTTTTTTACTATAGTTCCAGTAATAAAAATATTACAATGCCGCTAGAGACATATGATAAACAGAATGAGCCGCTCACCTCTCATATCTTTTAGTCTGAGTCGTTCGTTCTTTTGAATCTATTACACTACATAGTTTCTATGGGAGTCACGTGACAAAAGAACGAAGGACTAGGACTTGGAAGACTCATTGAGGAGAACTGTTCAATTCTGTTTCCTGTGTACTGCACTGCATAGCGTCTATGGGAGTCATGTGACAAAAGAACGAACAATTGGGACCAAAGATTCAAAGGTAACTACTCATTTCTGTTTCCTGTACATAACCTATGGAGGTTTTGCAATGCCGGTAGAAAATGAACGAATCACTTCTGAGTCACATTACATTCAAAAAGAATAAATCGTTCATGAACAACCCATCACTATAAGGCATTGAGTTACTGATCGGAAGATCAGTGGTTCGATCTACAGCTCTAACAGGTTGCCACTGCCACAACCCTATCTACTCCAGGGGCGCTGTATCATGGCTGACTCTGCACTATAACCCCAGTTGTGCTGGGATATGCGAAGAAGGAATTTCACTGTGCTGTAATGTACAGTATGTGTGACAAATAAATACTTAACAAAAAATGTGTTAAAAAATCATCATGATCATGGTGGGAGACCACAAACAATTTTTTGCGACAAAACTATACCATGCTTAATAGTGAAAAAATTGGTAGGGAGCATAAAGATTGGATGCAATGGGAAAAATCTGAAAGCTGATGTGCCCAGAGTTACCGCATTCCTGACTGATGGATGTGTCAGTGTGAGAAGGTATAGACAAAGCGATAAAGCCATTATGCATTGTGCCTACTGGACAAGCCTCAGGAGGCAGTATTATGATGTCAGATTACTCTCAATAGTCAGGTTAAGTTCAGAAATATTATATGGCAATAAAATATAGCCAACGAACAACCTGAATGTGCTGAATGACTAGGCTATAAAATCAATGTATTTTGTTGTTCCCTGATATTCCCTGGCTCAAATTGTGAAAGAGCGGTTCTAGGAGCATGTGAAATCATGCAAGGGGCCAGACTGAAAGATGATTCAAACTAGACCACCTGAAAAAAAGAGGAGGGAGAAAGGTGACCCTTTCGGCAGGAGAGAGCAATGGGGTTGGGTAAGCTGCTTCACGACAGCAAAGGCTGGCTCTGGGAACATCACTTCTCTGTGCGGGAGCCGAAGGTGGAGTGCTATAAGTTTTGGTGGGGCTTACCTCTACACATAGCCTCAGCTGTGGACCCCTACTCCTGGATTGGGTTTGATTTTGTTCTTATCCGGAGTTGCCCAGTGTGTGAGGCAGCAGGCATGTGTGGGGTTATTCACAAGTCCCTGGATGAGTGTCACAACTTTGGAGATGTTAATTTCGTGATCATATCATTTGACCTGAGGCTTGGGACGAAGCTGTCAACTGATCGCCATCTGGTGGTGAGTTGCATCAGGTGGTAGGGGAGGCCCTTCAACTCTCACATCAGTTGGAGCTTTTCTAGCAGCTCTGTGGAAGCTAGGGAATTGAATCAGAGTGGTAAATGTTCAAAGCTTTTATTGCTGAAGTTGCAGCTGTGAGCTGTGGCACAGCGTGGTGGACACTGGTGGTCAGGTAAGGCTCAGAAAAAGGAGGCCTTCAGGAATATCTTATCCTGGAAGATTTTGGAAGCAGTTTCAAGGTACTGGCAGGTTTCAAGGACAGCAACCGCAGCTGTAGCCGAGGCAAAGCAGTGGGTATGGGAGGAGCTCAGAAAATCTGTATAGAAGAACAGGCACCTCAGGAATGGGTAAATGGGGAACAATCCAAGCTGTAAACAGCTGGGATGGGACACTGCTGACCTCAACTGAAGAAGTAATTGAGAGGTGAACCCTGAACTTCTGAACTCAACTACTACACCCTCTACTGAAAAGGCAAAGTTGGAGCATGATGGGTGAGGTCACTGAAGTAGTCAAACAACCCCACACTGGCAAAGCCCAAGGAATTGATGAGATCCATCAGTTAATGCTGAAGGCTCTGGGTGTTGAGGGGCTGTCTTGGTTGTCACACCACTTCAACATTGTGTGGAAGTCAGGGACGGTGACTAAGGAGTTGCAGAATGGGATGGTGGTTCCTCTATTCAAAAAGGGGACCAGAGGGTGTGTGCTAACTACAGGGGCGTCGCAGGAAATTGTATTCTAGGGTGCTGGAAAGGAGGGTTCTGATGTTTGTCGAACACCAGATTAAAGACAGACATTGTGGATTCCGTCGTCGTCGTGAAACATTGGACAAGGACCTTGAAATCTGTGACCATGGTATTCCGGAGCAATGGTGGCAGTATTGCAGTTGCCTTACTGTACGGTTGTGATGAAAAAAGAGAAAAAAGAGCCAAAAGCTAAAGCTCTCAATTTACCAGTCAATCTTCATTCCTATATTCACCTATGGTCATGAGCATACAAGTGGTAGCTGAGGTGGCTGGTGAAAGGAAGGTTTGGGGTTTCCTACTGGAACTGTTACCCCAGCAAACTGATTTCAAATAAGCATTGAAGATGGATGGCTGGAGGGAAGGATGGATTGATGGATGGAAATCAATGAGATGTTGCATATGGTTAGCCATAATTAAAGCTAAAGGCAGTCCAATGTCAGCAGTATTCCTTTAGTTGTTTTGGTCAGGCAGTGCCTATAGAGTAGACATGGACAGACTCTAGTCATGGTTGAATGCAACCAGGGAACACTGCCATGTAGCCATAGGTTATGAGGAGGGCCAGACTGGGACACAATCTCAGGAATAAATGGCTAAATAACATTAAGAAATCAGTAGCAGCTTTCATGTGTTTTGGCATTCCCTCCACCAGTTTTTAACATTTAACGTTGCTGTTGGGTATACCACTCGTTTTGCAAACAAGCAAACAGCTCACTATACTACTCACAATAAGTTAGGATATTGTTATTTACATGAGTGCTAAGTACTCTGAATTTTAATTAAATAAGTAAATTAGATATTACTAATAATGTATGAGATGAAACACCATTTTTATTAGTTTAATATTTATTACCCCAAAACTTTAGACAACAACAAGGATAGCCCCAAATAACAAAAAATGACAATGTCAGTAGCGGCTGTATCCACCATTTGCCCCAATGACAGCTTACCAGCGATGTCTCATGCTCCTATGATGATGTTCTGAGGCAATGTGTTCCACTCTTCCACAAGTGCTACACATAGTTCTGCCAGGTCATGGGGGGTGGGGTACGATGATTCAGTCTCTCCTTCAACTGGTCCCAGACATGACCTATAGGGTTCAGGTCAGGGGACATTGATGGCCATACCATATGAGGCACTCCAACTTCCTGAAGTCGTACTGTGACAATTCTGCCACGATGTGGTGGAGCACTATCATCTATGAACAGAAAGTTGGGGGTGTGCTGGTGGAATTGGGGGATGATGATAGGTTCTATGATGTCTCTGAGCTAAGAACGTGCAGTGACTGAGCTATCTACAATAACCAAATCTGTTTTGTGCTGACTGGTGATGCCAGCCCAGACTGTTGCTCATCCTCCACCAAAGCAAACCCTGGGGACCATGTTGACCTCAGCGTATCGCTCACTTTGCCTAGGCTGACTGTCTCCACCTTAATTTTTAAATCCTCCCGGTGCTCCTGATGGCCAATCTGGGCCTAGTTATGAGTTTTGTCAGTGAAATCTGTGATGTTATCAGTGAGAAGCTGACAAAAAAAGAAAGCCCCCATAATACAAAAAAAAAAAATCCAAAATTTGTTGCCATGGAAATACATCTCTTAATTAAATCGCCTGAGAGGTCAAAGTGCATTTAGCATAGAATTTTGCATATACTGACTTGAATGCGGCATCTCTTAGATTTATTTGCTGTTTGTTTTGTTGCAGTCACAGATAAGATTGTTTATAGACTTGGCTCATTAAGTATAAAGTGTTATGAGAGAGTATTATTATATATTTAACATATATAAGTACTTTGTTTATTTTGCTAATGTATATGGTCTCTATTGTATTTTGCTTTAGACAAACACCATTTGAGACACTGGCACCAGGGATTAGTTAAGGAACAACAATCTGTCATATCTAATTCAATACATATGCAAATTCTTGCTCATTAATGCAGTGAGAGTGGAACAGGAGCATTTAACCTCTCTCTGCATAAAAACAAGACACAAAATCCTCTAGCATGACGCTAATTCGGACTGGGGTGTCCCGATTTTTGTCCTGGTAATTAAGACAGTCACAGAGAGGCTAATTGGAGCAATCCAGATTAATTAAATCACTCCCATGTGAAGCTGGTCTCAAATTGGTCTTAAAGTACAAATGTGATTGATATTTTCATATACAGCTTAAATTTTTTCTTTCTACAAAACAATTGACTACAGTATTGCTTCTCATAGTCTTTTAATATTCCCAAAGTAATGGAAAAACCACACAGAAAGTTTCAGGAAGTGTATTCATCATTAATGGTACCACTGTGTATAGTATAGGCAAAGTGTGCATTACTTGTTATGAATAATTGATGGATTATGCTCTCCTCAGTGGCTGGCTGAGCGACTCATCTGTGCACAATTTCAAGCCTAACAAACACATTATCCACCACCACTGTAATGCCTGCTAAAACGACTCGTACTTGGACTTCTTTTAATTTTTATTATCCACCTCAAAACTTCAACACACACTTTTCAGCCTTGAACAGCCTGTCCTCCCGTTTAGCCCCCATGTCATCTCATTCCTATTTTGTTAAACAGAGACAAAGTTCTTTTTCTCCAACTAATGTAACAAACCTTACTTTAACTAAGCATCAGATTATTAGACTAACTAAACATGCAACATTTCCCCTCCCCTACCCTCTGGGTGAACGAAGTATTAAGTCCTGAAAATGACCAGGCAGAGTATGCGATGGTAGGTCTGCCTTGTGACGTTGCAGATAGTGGCGGAGTTGTTGCTTGTGGAGTCAATGAATGCCATCCTGGGGTTTGAGAGCATGAAGCATCTAGCATAGAGCAGGAGAGCACTGCGTCCTGGGTGCGATCTGCTTCCAAAGGGCACAGCACTTTCCTAAGCTGACTCGCGTGCCAGTGGGAACCATCTGATAACTGGAATCTGACTAGACCTAACTGTCTTCCTACCTGCTGGGGTTGCGACCAGAAAGTGAAAAGCTTGTTTTTTCCTGTGGCTGCAGAACTCGCACCCAGCAAGAGTTTGGGAATACAGACTCTTTTCCTCGCATTGTATCTGCCTTGTGCCTTGAGCTGTTGTCCCTGCACCTTGGTTGTCACCACAGGGTTTCCACCGTAAGAAGTAGGAGTTGTTGGGTCCGTTTTGACATGGAGCTGTTTGACGTCTTTTTTCAACCCTGGCCACCATACATTACATACACCATACACTGCATTGCTTTAGATTAACTATTGTTACGTCCCTGACGTATTATATATACTTGTTATATTATGCTTTGTGTTGCCTGCTGTCTTGGGTGTGTTTCTCTCTCTGTTTGTAAAGCAGGTTTAATTGGCCTCTACCTTGGATAGGGGTGCTGATTGGAGGATCAGTCAGTCATGTGTGCTTTACTCCAGCCTCCTGTGTCTCCATTGGACAAGCACTTCATGAACCTGTGCACTTTACTCCCGCCTCCTGTGTCACCATTGGACTAGCACTCCCCGCCCCATGCTAGTTAGGGAGTTAGGTAAGACTTGATGTATTTTGGTTTGTTTTTGTTGTTTGGTTAGGTAGACTTTTGTGGCTTTAGTTAGGGGGTTTTTGTTTATTATTTTGGCATTGTCGGCTCCTGAAGATATTACCAACTTTGTAAATACTTGTACATTATTCCTACCTGATGTATACTGTATGGTAAAGTCATACTGTTGGAGATGATTAGTCCAACGGTACATGGTACATGGGTCTTTGGCCCAACCCAGAAGGAGACATAAGTGCACTTCTGTTCTGTCAGGGTAAATGTGCGAGAAGCAAAAGCTACAGGCCATTCAATGCCATTCTGAAGTCAAGACTGAAATGATCTAAGACAGGGGGACAGAAGACCTGGCCCAAGGAGTATCATTTTTAGCAGTTGTTGGAAAGGGTGTAATCGTGGAATATTGAGGTAGAAAGCGCATATAGTATGTTGTCATCCCCAAGAACGATGCAACTTGTATTGCGGGCAAAGGTTCTGGCAACTGATGTATAGCCTCAATATTGGAGTGCAATGATGAAGCATGAAAGCCAACAATGTCAACCTCTGGTAGTGCAAATAAGCATTTCTCCATGGTGTCAGGTTATGTTGACAGAGTATAGCAAAAGTAGCCCTTTTGATGTCTGGATGGAGAGGAACGTGGAGGTAACCTTGACTGTTGTGTAGTCAGCTCTTCGAATGATGGTAGGGGGATTTTCAAGCTGGGATTATTGCTTTGTTGACGGACTCCAAGTCCACACAAACTCTCAGTCCACCAGTTTTTTTCTCAGTTATAGTCAAATTAGACACCCATGGAGAAGCATCCACAGGTTTGATGATGCCCTCTGCTAGCAGCCTGTCAAGTTCTGCAGTGACTTCCTTGCGCAACGCTAATGGAATGCGGCGAAGTGGCTGAACAAATGGTTTAACCATGGAATCCAAAAAAGGTTGGTGAGTGAATGCAGCTAAACAACCAAGGCCTGTAAACAATGTTGTCCATTCTTTGTGCCAAGCTGACCATCAGGATCTGAGTCCCCTTATTGTGTGAACAGAGAAAAATCCAGTCATGGTATGTAATGTGTAATGGGATGTTGGGAAGAACCTTGTTGAAAAACTGAATAGATGCAACAGTAGTTTTCTCATTTTAAAACCAAGCACTGCACTGCACTTAAACAATACAAACTAACTTCAAATACAAAAGTATAACATTTAACTGATAAGCATCTCTGTCCTCTGCCATAATTATTATTTCCAAACAAATTTAGCAAATAATTCATTCCCACCACATGGGATGAACAATGTGTAAATGGTTTACATGTAAGATCATAAACAGTGATGTTTTACCTCCTCTAATGCCTTCAAAGTTTTGAGTGGCTGCAAGCACTCAGGCGTTGAACGTGGGCATGAGGGTTTCTAACGCACATGATTTTCCACTGATTTTCAACTGGTGTAAGCATGTGAAATGAGTGGGTTTGAGACTAATCCACTTGCAGAGTTTGGAGAAAAAGGCAGATCAGAGGATTTTGATAAAGTAATGCCATACGAATGTGAGGAACCGTTTATATCTGAGATTACAGTATATCTACAGGTCTACAGGGTCCTCCCACTATTCAGCCTCCCTGGGAAAGTGTACTCTAAAGTGCTTAAAGGAGGGTTTGGCTGATTGTCAAACCTTAGATTAAAAAGGAAGAATGTGGATTCCATCCTGGTTGTGGAACAACGGACAAGCTTTTTTTCTTAAAAGGAATGATGCAGGGGGCTTGGGAATATGTCCATCTGATCTACATAATTTTATAGGAGCATATCATTGAGTCTCGTGGGATAATGGCATATGATATGATCTCCTGGGATATTTTGTTAAGGTACTGTGGGAGTATGGGGTGAGCGGGTTAGATCTGTGTTCGGGTTCTCTGCAGTACAGTAAGTCAGTCTTGCTTCTGGTGGGTGTTGGCCTCCGCCAGGGCTGTTATCTGGCACCAACCCTTTTTTTGGATTTTCATGGACAGGATATCAAGCCGAAGGAGGAGAGGGTATCCAGTTTGGTGGGCAGAGGATTGCATCACAGCTGAGTGCGAAACTACAGGGATGAGGATAAGCATCTCGAAATCTGTGGCCATGGTTTCTAGCAGAAAACTAGGATTACTATAGCATAAGCCCAAGTGAAAGAGTTGAAATATTTCAGGGTGATGAAAAGTTGAACCAAAAGACGAAGCTCTTGATCAACCGGTAGTTGAGCATTGTGTAATTTCAAAAAGGACAAGATTACGGATACAAGCTGTCGAAATGGCCAGGAGGATAGCTGGCTTAGAAATAGAATGAATAATAGTCATGCATAAGAAACTTGTGTGGAAAGCAGTCAGTTAAGGTGGTTCATGCGACTGGTAAAGAAGCCACCAGGACGCCTCCCTAGGTGGCATCCCCAAGGTGTTCTTGGCATGTTTATTTGGGAGGACGTTTGGCGTTCCCTTTCAAAAGGTAAACTTGATGCTGCACTTGAAAGCGTTATGGGAAAAGGTCATGTGTGTCAAACATGCCAAAAACTTGGCTCGTACAACCTCAGTCAGGTGACGTCATCTGACCAGGTACACCTGGAGGTTATAAATAGGTCTGAACCGGAAACATCCTCAGGTCTTTTGTCTTCAAGGCTGTATTGTGTTTGCGTGTGTGTCTAACGATACTGCGCGGCAGTTTAAGGAAAGAAAAAATATATAGAAAAGAAAGCGAAACCAATGGCTGAGGAAGAGATGCTTACCTCCGTGTGGGAGGCTTCTCTCCGATGACGATTGTCATGCTCTTTGTTTTGAGTGTTTGGGTGAAGATTCATGCTTTCCGTGGACTCGAGGGACAATGCAGGCACTGTGATCTGCTTCCGATCTAAGCGCTTCACGCCCGGTTTGCATTCTTTAAAAAGAAGTAGTGAGCCGTGCTTCATTCTTGGGGTTCGTGTGTTGATCTGGCGGAAGCGCGTGAGATGGATTTGCCCTTTTCTCTCGCGCTCTTGCCGGTTCAGGTAATTCCCGCATCTGTTTCTGAAGCGCATCTCGATGCCTCTTCTGATTGGGCGCCAGAGACCTCCTCCCTTCTCTCAAGTGAGTTTACCACCCCGGGACGCTCCTCTCGTGGCGAGCGAGAGTATGAGGAATTACTGGAGGTGGTCACCAGGGCAGTCGAATGTCTACATCTCGACTGGCCTCAGGAACAGGTGAGTCTCAAACACTCAAAATTAGACGACAGGTTAGACGACGAAGGTCCCTTCCCTTTTTTGGTGATCTCCATGATGAGACACTAACTCGTTAATGGAGCAAACCGTCCTGCATATTTGTGCCAACGACATTGATTTATTTATAGCACGCGGGGCTACATGATGATGCCCTAGGTTGAGGAGATGCTTGCAAGCTATCTCTCTCCTGGGTGCTCGTCTTCGCTGAAGAAGCCTAAACTCCCCACTAATCCGTGTAGACTAACATCTTCTCTAGTGGGGAAGGCTTTTCAGTCAGTGGGTCAGGTCGGTGCAGCGCTGCATACCATGGCGATGTTGCAGGCATACCAGGCTGATCTACTGAAGGACCTGAGTACAGGTGGGTCCTTTGATCAGCAAGCCTTTTCAGAGCTTTGCCGAGCCACGGATTTGTCTCTCCATGGCCGTTCCATGGCAGCTATGGTTGCCACGGAGAAACATCTGTGGTTGAACCTCACTGGCATCAAGGACAAGGAGCTTTCGTTCCTCCTTGATGCCCCTATCTCACCTTCCGGCCTATTTGGTGATGCTGTGAATACCGTGACCAATAGGTTTTGGGAGGCGAAGCGCTACGAGGAGATGTTTTTGAGGTTTATTCCCTGCCGTGCTCAGGAGTTGGGCCCTTCGGCCACCCAGTCCCGACTAGGTCCGGTTCTAGTGAGGTGTGAAGCGCAGAAGGAGAGTGTGGCGAGGCGAGTACCCCCTTGTAAAGACTGGGGTATGACTCGCCGCGCTTCCCAGTCCGCCTTTAAAAGACCGGACCCGAGGAGCATGATCTCAAAGAAGAGGTCTTGAGGCTGGTGAAATGCCAGGAGCGTGAAGCTGTCTCCCCCAGGGGAGGGGCGCGTGGTATTCCAAAGGGAATAAGCACTCCTTCCTGGCACCCTCAGGAGGCCACCCAAATCTTCGCCACCACTGGTGCTCGGAAGAGTGTTCACCAACGAAGTGTTAGATGTTCGATTTGCCTCCTACCATGTTTTCAGGACATCTAACCTCCCCCTTCCCCCAACCTAGCGTTGTGCCCCTTTCAGAGAAATTGGCAGCGTGGAAGCTACTGCCAAGTATATCTCCTTGGGCTCAGAGGATCCAACCTGCACATCGCCCTCCGTGTTTCAACGCCGTGGTCTTCACTTCCGTGAAACCAGAACGTGCGCATTTTGTTAATTACAGACTTTGCTGGGTATAGGGGCTATAGAACATGTTCCCCTCCCAGACACACAGTCAGGCTGCTACTGCTGGTTTTTCTTGGTCCAAAAAAAATAAATAAATAAAAATAGCGGGGGTGCGTCCAATTCTAGATCCTTGTGGGTGGTACCACTATCTCAGAATATTAAAATTCAAAATTTTTACGGTCAAGATGATAGTTTCTCAAATCCAATCACAAGATTGGTTTGTGACAATCGACCTGAAGGACGCATATTTTATATAGAAATATTGCCACAACACAGGAGGCTCCTGAGGTTCGCTTTTGGGGATGAAGCTTACCTCTATCGGGTCCTTCCATTTGGCCTAGCAACCTGCACATATATAAGAGGCTGGATGCAGCGCTGTTTCCCATATGGTTCCAGGGCATCCGTAATTCGAATTTTATTCACAACTTGGCTCAGTCTCGGGAGCTAGCGCTTTGACAATGACATGTCGTTCTAGTTCATCTTGAATCTTAAGGGGTTGAGACTCAACGCCAAGAAAAGCGTTGTCTCTCCCGCTCACAGGACAACGTATTTGGGGGCCGTATGAGGTTCAGTCTGAAAACAGGCACAATTGTCTCCTGTATGTACCGAATCTATCTTTAGCATCCTAAGAATCCTATTAGCATTCCTAATCAAACTAGGCCAGGAGGTGACCGTTCGTTGCTTTCAGAGAATCTAGGTCTCATGGCTGGTGTATCCATGGTGATATCCTGGGCCCCCTGCATATGAGACCCTTTCTGTTGTGGTTGAGAGCCAGGAGATTCAAACAGGATATGCGCCAGGGGCTTTGTACCCTTTCTATGTGGTTCAGACCCCGGGTTTTTCACTTTGGGTCCCACTCTAGGTCTCTGTCATCACGAGATGGTAACGACAGACGCTTTTGTTGGGTTGGGGTGCGGTCTTGGATGGCCATCTAGCTCAAAGGATCTGGAGAGGTCATCTTCTCGCATGGCACACCATGCCTTGAAACGATGGCTTATTTCTGGCCCTGAAATACTTCCTCCAGCTAAGAGGCTACCATGTCCTAGTGTGGGCAGCACAATGGAAGTCTCCTATATAAATCGCCATGGCGAATTGCGTCCGCGCCATTGAGCTAGCGCAGCAGATTTTGCTTCAGGCATATGACAAGTTCTTGTCCCTCAAGGCGATTCACATGCCCTCAGATAGGATGATTTTGGACGTATGGCAAACCATGTAGACCCAGTCCACTGCCAGACTGTTTCAGTGCTGGAGTTTCTGGATGAGAAACTGTCCTCAGGCCTAGGACCATAGGCCCTTTAAGAGACAAAGCTATTGTGTTCAAAGGTTGGCTGAGGCCCCTTTCGAACCTCTAGAACTTGTGCCTATTATGCATCCTCACCTGAATTATCTTCCGAAAGTTTCTTTTTCGATTATGCAACCAGTTGTTCTTGAAACCTTCTGTCCTCCACCGTCTAATGCTCAGGAGCAGCATGTTATGCCGCAACCGGGTGTGCAGCTGCCACTAGACAATCTAGGTTACATTGAAAGGGTGAGGGATGCTATTACCCTAGCCTATGAGGTGCGTGGTCACACTTCATTTCTAGGAGTTAGGGCCCATTGAAGTAAGGGGTTTGCAAGGTGTTCCCTTGCAGCAAGTGTGTGATGCGGTAGGCTGGTCCCCTCCGCAGTTTATAGTTCGGATGTCCATGTTACTCCATGCTTATGGTCCTAGAGTCAGCATCCCACAATCAGGTCTAGACTTCTTTGATGATTGTGTGTGCACGCTACACAACTCTGCGGTCCAGACACTTCCAGTGCGGCGGGATTGGTATTCTCGTTCCCATAGCGCTTTCAAGCGCAACATTGAGTGTAGCTTTTGAAAGGGAACGTCTCGGGTTACTTTGCTGTAACCCTGTTCTCTGAAAACGCGGGAACAAGATGCTGCGCTCTAATGCCGCACTGTAGGACTGACTGGACGTCCTTTCAGATAAATTGACCTGAGGATGTTTCCGGTTCAGACCTATTTATAACCTCCAGGTGTACCTGGTCAGGTGACATCACCTGACTGAGGTTGTACGGGCCAAGTTTTTGGCATGTTTGACACACATGCTTCAACAACCGGTCAGCGGAGACCTTTTCCATAGCGCTTTCAAGCGCAGCATCTCGTTCCCGCTTTTTCAGTGAACAGGGTTACAGCAAAGTAACCCGAGACGTTCTTAACGGACCCCATGATTTGCCTAATTCTTTATATTCCCATATTCTTATTTTCTTATTGAGAAGTGCATTGGAAGTAAACATTGGAAATAATAGATTGTTGTAAAAGAGCTTGCATCCTTTAGGCACCTGAACTTGCTCTAAAACCAAGTTACTGTGTTACTGAACAGAAAGTCAAGCCAGCCAAGCTGTCACTGTGTTTGCATTTACATAAGAGAAAAGTTTCTGATATAATAACTTAATAGTGGATCTGATCATCATCGAATCAACATAGTAAATGATTAATGACAAAGCTAAGAATAATTGGTTTATCTTCACTTTTCATTACTTTTATCTGCTTGGTGTGTGGGAGTAGTTGTAGGTGGTGAGGACAAAGGGAAATTTATAGATGCAACTCTCCATGAATTGAAAACAAAACACCACATGAACTAACTAGTTAACTTGTTTAATCATTTACATCAAATTATATTAATACTTTAAGTGTATTTACCCCCCTTAGTGAGATTTTATTTCATTATTCACTTTAAATCAGTAACTGCAATTACTAAAACTGTAGTAAGTTTATTTGAAGTTTGTTCTTTGCAAGCACATTAGACTACCCAAACCCCCTAAATTTGGATGGCACATAATACTCCCTGTTTTTTGTCTTCATCTTAAAGTAAGCAAAAAAAAAAAAAATGACAGTTTATTGCATAACAGTTTGTTATGATGGAGATACTGCTAAGCACTTTGTTCTGAACATTTTATCTGTTAAAAGTTTTTTACTTTTAACTGTTGGTGGGCTAACAGTGAAGGGTCTAAATAATCATATGCATATAGATAGGGTGACCATCATCATTAGATAAAAAAAATATATATTTTATGGATCATTTGCAAGTCTCTGGATTCTATAATAACTCTAAAAGCAAATGTTTATTAAAACAAATCCATTGATGCATGATTAGTGAAAAGTACAAACCTGTCAAAGCTGTTGTTATAGAATATTATACAACAGTTTGTTCCATCCGGTTAATCTGATTGGCATTCCATGAATGGTGGTATAGATCATAACAGCACTGGGACGTTTAACCATATGTATCCCTCTGCTTCACAGGAGTTCTAACAACAATTAACTACACGGGTAAAAATAGGTTCACAGTACTGAGGAAGGAGCAGCTGCCTGTTAAAATCCACATACAAAAACAGTCATAGAAGCTCTTTCAGCACTTGTGTTGTTCTCTTCACAGTCGATGCAATCTACAAAGCTAACTTGCTTCTAACACAAGGCTTAATCCGAAATCCCTCGATAACACCGGATCAAGGGCACTACTTTGTGTGGAACAAAGGATTGTACGCCTACATAGTGCAATAGCCTTTCATTGAGCAATATTTGGGATGCAACCCAGGAACCGGGATGTTCTAGTGACTTTACAGGTTATAACTCTACATGAATAAATAAATTAGCCCAGTGTAGTTGCCTTTTTTTTATATTACTTGATGCAAAAAAGTACAAACATTAACCTAATTAGAAGTCAGTAGGATACTTATAACTTTCTTGATCTAAATTTTAAAATAGTTTATTTTTTACAGTAGCTACAATTCTAATTATGGACATTTTCAATGAGCCATCTATGCAGGAACGCAATATGACTCCCCAATAAATTACCCCACAAGTACAAACAAAAAATGAAGTATGTAAAAGTATCAAGGCTTCTTTGATTTTCTAAGATGGAAATACAATGAGTGAATAGGTCCACTAGTAAATGACCATATTTAACAAGTACAATTTATAATATAGTTTTTAAAGACCATATTTAACAAACACAATTTATAATGTAGTTTTTACTGGTGCACTGACTGTTTTGACTTAAGAACAAAACAGCCATCTAAACTCTGTTGTCCTGTTTAGATTTTTTCCATTTCCTATATATATATAAGTAAAATTTAATTGAATTGCATTGCAAAAAGACTGCTCAGTTACTCCCTCCTCACCTGCTTAAATATTCCTGTCCCATCTTTATATATAATTTTACTAATTATGAGATTTATTGAGAATTGCATTGCATTGGGAGAGTTCCAACTAAAACTGTTACAGTAAATATTCAGTTGAAACTCTTTTTAAAGACATGCTCACTTATCATATACAACAGATGGCCTTGCTTAATGAAAAATGAAAAAAATTCTTGGCATACGATTTTCAGCTATTCAAAGCAAATCCTTACAACTTCAGACAGACACTTTTATAATGAATGAATAAATAGATGGCTGTCTGGATGCCTCAAGAGTATCTATCATTAAAAGTGATTTAGTGAGTCATTTCATTTAAGACTGCTTTATTGCTCAGCATTCTAAAGTATGAGAGGTACAGTAACCACAGATCTTATTTCGAGTGGTGGCAGTGGTGGTGGTGATGATGATGATGATGATGATGATGCATATTCGGTTCCTCTGCGCAGTAAGGCCATTAAAATGTCTATAGACTGGAGGGACAATATTTTCCAAATTGGGCTCCTCATCCACACCCACTACAGTGCACTACCAACACATTTAGCTCTAATTCCTGAGCAATTTCAAATAAGTGCTTGGTCCTTAGTCTTGTGGTGACACACAGATGGGATCTTTAACAACCCAGTGTTTTAGACCTATTTAGCCATGTTCTGTTTTGCATACATATGCTAAATATGATTATAACGCACAGAGGTACATAGGAAAATTCCCAGTGTACTTAATCCCATTTGAGGGTCAACCCCCCTCTGGGACACAGGACAAGATCATCTGTACCCTTTGACCCCTCCTGACAGCATGGCTACCCCTGGGAAAACCATAAAATCCAATACCATTAAAAAAAAAAAAAAATTCCCCCCATACTAATGTATATCTTGAATGCAACTCAATGGGTCTCGGTAAGGGGTCTAATTGCACTTCAGTGTGGCTTTTGAAGAAACAAAATCACTCAGTGCTGAGCTTTTAGTGATTTTGTTCAATTTGCCTCGTTGTTTTTCCTGGAACCTCTGAAGTACCTACACACTGAATGACACTGTGCTTTCTGAAACAGTATTTGCATATCAAGTGGCTTTTAGAAAAAATTATCACGCTGATACTTAACTATTTAACACTTTGATTCTGCTCCACTTCCTGGTGTGCTGAATTCTGCCCTACTATTGCAAAAGAGAAAAAGAATAGTGGAATTTATCTGCTCAACATAACCTTTAAAAGTTGCACAACTAGGTGTTTTTTTCTTCTTCTTCTGCCACCATAAAAACTGCCCTTGCAACAACGCCTTAAATGTCGCTGCATGGTACTCATGGTGGGCATTAAATTAGCTTTGCAGGACATGAACGTACCATTATAGGACATTAAGTTGCTCTTGCAGGACATTATGTTGCCATTGCAGGACTTTGCATTGCCATTGCTGGATATTAATGTGCTATTGCAGGGCATTAGGGTTCCACTGCAGGAGAATGAGGTGCCAATATTTTACAGGACATTACAGTGGCATTGAAGGGCACTGTGGTGCCATTGGAGGATATTAATTTGCTATTGCAGGGGATTAAGGTAGACATTAAGGTGGCATGGCTTGATATTATGGTACTGTTGCAAGACAAGATTCTATTGACAGACAGTAAGGTGCTCACCTAAAACAATACTTCAGGACATTATAATGCAATTTCAGGTCATTGAGGTGACATAACCGACAGTAAAATGGCATTTCAGGTCATTATATTGATATTGTTGGACAATAAGGTGCTGTTGTAGGTCATTAAGTTGACATTGCTGGATAGTAAAATGGAATTTCAGGACATTAAGGTGACATGAACAGACAGATGTCATTTTAGGTGACTAAGATTGCATGATGGCATTGGAGGGTATTAAGATACAATTGCAGGAGTAATATGCATTTTTCTACCATCATTGCACAGTCAGCCAAGGGAAATAATTTTATGAAAAACTCAATATGACTTTTTGGATTTTGAGCTGAGACTGAAGAGATCAGTTGCCCCGCAACTCCAGGGTTCGAAGTTTGAATCTTGCCCCAACCTTGTGAGCCTGATGTTTGCATGTACTCCCCATGCTTTGTGGGCTTCCTCTACATAATCTGATTTCCCTAACCATCTAAAGACATGCATTGTAGGCTGATTTACAAGTTCACCATGGTGAATGATTGGTTGTATGTTTGTGCGTATGTGTCCTGTGATTGGGTGTACCCTGGGCTTCATGAGACAGATTTCAGGCCCCCCAAGACCCTATACAGGGTAAGTGGATATAAAAATGAATCAATGAGTCAATAGAATACTATTTCCCTAGTTCTTTTTTCCAATGTAGTTACAATTCCTGTTTCACGGACTGATCTAAATCATGCTAGCACCAATTGGACTAAAAAAACAAAACAAAACAAAACAAACAAAAAAACAGTCAACGGTATCTTAAACACATCTCTACAAAAGTATATTTTTTCCCCATATTGTTTTATCGTTTATCTATCGTTCGCGTCGGATTTAATTGCACACTCACTAAGCATACAGTATTTTAAAGAATGTGCAAATGTTCATTTTGGTCATTTTGGATTGAACAAAACTTTTACTTGTTACCATGAAGTATGAGGAATGAAGGTGTGAGATTGGGTTCATTAAGTAGATTTGAATTGCACACTCATAAGTGCGTATTTAAAAAAAAAAAGTACAACACCATCTGTTGAATTTTGAGATTAATTTATGATTTTTTTCAAGGTCGATTATTTTTATACTATAAGGTCGTTTTTCATCTAAATTTCAAATTTCGATTTAATTATATGTGTTACCTCAAGCTCGGCCAAATATGCCCATTTAAAGTTGTTCAGTAGTTTATATTGTGGTGTGTGCACAAACAAACAGACAGACAAAAATTCCAAAAAACATCT
Source organism: Clarias magur (assembly GCA_013621035.1). NCBI lineage: Eukaryota > Metazoa > Chordata > Actinopteri > Siluriformes > Clariidae > Clarias > Clarias magur. The sequence goes on along the minus strand of QNUK01000116.1, from coordinate 1,114,152 downwards.
TGATATGTTCTATTACTTATCTTAGGCCCCCCCCCCCCCAAATTATTTTTTCTCGCAAATATCTTCAAATGTACAGACACACTAGGCTTTGTTCTAAAGCAGACTATGAATAATATTGCTTACTAATCTGATGAACTACTTGAAACGTGAGAACTTTACATCTGCAAAAAACAAAGAATTTATTAGCCAGGAAACATATAATCCCAGATAATTAGCTGTTTGCTATGCTTCTGAGTCACTACATAGACAAGCCAGGAATTCCAGCTGCTCTTGTACTGAGCTCATCAATATTGTATTGACGCTCTGCTCCTGCTGGTGGGCTCCACTGCCATTATTTATTTAGTTTTGTTTTCATTAAAAAAAAAAAAAAAACCTTTTTCCATCTCTTGCTGTGTAGCTGCTTGCGTCACAAACATCCACCTCAATCGAGTAGAGTCCGAGCTGCATATTCAAACTGTCTGGCATTTGATATACTTTATGTATTTCCGGTGTCCAGAGAGACAGAGGTAATTGTTTAGAAATTTTTTTTTTTTTTTTTTTAAACAAGCACTCATGTTCAAATATTTACAGCCATCAGTGCACTCTGCAGATACTGCATAATTCAAAGCAAAGGCACTGGTTTTATATGGGGAAACTTTAAGAGGGGAAAAAGTTTTCAGTCTTCAATGTACTCAGGTATTTAAAAGTAAAAAAATGTATCCTGTTTTTGGTTGTGGTGGATGTAGTGGAGTCTGTATAGACGAGGGCAATATTGATTATTGATTCTCAGTTTCAGAGAAGGTCATTCTCAAAATAAGAAGGTCATTGAATAAATGTTTTCTTTTAATGTTTACTACTTTAATATTTGGCAGGTGGATACTGTTGATCTGTGGGTGGCTAGGGGAACACTGGGCTGGTTTAAGTGTGAGTAGATGCAGTATAACTCATTAAAGGAATAGGAATAAATCGAGTTATTTTAAGGTGCCAAAACCATCACAAGATGCCAGAGCAGCTATGTTATGGCAGGGCTTTGATTATACTTCTCTGAAACTGTACTGGAGGGATGAGGATTGATGTCCCAAATAGATATTTGATTGCGATGTGAAGGATTTTCAACTTCATCAAACCTTACACCTTGTGTATTTGGTTGGGGGTCATTCTAGAAGACAGCATGCCCACCAGGATAAAAATTGATTATAGTATAAATCTTCTTAGGAAGTTGGGGTCAAAGCATATGTCAGCCATGACACAGCACCCAGGACCAGACGGGGTTAATGGCTTTGCTCAAAGGCCCAACAGTGGCATCTTCTGATCTGAATCTAACTGAATTAGATTCAGTTAGACTGAGTCTTCTGATCTTTAACTGAATCTTCTGATCAGTAGCCCTGAGCCATAACTCGGCAGGGTAACACTCCCCTACTAAACCAAAAAAAAAAAAAGTGTCATAACTACCTGTTTATATATGAACATAATTAAAGCTACCCGATGAAAGACATAGACTTTTCCTGATAGCTTTGCATTTGCAAGGATGGGATAGTAACATCCTCATGAGTAGTGACCTTATAAAAGTAGCGAAACAAATTACATTGTGTAGCATTTTAAGATCAGTGTTGCCTGTTGCGACCGTGGCTCATTCATCATTGACAATTTCTAAATAAACAGTAGATTTCCAATGCAGGATATAATATGCATTATATATAGAGAGTCAGAAAATTAACTTTAGTCTCATGATGTCTCAATAAATGTAATATTTAAAAAAAAAAATGTTTTTCTTTTCCTGAAGTGTAAATACAACAGCAGTTCATGTATTATCTTAAAAGATCCTGTATTGCTTAAGAAATATTATGGTTCTATTTTGTTATGAGGGGCGCTCCCATATGGCACCACCAAATATGTTGTTAAGAGTGGGAGCCCCAACGCAGGAATTAGAGGGGATCATTGAGATGTGGGGTAGAGATGTGTACTTTGGCGGGATAAATCGATTAGGGTAAGCACCTCAGCGTGCTAAGGAAATGATGCCTCTGTGCCACTTTGTAACTCAACTAAAGAACGGGATGTGTCTTGTGAACCATGTGCATGTAAACCTAAATATATGCTCCCATTTCTTTTGTGAAAAGAAAAATGCTTATTAATTAATTAATTAATTAATCAATTAATTAATTTATTTATTTATTTATTCTTCTCCAGACCGTTATTTCTTTATCTCTAGTGAGATATATTGTTTATCTTTTAGGTCTCTTTTCAGTTTTCTTTTTTAATTTTTTGTCTTTCTTCTCAGTTCTCTCCTTTCTCTTTTCTTTCTCCTCTCTTGTAAGTTTTCTCTTCTCTTTTCAGTTTCCCTTTTTTTTATTTATTTTTTTTTTTTCTTTCCCCTATACCAGAGCCACGCTCTCATACCTGGTGCTATCTAATGTTCACACATAGTATGCTGATTTCTGGGGGTTTAAATAACCTGCCGGACAGGTGTGGAACATCTGCTCTGATTGGCAACATGGCGGGGGTTGCCATGGGCGTCCCCTACTCTGCCTGCCTATAAATCTGCCTAGTTGTCCGCAGATTTACCCTTTGCACAGGTGGCCGTGTTATCATTTTCTATTTTAAAATATATATAGATAGATTTTAACTATTACTTTACATTGCAATGTCGCAGATCATTATTATAGTATGCAAAATACATTTTCTCCCTGTGTGCATGTCGGTTTCCTCTGGATTCTCTGGTCTCCTATATACATGTAGATGGATTGTCCAAGATAAATGGTCCCTTGGTGTGCATAGATTTTTAAGTGTCATTGCATCCACTGTGTATTACCTCAAAGATTGTGAGTAAATGGAAAAGAATACTGGTAAAAGCATTAAAAATTCACAACGCTAGGTCAGAATCAGAAAGAGCTTTATTGCCAAGTACATTTGCGCTTTTGGTGTTTTGCTGACAGAAGCTTCCAGAGACCACACACACACACACACACAATACACACACACACACACACACAATACACACACACAATACACACACACACACAAAGGTAATCGCTTTACAGTTTGGAGATCTACATGTATTTGTACAACATTCCAGAAGACCCGTAGTTTTCTTATTCACTATTTATTTGATAATTATTAGGGTAGGGGGCTTCCACTTTAAATTCAAAAGCAGTTCTCAAAAATTCCTTACAGGTCAGATGCTAGCATTACAGCCATGAAAATACATTAATGCCATCTCAATGTTAACTTGCAGAGACACATTAAGTGTAAATTGAGTTTACCCTTAACATCTGTCATGCACTGTTGGTATTCCTCAAGATTGTAGCAGGTTTACAGGACAGCTTATTTTGGTTGCCCGAAAAGTAGCTAATCATGCTAATTAGCAAAAAGTTTAACTCAGGTGAAAACAGCTGTATAAGGATTAGCTGGTAATAGCCGATAAGGACCAGGTGAAAGCGTTATTATTATTATTATTATTATTATTATTATTATGGATACAGTATAAAGTTTTAAATGTAGTCTTCTGTCATATAATGCAACTTAAAAGGTGAAACTAATATGAGAGACTCATTACATGCAAAACAAGATAGTTCAAGCCATGATTTGTCATAATAGATTATTATGGCTTACAGCGCATGAAAACCCCAAATCCACAAGCTCAGAAAATTTGAATATTGTGAAAAGATTACAATTTTCAAATATTGCAAAGAAGTTGGATGTTCCCAAAGTGCTGTATCAAAGCACATTAATAGAAAGGTTTGTGGAAGTGTGGAAGATAAAGGTGCACAAGCAGCAGGGATGACCGCAGCAGGAAAATGCCATTCAAAAGTGTTTGGGACTTTCACAATGAGTGGACTGAGGCTGGAGTCAGTGCATCAAGAGCCACCACACAGAGACGGATCCTGGACATGGGCTTCAAATGTCGTATTCCTCTTGTCAAGCATCTTTTGAACAACAAACAACGTCAGAAGCTTCTTACCTGTGCTAAAGAAAAAAAGAACTGGTCTGTTGCTCAGTGGTCCAAAGTCCTCTTTTCTGATGAGAGCAACTTTGCACGTCAATCTCAATTATGGCAAACCACGGCTTGAACTATCTTGCTTTGCATGTAATGGATCTATCTTGTATATTAGTTTCACTCTTTAAGTTGCATTACTGAAATGAATGAACTTTTGCCTGATATTAAAATTTTTCGAGTTTCACCTGTACATGACAAAGAAAATTTTAATTATGTTGTAGAACAGTATGAAGTTTTCCAAAACATCCTTGCAGATCGCTGATCACCATTCTACCAGCTTACAGCAGTCTGAAGCAGAGAAAGGAAAGGAGGGAGGTCCTGAGTTTCAGCACAACTGATGAAATTAGCAGTTGCTGAGTCATTGCATTGCATTGCATTGCGCATCAGCTCTCTTCTGTTTCACCTGCCTGTTATCCGCTTCCTTGATCAGACATGAGCACTAAGCCTGTAAATTTGACAAAATGATGCTCGTGCTAATTACAACGCGACACTAGTGGTGAATACCGAATACACTGAGTAAAACCATCTGGTCCTCTCACAGCCCACTGAGGATGCTTTTGGAGTTTAACTGTTCGGAGAATACAGTACCTTCTATCTATTCCATCTGCATCAAACCATTCAGTGATCTCTTATGGATGGGGTGGGATCATTCTTAAAGGCAACGCTCCGATCAGCAAATAAATGTACCATCATATTTTAAAGGTGATTAGTCAAAAGAAATCTATTCATATAAAGTGAGCATATTCTATAATTTGACCCAAAGCAGGCTAACAAAATACATTCACAGTGCAACATAGCAAATAGACGCTGATGGAGAATTCAGACGAGTCATGTTCTATTGGTGATCAAGAGTAACTTGACCTGCTCTTTAATTTTTTTGGTAGTTTTCTCCAGTAGTGGAAACCCTAAAATGTTTTTATGTCAAGCCCTACAAAGGTGTTTCCCTATTAAACAATGCTCAAAGTAAACGAGTAATCATTTATTAAGTTAAGAACCATTAACTATTCCAAGTCCCCTGAAGGAACCCTTTCTTAAATCTCAGATCTTGTCAATCAAACTAAATCATTCTATGAATGTACTATAGGCAGTTCTTGTCCATGTTTAATGATAGAAAGTGGCTTAAAAGACTAATGTATAGTGGTTTTCTGATGGATGGCAGAGAGAGGAAATTCTATACTTTCCACTAAGGAAGCAGAGCCAATTACTACGTCTTGGACTGCTATCATAAATGAATGTGGCATCAGTGGGATCTCAATGGCTCCTGGCTTTAGGATGAACATTTAAACAGTTGCACGACAGCAGATTTCAAGAAGCATATCACAGCTGCTCTATATTTTACTTTAAACAGTGATAATGGTACTCAATACAGTATTCAAATCATTTGTATATTTAAACAGTTTTCTTGCCTGGACACGATTCTAATGATCCCCGTAAAGATCCATCCTATCCCTCATGTATTTCAGCCTCGGTTCCCAGTGCTCCAGGGTAGGCTCAGGGTCTACCATGCCATCTATTGTAAGTCTTTAATTTTTAAAGTCAGTTGGTGTTTTTCTGCTCTGTTGTCTTACAACAAGTTCTCATACACAATTTATAACATACCCCACACACGCCCAACTGACATTCCTGATAAATATCCTGTCCTTATGTGACATTTAACGGTCTGTATGCAATAATGGATGCTTTCTGCTTTTGGCTTGTGAACTTTATTGAGCTCTTAAATGTTAAATAAGGATTAAAACAATCAGAGCATTACTCTAACAAAGTATTTTACTTGGATGTAAAACAAATGATATATTTTTCATCCCTGCCTCAATGTTTATAGTAAATAGATTTTGATGGGGGCAGCACGGTGGCTCAATGGTTATCGCTGTCGCTTTGCACCTCCACGGTCCGGGTTCGATCCCCACCTCAGGGTCTGTATGCATGGAGTTTGCATGCTCTTCCCGTGCTTGATGGGTTTCCTCTGGGTCCTCCACAGTCCAAAGACATGCAGATTAGGCTGATTGGCATTCCTAATTGCTCTCTAGTGTGTGAATGAGCGTGTATGCGCTGTGATGGATTGGCATTAGGTGTACCCTGTCTCGTGCCCTAAATCTCCTGGGATAGTCTCCAGACCCCCTTGTATGCAGGATAAAATGGTATAGAGGATGAGTGAGTGAATGATTGAGTGAGATTTTGATGATCTGCTTTTCATCCTTATTAAATGACCAGTATATAATAAGTGTTCTTTGTTGCCCAATAAAGGGCCACCATCTAAATTTAAGAATCATTAAGAACAATGTAGGTCAGCACATTCAATGAATGTCCAAAATTTAACACATAGTTGAATTCTTACTGTAGGTAGAATAATATCATATTGCTTATCTGCCTAAGGCTGTTGAGTCATGCCACGGTGATTCCAGGTGTTTGGGGAATATCTCTGTATCCTCATTTCATTTAAGAAATGCTATTATTAGGAATCTCCTCTGCTTCATAGGGATATGACTCACTTCCATGACCTTTGAAATTATTAGCCTATGCCCATATTAAACTCCAAATCAGACTAAATCTATTTTTTTCTAAACCATATCAAGGATCCCCCCCCTTTTAAATTTAATTTTCTTTTTTTTTAACAGGGAATCAGATGTCACCTCTGATTAGCTACAAGGTGAGTCAAGAATTATTGCAGTCTGGTTATATTAAAACTTCTGTTGGCTGCACTGTCTTCTCAGCATTTCTGTTCAAGGCTACTGTCTCCCCAGTCACTGCTGTGCAGGTGTAAAGGTGTTACATCAGTTTATTTGTAACTGTGGTGTGAGCAAAAAAGGATGCCCCGCTTGTGATTTGCACAAAAGAAGAGCAGTATGCAGTGAATTTTTTTTTTTGTGTGGTCTGAGGGTGTACCCGGTGCTGAAACAACTCACGGAAGATCATAAACAGAAGCGTTCAGGAAGGTAAAAGTTTAATAAAGAGAATAATTACTGGTGAAAAGACATGGATTCATCACTGTGAGCCTGAGAGTAAACTACAGAGAGTAGAGTGGAAATATGCTCAATCATCAACCAATAAAAAGTTCAAAAGTCAACCATGCTTATTCTGCATTATTCTGGATGTATAATGATATTCATTATATACTGTATAATTGCACAGTTTATGTTAACTCGAATATAATAAGTGGAGAGAGCAAAAGTGAGATGATAAGGATGACTAAATGCATTCATTACACATCCCACACTTGTGGTTAAATGGTGAAGTGATGGGTTTTATGTGCATTAAATGGTAATTTTATGAAGTATCTTATAAGCAGGGGAATTATTTCAGTCAATATAAAACTTTACTTTGGCCCACTATGTGGTATATAGTAGAATTTAAGAGATCGATGTTACTGTTTGTATTAAATCGTGTATTATTTTGCTAGTGCAAGAAATCAGATAAATAATGACACTTACAGTCCCTTGTGGTGGTGGTTTACAGTCTTTTTTACTCTTCTGTTAATATAGAATTTTAGAAAACTATTTGTTATAAATTTGAAAATAATGAAAGATTTCAAAACCCTGATATTTTTAGATGGATTGATTTGTGTTTTATTTGTGGTGTACCTAATTAATAGAATACTAGTTTAAATATATGGATAGGAAATAAGGTGGATAAGATGTATTTTAAGTGTATTTTACTTAAATGTGATGTTGTGACACTGTGAATAAATTACAAAGAAATTATAGGGTAAAATATCAATCATGGGTGAAATTAAAGGCAAAAACAATATTTTCATTGAGTCATTTAGTGGGTTACTGATCAGGAGGTTGTGGGTACAGGCACTTCCAAGCTGCCCTTGAACAAGACCCTTAACCATATTTGCTCCAGGGGTGCTGTATCCTGGCTGACCATGCATTCTGATTCCTGATTCCTAAGTGTTATATGCGGGAAAAAAATAAATAAAAAATTTCACTGTGCTGTGAGACAAATAATTGAATCTTAAAATCTTAATATTGAACATATTGAGGATTTTAGAAATTCATAATGTGTTAGTGATTTTGCTTTTATTAGTGGCAAAAAAAACTGACACAATTAAAGAAACTGTCCCAATTTATTCTCACTCTCACTCACTCCCTGTACCGCTTATCCAGCACAATGTCATGGGAAGCCTGGAGTCTATCCAAGAGTCATGGGGCAGGGTATACCCTGGAGGGGGTTGCAATCCATCAATGGGCACACAAGCACACGCACACTGACACACTATGGGAAAATTAAAAGATTGGCTTATCTGCATGTCTTTGAACTACGGGAGTAAACCAGAGTACCAGGATTTAAACTCCATGCATAAATACCTGAGGCAATAGTGTTAACCCTAAGCTATACCGACTTAAAATAACCTTTTGTTTTAATAAAAAATATAGGGTATTTTGTATTTAAATCATCTTCGTTTTCTATACCACTTATCCTATACAGGTTTAGGGGTATCTCAGGAGACTTTTGGCACAAGGCATCGCAGGCACATACACCAGGCAATTTGGCGCGTTAGCGTAATCTGCATGACTTGAGGACAGGCAAACTCCACGCACTCCTGATCAGTGGCAAGAATCTAACCCTCAACCCTGGAGGTCTGAGGCCATAGTGTTAATCCTGTATGCAGGGTTGCGGGGTCCCAGGAGACTTAGGGCACAAGGCAGGGTACAGGGTGCCAATCCATCGCAGGGCACACACACACACACACACACACACACACACACACACATACACTCACTCACACACTACGGGCAATTTGGGAACACCAATTAGTCTAATCTGCATGTCTTTGGAGTGTGGGAGGAAACCGGAGTCCCCGCAGGAAACCCACCAAGCACGGGGAGAAAATGCAAACTCTAGGCACACAGACCAGAGGCAGGAAATTGAACACAATGGTGTTAACCATTACACCAACCATGCCGCCGTATTTATATTTAAATCATGTTAATATCAATGCACCATTGTAGCAGTGTAATATATATAATTTAGACCAGATTCTTTCCAGTTTTTTGTATATTGACAAAATAGATACCAATCAAGAAGGCAAAATGAGACCTTTAGACAGACAGACTTTTAAAGATATAAGTCTGATGTGTATGTATATATATAATTCTCTTGGCCTATTTAGCCTTTTCATGGCTTTAAACCCGGACTGGGATTTTACAGTTATGGGAAACTAGACATGCTATTACAGGGGCCTGTGTAGTCCTGCCACCTCCACCCCCCCCCCCGCCCTCCCCCTCCACCCTTGCTTTAAAATGCGCTCGTCCAGTAGCATGTGTTCAGCCGAGCGCTTTCTCTCCTCCTCTCCGGTACAAGCGGCTGGTCCCAGTAGTAACATGGTGCGAGGATCAGGGCGGCATTGAGCCACTGCATAAGGACACAACGACAATAACAACAACAACAATAATAATATATATATTTTTTAAAATCCAAGCTTACACGCCGAGGAGGAATCCAGCCGTTTTCGGACGCGGTAAGGAAGTGAGCCGCGAGGCTTCCTCTTCATCTGCAGTATTGATATCGGTGTTAAATTGTTAACGACGCTGCTTCTGCTCCGATGCGTTCGCGGTGCGTTGGTTCTCTGTGTTGTTTCGAGTAAGCGTCACACTCGCTGTAAGCTCTACTAGAAGCAGCGGAGCGGGATGGAGAAGTCTTATTTTGGTCTTATTCAGCAATCTTGGGGAAATAAATAAATAAATACACGTAAATACACAGAACGTCCCGCCGATGTTACACCAGTTGTAAGCCTCATTGTAGCCTCAGATAAGGAGATTAAGCGACTTCAGAGGCTGGATGTACTGTAGCTCCTGCTGACCACTACTGTAGTTTGTGAATGAAACATTCCCTTACGCCAAAATGACATGCATGCCAGTTGATCGTATGTTTTTCACATGCTACTATGTGCTAATATTAAAAGAGAAGGCAATTTTTATGTAATGTAATATAATGTAATTCCCTACATTTCATTCATTCATTCATGTTAACTAAGATGACTTTATTCTGCTGATGGCTGTGATTGATCTCGAGTCTATCCCAGGATAACTGTACCTGATGCATGGCATGAATACAACCTGGAGGGAGTTCCATACCATCACATACTACCACACACACACACACACACACACACACACACACACATACTAGCCGGTGTACACAGTGTATGTCTTTGCAAGCTTGAAGGAAACTAGAGAACCAGGACAGAACATTTCTACTATAAAGAAGTTGTGTAAACTGAAAATGTGATTTGAATTCCTCTAACCACACGCAACATCATCTGAGTAGGCTACTATGTGATCAGGTGTGAAAATGAATAAATTGTGTAAAAATCACATACAAGCCAAACCTAAAATGATATGCATGTGAAAAACATATGAAACATGTCTACAACCTACATTTCCCATGTACAGTACTGTAAACCATGTGATTGTTCAGACGTGAGGTCCATGTGACTGTTCTTTAAGGGTTGCGGACTAAACGGAAAAGTTATCAGTAATGAAAAAGCATTTTTTTGTTGGTTATTTTTTAATTAACACACATTTATATGGATACCGGTTCTGGTTTATAAGGATACTGGAAATGTGTTATCATTAATTGATTGTACAAATACGCACAACTAACCCAGAAATAAATTATTTATTCTAGAAATATGTTCAAGATTTAGGAATCAATAATCCCAGCATTGTATACAATATGACAGTGTGGCGTTAAAAACAGAAATGGCGCCTTGTAAGTGGGGTTAAAGCAGCAGAGCTGTTTGGTCTGGGATAACTTTTTTATTTTGATACACTGGTAGGAATCACAGCCTACCCCTGTCAAAGTTATTATTGTTAAATAGCGGATAGTGTGGTGGTATCGTGACCTAATGGTTGTACCTCCAGGGTCCCGCCCCCGGTTTTCTCCCACAGTCCAAAGACATGCAGGTTATGCGATGGATTGGCACCACGCCCAGAGTGTACCAAAGTGTCCTAAGTGTCCTCGGATAGACTCGACGCCCACTACGACCCTGTAAAGTGGTATAGACGATAAGTGAGTGGGTGAGTGAGCGGAGAGCATACAACATCCAACTCCAGTGAGTGAGTGGATAGCATGCAGCAACCAACCCCAGCCTTCAAGGCTTGGGTGAGTGCACTTCTGGTGCTGGTCCCAAGCCTGGGGAGAAGTGCATATAGTTAGGGCAGAAATGTGTTCAGCACAAAAACGGTCAAAAAAAAGAATACTTACTGTTCTTATCATGTTTGATTTGCCACTTGAATAGAATTGGGTTAATCCAAACCTATGTAACTCAAAAATTAATAAATAATGTATAAATAACCTTTGGTTTGTCTGTAGAATGTTAACAGAGTAATTTTTATTGTGCACATTTAACGTTCATGGCACGAATTCATACTAAGTGTATCAAAAAAAAGCCTGTTCATCTCCAGGCAAAAATACATTGTACGCTGTCTCTGCTGATTACTTTTCTTTTTGCAAAGCACAATCATTATTACTTCTCACTGTCATGTCCACCCACTCCTAGCTCCCCTGCACCAGCCTGCCCACTTGGTCTTACACCAGGTCGGCAGACAGCAAGGGACTGAAAGGCAACATCCAGTGCACAAATTACCCTTTTGATATTGTATTCAAAAACACTGGCCATCTCCATAGGCTTATTATTACAATGTTTAAAAGTATTATTTCTGATTATCATCCAACCAAAAAATATCATTTTTTAAATTATAAATGTAATTATTATTTGTTAGTCTTAAAATTAGGGTTATATTAAGTCCATTTTGACAAACAAGACATGTCATATTTTTGTGCTTGGAACTGAATAGCCTAATGACCTCAAACAAAATATTCTACGTTTGGTTGCTTGTCTGTATTTCTGCCAAACCAATTTTGAGTAGCTGTGGAAAAACCATCAGTGCCCAATTTAAAGGCAGAATGATGCAGACCTCCATCCTGCATTCAGATAATTTAGGTTATCAGACTTTTGCCCGTCTTTGACATAACCATCATGGATTGCAGATGAATTATATGATAAATGAGCAAACGCAGTGTGGTTGGATTTTATTTACTTTTATGTTAAATCATAAAAGGTAATAACTGGCTTTAACCCTATTCTTTGTAACTTTTCATAAAAAGGGCAGAATAATTACTGGTAATTCATTAATCATGCTCTATTGCTAAATAACTGCCAAATTAATGTTGTCATCATAAAATTTCCTGTCTACATGATTCAATACAAGTTTTTTTTTTTTTGGATGTGTATTCACAAAATGCAGAGTTCTATCTATAGCTGTACAATATATGCAATACTCTTTTTAGACATTTTGTAAAGCAAGCATGCCTTGCAGTTAAAAGTTCCTATGCATTCTCTTGTGTAGTATTTTACAGAAATTGTAAAATATTGTATGGTAGGTTTTTCCAAGCTTTTTGCATAATTTGATACATTTCTTTTGTCCAAATTTCTTAAAAAAAAAAAAAAACTCCATGTTTTGAGATGAATTAAGTGGGAATGTGAATCACCAGGGACTTCCCGATATGATATTATCAAGATATTTAAATGCCAATTCAGTTTGTTTATTCTGTAAATATTATGATTTTATCAACATCATCATCATCATCATCATCATATTATTATTATTATTATTATTATTATTATTATTATTATTATTATTATAATGTTACAATTCTAAAGAAACTTGCACATAGGATGCTGTTCTGTGTCAATAGCTTAGTGTGCACCGCCTGTAGGGTCATAAAGCAAAAGCAACATTCTACCACTTCAACTGTAGACTAAATATACTATATATATATATATATATATATATATATATATATATATATATATATATAAGTCATCAGTGTGGCAAAACATGAATTGCCACATAAGAGTTGTGATGTGTAACTGAATTGATTTTTTTCCCTTCCATTTAAAGTATTAAGATGCACAATGTGTGCCAAGAAAACATGGATTTGTGTATTTGATTTAATTTTCTCACCCTACCATTTGCATATCAGAGCAATTATTGCGATTATGATTATCAGGATTGTCAACAGAGCAACTGACATTTCCAGTCTTTATGTGGTAACTGTTCATGAGTCTATGCCCACTGTAGCCTTCCTGTTCTGGTCACCACAGCTGTAAAGAGTAGTTATTAGATTTCTGTAGCCTCGTAGCCTCTCTGTTTGCTCAAATAAATATGGTCATTACCATATAGCTTCTCACACCTATAAGGCAACTGCTGCTCACTAGAACCCACACACACACTCCATTTTATATAATTAACTTTATATATTCTACATCAGTGCCATGATCACAGTGACTGGGATCACATCTCCCCCATTGTGATGTTTGTTGTGAAAAATGAACCTGAATGATTTTATGCACCACACTGCTACCGCATTATTAACAGTTCCGATTATGTAAGTGCATTCCGCATGAATGCACAAGTGTAAAGTTGTTCCTAATAAAGTGGCTTGGGTGTACTTCCAACAACTTCATGAGCTGTGTAAGCAGTGCTTCTGAGGCTGTTGGAGGTCAAATCAATTGGTATTTGAAAATCGTGATGATGCAATAATTGTTTGTTGTCACAATATTAATTTGTACTTTGTGCATTTTATCTGCCTGCATGTTTTCCTTCAAAAGTCAGTCAAGTGAAGTGAACGTGGAGCAAATTGAAGATGACAGTAATTTGGGGTTGCAGTGTTGGCACAGAGCCTGTTAACAGCATCATTTTACATTACATGATCCGTGCAGTAAATGCATGAAGCACTTGCTCCATGTGGCATGACTCTTTCCCTTTCAGTTTTAGCGTCAGAGTCTCCCTGCACTCATTTGTACTAATTGCCCTTTTGATACCTTTTTAACAGGTTTTATAATGTGCAGAACACAAAGGTGTCATTCCGGCATGTGTTCTGAGTATTTAGGACTTTATTATGGGCATGAACCACTGGATATTATTACACTTTAGACAACCTGAAATTAAACAACCTGATGGTCTGGTTGCTTATTTCTGTTTGTTTAGTCAAATTCTAGTTTTGAGGGACTATGAAAAAGGCATCAATGGATAATTTGATGTTCACATTCTAGCCCTTTTACTGCTTGATGCATTTCAATCCTCCAAGCAATCAGTCTCTTACTGAACCACCGTGTTCCTCTCAACCGTGATTGCGGATGTGTTTCGTATTATGGGATGTGATTGTGTTGTGTACTTGGAGACAGCATTAAGAGTGGATGTGGGCTTTACCACCAACCGAGAGCCTCTCACGTGCCCACTCGAGAGACTCCATAACACTGGTTTCAGCCATCCATTAGAGAGTCCTGACAGGGAGGCAATTATTCTCTGTGCCTGTGGTTTATTCTAATGATCTCTCCATGTTGCAACAACAAAAAAAAATCCAGATTTGAAAATGAGAGTAAAATAGTTTTTTTTTTCACTCTTTTGTTTTGCTTTAGGAACAAAAATGAAAATCAGGACTGAAAACAACTCCAAGATTTCGAGTGTGCTCAATATTTGAATACAACTGAATATTTTAACATTAATGCATTTAGGCAGCATTGCACATTCAGCTGTATAACATGTATGCTGATATGGCATGCAGCTGATTATTACTCATATAGTGGATTACACTGATCAGTCATAATATTATAGCCATTAACATTAAAAAAACAGTTTTGGGGTCCCTTAGGGTGTCGCTCCTTAGCACCTTGGGGGTGTGCTTTGCTGTCTGGCACCAAGATCGTTTGGGTGCTGTGGATTGTGTGGTGGAGCTTATTTGTCCGGCTCATCTCGATAGCTTATCAGTGTATACTGCCATTCTGTCATTATTTGCATGAGTAATGATTCTTTTTTGAAACTGGAGATAATATTTTTTTCTGTCCCCTTAGGCCATGAATGACCGGTTGCTCCTAAGGATATGTTGAGGGTCTTCTGGCTCATATATGTATCTGCATGGTCAGCTTCAATATGTGCTAAGCAGGTTGTACATTTTGAGCTAGCAGCATATCATTCATGGTGTTCAGGCATTAGTTGTTCTGCATTGGCATTCTAGTGAGTCAGATGGCCTGTTTTCTGTTTGGTTTGAAGGGCAACAGGCACATGAGGGATTAAGAGCATGCTTGACCAGAGGAAGGTGATTTCAGGGCTGGTTCGACCAGTGGGTAGTGAAACTGGGGTAATAATGAGCTGGGAAAGTTATGAACTTAGAAAAACTAATGCTGCTATAAATTATGCAAAAGTTTCATTAGATACCCAGAGAGATTTTTTTAACACTTACATAGAATGGAAATCAATGTATTGGTGGGCTGAGCAATTTTCAAAATGGGAAAGTCATAAATCGACAATGCGAAATATGCTTAAAGTCAATCTTGGCCTTTCCCACTGATTAAGAAAAATGAGGAAAAGTAATATTGATTATCACACCTGACCATGCATATCAATGGTGCAATGACAACTTCTGTAGTCGAAAGAATTATAATGCAAAATAAAGGAATAAAAATGAGGCCTCTGTAAGAAGGTTTAGCACAAACTAAACCAAGGATAATGGCATGGTGGAACAGTGGGTAGTATTGCTGCTCTAGAGCACCAGGAACTGTGTGGAGTCTGTGTGGAGTATTTATGCATTCTCCCCATGCGCTTGTGGATTTCCTCTGGTTGTGAATGTGTGTGTGTGTGTGTGTGTGTGTGTGAGTGCATGGCACCCTGCCATGGACTGGAGTTCCATTCAGGGTGTGTTCTTATGATACGCCCTTACTTCATTTCAATCCTAATAAATTAATAAATCTCTTACTGAAGTTGAACAAATACATATTGTGATGTTTTTTTTCTTTTCTTTTCTTTTATAAGATATTCTGTTTCTTATGTACTGTAGGATGTAGAGTTACTTTTTGACCCAGACTCAGTCCTTGGGAATGACTGATCAAACTTATCATTTAAAAAAAGCACAATATTCAAGAAGAGAAATGACAAGGAATAGGTAAACCAAAAAGTGTAGTTATGGAAAAATAATAAACTATAGTTTTTATTCCTCTTATACCACAGCAGTTTGGTCATTTCAGCTTATTTTTATTAATTATTTAAAGTCAGTTATAGGTCCATTTATTGTTGCTAAACATGTAAAAAACTCATTAGAGAATTTCCAAATTAATCAACTTTGATTGCACTGTCTAAATATTTTTAGTACTCGTTGAGCCATCATCTTTGTTTCAGTAACTGATGTTTATAAAGTATTTGCAGACATATTTTCACATGGTTTCATTCAGAATCTGAGTAGCTACTGAATTAGATGTATCTTTTGTATGGTTGCATTATTTTTATAAATTTGTTGTAGATAATGTGACTGGTATTCTTTCCAGTTAGTACAGTAAATTGGTAGCCAGAAATGAGGTTAAGTAAATGAAACCACAAAAAACATAATCAGTGCAATAGTGGATCAAAGTAATTGTGACATGAGACATGTGCCCTCAGGCGTAGGACTTAAGAGAGAGTCTTCCTGTACAGAGGCTGTTCCTGTACCAAACAATAACAGTTTAAGGGGAAAATCTTGCTGAGAGGGCAATCTGTATTTTAATGAAAAGGATGTGTATTTTTAGAACATTTCTCATCCATACAGGAAATGGGATAGCAGGCTCTGTAATGTTTCATATAACATACTTTCTCAAATATTTTCATCTCCTTAGTGTTGCATGTAGTTTCCTAAGCTCTTGAGTTATGTACAGAACTCATGTACCGTACTTATGTACACATCTGGAACACTACAGGTACTATTATAATAGCATTTGACTCACAGTTTGACTCTCACAAAAATATCGATGTAAGTTTGGTAAAAATGTGATTTTCCTACAGTCATAAGTTACTGTAATACTCAGTTATGTGTCGTAAAAGGATAAAAAAACAAAACAACTTGTATCAAGACACTTGTTATTTTTCTAATATTTTAAAGGTAGGTGACTTTCAGTTTATTGACAATGCTCAGTTTAATGATGTTTTATGACAAAAAGAATGTGTCTTCCATCACATTGTAAAAAAAAAAAACACATTATTGACAATTATTTCCCAAAAGTAGCCATGTTATTGTGGTCCTGAATTACTCAGCTCTCTCTCTTGGCCGTCCTCTTATCGACTACAGAACTGTTTGTCATTAAGCTAGTTCCAATTTCAGCACTTGCTGCGCAATTTGCTTGCTTTCCTTCGGAACCATAATCAAAAACAGAACAAGATGTTTCAAATGTTTAAATAGCTGCCTGAGTGCGCCTTTTAAGGAGGCTGGAGTTACAGGCGGACAGGAAGTAATCAGCTGTATCTGCCAGCGGACGGGAAAAAAAAAACACTGCTTCAGATTTGTGCTGCAGTGGGTGAGAAATGCTCTATGTGAGACAGATTATTTGATTTGTACATCCTTTATTGGATTTTTACGCACTTTGCATTTATATTGCATCATGTTGCAAGCTTTCCAAATGATTTCTAAATTATCTCAAGCTCAAACTTTTGTATTTAAAACAGAACAAAAAAATCCTATAAGCAGTCTATGCTCTCTGTCTCTTTGGACCAATCTTTAAATTACTATTGTTGTTTGTAAGTGTTTTTTTTTTAATACTCAGCAGAGAGCAAGTAAGAATAAAAGACATAGCATCCTGTTATAGGATAATATCCAATGATGCAATGATTGTCCATTAATGACATGCGTTTTAAAATAATTCATCAGGTTATTTTTATCAGTTTCTAGGTATTTAATGGTGTTTATGATTTGCTAAATAGGTGTGTTTCGGTTGTCACTTATGCTGTTGCATTTATAAACAGTTGTTCTTTCATAGATATATGAAATAGCAGATATATGCTTAAATTAGCCATAACATTAAAACCACGGAGAGGTGAAATGAATAACATTGATTATCTCATCACAATGGCAGTAGTCAAGAGGTGGGGATGTATTAGGCAGCAAGTAAACAGTCATGAGCATAAACAAGCATAAGGATCTGAGTGACTTTGACAAGAGCAAATCGTGTTGCCTAGGCGACTGAGTCTGAGCATCTCCAAAACGGCAGGTCTTGAGGGGTGTTACTACCCACCAAATGTGGTCTCAGGGAGGACAACCAATGAAGTGGTGGATACCAGAGGCTTATTGATGCACATTAAGGAGCAAAGGCTAACTCTTCTGGTCTGATCCCAAAGAAGAGTGTAAGATCTTTAACTCGGAAGGCACCACAGACACACAGACATGAGGCAAGAAAAGGGTGGTTTTATTGGGAAAGGGGTGGTTTTATTGGGAAAGGGGAGAAAAGAAGGGTTTTAAGGTGGGAGGAAGGAAAGAAATGAGGATGTGCAAGTGCAGGTCCAGAAGCAGTCCCCAGCTGGCACATAGGCACTCGGCTGGTGAGTGGCGAAGTGGACTCACATGGACAGCGGCTCCTGCAGGCTCTACAACACAGCTTCCACAGTCTCAGTCAGCCAGCCCCACCCAGTCTTTCTTGACTTAGACAGGAGTTAAAGACGATCCCGGCAGTGAAGAAGGGCCTTGACATTGATACAGTGACCCTTTCCACTTCAGTTTCCTCTTCAGTGACTGGATCGCGAAGGCGATTGCTCTTGCTGAAAACTGAAATTGCTGGCACAGCTCGTGCAATCCTTTAGTCAACGTCCCTTCCCCTATGATCAAACGGCGGTGTACAGTCTGCCTGCCTTTGTCCCTGTGGTGCATGGCATCACCCCACTCATATGCCACTCTCGCAGTTAACCTCCACCAATCTTTCTTGTCACATTGGAACTACTGTAGGTCCACTGCCAAAAGCACTTACCATGGGCATCAGAACTGAGGCATAAAGCAATGGAAGAAGGTGGTCTGGTCTGATTAGTCATGTTATTTGTACATCATATGGATGGCCACATGCGCGTGCATGGCTTTACTGGGGAAGAAATGGCATCCTGATGCACTATGTGAAGAAGGCATGCTGGCAGAGGCAGTGTGATGCTTTGGGCATTGTTCTGATGGGAAACTTTGGGTCCTGGCATTCATGCGGATATTACCCCTATCTAAACGATGTTTCAGACCAAGCGCACCCAATCATGGAGCAGGTATTCCCTAATGACAGTGGACCTGCCACACTGCAAAATGGTTCAGCTATGGTTTGAGTAACAAGAGATGAAGGTGTTGATTTGGCTCTCAAATTTCCCAGATCTGAATTCAGTTGAGCATCTATGAACTGTGGTGAACAAACAAGTCTCGCAGCTTACAGGAATTAAAGGATCAACTGTTTAAAAATGATGTTACATCGGTGTAACTGAGCGGAGTGAGCCTAAGCCTTCTTAATTTATGTCCAGACTCTACGTCATAGAGCCTGGGGAAGTGAGAACACTGCTGTACTTGACCTCTATACCACTTGCCCCCAGCACATGAGGTTTGCTAGAGAATCATTTGAGTCTTTTAGCCCTTCTTGTGGAGAATTGGAGAATGAAAAGTGGAAAGGAATAAGCTGAGCTAGATTTCACAGTCGAGATTAGATGCTGTGATTGTGGTGGTTGTTGATTGGCTCAATAGAAGTGAAGTTGGATTTAAACATAGCAGACCAACATGTTTCAGAGGAGCAATTTTTTTATTTTGCTGATAAGTCAGAAAAAGTTCAGGCATGTCATCACAGGCTGAGTAATGCAGCACTGGCTTGAAAAATCAATTGGATTGCTCTTTACTGATAAATTGTTCTTACTGAAATAGTGGTGAGTCAGAACAGCTCACCCTGTCCCAGAGCGTACCTATTCAAATCCACATAGAATAAGTTAATGATAAAATTAAAAAGGCTTGTTGATGATAATAACTGCCACAGTTATTTATTATGTATTTATTAGTTATTTGTTGTGTTGTCTTCAGCTACGGCATACTCAGGAGAGCAAATGAAGCTTATGCAGAAGACCTAGGGTTACCTGCACAGCAATTGCTTTTGCCTCCACAAAGTAAACCACTGTTGTTTTTCTGCTATTGATATGCAGATGGCTTTTCACACTGGTTGCCAATAAACTTGATCAGCTGCTTCTCTAATAAGATCAACATTGCTGCAGAATGCTAATTATGTCCTAATTGCAAGCTGCTACATTAAGAGCTGTTAGCTAAATACTAATCAGTGAAATTTACACCTGCAAAACTACAAATCAGATAACTCGAGAGAATTCAGCTCAGATTTCCTGTCAGCTTAGCACAGTTTAGCTACTTGGCAAATGTTAGCAGTTAGTAGTATGAACATGTAAGAATACTGTTTAGAAATTCCGTCACAACATTTATCATGTAATTTCCTTTTCTACATGGCTAGCTTTTGTTTAGATCATAAACTAGGCTGATGTTTGGAGTGAAGACCCTTAATTTGAAATGTTTATGAGGGTAACCTAGAAATGTTAGTTAAGCATGTAAGCTTATTTTAGCTTATTTTAGTCTTAATGCTAGTGAAGACTATGACTTTAGCTTATGTAAGCTAGTATATAATGATTGTTACAAATTATTAATATTAGTAATTATTTATTATTAAAATGTTTTAATATTATTAATTCTGATTAGCTAATGTAAGATGGAAGGTTTGCCTTAGCACTGAAAATTGTAAACATCCTGTCAGGTTACCTTATGTTAAACATTGAAAAAAGCTAAGTACCTCACCCCTTGTGACTTTCTCTGTGAATCTTCGGGTTTCTCCTGCAAAGCTAAATTCCTGAGCTATGTTGTGGTCAGTAAAAAAAAAAAAAAAAGCATCCTCATTTGTTCTTTATTATATTATCTTTTATAATTTTGTGTGTGATTAAAATTGTATTACCTTGGTATTTGCAGAAAATATATTATGACAAACAAGTGCTATTATATTAATTATATTATATTATATTATATTATATTATATTATATTATATTATATTATATTATATTATATATTATATTATATTAATTAAACTAATGGAGTCATTTTTATATTCTATTATAACTTTATCCAAGATATTTTACCCACACATTTACAATTCGACATTTAGCAGACGCTCTTATTTATAAAAGTGCTTTGAAGTCATTGGATAGATCTTTACACTTGGTTACCAGGTACCTAAGGAGGGGTGGATAATTAGCCCAAATATCTAAGAAACAGATATTACATATAACAGGTATTTAGTTGTCGTTTTCGACCACCACCAAGTTCATTCCACCACATATTTGCCAGAAGAGAAAACGGAGATGGTGGGACCAGGCGAGCAAACAAATTTTAAAGAACGATGCTGTTAAACTCACCTTAAAATGTCTTCTCCAAACATTAAACCCACCATGGGCAATAGAAACATAGCTGTTGCAAACTGTTGAGCAAGCAACATTGCCATTATTTTCACTGCTATTATAGGCAGGAGTGCATTTGCAGTGCGGATAAAGTTTTGTATTTTTGTTTCTTTCTTTTGAAGATTCTGCCATGGTGCTGCAAAATTCTGACTCAGCTGAACTGAGGAAGAGAGAGAGAGAGAGAGAGAGAGAGGTTGAATGTGAAGCCTTGTCCACTGAGAAAAGTGATGGGTCCAATTAGCACAAAGGGAGATGAATTACAATATGATTAACGGATGTCGAAATTCAGGGGACTCCCGGAACTTCCAGGAGACATTTCTGTAAATATCAAAGCTGATTCTCCTTCTTTCTTGAAGACTTTCATGTACTGAGACCTACTGTCATTTAGGCTAGATAAATTGACACTTTAAAGGGCAAGAGAAATTTTATAAGATCGTTTTGTATTGAATCTATAACAAAATTTCCTTCCCTCTCTTATTTTTTTCAAAGAGAATTGATGCTATGGATTAGGTTTCTGTCAAATAAACACTCCCCTCAATCCAAGTATTGGATGAGGATGGCCAGTCCTTTTTTTTAAACCATACACTGAGGATATTTGGGTGAACAATGAATATGAGATGATAAATCAGAATTTCAGTATTCATTTGCTGATATTTACATATAAATATGCCAAGAAAGACATGTGTTTTTTTAGTTGTCTAGGAAGTGTACATGTGTTGTTAAAATGGATAATATATCTTGAATACAAGACAGCTGTCAATGCCCTGTACCAACAACCACGGGGCAGAGATTAAGGTATTACAATCCTGATCATGGAAGACTTTAAGGGCAGAAATACAAAGGCCTTATCACAAGAAGCAAACCAGTCATTGCAAGGCCGAATGGAATTCAAAGAGAAATCCAGAGATTAGTCACAAACGTTCCGGAGCTTAAGCTCTGCTAACGTGTAGAGAAAGAAAGGATCTGTTCATGGTCCAAAACATACAAGCTCATCAGTCAAGCATGGTGAATCTAGTATCATAGCTTGGGCTTGCATCACTGCTTCTGGAATAGGCTCGCTTATCTTTATTGATGTTAATCATAATAATAGCAGCAGAATGAATTTAGAAGTCTACAAAAACATTTTGTCTGATAATTTATAAAGAAAGGGATCCAATCTAATTGGGACCTTTATTATGCAGCAGGTCAGTGACCCAAAACACACAGCAAACACAACAGAGGAAAATAGAATGTAAAAGTGGAAATGTTTATGCTGACCTCCTCACCTCCTGAAGAAGACACAGAACGGGAGAAACCCTAAAATAAACAGCAACTGAAAGATGCTGCAATACACTCACTCATCATCTATCCTATCCGAGGAGACTTGGGGCACATGGCAGGGTACACCCTGGACAGGGTGCCAATCCATCGCAGGGCACAGACACTCACTCATTCGCACACTAAAGGCAATTTGGGAACACCAATTAGTCTAACTTACATGTCTTTGGACTGTGGGAGGAAACCGGACAACACCCACCAAGCACAGGGAGAACATGCAAACTCCATGCACACAGAGACGGGAATCGAGCCTGGCCGGGGATCGAACCCGAACCCTTGCGGTGCAAGGCGACAGTGCTAACCACTACACCACCATGCCGCCTGCTGCAATACAAATCTTTTTAAAAAATTACAAAAGATACATGCAACAGTAGTTGTTGGGGATGTCAGTGGGTTGTTGGCTTGATGTACGCTTCCAGTGAAAGTTTGGACCTATATTTTAATTCCATGGTCTTTCCTGAATTTTATTTCTTTCTACATCATAGAACGATGCTAAGGGCATCCAAAATATGCAATAATCTCTTCTGAATAGTTGATATTGAGATGTGTCTGCTACTTATGCTCTGTAAAGCCATAATGACTCTACTCTGAGGAGCTGTAAATTGGTGATTTCTGAGGCTGGTAACACTAAATGAACATCTCAATGAACTTCTCTGCAGCAGAGGTAAGTTTTGGTCCTGCTTTCCTGTAATGGTCTTCATACCAAGTACTTAATAAAAACTTGATTTTTAACAATTTCACTGAGCACAATTTGCAGTCCGCCTTTGTTTTGTCGTCTTCATTCACTTTTAAATAATTTCACATGGCTGACATGTCTCATTTCGCCTCGCCTTCTCCTCGCTCTGAGCTGCATCCGTGGTCTGGGGACGGGAGTACGAGTACTTTAGAAAATGTGGTATCGAGGCCGATACCAGATACCGGTATCGGTGCATCCCTAGTAGTTATTTCAAGCAAAGAATATGTAACCAAACATTAACAGCTCTTTACTTTAATTTACACATACTATATGTTTGTATAGTTTTGCTGACTTAAGATTCGGGTGGTCTGCCACCTAATGTGCCTTGTGTAAAACCCTTTATACATCTACAGGTAGCTGTAAATAACCAATCTATTATATTAGTCATCTTTTGTGCTCAAACCCAGTTGTCTTTATTGTATAATTTCAGTGGGGACTGTAATATTTGTGTTTATAAAATTATTACTGTCCCATGTTACCTTGCCCTTGCACAGCCAAGTCACGACCTCAGGCTGCATGAAGACATGCCATCTGAAGGAAACCATAGGAATCCTCCCCAAACTGTGAGGTGATGATGGATATGTTTATATCTTACCTCAGTAGGGAAATAGGGTAGTCGCAACTTGGCCAGCAGCAGACTGGCACCCAGAAGGGAAAATGGGACCTCAGCAACTGTTATCCAGTGATCTGGAAAGCCATAGAATGAAATTCAGGACAACAAGATATTAACATGCTCATTTTCACAGATGTTGCTTCATTATCACAGTAACGCAATTGACCAGATAGTGTATGATAAGACATTTATATGGTAAATAACGAAATTAAATCTGTTTAATAGCTTGCCTCTGCCTGAAGCAAATTAACTATGTTTATATTGAAATATTTGTGATGTGTTTAGTTGGCAAGGACTGTTTATTCATTATTCCCACGAGTTCTGTGCCAACAGGGGGATGCTGCTAGTGCAGTCAAAATGCTGTTTAAATAGGAGAAATATTTTTGCATTCAACTCACCCATATCACAAACATGAGGGTTATACTGTAGGCATGGTTTTGCTGTTAGTTCCAAAGAAACAAAAGAGAAAGCACTTTTTTTTCTTCAATTTTCCAGTGACATTCAATATCATATTAATAAAAAGGCCAATATAGAAGTAATGAGAGCTGAATTGCAGAAGACTTGGCAAGTTAGTGATCTATGAGATGACAAGTGTAACAGCAGTGATGATGAGAGAAAGATGGACAGAATAAAATGCCAAGGCACTTCTGCATTTTTCTCTTAACTTGGTAATGAAAAAACACTAAATCTCACTGGCACCGCTATCAGCAGGGCTCAACTGATTTTTATGGGTAATGCAGGAAACACTACCTCTAGTGAAAATAGATCAAAATGTCAATGAGATTTAGATGAGGGGAAAAAATGCTATTCAGTGACTTTTGATTGTTGAAAATGTCTTTGGAACTGGGGCAGTTTTCAGTGAGTTGTACAGAGAATGTGAACCTGCAGTTTTTCATCTTCAGTTTGAAAGAATACTACAGGGTGACTCACTCGAAATAGGAAAACTCTCGCTAGGATGAAGCAATCTGAACGAAACAATGTACAATGTGGTCCTCACTATATAGAGCTTTGAACACACCGGGATACCCCTGACTCGGACCGATAAGGTAGGTAGCCAGACAGCCATCGCTCCATTTAACACCGTACCCTGAATATTCAGGGCCTTTTTTGAGTGAATTACTTTGTAATACTTTGCAAAAGTCTGTATCCACCTCTCATTTCTTCATATTTTTCTTGTAAAGAGCCAGACTGTCTTGTATTTTTAATGTAGTTTTGAGGATTAGTTCTCCAGGCTTCCTGAAGGCTGTCATTTTTAGTCCAGTTCCAGTACCCGAGCAGTTTGAGAGCAATGTTTTTCATCTGTTCAGCCACTTAGTGACCTATGCGTCATTCAAGCGTAAAAAGCATCTATCGTAAGGCATGAACCAGTGAAAAACAGCTGCAGATGATGACAAATGATCAGACAGGTGACGAGTATACTGGTGATGCTGAATGATAAGTGGTTGGAACAGACAAGAGGGGCAATGAGGTTGCTGCTGAGGTTGTTACATACAAATCTAAATCTACATAATGGCGGCACGGTGGTGTAGTGGTTAGCACTGTCGCCTTGCACCGCCTGGGTCTGGGTTCGATCCCTGGCCAGGCTCGATTCGCGTCTCTGTGTGCATAGAGTTTGCATGTTCTCCCTGTGCTTGGTGGGTTTCCTCCCACAGTCCAAAGACATGTAGGTTAGGATAATTGGTGTTCCCAAATTGTGTGAATGAGTGAGTGTATGTGTGTGTCTGTGCCCTGTGATGGATTGGCGCCCTGTCTCCTGGGATAGGCTCCAGGCCCCCCGTGACCCTGAATACAGGATTAAGCAGTATAGATGATGAGTGAGTGAGTAATCTACATAATACAAGTTAATTTAATGTGATGAATTGAAAGGTGCCTCAAGGTGGTATTGTACATTGGATATAGAAATAAGTTTCTAAAAATTATCAAATTGTTTTACTACCACACCACTTATCCTTTCCAAGCATGCTTTTACACTTTACTGTGTCTGTGAAAAAAAAAAAAACATAAATAAATAAATACATAAAAAAATCCCTTGTGCCCTTGCTTGAACTTACAGCCTGGTGATCACTCTGGCACTTTACTAGAGACATGCTCTTTACAGTATCCTTTGGGAGAATAGTGGATGCATTTGAGAAGCAGGGTTGGTACTCAGTATTTATGCCTCTGAGCTTTAGCAAATGGATAAGAAGATTAATTTTTTGGCCCATTTGTCTATGTCTATATCTGTACCTTTATCCTTATGGAATCCTGTTTCTGTCCCTGGGTGTGCACGATAATATGGTAGTAGTACAACAAGCTTGTGACTCAGTTCCTGTTGCAAAACTCATAGTACTTCTTGTAGCTGATTCACCCTGCTAATGTGCTCACTAATAGCAAGTTATTAGCAGAAATTGGTCACTGTTGCTTCTATTTGTCCAAAATGCTAATGTAGTTAACATTAAATGGATGCTAGCAGGGTATTAAGGCAAGGCATTAGTATGTCCATTAACAGAGAATGAATGGTAGCAGGGCATAAAGGCAAAACATTAGAACACCCATGCTAACTTCATGTCCTGCTAGGCTGCCTTTACTGCTAGCACGTCACAGGCTGAGCGTATCATGTTAGTGTTAAATGTTTAAAACAGCGACTCTAATATTTGATATTAATATTTGATCTAATATTGACCCTGATTTGCTCAAAGACAGCAAATGTGTTTGGGTCCTAACTAGGGGGGGGAGGCTTAAAGCTCTTTAGAGAACATTTGGCAAATTAAAGTGTTGTAGTGGCTTTCGTAGGATCATACGTAGGTGGTCTATCTGTATTGTGCCACCTGTGATGTGATAAATGTCTGCTATTAAACAGTGATCACTTTTGTGAAGTCTACAGGGAATCATCGCTCTGTATTTAACTTAATGAGAAAATAACCATAGAAATGAGAATTGTCTTAACCAAATTTTAATAAAAAAAAGAATCAAACAGGAAAAAGCAACAAGGCTCATCAGACACACAAAGTAAGCTGCAGAGAAGTACTGTGGTTATGATGTGGAGCGGAGCCTATGGCCAGCTAGAGACTAACTTGATTGGTCCTGAAGAATAAATATTTTTATGACAGCACTTGAATTATGTTATGCAGTACATACATTATTGAAGATTGCATCCTTGCAAACCTTTTTGTGTGATTACAGAGTTTTTTATGTTATAAAACCTTTTGAAACTAATGATTGTTTAAACAGCTGGAGATTTATTTTTTTCCTGTAACAGCATACCTGGACTTAAATTTAATCATATACTGTACATAGTTGAAAATAAGCATATTTATTAAGAGTGCTAATAATTGAGTAGCTGATTTCATAGAAAGTGTCTGGAAAACCTAACATTAACTTAATGGAACATTTTAGTGGTGTAATTGTTAACTTTGAATATTTTTGAATAATAATAATAAGTATTATTATTAATAGGGTGGAACAGTGGCGTAGTGATCAGCACAGTGACCTCGCATCTTTAGAGTCGAGAGTTTGAGTACTCCCTCGGATCAGTGTGGGTGGAGTTTGCGTGTTTCTCCGGGTACTCTGGTCTCCGTCTCCAGTCCAAAGACATGCAGATTAGGTAAAGTAGCATTCCCAAATTGCCAGTAGTGTGTGTTTGTATGTGTGAGCCCTGTGATGGATTGGCACAATGTTCAGGCTGTATCCTGTCTTGTGCCCAAAGTCTCCTGGGAGAGGCTCCAGTATGTGTATGTATGTATGTATGTATGTATATATGTGTGTACTTTAAATGTGTAATTTGGGTTGATTTAGCTCCATGAAGTGGTGCTGGTCTCTTTCTCTGATTTGGTGCTGAATGGAGGTCACCATTCCCTCATTGCTTGCCCCACATGGAAATAGAAAGGACCTTTTAAAAGTTCCTCAACAGAAGCATGTTTTCATGTGACCTAATTCTTTTGCCTTCTTCAAAAGCTCTGTCTAAACTATACCTGCACCAATTATGTGAAATGTTCTGTCTGTACTTGGATGTATTTTTTGGGGGGGTTGGCCCCTTGAAATGATAAGGTTATAACTGCCTTTATTCTCCTAAAACAAGTTAGTGTTATAAATAGACTGATTACATGGCACTGAATATGGACAGGTAAGGGGCTTACACAAAAATGCTTTATGGTAGTATGCTGATTAAAATTGAAGGTCAGAATATTACAGCTCTTAACATCAAAACAAAGTTGTCAGGTAGGACCTTATCATTCTGAGGTTTTAATCCATGCCTGGCAGCTTTTAATCAGAATTTTAATTTCAAAGGATTGGACCCAATTTAAAGGGACCACTCTGGCAACACGCCTAATCATTATTTCTCCAAATGATTACAGGCAGCTGCAGTTATCTACCCCGCTCTCCTGCTAATCCCCCATCCTGCTTTTAGCCATGACAAACACCAACACGCTGTGCATCAGAGGTCAAACAGCCTCCAGGCAGAGCAGCTCTCCGATTATCAGTTTTCCATACGCGGTGCAGGGTGCAGCAACCCCGTCATAATGATAAATATTGTGTTCGTGTTGTGTGAAGGCAGGTCATGATTATAACAATCAGTATTTTTCTGTTTCCCTGTGAGAGCTGAACTGAGCTGGTTTGATAATAGAGCACTGTGACTGACGTGTTTGTAGATGCATGAACCTGAAGGGGCGGGCGGCGTGGGGTGTTCACGGCATACAGCTGCACTTCCATCCATCTGCCTACATTTGGAGCATTTACACCCACACATGTCCCTCTCACTTTCTCTCTTTCCCTCTCTCAGTAATATTCCTTAATTCACATTCAATAATTTGCGCCCCAGTGTAATGAGACTGAGGGATGATCACGCACCTCTGTTTTTGCACCCTGTCTGATCCTTGCAGGTCATTTCTATCCAGTGCATGTTAAACAAAAAACTGCTCAGCAGAGGTTCCCCACATTGTTATCCTTTTGACAAATGGACAGCTAAGTTTGGCAGAAATCCCATCTGACAAATTAAATGAAGACTGCAAAGTGAGCTGTTATTCTCACCCTGACCGGAGGGACTCACCCACCGAGGACACAGCCTCATTCTTATTTTAACCGCCTTCATTACTATTCCTTCTCCCTTCATCTCCTTCCGTCTCCATCATTCCCTCATCACTGCCTATCTTTACCAACTCCTCCTCCTCTCCTACCCTCCCATATGAGCCGTCTGTGAAATAAATGCCTCAGTGATTTAGGTCGGGGCTTGACCCGTACTGGCTTCATTAATAGCTGTACCTGCTGGCAGTGTAAAGACTGGAACAGCACAGTGATCCTGGGCCGCTTTAACATTGTACACTGTCAGGAAGAAAAAGGTTCTCTGGTGGTGTAAATGCATCTCTAATAGTGGCCACTAAGTCAGGCTGCATCACATAATAACATCATTGATTATTTTCCTATTACAGCATGCTCTATCAGGTTTTATCATAGCAGTGCCTTGAAAATGTAATGACATCGTTAAGTGCAGCACTGTGCAAATGTCTTAAGCCACCCCTC
Organism: Clarias magur; assembly: GCA_013621035.1. Classification (NCBI taxonomy): domain Eukaryota; kingdom Metazoa; phylum Chordata; class Actinopteri; order Siluriformes; family Clariidae; genus Clarias; species Clarias magur. The sequence continues at coordinate 1,084,755 of QNUK01000116.1, read as the reverse complement.
ATTTCTTCATATTAAATTATGTAAATTAAATTAAATTAATGGGAGCGAATGTTTTACTGTGAAAGGCTTCAAAGTGCAAGTTAAAACTTGGTTGTTTACAAACGAACATAATTTCCCCTCTCATCTGTTCCAAGCACTCAGTATTCAGCATCAGCACCAGTCTACTAATCCCCGGCCTGATCATCTGTCATCATCCGCACCTGTTTCTCACTGGTTCATGCCTTAAGTTAGATGATTTTCGTGCTTGAAAGACTCATAGTTCATTGTGTGGCTTAACAAACAACAATCATTTCTATGAAACTGCTTAGATACAGAACCTGGACTGTAAATGAGAGGCTAAGGAAGCCTGGAGAATGATGACACAAGAATGTCTTGCTCTTTTAAAGCAAAATGTGAAGAAAGGCTCAAGAATTCGCACAATATATGTACTGTAAGATCTTCTGATTTCTCTTTTCTTACATTATCCTTCCTGAGTGTGAGTTTCATCTTATTATTTCCAAGAATTTCTGAAGGCCGGCGGCACCGTGTTCTTAGTTCTTAAAGTTACTTTGGTTTTGCCGTTTAACATTATATGAACATTTTATGTTCATAAAATTTTTCCGGAAGGTCTCCTGTTTAGTAAAGTTGTACCGTTTACTATGAGTTCTTTAATTTTCTTGAAGTTCCCAGTTCATGGGAAATACAGAGGACCTTTTCTACCAACCCAATAACAAACATGTTACACCAAAAGATACAGTTTAGCATACGTTTGAAACTAAGATGTTATCACAGTGTTGTTGAATGTGCATTACTGCAGCATATTCGGCCACGCCTAAGAAGAGCAGGACAGGCAGGCTGCCCATAGCTTTAGCAAACACTGCTGTTTGATGCGCAGGGGATGTCAACAGGGGATTTGCAGGGAGGAGAGCCTTCTTTAACGTCTGAAGGATCAAATACCCTGTTACATCATAATATTGGATGTCAGCTTAGGGTGTGTGTGTGTGTGTCTGTGTGTGTCTGTGTGTGTCTGTGTGTGTCTGTGTGTGTCTGTGTGTGTGTGTGTGTGTGTGTGTGTGTGTGTGTGTGTGTGTGTGTGTGTGTGTGTGTGTGTGTGTGTATCAGTGCATGCATGTGGGGTGCATGTTTTCATGCTTCTTATATCTGACAGTTTTGAACTTGTGGGGAAATTTGAATGGTCCCCATGAGGTCAATTTAAAAAAAAAAAGTTTTTTTTTTTAGACAATTTGGTTTTTGGAAAAAGGTTTTGCTTACTGAGGTTCAGGTTGAAGTTCGATTTAGTTCATAAATGAAATATTATTCTCATATTTTATTGAATGTCATAGTATGTCCCCACAAGGACAGGAACAACTGAACTGAACAACAATAAATGTATGATAAACAAACAAACAAATAAATAAATGAATAATCCTAAAACAACTAAAACGTGTCACTTTGGTTTCTGAGATTAAGATTACAGTTAGATTAATGTGTAGGCATGACATTAATCAGCTGGAAATGTGAACGTCCTGACATAGATAGTAAGACAAACGTGTGTGTGTGTGTGTGTGTGTGTGTGTGTGTGTGTGTGTGATAGACCGATGTTGAGAAAAAGAAGAAAAGAAAGTTATGAAAGCCCATTAAAAGAGAGTGAATATTCAAAGTGGCCATTAAGGAGAAGGCCAGAGGAAATGAAGCAAAAAAAAACAACAAAAAATAACAGCCCAAGGACAAACAATGAAACAGAGGTTAGAGGAAAAAATGAGACACAGAGGGACCAAAAAGTCAGGGATCAAATTGCTTGTCTAATTTCTTATGTTTCTCTAAAATTGATGAGGGATGGAAAAAAAAATCAATTCTGTCTTCTTTTCCCTGCCTTTTTATAGTTGCTGCAATAAGATCCCCTCTCTGTGGGAAGCGTTTTTATCCCAAGCGTTTCTGTACCCTTGTCCTAATACTCTGATTTGTTGGTCTACAGTGGCACTCTCAGGCTCAGCACGTCAGACTGGCATCTTGTTTTTCTTCCTAGCATGCAGGGCTCTTCATTCATCTATCCATCTGTCCATCCATGTAGCAGATCACACCGAATCGATATTGTCTGAACTGCTGAAAAGATTTGATCGATAACTGAGCTTTTTCCTTACACTGCTGTACTTGACAGACAAGCTCTTATTGTTCAGGGCAACAAACACGGATGCAGAAATGAACCGAATCGAAAAAATGGATCCCTGCGCATTTGCTGCATGTAGTGCACTATGTACTGTAGAAGAGTCTCTGTATAATAATAATAATAGTAGTAGTAGTGTAGCACTAATTCTAGTAGAGAGCTAAAGAGCGTTTCATGCGATGCATATTACAGCAGGGTATGACATCATGGGGAAAAATAATCGCTAGACAGCATGCAATGTAAATTACTAAACATTTAGTATAGATCACAAGACCGATTTGCACTGGAAGTGGACCTAGTAAAATAATACGGATGTATACGTGAAATGCACGCAGAATCCAAGAAGACGGAAATCTGCGATTAAATGTCTCTAATACGCATGGTTTACATCATTCTTAAGATTTCAGATTTCATGTTATTCTGTTGACAGAATTGGTGTCATGTTTATTCATTTTTTAATATTTACAGTGGCCAGATGCTCTGCATTAAGTAAGGAATAAAACACATGCTGGGCTGTTCTAGGAAAATAATCCATGCAAGGTTGATGTGATGCAGCCTGATGGGAAGTCCAAAGTGTTTAATTTCCCCTACTGTATACTACAGTGCCATTCATTTAAAATGTATACATGATTGACATGTCATGCTTTTTTTTTTTTTTTACTTCATTTTTGGGAACGTGTGCATGGGAAGTGAATTCCTGTTATTGCTTAGACTGTAACAACTAACCTCAGACCTGAACACGGGTCTGTGTGACACTGGAGACAATTCTTATAAATCATTGGTAAAAAATCGACCACGTTATCGAGTCAACATTTTTCTCTATGGAACATGATGCTTTTTTATTATTGGCCACAGATTATGTTTAACATCTGCTTCACAAGTCCTCGTGTCTGAGCTGTTACTAAAGATGCACTGATTGATCAGCCAGTTACCAGCATCCCGTGTTTGTTAGCTTAATCACCCATGAAAGATGATTGAAGCATACCTCTCAGATATAACCTCTCAGATATTATGTTCTGCTCACGCATACACTTCTGTGTGGTGCACCTAAAAAGCATTTGCTTTATTATTCAGAGACCGTGAGTTTGGATCCTGCTGCATCCAGGAGTCTAGGGAGTAGATTGTGATTTAGAGCGGTGAAGTCACATCAATTAGAGCGAATCTGTGCTTCGTTCCCAATCATAACAGTGAATATGCATCAGTTTAAAAAGATGCAACTGTAATGTTAAGTAGTAACCTGGGGAAAGTCCCATAACTTTGTGCAGTTTTGGAGAAAATGTAAAACTTAATAAACAATAGATAATTTATTTAATTGCAGTATTTAAAAAAATGGCTGTCTGCTATGGTTCTTAAGAATATCAGCAAAATTGCTATCGACAGGTCAGACAAAAAATTGGAAATCAGCATCAGCCAGGACAATTGGAATCTCTGGCTGTTACCATAGAAACAATTCATGTTTGTTACAGCTGGAACATGCATGTTACTCTCTCTTGCTTACTCATCGTCTATACCGCTTTATCCTGGGGAGCTGGAGCCTATCCCAGAAGACTTAGGGGCATGAGGCGGGGTACAGTACACCCTGGACAAGGTTGCTAATCCATCGCAGGGCACACACTCGTACGCACACTCTGGGCAATTTGGGAATGCCAATCAGCCTAATCCACAGGTCTTTGGATTGTACCACAGGAACCACACACGTTACATGGAATATAATGACACACATTTCAGATTTGAGAACTGATTTGGGTTCTTGTTTTGGGAGCGTTTTATTTAGTAACCATTTTGAAATAATTCGTCGGAAATAAATAGTGATGGGTTAGGATTCTGTCATGAACTGGATGTATGCAGTCAGTTGGTAACGATTCTTAATTAATTGAAACGAAAAGCTTGTGTAGGGTAAAAAATGTAGCCCTTGTTACCGTATATTCAACTAAACACATTGTTTTGAATTCTTTCAGCTCCATGAAGCTGTCAGCTCGAACTTCACCTTGTCCTTTGTAACCGTTGACACCCCTTCAGCTGCCTGTCGAATCCAATCTGTCCACAGCGTCGTTACGATATTACTGTATACCCCCTTATACACCCTCACACAGCTGGATTAGCAGCCCTGTTTCAGCTGCGTCTGAGATACAGTAGGACCGGATAGGAAGCTTGTCCTGGGTGATGAACAGGCTCGACATTTGCTCAGTGCATGTGGAAGACTTTGGTTGGAGGGAAGATTGCTTGTTACGCCTGTTGCCTGGTACAGAAAATTGAAGGTTGGATATATTTAAGAAGAAAGCCAGACCCAAAGAGTAGATTTGAATTGAATTTCCACTCCTGCATGCTTGCTGATATTTTCTGAGGAGGTTTCATGAGATGAGCTTTTTATAACATGGGTTACAAGTAAACAGTGCTATCTGTTTGGAATTTTGTTGATGATTTGCACAACAGAGAGAGCATAAGAGAGGGAAGAAAACATCCTCGGTCCTGCTTTCTCTTATGTGACTGGCTGTATTTCAGGCATAATTTGGAATTGCGTAAAGCACCTCTTCTAAAGGCATTAAGCAATAAAGATGACTTGGGCTGATAACACTTGGATGACACCTGGGGATATGAGTGATAACATTAAGGCAGCGTGGAGTGCTGCTCTTCAGAGTGTGTTAGGCAGATCTCCTGTGCTGTGCGATTGAAAAACATGTTATGCAACCCTATCTGTAAAAAGCTTTTGTATTTTTTGATATCTCAAAACTTATTTTATTTTAATACAATTCCAAATCCAAAAGTTTTTTTCCCCCTTTTTTTCTATTTGCACCTTGAAAGAGACTGTAAAAAGAGTAAAATCATTGATCTAGGTGATTAAAGCAGTAGCTTGGGTACTGAACTCTCCAACATACGCACTAGGCCCGACTCCAGAGTAAGCTGCCTCTGCTTTCTGTTTGTTGTCAGTGATGTCGTGTTTTCCCACATTCCCTCGGTGTTGCAGCTTTGCTCCTTAAATCTAAATCTATCACCAAAGTCAAGAGTTCTAAAGGACTTAATAATGACAGCGAACATGACGTCTCCTAAATCTGCATTTATGGGAAATCCAATATCCAGCTCACCAAACGGGGGTCAAAGATCTGAGATAGAAAGCACAAGTTAATAACAAGCTTCTGTGGTTTATGAGCGTCGTTGCGTAAGAGCTGGAAATCCTCAGAGCATAGTGGACCGAGAGAGCTTTTTATAAGTCTCTCCGGAGGCCACGAGGAGGGAAACTGATATAGGACAAGCTATAATTATAATCGTAATCATAGTTATATAAAAATGATCATATTAGAAACAAAGGCAAGGGTTTAGAAAAGGATGGAGTCGTTGGATCATAGGAAAATCATCCATCAAGAGTAGGGTGGTGTGATGTGTGGCCCAACATGAAGCAGAGATTCTATTACCATATTGAGGTTGCTTAGTTTCCAAAAACTGGATGCGGAATCTGAGTATATACATATATTTTGTAGAGTAAATGTCTGTGTGTCTGTCTATGACTTCCACAATTTCAGGATTCAATTAATTACGCATCTTCCGGCTAACCAGTTTTGAGCACTCAGCAGTGTTAATTCTATCTTTATCCTTGTCAAATTATTTGAGAATTTGCACATCAACTTCTGCTTCTAACTCTTGGAAACCATTAGCCAACTACAGGGGGCACAGGGAAGAATCACTTTTTAGCTCTTTATTTAACAGCTTGGCAGGCTAGACAACAATCGTTCAGTTTGACTCAAAGTGGATTCAACTTGTGGTCGATAACCGTAAATGAAAAAAAAAAACACAAAGAAAGGGAGATGCCACTACTTCTAAAACAAATGCAACAACAAAATACAGTTTAAATAAGCCTAACACATACCATTGCCTCTATTTATATTTCTCTTTTTATTCATGTCTTTTCAAGCAAACATGTGATACAGGCCATTATGTTACATTTCTTGTGAATACATGGAAACTGCACTTACAAGTTTCTCTTTCGTATCGGGCAGTATATTAATTAAATAACGGATCCAAGTGATAATCAGTCCTTCATACAATGATCATATAATTACCTTCAGTGTCTCTGAGATGACCAGTAGCTGATGCACTTCCCAATCTCAGGAGTTACCCCCGTCAGTTTCCTGACTCTTCTACTGTACACGCAGTATTTACTGTATACAATGAACCTACTTTAGCTTCACACCTCCCACTTGAACTACTGGTTCTTGACACTTTTTTTCTTTTTCTTCTGCCTGTTCTTCTGTAGGAACCGAAACAACCAAACCGTCTAACATCTGTATAAAGGACGGTTGCAGGAATTTCGTTCCATCAATTTCTTGATGACTTTTGTCTGTGACGCTTGCTTGGTTGGGCCTGGTTTATACTTGGCTCATCTGTCAGTCTGCCATGTTCTTGAGCTCCATTTTGGACAAAGGAAGTAATGGTGGTCTGACCAGTCTCCCATTTTACAGTCTCTGTGCCTGCAAAGGAAGTTGTCATTGCACCTGTCACCATCCTTGTGACATACCAAGCACTTTTTACACGCACCCAGTTCTTTTACGATGGATTTCTTCTCTGCTAGTTTTAGTTCTTTGAACTTTTTGCAGAGGAAAATTTTGTCCCTGTGCTTCTCTGCTCCACACACGACGCAACCACTTTCTGGAGGCACTTTCTTAGTCATTCTGGTGAATGTATACCTGCCAGATTTTTTTTGTGGCTTTTCTTCCTTCTCCGAGATTTTGAGCTGTTCAAGCTTTTCAAGAATATCTTCTTGGTTCTTTAGGAACTTTAATAGTGCATCGAAGTGGTTCTCTGGTGTGATGCCATTTGCAGGATCCATCATGTAGACCAACCAATCTCTTTTCATGAACTCGGGTAACTTGCTCTCAATGGACTTTGTTACGAGTGGGTTCTTGATTGCGCTGATATTTCCGAGGTCCATGAGATCCGCCAGGGCTTTTTCTACCATTTGGATTAACTCCAAAGTCCTTCTTGGCTGATTCCCTCTCACAGCAGGAATCCTTTCTAGCTCCTCAACAATTTCCATGGCAATTGTGGTTTTGTTTCCATAACGGCTCTCCAACACCCTGAAGATGTCAGCAGCAGTGTTGTAAGAGAATAGCCTGAGCTCTTTAGCGATCTTGTCATCAATGCTGTCTAAAAGCTGAATCTTTTTAACCTCAGGGGACCCTGTGGGTTCCCCTCGTCTCTGGAGGTATTCCCAGTCCCTTTTCCAGCGGTAGAAGTCCCTGTTATTACCACTGAACTTGGGTAAACTGGTATTATATCTTACTACTGGCATAATCTGTGCTGCAGATGCTGTCACATCCAACATATTTTTCATATCAATTTTTGATTCTCGTGCAATTTCAGCAACCCTTCGAGCCCATGCAAATTCAACTTTTCTTGCTTCAAACTCGTTGCTAAACTCTTTCAGCTTCCGTACATGACCTTTTAACTGTGCTCTTTCAGTTGTTGGAGTCCATCTTTCCCAATTTACCAGAGCCTCAAACGCCTCTTTCACCAGTCTCACTGAGAGTTCCAGTTGCACTCCATAGCCAACGGCATCGACAGGCAGGGTGACAGCACGTTCATAGGCTGTTTCTGCTGCGGATAAAGTGGATGATACCTCATCTTGTCCATATCTTTTCCAGAGATTATTTTGTACAAGCTCATTAACTTCCCGGAACCTTGCGTTGCATTCTTCCTCAATTCTCTTAAGTCCAGCTTCTTGCTGCACTGAAAGTAATACCTCGTCACCGTCTTCTTGTTGAGCTTCGACCTCTGCCAATAACCCAGCCTTGTAATCATCATTGGTGTCAAAAAGTTTCCTTGCTTCTGAGGCGAGCTTTCTAAATTCTTCTTTAAGTTCTGATTCCAACAATCTATGTGCTTCTCTACAGAGGAAGTTAGCTTGCTTGGTGAAGTTATTTTTTGCAGAAGTTCTCTCCTTCTTCAGTTGATCGACCGTTTTTCCTAACGTTTCCTCTGCCATTTTGCTCGGATGTTATCCTGATGTTATCCTTTTAAATTGTGTCAGGAGCGCTTTGTCTCTGGACTTCACTGAGCTGTTGTCCACACTGCTGCAAGTGGTTATCGACTGTCGAGTTATCTGGTAATTTGCACATCATCTGCTGGAAAAACCATTAGCCAACTACAGGGGACACAGGGAACAACTCCAGAATCACTATTTTGCTTTTATATTTGACAGCTTGGCAGGTTAGACAACAATCATTCAGTGGACTATAGTAATTAAATAACACTGATCTAAGTGATGATCAGTCCTTCATATAATAAAAGAGTGGTACTATCATACCATCAGTCCCTCTGAGATGATCCGCAGCTGATGTACTTCTCCGTCTCACTTGTTACTCTCCAGTTTCTTGACTAGTTTCTCTTCTAACGTAGTATTTATACACTGAACCTACATTGTTACCTCATAAAGAACCTCATAGTTACCTAGGGGGGGAATGTCTGTGAGGTGGCGATTCACTTTGTCACAGAAGGTGCTTTGGCGTCGAACCTGTATTGTTACCTCACTAGTGACTATGAGTTGATTCATAGTGTGATGTCATACTCAGACGAGTCGCCCCTCGTCAACTGACCTCAGCGCTGCCATTACACCTATTTTAACTTCACAATCCTGTCTTTAGCTGATCATCAGGGCTGCATTAAAAAAAAAAAAAACCTCCATGTGGCCAATGCATTGTGATGGAAGTGTCTGAATGTTTATTTGTGAATCATTCCTCCTTCCACATCTAGCATTTCTTTCTCATGGCTCTCCTCCTGGCACGTCTGGACTTGGATACAGAGGCAGCGTGGGCGACTGTGTTATTAATTACTGCAGATTCTTGGCTCTTGAGTTGCGTTCTCAAAACATGCCATGAAAAACATTTAACTCAACCAGCTTTTCTTCCATCTGGCTTTAAAAATCTTTATTTAAAAAAAAAAAGAAAAAAGATATAGGGAGGTTTTTGAGTGAGTGAAAGAAGATGTAATTACTTTATTAAGGGACACACGCACACAGAAAAGCATACACACACTCACCCTATTACACTTGGCTCCATACAGTAATTATCGGCGAGTGAAATGGTTGCATTAAATCGACATTACAAATTTTCTTCCATTAAAAGTGTATTATAAGAACATAATTTCTTCAATAATAGACTTTTTCTCAAAAACATGTGAAAAAATATTGACTGTCTGAAAAATACTTGAATTGCCACCTTTGATTGATTGATTGATTGATTGATTTTTTTTTTTTTTTTTTAGTAAATTGCCCAGTCTTTAGAAACTCTACAAGCTGCTTCCTTTGATTAAATGAGGTTGCACACGTATAAAAATCTCTTTCTCACCGATCACTATGGGGAGAGTCAAAACAAAACAAAAAATGAGTGCGATGAGTGAAAGAGATGATTCATAACTTAATTAGTGAGTACTAAAATAAAGGACCATGTTCATGTTTTTTGTGGAAATTTGCCAGAAATAGGAAACAAAAACTCAAAACCTACCTAAAGAGGATGGCAGGAGAAAAAAAAAGAACAGTCCAAAAAAAAAAAAAAAAAAATCACAATTTCAGATTTGTACAGTAATTATGATTTCTGGGGCTGTCATGTTCCAAATGCAGCTCTTAATTCAATTCCATTTAAATTCATTTTTATTTCCATATTCGGATTAAGAGTAGACGTTGGCACAAAGTAGTTCCACAGAAATCGGGGTGTAGCTTTAGAAAGCAGACGAAAGATTGGCACAGAAAAAAAACCTTTAAAGGACACAGCTGTAATCACAAGCTCTTTTGGAGGGTTATGGTCAAGAAGCACTTCCTGAGAGCATCTGATAAAATGCTGTTGAAAGTCAAGTAACGTTACATCTACTATAATTTCCTTCATCTTCAGTAACTGTTTTATACAGTGGTGTTGGATCCAGAGCCTACCCAATTAACACAGCAGATGAGAACAATTCACGCCATATGGCATGCTGATCCATTGGAGGGCAGTGTGCACACATGCATTCACTCCTATTGGCAATTAAGCATAGGCAGTTCACCTACTAGCATATACTGTATTAAGAAGTGTAAGAAAACCAGAGGACCCAGGGGAAACCCACATGGACTTGGAGAAAAATGTCAGACAGTAACCTTGAGCTCAAGATTGAACCAGAGCTGTGAGGAAGCAGCGGTAGCACCTGACCTCAAATTGTTAATATAAAATATTATTTTTTAGAAATTGTTAAAATAAGGTGGCTCGTGGTGAAGTGGCATCACACCTCCAAGGTTGAGGGGGTCCGTTCTCGCCTTTGGATCCGTGCGCATGGAGTTTGCATGTTCTCCTTGTTTCCTTCAGGTACTCTGGTTTCCTCCTCCTCCTCCAATCCAAAAACATGCAGAGGAAGCTCATTTCCAAATAGTCGTAGTTTGTGAATGAGTGTGCAGGTGTGTGTGTGCTTGTGTGCCCCTGCGATGGCTTGGATTGCGTCATGCGTCGAGTTCCCTGGGAACTAGGCTCCAGGCTGTACAGGATAAGTGGTATAGAGAATGAGTGAGTAAGAGAGTCATTTTCATAAAGAATGACTATCAGTACAGAACGTCAAGATCCATGGGGGTTGTTCCAGTAGTGTATCTGTAACGTTACACTTTAATGTAAACAGGGTTCTGTGACATCATTTATGACATCAATCCCTTCATGGCAGCTCCAGGTGTCTGTGGCCACATTTCCGAATGCACATCTGGTCATCTCTGCTTATTAATCATCCTGCTTTGTGCCCTAATTGGTGTGTTTTTTTTTTGTTAGCAGGTCTGACCCTGGGGTTGTGTTATTGCTGTGCACACACACAGACTCGTCACCATGGGAAAGCAGAACAGCAAACTCAGGCCAGAGATGCTGCAGGACTTGAGGGAGAACACTGAGTTTTCAGATCATGAGCTCCAGGAGTGGTACAAGGTGAGATAAAGCAGCTTTGTATTACAGTACATCAAGTACTTATTTTATTCATTGAAAATAGTGAGAAATTTCTAGTCTTTCAGCAGCCAAAGGCTAAGCACGATTCTGGGTTACTAGATTGCAGCAACAAAAAAGGCACCTACTGTATTCCCTCAGATTTAGCACTTTAAGTGTATAATGTGGTGTTTTGTATAAAGGTCTTGGGAAATCATCTCCAGTAAAAGGCGCTGTACCTCAGTGTCAGGTGCTCATTTGATGACCTTGACGTGAGTCCTCAACAACAAGTGTTGAAATGTAAGCTGCAGTGACTCAGATGCTACTGTACCTAATGGGCTGAAAAAGGCTTAAACACATTTTAATTCACAGCCTCCTCACTCAAGGGGTTGATACAGAGCCTTTTCATGGATTCATACTGTATAATGTGTCTCAATACAGTTCATAAATCCTATATTATAGATGATGATTGAGGAGCAGTGAGTAAAAGTGTGGCCATAGTGCTTCAACATGAACACTGAGATGATTTGTTTACTTGTTGAGCTCCTACTCGTGACACATAAAGAATCCACGAGGCAAATTGAGTCTATCCACATAATTAAGTTATGGATTTGATAAATATTTTTTAAAAAGTACTCGGATCAGCCAGTTGATATTTTCTGATCTTTAAAGCCCTGTAGTTTGAAATTCAAGCTTTTTTTTTTCCCCCTGTCCTTGTATTACTTCTCATTGCTCGATAAATTTATTGGGGGGGTGGGGGGAGGTTTGGGGTGGGGGGGATTCCTTTCAGGGCCTAGTGCATTACTTGTTCTATGTCATTTCATCCACCAATTTCTAGCTGACATGTTGGTTGATGCGTTTTCAATCATTCAGCTCCGGCATAACTAAGTTTCTTATTAAGATGCATGAAAATGAAACCACAGGTATATTTGAACACCTCTGGAAGGAGGAACATAGTAAATTGAAGTACCTCCTGACTGATAAGAGGAAGTCTGCTTTGTTCTGTGATAATACATATTTTTTTTGAAGTTCTAAGCTTTGATAGAAGCCTTTCCATAAGACATTGCGGTCTCAGTGGTAGGCTTTTGTGGATTAGGTGGTCCTTCATAATTCATAGTTATGTTTACCAAATACCATGCTTAAATGTTCAGTGATGACTTCAATAACACCCCTTAGAGTTTCAATAATGAGTTTGGAGGTTTTTGCACTACAAGTAAAATTGTAGAAACCTTTGTTCATGGGATTCACACATACTGTAGGTAAAGGAGATTAGATTTGGGGGAACAAACATGGATCAAGAGTAAAATTGTTCTTTTTCTTTAGGGCTTCCTTAAAGACTGCCCAAGTGGCCATCTGAACGTGGAGGAGTTCAAGAAGATATATGCCAACTTCTTTCCATACGGCGATGCCTCCAAGTTTGCAGAACACGTTTTTCGCACATTTGACACCAACAATGATGGCACAATCGACTTCCGGGAGTTCATCATCGCTCTGAGCGTGACTTCGCGGGGAAAGCTGGATCAGAAGCTGAAATGGGCCTTCAGCATGTACGACCTGGATGGCAACGGGTACATCAGTCGTGAGGAAATGCTCGAGATTGTGCAGGTCAGAAAGCATGTTGAGAGAATTTATCTAGTCAGGGTCACAAGGAACACTGGGACAAACCCGAAGCGTCATACACACACACTCAAACCAGAGAACCAAGAGAAAATAGACATAGATAAATTGAGAACATACAGAAATCCACACAGAATCATCTGGCAATTCCAAAACGGTGTTTCGCAATGAGAAATACACTGAAGTAAGAGAAAGATTATCAGAATTTACCAGAGTACTTATTGTTATTTTTGGAGTTCTATTGCTTCCCTCAGCTTAGTCTACTGTTTATTGTTTAAAATGAGATACCTCGATTATATTAGCTATAATGAATAAAGAAAGAAAGGAAGAAAGAAATGAGTCAGGTTCCAGTTTGCTTTGTTGTGCTGGTGTTCTGCTGGATGTTTGATGTTTGATCCCCACATGCTGAATATGCAAGGTGTTCTGTTGTTGTAGATGGGCTTGTGTCAATTTTAGAAAATGTTGTTAATATTAATGCACTGTCCGATTTAGTTTACCATATGTTACCATCTTTGGTTACAGTCCTAAGGGGTAATTAAGAATGGGAAAGGACGAAGGGAACAAAAAATTATTTTATTAAACATTGGATATTGTAAAAATAAAAAAAATAACTTTAAAGAAATAAAAATTCTGGATATAAATAAAAAATATTAAGAAATTTATAGAATTATAACCTTAGTTGTTTATGTTTCAATTAGGGCAGATGGTGGCAAGGAGAAAGTCTAAGTGAAGGACCCTTGAGAAGATCCAGACTTAAATAGGAATCAGTCTTCATTAAGTGATACCAGATAACACAACCATAAATATACAGTATATGTAAAACTGTATGCTATCAGATCATGTTCTATTACATGAACATATTGTATAAGATCAAAGTCACATGTGTAAGGCCATATGGATACATCTTCGGAAAGCAGAAATGTCTGAAGACCAGATGGGTCAATGTATATTTTGTGCATAAAGCAAGCTGGGTATCTGGCAGGATATATATTACAGCATAAGTAAAAGGGAGAACCAGAACAAAACACAGACATGAGCGCTTCCTGGGCAACTAGTCATTTCACGGTCAACAAACCTAAATGAGCTCATGAGACTTTATCCAAATTTCACCCGAGTCCCAAATTTTTTTACCATTTCACCCGAGTCCCCCAGATCCGCCTGGGTCTGGGTCCTGCACACCACCAGGAACACTGCTCTATAACTCTGGGGCTTTGGGAGAAAAAGTTCTATGCAATGTACCAACAAATAGCCTGCACTTTTTTGAAATAGGTGCGGCAAAATTGCAACTGCTCCAGAATGTTTATGCCCGTACATCCAGACAGAAAGGCGTTACGGTAATCCAACCTGGGGGCAACAAAAGCATGAATTAATTTCTCTGGATCATGCAGTGACATTTCTTTCCTAGTATTTTTCTGAGATGAAAGAAGGAAGCCTATTAATATTATCTACATGAGCTTTAAAAGAAAGGGTGGAATCAGTAACAACACCAAAGTCTTTTACAGCTGCATGTTGATGAAACAGACAGAAAGGCCATCATTACTTCTAGCTGCATGTTCTCTTAGTACACATACGGTACTTCTGTCTTGTTAGAATTAATTAAAACAGGAAGATATAAAAGGAAGATATAAAACATGCGTACACATTAGAGGATGCATAATTACACATTTTAACTTGTCCACTCATGAAAAATAGTCAACGAGTCATCTCTCCCCTGTATGTATGAAAGGACATTGCTATTTTAGGCTGTTTCACTTGTATGCAAAGAGCACACCAGTCCTAAAATCAGTTTTTAGCCAAACTATTCTATACCTATAAACCTACTGTATAGTATTACAAAATGGAAATATGTACCACTTCTTAAAATGCAGATGCTTAGAATGCACATGCTTAAAAGCATCGATTGTGAGGCTCAGAAAAGCTGGCTCTAAACTAGCCAAGTTGGATTGGATATCGATGCATAATCTGTGGATAAAAGAAACTGCAGTGCAGGCATTTGATTTCATTTTATTAGGCCTTAAAACACAACAAACCAGGAAGAAATCCAGGAAGTTTTAATCAAAGCCAATAAAACAGCCTAGTCTTTTGGAGCTGCCTGAATTGGCTTCATCTAGTCTGAAATATTACCAAACTTCATTTAGCTTGTTTTAGACCACCTGCCTGCGTCATTTTCCATTTGCCTCAGTCATTCCTTTTTCCAGTTCCCTGATTAATCTCCACAGTCCACAGCAGCATACAGTACCTGATGTACTTGACGTTTCCTATAATGGAATATTCTAGCCTGGATGTTTTTATACAGTATGTCTGTACAGTACAAATACGTATTGGCAGGATTGTTTTGCTAATTGTTGCCTGTCACAAAGCCATGTGGCTCCTTAAATTACACCTACAGTGCCACCCAAAAAACTCAGCTTTCTAAATTTAGACTCCGTGTAGTCAGAGTGACTTGACGTGAGCCTAATAAAGGATGTCAGACAAGGCTAACTGGATATTATCTTTGACTCTGTATGCTGGGTCTGCTTTCGCGAGTGCACTCAGGTGTAGAGCTTGTTCGGCTCGTTATTCTATACACTCATTTGTAGTGGGAGTTCAGGAGCCTTTGCCGGCAGCACTGAGTTCTATTAGTATGTGTTCAACGTGTACAGCTTGTATTCAGCTGCAGTCACACTAGCCCCTGTTCTGTAGTAAATACAACCCCGTAGCAAGTGACCCCGGTGAAGAGATTTATGTTGATGTACTGTAGTGGGGGATGGTAACGGTAGCAGCAGCAGCTATTATGCTGTTCCTTTACGGATTAAACAATTAAATTTAACAAGGATTTATCCCCGTCTGTAGAATGGCGGGATTATCTGTAGGTTGGTGGCCGTTACAGTTGGCTAGTGCACGGTCATCGCAGAGCTGGCTTATTTTTTATCATCAGCACTGCTTTAATGTGGAGAAGGGTTGGAGAAGCCCTCCACTCTACTATATCATAAGAACAGCGGAGCGTGGCCATCACGAGTTTGAATCATGAAGATGCCACAGCTGTCCGTGACCAGAGCAGAACTCGCCCTGAGTGGGAATGATGGCATTTCTCTGGGTCCGGTCAGTCATTTATATCAGGCAGTGGTAATGATCTCTTTGTGGTTAGCATGGTAACAGAGAGTGAGTAGTGCTTCCACTTCCACGCCCCACGGTCCGAGTTTGATCCTGACCTGTATGTAAAGTTCCACGTTTTTGTCATATCCATATGGGTTTTCTTCCACATTCAAAACATGCCAGTAAGTGGATTGGTGACTCTAGATCGCCCCCAGGTTAGAATGTTTGTGTGAATGTGTGTGTGCATTGTGCCCTGTCACAAACTGAAGACCTGTTTAGGGTGTTCGCGTCTTTAACAGTGTATCTGAGATTGGCTCAGGATCCACAGTGTCTCTGGTGATGATAATTTTATTAAAAGGAATGTTGTCTCTAGTTTGGTCTCCGTTTTTACCTGGCAAGGCTTTTAAGGCAATTAGTAAAAAAAATGTAACAAAACATATTTACTTCTTAGCCAATGATAAAAGCACAAATGCCATTATGTTCATTATGTTCAGGTGATTACTTTGCCATTAGTCACATAATTGCGTGCGTATATACACACACACACACACACACACACGCGCGCGCGCAAGTGAACATATTGAATCATTTTTGAAAAATCATAAAAGTATGTTCCACTTAATGCTTCGCACAGTATTTCTGCTCAAGTTTAGTTTCATTTTATAGCTTATTTTGCCAAAAGTAAAGGATTCGCTTGCCTGCCTTCACATGCATATCAGATACTGACAATGATGTTGGACAATAAGGCTCATCCACGTCTTTCTGGACTTCGCTTTGTGCACTGGTGCGCAGTCATGTTGGAACAAAATGGGGCCGTCTCCAAACTGTCCCCCCAAAGTTAGGACCATGAAATTGTCCAAAATGTCTTGGCATGCTGAAGCATTAGGAGTTCCTTTCACTGGAAGTAAGAGTCCAACTCCTGAAAAACAACCCCACGACAGTTCCAATATGACTGGCACCAGTGCACCAAATAAGGTCTTTAAAGACATGTACAGTATGGGCAAGAACTTGACTGGCCTGACCAGAGTCCTGATGTCAACCCAACAGAACACCTTTGGGATGAATTAGAGTGGAGACTATGAGCCAGGCCTTCTCGTCCAACATCAGTGTCTAACCTCAGAAATGTGCTTCTGGAAGGATGGTCAAACATACACATAAACACAGTCCTAAACCTGGTGGAAAGCCTTCCCGGAAGATTTGAAGCTGCTATAGCTGCAAAGGGTGGGCCAACATCATAACATCATGCATGTTACTCAATTTCAGATGCATGTGAAGGCATGCCAATATTGTGTATATGTGTATCCGTCACGGCGATGGATTGGAACCCTAAGCCTCCTGGGATAGGCTCCAGGCCCCCCCATGACCCTGAATACAGGATTAAGCGGTATAGATGATGAGTGAGTAAGTGAGTGTATCCGTCAGTCTTGTCGTTTTGCACAAGGCGAGAATGAAGAATGCTCATACTGGAACCAAGGAGGCAAGGAGTGCTCAATGGGGTGCCCGTGACTACGCAAAGAGCTTAGTGAGTGTGTCACGAGCAAGGAGTGAGAGAGTGATGCTGCAGCCCCTAGTGGGAATTCTCATCGATGCTCTCCTAGTTCTCTTCAATCTTGCTAAGTAGAAAACGTGTTTTCGTAGGACTTCTCGTTGATTAATTATCAATCTCTTCAGTCACTCCTTAATCTCGCCGTCATGAAATCGGCAAGAATCAGGAGAGCCCTGCGACTTTGGGAGTGCCTCAGGAGTAAGTCTAGGAGAGAATTTTTTTTTCTTGTGAAAATTCTCCAGGAAGAAATGACATGTCCAGTAATTGGGTAGCTTTTTGGCAAGATTGGCGAGAATGAAGAGAGGCTTGGGGATTTTGAAGAGAGCCCAGTAGTTCAAGGACATCTCCAGGAGTGCACCAATTTTCTCATCAAATTCTCTCTCTCTCTCTCTCTCTCTCTCTCTCTCTGAGATTTCTTTCTGCACTCCTGTATGTATGAAAGGTGCTTTAACTTGTTAATATATTGGTTTTGTGCACACACCATGTTAATAACATTTATAATGTTAAAAAGTGTTAAAATGCAGTGGATAGTTATTACTACAGCCTGCATAGGATATCATCGTAAATGCAATTATACAGTATAAAACATGAGTTTTGATTGACATATAAATGAATAAACTGCATAATCGGAATTTAGAGAGAATACTTGAAATATGAGGATGAAATATGTGTTGACACAAAACCTACAATAATAATCATACAATAGTCCATAGCAAAGAGCAGAACACAAGGATACTGAAAAAAGAGAACTTGTGTACTATGAAACGTGGGGAAACTCCTAAAAAGGCTTAGAATTAATAGCATGATAAGACTTTGGTGATCTAACCAAAGACAGGTTTGGGATGGAGAACACAAAACCGAAACCATCACATGACAAACCCAATACCAGTGATGTTCTTGCTCTTGTCATTGTTATTATCTTTATGTATCATGTCGCAGGCCATCTATAAAATGGTGTCCTCTGTGATGAAGATGCCTGAAGATGAGTCCACACCAGAGAAGAGGACAGACAAGATCTTTAGACAAATGGACTTGAACAATGATGGTGAGATATGAATCTGTGCTTGGCTATACCGTCGCTTTATTTATTGATTATTTTTTCCTTTTTTTTTCGCATAACCCTCATGTATCTTCACTTCTTGGTCTCCCCACGCAGGTAAGCTCTCTTTGGAGGAGTTCATAAAAGGCGCCAAGAGCGATCCGTCCATCGTGCGACTGCTGCAGTGTGACCCCAGCAGTGCCTCTCAGTTTTGAGTTCTTTCACAAACAGCGCTCCGTGCATGAAGGTTCTCGTCTTTCATTGTTATTTGTGTTCCAGATGGAAGAGTTTTAAGAGAGAAAAAAAAAAAGTGCATCCGTTTTTACTTTTAGTTCATTTGAGAAGGGACACACATACATCTGAAGAACAAAGACAACACCCGCGAAGACGTCTCCTGTCTGCTGCGCTTCGTCTGTCCGTGTCTCTGAGGCCCGTGGAGCACTCGGCCCGCGGTGTTTAGCCACCACACTCCAGGCTCGTGGTTACAGGAAGGACCATACCCTGGATATCGTGCATGCACTCCCACTCCTCCCTGTCCTCTGCTCTCACTTCTCCCAGTGTCCTGTTTTTACTTTGGTTTTGAGCAGCGTAGATGTATACACACACACACACACACACACACACACACACGGTATAGATACATATAAAACATATTAGAAGGCAAGTGTAGATGCCTTTTTTACGCAGACAGTATTATGTAGCTCATGGAAGTATCCAAGTCCGTAAAAAACTCCAGTAGACGCAGTGGACTGAAGGACTGGATGTTAGGATTTGTTTGCTTATGCCTTTTCATTCAGTACAAGACGGCTGCAGATCTCATGGTGTTTGCTTGATTTGTACTTTGGTTTTGTACATATGTATTTTTTCCTCAAATTAATTTATTCTGAGTTTTTGTTTTGTTTTGTTTTTTGCATGTGGTGGTTTATCATCAATCTTGATTTCATCTCTGTGAAATCATTAGTGTTGTTTTTGTCTTCAGGTCTGCAGCAGTAAACCACTGGCGATCTTACTTTATAACAAGATTGGTTTGGTTTTAACCGCTGATCCGAGGTCCTGGTGGCGTCACTGTCACAAGTTCGAAGAAATATTACATGACCGATGAACGATAAGATTTTATCTGCCGCCCAGACCCGAATCTTTATTTCACAAAGGTCATGATTTGCATCAGGGGAAACGTTCCATGGTGTTTGGAGTTTCCGACGCTTGTAGCAACATGCGATTCGAGGCTCTCCGTGTGAGTGTGTGAGAATGTGGGTGTGTTGTGCGCATGATTCCTGTGCATGTGTGTGTGCTAAATTTATATTATCACTTCGTGTCATAAAATACGGTATGGTTTCGAGGTAATACTGTGCTTTTGAGCCTCAAAGTTAAGTGGCAAAGTCCCCCCACCTCCTGTACGTCTCGGGTTTCATTTCACTACTATGTACAGTACATCCGACCTGAAATCTGAAAATATCTGATAATCAGTTTCACAATCTGAAAACAATCACAACTGCAGTTAATTAACTACACATGAAGTCTATCCTTTATAAAGATTCGTTGCCAACACTTTTGTATTCACTGCTGGATATCTCAATTTGCTGAAGATACTGCTAACTCAAAAACTTTTGTTTTCTTTATCTTTCTCTCCCTCTCAACTCCACCAATATATAGAATTTTTTACTACAATAGACAAATCCTCATCAAATCGTCAATTAAACGTGGCAGAAAAAGACACGCAATGATTTATGATCACACCACACTCTTAAGAATATATATATATATATGTTTTTTCTTAATAAAAACGGAGAGGTCATCACAGTGAGCGCAAGCTCTAAGGGCTTCCACTCTTAATTTAAGGAGTATATGAAAATATCACTACATTTATTCCTCTACTTGGTGTCACAACAATTGAGAAGAGAAGAATAAAGTCACCCCCCACCCCCCCCTCTCTCTCGGCAACATTTCAAGCCGCCCCTTATGTTTTCGTGTACGGTGATGGAGCTTCTGTTGCTCGTCTCACTTCACTCCCAGCTTTTGTCTAGCGCTTCAACTCATTGCTTCCAAATTTTGCACTGAGACTGTGTACATGCCTCGGGATCCTTATTGCAATTTCTCTTTTATGTTGCATGAAAAACTCATGTGAAGACACCATGATTGTTCCCTTTCCCTTTGCTGAAATTGATGACAAATATACATACGTGTTTAAAACCTGGTCTGGACATTTTTATTCTATGACGATTACAGAAAAGAAGAAGAAGGGAAAAAAGAGAGAGTTTCAGCAATGTCGATGTTAATCTGATTACTATTTGGTATCACAGGGACTTGTTTTTAAAGCTCCTTCCAATGAGTGCTTGATTGGATTGGTATCTGGGGAGTTTGGAGGCTAGGTTGAGAACCTTGGGCTCTTTACCTGCTGGGCCCCGTACGTGGTGTGCCATGGGTATTCTGGTGCATTTATCGTAGCCAGCATGGACTTATTTGTGCGATTTGTGCTGCATTGGCTTTTCTCTGGGCTCGAACCAGACCAGCTAGCATTTACTCCTCACAGGCATGAGTGAGCATCGGGTACCTGTGATCCCGTCACCAGTTTACTGATATATAATTATTAATCAATGCTAATGTATTAATGTTATGGCTGAATGGTGTATTATTTAGTGATGCATTTTTATGAAACAGACAGTTCATAAATATTGAAAAGTTTATTAATATCAAAAGCAAATTGTATTCATCCAAAACAAATAATTAAATCTTTTTAGCACGTCATATTTGCACATTATTTAACACACAATTATATTTTATAATTAAGGGGGGGGAAAAGGCAAGCGAGTCTCCTCTTCACATTGCGTTGTAATTCACAACTATTTTAACTGCGTGCACACGCACCAGGCAGCATCCCAGACTCTCTTCATTCCAAATTTTTTTTAAAAGAAAAGTATTTGAAAGGTTCATTTTCAAATCGAACATGCCAACATACACAACAGCATTAAGACGTTTCGGATAAAGTCTTACGGAATGCACCACTTGAATACAGACACACGCTCCAGTTTCATTTCCTTCCTAACCCCCTTGTAAGAAGAAGCTGGATTTGGTCAATGTAATACCAAGCCTTAATTAGATCCAGAAGCTGGCCCTGTTGAGCGAGGCTCTGTTGAATTGAGATGAGGTTGCTCTGATCTGCGCCGAGCGGCTCGAGCTGTAGGGCCGTGATGCTCGCAGCAGCTCGTGCTGTTCTGGGGGGCGCGCCAGCTCACAGTCTCTATGGTAACGCTGGGGTGGTGGGACACGGCAGGGGAGCACTGGGGGCACAGCTACTCCGAGGGTCTTCACCTGGAAGAACACACAGCCTTACAGTACTGCTGCAGTATGAGTCATACATCAGTGATAGTGTACATGCCCAATTTATCACACACACACACTCCCAGATATACACTTAGGAGGATTGCATGTGGATTAAAAAAAATAAAAAATCAGTGTGCTATATGGGGTCAAAGCAGGCAGCTCATTTATCAATATTACACAAAACACTTAATTGGTTTTTGCACATTAAATGGAAAGGTGTTGTATATATTATTAAATTGAGATTAATTAAATTCACATTGGCATGTGGTATAAATAAGTGCAAGTAATTCATCTTAATAAAATCTCGACGGTTTGCGGTCACCATGTTCAAGTCACTGATTCATTACATGGACACGCCTACAATCGGCATCGCTTCAAAGAATACGGTAAAAATGAGAACCCTTTCATTTTAATGCAACAATTGTAATGTGTAATATTACCACATGTGCTTCACAAATCCTATTTCACAGAATGTTAACCGGTTTAATTAGCATAATTTTTGTTGGCAGTCGCTACCCTCAGTGGCATTTCAAAAAATACTAAATAAAAACATGGTTGCTGTTTGCATCAGTGCAGGGGAACTGCAGAACTGCAATCCAGTACGGTTGGGCATTATCTAGTTCCTGATGCCTTTCCACCTTCGCCAAATTATACCCCAGTCTACCGTCTGCCTAGTAGAAACAGGCATGCCTGTGTAGGAACACGTGGACCCTTGCTCTCCATTCACTGCTGTAAGTGTTCAAAACACTAAAAAAACATGTCACTTTAAATTAACCTACTCTCAGGTAAAGTGCCTGTTTAAACTCACTCTGAGGAGGGTCACAGGCTGTTTTTCTTTTAGCATGCATACTATTATACCATTCTATACAAAGACACTCGAACACTAAAGTCGACAACATATGCGCCGCACAGAGACCTCTAACTGAACAGAGTACACCAAACTCTCAGACAGAAGCTCTGTTACGTACAAATGCACACATGCATGCTCTTCATTATTAAAAACACTTAAAATGACATTCCAAAACTAAAAAAAAAAAAAAAAAATGTTTTCCTTAACCATGCGAACCCTGTCAGAACCAGCGGACATTACGCAGCAGATTATTTTTCATGATGTTAATTAAAGAAATACTCTTGCTATTTTTAAATACCCTGGAATACGGTATTACCGCCCAACTCTGGCATCCAACGTAGCAATCATGATGGGTTTCTTTCCAAAATGTTTCTGTAGCCAAAAACTCTAAAATGTTGTGTATATTGCGTGTGTGTGCCAGTTGGAGCCCAACTGATCCAAATAATAGGTTCTAATAAAAAGCTTCTCTATTCTTTTTTTTTTTTATTCATTTATTTATTTTTAATCTGAACTAAACATCTCTCTGCTTTTGGGAGACATTTAACAAAAAATGTTGTACAATTTATTTAACAATTTATACATTAACCTCAATAATAATCTAGACTGCAAACGGTCCTGGCTGCATTCAGAACCTGAAACCAAGGTTTCTTGGTTCCTTATGCATACAATTCTAACCGACATGCCAGATCAAATTCCCCATACTGTAAATGTATTTTAAATATAACATACCAAAGCATAAAATGTTAACGTTTTCTTAATTGCTACTGTATTTTTAGGGGTTACAATATGCAACAACGTGTCTTTTTTCCTTTACTGGCTCTCAGGTGAACTGTAAAGAGAATTATTTCTGTAAATGCATAAAGTATGCATAAATAACATGCGATTTCTCTCTTGGCTCAGAAGTCATCATTATTTTTAAAAAATTACACAATTATGAAAATTCCAGAGAAAAGTGTACATATGTCATTGTTGTATTACAGTAGATTGGCCTGTATTACAATACTGACAAAAAGGTAGCAAATTTTGTTTTTAAAAGTTATCTTTTAAATTAATCTTTAATCTCCGAGGCATATTTTTAAGTGGGCCACTTAAAAAGCTTTGAGTGCCTATTATGAACTTAAAAGAGAATAAAACTAAGTGATAAATGCCTTCTATCGTGTTGTAAAGGTAAATTGCTTAACCATACAGGCACATATGAAGCATCATGAGCCGGTTGCACAAATAAGCAAAACACAAATTACATAGTGTTACACACCGAGCTGGTCTCCCAGTGTATCCTTGTTTTGTGGCAGATGAAAGAGACAGATGCTGCACAGCAGCGCCCTGAGATCACCATCTCCACGGCACTCATCACGATCAGCGGCACCCACAGGATCAGAGTGGTACCCTGAAAGCACAGCGAGAGGATGCTGCTTACTCCGTGCATGCCCACACAAGTCGGCAAGGTTTGATGAAAGCTGACCGATATGTGCTAGCAGCAATTTCAGCCATTGTGCTAGCAATCAGCACGTATGTGGCTAGCCAATATGAAGTGAACAAGAGAAGAGGGTGTCATTTCACAGTGATGAAAAAGATGCAGCAGAAGCAAGAGTTTGTCTGTTATTTTGCTGTTACTGGGCTGCTGTCAGAGCACTCACACAAGCAATTTGTTTGCAAACATTTTTTGTAAGAGGAGGAAGGAAGAAGTGAGATTAAAGGGACGAGGATGAGCTTGCACTGTTGCAGTAGATGCATCGTTTTGTTTAAGGATTATACTGCAAGTCATTGACGAATGTGAATAATCCACAGGACTGATGTAGAATTACACAAGTAGCACTATGCCTGCAATCCAATTACTTCTGCAGCATTTTTAACAATAGACATTGTAACAAAGCAGCTGAACTGAAACCTGGATATGGCTTTAGATTTAACAAAATTCTTATATTCTTACATATTGGCACCCTTTTATCAAAATTATGCATAACATGAACCCTACTGTATGTGTAATAGGTATTAGTTCAAATAGCAAGGTCAAGCATCTCATTAGCACCGTAATTTAGTTTAATTGACTGTATTACAACATCTCATTAATGTTCTAATACAGTCAAGTAAAAGAAATTAATAAATAAAAAGAATAAAATCATTAAAAATACAGTAATTGTCATGTGGATCATAATTGAACTGAAAATGTAAAAGGTTGTCGGTTATTCCACTAGGGGGTGAAATAGATCAATAACGTCAGAACAACAAATTTTATTTACTGACAAAAGAGCTAATGATATAATTCTTCATTAACACTGAAACCTTGGCATATAATGACAATTATGTACTCTATCCTAAAACCAGAATTAAGAAGATTTCAAGGGTTGTTAATATACGTTTAATTGGATTAACTATTAAGAATTGGAAGGTGTGATTGTTTTTATCCAGCGCACTCCACATTTGTCTGAACGTTTAAATATGCACATCATGGAATGGTTTAACTCGGTGCAAATAAATACATTACCAGACTTAAAAACTCTCTGCTACTTATATGTTATTATATGCAATCCCCAGCATGTGCAGATAAACAGCGTCTGTCTCTTGTGCAAAAATATATACACACATCTCGAGGCGATTCAAAATGATTACAATTAGAATTTATTTGATTTTTTTAGGCATCCAAATAAAATTGCCATGTTCATATTTCATGTTCATAGTGTAATAATTTATTTGTTGATAATATGAAATGATAAGCAGTAGTTTATAGTAATATTGTTTTTGAAACAGTATATACACACACATGTATGTATGCACACATATATATATATATATATATATATATATATATATATATATATATATAAAGTGGGGGGGGGGGTGAAATCACACACACACGACTTTAAATCTGATAAAATCATTCCATCAGTATAAACAGTACACTACCACTCTCTTTCCCATTCTCCAAACCATTAGCCAACATTTTTACCTCCTACTGAGAACACCCAGTGCACCCCAAGGCCTACTTAAGTCAAATTAGCTCACACTTTACACCCACTATAACCATATTATGTAAAGAATAATTACGTATTTACCTCAAATCTATTAAGAAAGAAAAAGTGCAATAATAATGTAATTTTGTGTTGTTGCATTTTTAAGGAATCAGATGACTTACTGTAAAACAGGGCATATGCCCACAGAGATCTATTGTAACGCCAGACTATTGACTGTCTAACCAGTGACTCACATAAATGCGTGTGGGGTCATAGGGACACTCAAAAGTGATGCTGAAGTAGCTCATGTCATCGGGCAAGTTGCAGTGTTGCAGAAGGCCTTTAGTGCCATAAATTAACGTCCAAACCAAAGCGACCAGCAGCCCGACGACTGAAGCAGCAGCCAGCACGCCCCCTACTGCACTCAGCATGCACACACACCATGTCTGAACAAACAAGAGGCATTATGGTACAAAGATCAGTGAGGCAGCCTTCTGATACTACATAGCAAACATTGAACATTTATAACTTAAATACTCTGAAAGTATTACCAAACCAATTTGAAAATAGAAAAACAATAATTCTTTATAAACAATGCATTTATATTCCTTTTTTGTCTTCATCTATTTAAAATGTATCCTGAAAGTCCACCATGCCAGAGTTTTATTTTATTATATATATATTAAAGGAATCACTTAAGGCACAGGTGAAAGTGTTAATCTTCCATGCCATTTATCCTGTGACTCACAGGGAGCTCAAATCACAAGGTAGGGGACACCCTGGATAGGTGCCAACTCACTACAAGGCTCATGTAAACACCTAATTATACACCACGGGAAATTTTGAAACAACCACCCTACAATGCATGCACTTGGACTGTCGAAGACATTAAAAGTACCCAGAGGAAGCCCACAAATCACAAAGAGAGCATCAAACTCCATGCACACAGACATCGACATGGGGTTAATTAAACCCCTGCAACCCTGAAAGTGTGATGCAGCAGTGCTAACCACTGAGCCATCATGCACAGAGATGTGAGCATGAGATTAAAAAAAAAAAGAAAGAAAGAAAGAAAGAAAGGAACAGAGATCATAGAATTTGCTTTACGTTGCAAACTACAGCTTGAGGAATTAAATAAAAAACAACAGATTCAGTCATTCAGACTTACCAGGACTCGGTTCTTCTGATTTTTAGAAAGGACTATGGTAAGTATCCCGACCAAACCTCCCTGTGGAAACATTAGGGAGTAGCACAAAAAGGATAAAGAATAAAAAATAGTATTTTCAACTTTTAATTTGTTGAAACTATGAAATGCGTTCCAAGTTAACATAATCTCCCTTCACCCATGCGATAATGGTCACAAAGTGATGGTTATGCATAACTCAGTGAGTATGATGTTGTTTAAAAGACATAAATACCAGGGCGTATACGCTCACCTAAAGGATTATTAGGAACACCATACTAATATGGTGTTTGACCCCCTTTTGCCTTAATTCTGTATGGCATTGATTCAACAAGGTGCTGAAAGCATTCTTTAGAAACGTTGACCCATATTGATAGGATAGCATCTTGCAGTTGGAGATTTGTGGGATGCACATCCAGGGCACGAAGGTCCCGTTCCACCACATCCCAAAGATGCTCTATTGGGTTGAGATCTGGTGACTGTGGAGGCCATTTTAGTACAGTGAACTCATTGTCATGTTCAAGAAACCAATTTGAAATGATTCAAGCTTTGTGACATGGTGCTGCTGGAAGTAGCCATCAGACGATGGGTACATGGTGGTCATAAAGGGATGGACATGGTCAGAAACAATGCTCAGGTAGGCCGTGGCATTTAAACGATGCCCAATTGGCACTAAGGGGCCTAAAGTGTGCCAAGAAAAGATACCCCACACCATTACCACCACCACCAGGCTGCACAGTGGTAACAAAACATGATGGATCCATGTTCTCATTCTGTTTACGCCACATTCTGACTCTACCATTTGAATATCTCAACAGAAATTGAGACTCATCAGACCAGGCAACATTTTTCCAGTCCCCAACTGCCCAATTTTGGTGAGCTCGTGCAAATTGTAGCCTCCTTTTCCTATTTGTAGTGGAGATGAGTGGTACCCAGTGGGGTCTTCTGCTGTTGTAGCCCATCCGCCTCAAGGTTGTGCATGTTGTGGCTTCACAAATGCTTTGCTGCATACCTCGATTGTAACGAGTGGTTATTTAAGTCGAAGTTGCTCTTCTCTCAGCTCCAATCAGTCGGCTCATTCTCTTCTGACCTCTAGCATCAATAAGGCATTTCAGCCCACAGGACTGCCGCATACTGGATGTTTTTCCCTTTTCACACCATTCTTTGTAAACCCTAGAAATGGTTGTGCGTGAAAATCCCAGTAACTGAGCAGATTGTGAAATACTCAGACCGGCCCGTCTGGCACCGACAACCATGCAACGCTCAAAATTGCTTAAATCACCTCTTTCCCATTCTGACCTTCAGTTTGGAGTTCAGGAGATTGTCTTGACCAGGACCACACCACTAAATGCAACTGCCATGTGATTGGTTGATTAGATAATTGCATTAATGAGAAACTGAACAGGTGTTCCTAATAATCCTTTAGGTGAGTGTATGTACTGAAGATGTTAGCTAGGGTGGAAAATGTTAAAACATATACAGAACTGTTACTGTGACCACATACAAGACATCCAGCTTAATTTATATGGATAAGTATTTCAGGGCCAAATCAATGCATCAAGGTTTGCTCTGGCATGTCTCACCACGAGGCCGGCTGTTAGAGCCAAAATGTTGGAGATGGCATACTCCAGGGTCTGGGTGTCTAGGCTGATATGCCTCAACACTGTGCCATGGACTAGGGCCGCCAACAGGAAATTCATATGACCCACCAACACCATACACAGGCCCATCTTCATTAGAGACTTGGGCTCCTGCATACTGGCACAGGACACTCCTGAGACAGAAAATACATGCACAACCTGTTACCTGCTACAAAATGACAGAAATTCAAAAGGTTGCTGCAGCATTCCTAGCTTCATTCTTATCTATTCCATCAGTAATGTATGGACAGTTCACACACCCAAGAATTTCAACCAAACAAACACGGTTCTTGTTAAAAATATCTTTAAGTAACGACTAAAGACTGATCTTTAGATAGTTGAGTTAACTTTCCCTACGTGCTCGGTCACTGTCTTGCACAACTTAAGGATGTGGTGTCTGGATCAAACATCCACTTCACTGACTGCTCCAAATTGAATCAGGCACAAAGTCAGTAACCTAGAAACAGCTTGCAAATCACAAAAGGGTCATTTATGATGATGACTGAAACATCCCATTAAAGCCAGACAGCAACAAATTACTTTGGGTGAAGTTACATCTTGATGGTAGACATAGCTCAGTGGGAATCAATAAGATGAAGCCTAAAAAGTTGCCCCTTAAGACCCCTCCTTTTTCCATCCATCTTCACTGGAGGAACACAGGGATGTCTTGTCTATAGCCACTTTTGTAAGACTATCCTGTACGACTCAAGGTGTAGTAGTAGTAGTAGTAGTAGTAGTAGTAGTAGTAGCAGTGGGGGCAAGGGTAGCATGGTGGTGGACCGCTAATCAGGCTGTTTAAACCCCAACACTGCCTGGCTGCCACTGTTGGACCCTTGAGCAAGGTCCATCACCCACAAACGCTCAGATACTATCGGGGTCTGAGCTGGCAATCAGAACCCTTATGTAACTGCCATACAAACCAGAGTGGGCAGCCCGATCTGCTGAATAGCCCATAGATAAACCCTATCCTCTAGTAGTAAGCACAATGTTCAATTCATGACTCAGCAAGTTGCTAATCCAATCCAATACATTTATTTCCTTTTTACAGAAAAGTGATTATGAATGCAGAACCCTTTACAAGCCTCAAGAACACTTCCTAATTCAGAAGAAGGATGGTTGCATCTGTCCATTTCTAGATTAAAGATGATGAACTGGTTCCTAGAAACCCCTTCTTTCAGATGTATTTTATGGGGACTGGCTCTTTTAAATGTTACCATCAAACCACAATTGAACAAATTATTTTTAAGGTTTAACCTCTAAGGACAGGCATTTCAATTTAAAAGGTCTATCTCTGCCCTTTCTTTGGCCATTGGCATTTTCGAAATATCAGCAAGCAGCCTTAACCACAGAGGCATTCAGAAACCACAGACCGTATGGCTAGCATCTAACTGCCCCCATCCAGAAGCAGACTCATCAGGACATGTCCGAGCTCCTCTCATACACTGCAGTGCTTGGTCTCAATGCAAACTCAGAAAATAGCCTTTTCACAGAGATCCCAGGCACGAGTTTAAAAGACATGAAAAATATTTGGCAAGTTTCAGAAAGTCTGCTCTACTACTATGCACTTCAAGGTTGTACAACACAAACATCACACTTTGCTTTAGCACAAATCAAGCTGGGCTCACCCCAAACACCATGCAATTTAATCCTAAAGTTTGCCTATTCCTCGTGGAGCACAGGTTATCGTGAGGATGCTCAACACCACTAACATTATGAGTGGTAGGTATCCATGTACCTGTGGTTCTACAAATAGTTCCACATAACAGCTTGGGTCATCTGTGACACAGACACACACACATATACAGACACACACACACATATAAAGACACACACACACACATATACAGACACACAGACACAGACACACACACACAGACAGACACAGACACAGACACACACACAGACACACAGACACAGACACACACAGACACACAGACACAGACACACAGAGACACACAGACAGACACACAGAGACACACAGACAGACACACAGACAGACACACAGACAGACACACAGACACACAGACAGACACACAGACACACAGAGACACACAGACACAGAACACACAGACCAGCAGACTTTTGAGACACACAGACAGACACACAGACAGACACACAGACAGACACACAGACAGACACACTGACACACACAGACCACACACAGACACAGACAGACACACAAACCAGGCCACACAGACGAACACAGACAATGCCTGAACACACACACAATTTTTTACTGAACACACACACAGACACACACACAGACACACACACAGACACACACACAGAACACACACACACAGAGACACACACTGAGACACACACACACAGACACACACACAGACACACACACACACAGACACACACACAGACACACACACAGACACACACACACACACACACACACACACCACACACACACACCACACACAGACACACACCACACACACATACACACACACACACCACACACCACACAGACACACACACACACACCACACAGACACACACACCACACAGACACACACACCACACAGATACACACACCACACAGACACACACACNCACATCTATACAGACACACACATCTATACAGACACACACATCTATACAGACACACACATCTATACAGACACACACATCTATACAGACACACACATCTATACAGACACACACATCTATACAGACACACACATCTATACAGACACACACATCTATACAGACACACACATCTATACAGACACACACATCTATACAGACACACACATATATACAGACACACACATATATACAGACACACACATATATACAGACACACACATATATACAGACACACACATATATACAGACACACACATATATACAGACACACACACACACATATATACAGACACACACACACACACATATATACAGACACACACACACACACATCTATACAGACACACACACACACATCTATACAGACACACACACACACATCTATACAGACACACACACACACATATATACAGACACACACACACACACATATATACAGACACACACACACACATATATATATACAGACACACACACATATACACTTTGAAGAATAGGCCAAAGTCTAGCAATTTAGTTAGTGCTTATTAGTGCAATTTAAATGGCAAGTGGTGGCCCAATCGGTTAAGGCTGCGAGTTGCTTATGGGTTACTGATCGAGAGATCAGGGTTCAAATCCCAGCACCGCCAGGTGTCCACTGTTGAGCCTTTATGCAAGGCTTTAACCCTGTCTGCTCAGGTGTGCTCTATCCTGACTGACCGTGCGCTCTGACTCCAGGTTCTTAACTGTGACATGCAAAGAAATCATTTCATTTTCACTTAAATTTAAATCTTAATACTCCATATGAGCTAGGTAGAACATCTCTGATCAACTCCAGTGGTAAACTTCTAACTACAGAAGGTAGCGGCGTGGATTATTTTCAGTCCAAAGTCACAGCAAAGTTAAAACAGTTAGTGAAGTATTGATCGTACACTGAGGTCAGGATGAAACCTACTGCATCAAAAATGTCATCTCTATTAATCATTACACATACTCTCAATGAAACACTGAGGTCTTCAGCCTTGACTGAAAATGTTCACATTTTGCAAGGTGATTCATTGACTATCCTAAAAAAAAAACATGAAAAAAGTGCTGATAATTATTTAATACATTAGGCGAGAAAATTAAGTTTGTAGGAAAGTGTAGCAAATTAATGGGAGAAAGAAATGCAGGTTCTGCATTATGGAAGGCCAGATAAAATAAATCTGGCCAAGAACTGTATTATGTTGATTAGCATTAGTTACTTAGTGAACACACTAGGTGCAGTCTTGGTTTAACATTTTTACTGAGTAATATCACTGAGTAATGCGTAATTAGGGTTTTACATGTGTACAATTCTCACCTGAATGATCCATTTTCTCCTGGGTCTTCAATAACCTTTAGGTCATCATAAATAAAGTTTTAAACAAACTTCCTGCACGGCGAAAGAAATGTACACAGACCTTCCCATGTGAGTCTCTACACTACACCTGACCCGCAGGATAAACAAGCCCTGAATGGCATGCACACGCGCAGCTGGTATTAAAGACCGCGCATGCGCTGAAAGACGCATTTGATTTAACGTCAGGGAGCTCGAGCGCTCCGTTGATTGGGTGATGTAGAAAGTGAACATTTGTTTTTAGCTTGTAGCTTGTATAGACAAATCGGTCAGATGTACTTATTTTCCGTCCAAAGTTTGTTTCATGACTTATGTTTTTTTTTTTTTTTAATATCTTGTTTTTTGAGTACAATAAGGAGAAGTTTAAAACAACATCAACTCCAAGGGGTGAGTCATATGGGATAGAATTCTAGTTTTTACTTTAGTTTTACTCAAGTGAACATTACTGGATCCCAAGGGGAGGTGGGGGATTCATTATAAATAATCAATTTATTTCTAATGAATAAATAACGTTAAAAAATTAATGAATTCATTGGTTATACAGCATACTGGACGCTAGAAGGCGCCCTTTCATGTTTTAACAGATATACTTTTTTTTTTTTTTTTTGCTATAAAACATGACTCGAAAGATTGATCACAGATTGTTCACTTTTATTTATTTATTTATAATTTTATTCATATTACGAAAATTGTCTACTATCCTGTTCTGGTAGTTTTTAAGACAATTCCTTTTTACAGGCAAATTTTATATATATAAACGTATTATTCTTATTATTGGTAGTAGTAGAAGTAGTAAGTGTAGTGAAAGCTTTAAAGATTAAAGAAAAATCAAGACTTTTGAATAGATTAGAATAAATAAGTACATTTTTATCTGTTTACTTATGGAACAGTCTGGAATAAAATTTTAGGAATGTCATTACAAAAACAGAAGTCATAATGAATTCTAACTAATACATTCACTTTAGCATAATAAGAACAGCAGTGGAATAAACTACTCTTTTACATTTTAAACAATATTTCTGTTTTAGATATGACATCAAGGAAATACAACTGAACTTCAAATGACAATTCCATGTATTAAAATGTTATATATATATATATATATATATATATATATATATATATATATATATATAGATTGTCATTTTAAGATTGCTTTTCTACCTTCTCAGGATGAGCGAACTTATAGTTAATCATTTTCATTGGCATGTTACACTCGTCACACCCTGGCTTTCCGCACCTTTTGCTGCGAGTGACATTGCTTTCTTTGTGAGTGAGATGGAAAATGCGCATGGCGATCAAGTAGAAGATCTCGGACACGTTCAGGATTATGCAGATGGCGGAGGCCCCCACCATAAAGTATGTGAAGACCCGTTTCTCTGTGGGCCGCGCTATGTAGCATGTCACCTGTCTACAGGGTTCAACATCACACACCACACTTCGAGGCATGTCAAAGTTGTGGTAGAGCATATGCAACAGGTAGAGGAATCCCACCTCTACCCCTGTCTTGACAAACAGGCTAATGAAATATGTCCACCACAGACCTCCATGTTTCTGTCCAGGGTTGTCGTAGAGCTTTGCCCCGTCACCATGCACGAGGCGATATTTGCGCTCACGATCTTCACGGTACCACACATGCATTACAACTAAGAAAGAAGGGCAGGTGACAAAAATGAGCTGTAAGGCCCACAGCCTTGTGTGTAGAATGGGGAAGAAGTAGTTGTAGCAGGCATTGGGGCAACCAGGTCTTTTGGTGTCGCAGTCAAATTCTTTTTGGTCATCGACCCACACGCGCTCAGCAGCCACCACAAACACCATGACGCGGAACATGAACACCAGGGTCAGCCAGATGCGTCCAAAACCCGTGGAGTATTTATTCACCCCGCTGAGGAGGGATTCAAGAGTCTTCCAATCCATATTAACCCAAGTTTCGTCTAATGTTGGTTAGAAAAGTCTTTTGATAGGGTAAAGTCCAAGATTTTTCAGTTTTTCAGAAAATCAACGAAGCTGTAGAAGTTGTCTTCAGGTGGTGCAACTGATTGACAGCAGTCATAGGAAACCTTTGCCAAAGTACAAAATGGTTTAATCATATTTCCAAAAATTTTGATATCATCAATATTTTAACCTGAATATGTAATATACAGTACTGTGCACAAGTCTCGAGCTACCTGTCATTTTGCTTTCAAAGAACCAAACTTCCTTGTATTTTTACATAGTCTTGAGCAATAGTTTACAGATTTTTGGCTTTCATTTTCAGTTCAGTCCCTGTACCTGACCAGTTTTAGAGGAATGTTTTGTTTGTTCAAACACACAAAGATTTGTTAAGGCACGAACCAGTGAGAAACAGGTGCGGATGATGACAGATGATCACTTCAGTTATTACTATACTGGTGATGCTGAATCCTGAGTGGTTGGAACAAACAAGAGGTGGAATAAGGTTGCTGCTCAGGTTGTTACAGTACATAAACAACCAATTTTTTAAATGTATCCTTTGGCACTTTGCAGCCGTGTAACAGTAAACTATATTGTTCCAATTCACTTTAATTCAATCAACATGAGTGAATTTAATTTAATATGAAGAAATGTAGGTGTCACAGTGGCTTAATAGTCTCCACTGTTGCCTTGCAGCTCCAGGTTTCGGATTTTGACTCCCACCTCAGATCTGTGTGTGGAGTTTGTATGTTCTCCCTGTGCATAGTGGGTTTTCTCTAACAGTCCAGAGACATGCTGACTAATTCGTACCCAAATTGCCTGTAGTGTGCGAATGGGCGTGTGTGCCCTGCGATGGGTGTGGTGGCTCAAGACATTTTGCACAGCACTGCATCAACTTTAACTTAAAACGTTATTTTAAATCACTATTATTAGCGGCATAATACTAATAATACTAATAATACTAATCATCATCATCATCATTATCATAATGAAGCTACATTATTAATTATCCACTCTGATTCCAGGGTACCTATGTCGTGTACATTTTAGTGTTTTCCTGCTCTGACAAACCTAATTCAACTAATCAGCTAATTCACAGACTAAACTGAGTTGAATTAGGTTTGTAAGAGCAAGAAAACATTACATTTTTAAGGACTCCAGGTGTACTCCTTAATTGGGTAAACTCCATAATTGGCAAGCTGTTGTTTACATGACGTCTTAATAAGAAAATTAGAGATTCTTTAGAGTTTTCCAAAAGAACAGCATGAAACCAATAAATATAGTGAAATTTTCATACCTATAATGTTGTCTGATCCATAGATTTAATTCTGATGACCTGCTCACCAGCTCACCACCTTCTATTCAAACATCTTAGGACTCTTACTGTACATTAGAAGTAGCACTTTGTGCGTCCACAGGTTTTGTCCAGTGTTTCAGAAAGAGGTGTGGTCTTGGCACTTTAAAACTTTATCTTGACATTGGCTTGATATGGGAGGAAAGTGACCAATTCAAGTCCACTACAGTAAAGTTTTGGATAAAAAAGCCTAAAATGCCAGGTACAATATTAACTTTACTTTATTCAGGTAGATTTACCATCATATACGGTACGTAAAATTCTAATACACATTTATATAAACATACAGTACAGTATGTCTTATAACAGACTTTTATGTGGCGACATCGATTCAGGATATTTAAAAAAAATAAAATCCACTTCTTTACAGTGAATTAGCTTGGAAACTTATTTTATTTTTTCATGGTTCATACCCAATGTTTGGAAAAACTTTATCATAGATGTTATCACATCCGGTGTGACTGTTCAGACATGGAGCTTATCTGAGTCCATAACTGTGAAATAATATTTGCCTTGATTTTGGAGCCTGGCCTCTCCACTCAACCTTCTTCAAATATTTATGACTCAAACATGAATAGGATTGACAGCTATGGCTTCTTTATCTACTCAAGAACCAAACCTGTATAACAAAAAGTCTGAGTCTAGTTACGTGTACAGTGTTCCTTAAAGCTAATGGGCTATTAATTTTGAATTACAAATGAATAATGCAGGACTGGACAGAACGCAGTGTGCTGATTTAATCAGGTTGTTTGTTTTTCAGGGAGTTTCTTTAAAACTCCAGCTATTGCTAAATGATCTGATATCTGAATGATCTAGGTGTTGGCTTCTCGATTGCACTTTTGAAATAAAACTTGAAAAAAAAAAAAAACATGTACTCGCACATGTACTTGTACACATAGCTCTGTGCATGCACTGCAACACATGCACTGCTCAGTGCACTTCAGGTTTTCGGATGATGAGTTAATGGTCATTGCCTTATTTATTCAGTCTGTCTTAGTTTGAATAATCATTTAAGCGGTTAAAAGAAATGAGTTTTGATATGCTAATCTCCAGCAATACTAGCCTATTGGCACTGAAGCTTTTGAATGATTTTAGAGGTGGTTACCAGAATCTTCAATGCATGGCCAAACATATCAATCTGCATATCATAGTTTCATTTTCTTACATTATTTCATTTATGTGTCTTGAGATTAATCCTATTCAGAATCCAGTGTATGGAGCAGAAAAATATCCCCCCCAGATTGGACGCTAGTCCATTACAGTGCCCCATGCACACACTCAGTCACACCTAGTGTATAGTAAGGGCAATTTTAATTTTAGCATATTCACGTACTGGCAAGGTTTCGGACAAAAACTTGAGGGGAAAAAAGAACATGAGAAAAATCCACATAAACAGTTTTTATTATAGTTGTTTCATAAAAAGTATAATATACTGTATAAGAAGAAATCAAATGCAAAATCAGGACTCATTCATTTAATCATGTCATTCTTTAATAAAACAATAACACAAGTAATTTTTTTTTAAATGCTACCGATTACATTGATGAATATTATATTCAATAAACCGCATATGAACAACAGTTCATATCTCTTGATTGTTTATGAGATGGCTAAGACATACGCAGGAACGCTCATTTCTTTATTTGAAGGATGTCTGTCAGTGTGTTCGAGTAATGCCGCCTCTGCCATATTGTCCCGATTATGTTTGTTAGCCTGAGAAGAGATTTTTGCGATTTGTCGTTCACGTTTGTTGAGTTTGTACGAGACAGCACATTCATTGCAGCGCTTACAAATGAGGTACAGTATCTCACAAAGCGTCAGCAGAATACAGACCAAGCTGACGACCAGTAGAAAGATAGTGAATATGCGCTTCTCTGTAGAGCGACTGATGAAGCAGTCAGTCACTTGAGGACAGGGAGCCTCCTGACATCTCACCAGCAAAGGAAAGAAATTGGCTTCATAGATGTAGAAGACAAGAAAGATGAACACTGCGTCCACTGCCATCTTAAAGATGAGGCTGAAGAGATATGTCCACCACAGCCCTCCTTGCTTCTTGCTGGTGTCTATGTAGAGATGTGCACAGTCCTCACCATGCTTCATCTGGTGTTTGCGTTCGCGGTCGTCCCTGTAAGCCACGTGCAGAACGACCAGGAGCGAAGGGCAAGTGACGAAGATGAGCTGAAGCGCCCACAGACGAGACGGAGATATGGGAAAGAAATGGTCGTAACAGACATTGTGGCAGCCTGGCTCTCTGGTGTTGCAGTCAAACTCCTTTTGCTCGTCACCCCACACTTTCTCAGCAGCCACCAGCAGCACCAGCAGACGGAAGATGAACACCACAGACAGCCATATGCGACCAAAAGCTGTTGAGTACTTATTGACGCCACTAACGAGGCCCTGAAGAAAAGCCCAGTTCATTTTCACGCTAGAAGACACAAGGTGATTGTGTGGTTGGCTTCTAACACTTGC
This sequence comes from Clarias magur, assembly GCA_013621035.1. Taxonomy (NCBI): domain Eukaryota; kingdom Metazoa; phylum Chordata; class Actinopteri; order Siluriformes; family Clariidae; genus Clarias; species Clarias magur. The sequence goes on along the minus strand of QNUK01000116.1, from coordinate 1,046,762 downwards.
TCCGACTGCCTGCCTGAGGTGTGTCACCCACTGCAGCTATTATGTGGATAAAGTGTGACCAACCCAGTGGAGTAAATAAGTACAGTAGTGTGAGTGTGTGGAAAAGAGAGTAAAAGGCTACCTACTATAGATAACAAGCACAGGCTAGGCTGCCCTAGCTTGTGCCAAGAGTCAGGGCTTGGGCATTTTTTCCAGACATAAGGTTTCTGTTATCAGATTAAAGGATCATTGAAGATAGTGTACTACGTAAGGTGAGGCGGACTTCGGTTAACGTTTGGCACATTATACTGTAGAAAATAAGTTCGTGCAAAGATCAAGTGGGGTAAAAAGTGTATTTAACATGTATCATGGAAAAAAACATGGTCTGCCTAAATTTATGAATGTTATACATGAACAAGTTAAAAAAAATAACTTACCGTAGTGAATTAGACAGGAGTGTGAAAAATGCTAGCAATGCACTGTGTTTGGAATGAAATCCTTAAATTAATTTTTCTGTTGGATAAATAGCAGAAGATGTCACAATTGTACCATTTGATGGGTCTTCCCAGACATACCACATGCCTAACAACTTAAAGTTACATTCAATGTATAATTGTGTAATGTCCATGTGAGAATTAGTTCACTTACGTTATAGCAGCTATAAACAGTCATTTCCTCACCAGCCTCACAATCTTTCCTTCTTTTGATGTTAAGACAACCCATGGTATAGGCACCATAGTACTCCTGTGGTACCTGCACCAGGGTATATACAGTAGTACCATGGTATTTTTGACAGTACCATAATACTTACAGTATATACTGATATTGCACATGATCAACACTATGGTACACACTTTAGTACAACAACGGTACATGTTTTATAGTATGGTACTGTTCATGGTTATGTAACCAACCAAAAATATGTTATGCATGTTTATGGACCCTAACAGTAATATTGATATTTTCTATGTGACATTAATTAATACCATAGTGGATTATGATACTCTTATTATTACAATAATATTATGCTGTATGTACTGTGCCATATCAGTAATATGTGTTGCTATATTTAATATGGTAGTATATAGTATATAGATGTAGCTGCTGAACTTTGGTAGCCACCATGGTATCCAGTGGAATTCACCAAAATACACCATAATACTTCCATAGTACCCAGTGAAGTGTGATAGTACATAACCTGGTACTCTATTGAAGTCCTATGGTGCCATCCATTGTAATGTCTGAAGTATTATGGTAATGCTATGGTACATTATGGTATGTATTACAGTTGACCATAGTTAAAAATTCCTATGGGGAACAACTGAAGGTTGTCATGTAACACAGAAGCTGGAATGAGAAAAGCATTATGTCCTTAAGACTTTGCAGTTACAGGTGTACATGACACCTGAACAGTGGAGGCTCCACCCACAATTAGTAAATAAATGTGTTTACAGAAAATGGCAGCATGTCACTACTGAAACATTTTCACATATTATTAGGCTTATGTTACATAGAGCACCACTGTTCCATACAAGGAGAGCTATGCTGGCTATACAGTATGTAGGGTGTCTAGATATTGTCCTTAGAACACAGGAGAGTTGTTCCAGCTGTATAACTGGTATCTACATATTGCCCTTATAACACATTAATAAGCATTGCATTGTTAAAAATAATTAATAAAGCAGTGCTGGAGAATTTGTCAAATTGCATTAAAATTATTGTAGATTTATACAATATTGTCTTGTTTATAAAACAACCATCACGTCTCATTATGAGTTGACCGATACAGACAATTTTTTTTGCGCAAATCATGCCGATGTAACCAAATTGTGCTTTGTTTTGTATGTTTCTATACAACAAAACATTCCAGTCTACTAATTTGACTGGACAATAAGCAAATTCAAGCACTGATACATTTCACTATTCTATCACTCTGAATCTCATTGCTCAAAAAATTCTAATTCCAGTAATGCTCTTGCTTCAGGACAACAGCACAGTACAATATGCAGTGGAAAGCTTGTACGATTTTTCGTAACCAAAAAAAAATGGAAGGATAGGATAGAAAAGGAAGATTTTACTATAATACCAAAAAAAAAAGAATTGCACTAAGAAATAAATAAGTTTAAAAATTTGGGTTGAATATACATTCTACAAATGTACAGATTTACAAAGTTAAAATTAAATATACGCAATGTATAAATTATAAAGGATGTGCGGAATGTAAAAGTAGGACAAATTATAAAAGATATGGTGTGTAGGTATGACAGCAGCAGTATGAGTGAAACATGAAGTATGAAATGAAATGGTAGCACAAAGAGTGAATCTTTTGTACCTCACGTGTATCTTTCACCGGAGAATGTGCACGATCCACCCATCCATCCATCCATAACTTTAAATGAACATCAGTGTTATATTTATGTATATGTATTAAGAATTACCAAAAGTACCGGGCTGGTGGTTACAGGAAATACTAATGACAAAAAAATGTGAACAGTTGCCATCAAAACAGTAATTACCGTTTGTGTTCTGAAACCTTTATATTGGTACCTTCATTAACCTTTAGTACTTCTTTAGCGATTCTATTGGATTGGACTACATGAGCCAGCCTTTCCTCCCTATGTGCATCATGATCTTTCACCACACATGACCTTGTTGCAAGTTTTCCTTCCTTGGTTCACTTTTAGTTATTCCTGACCACTGAAGACTGGGAACATCCCACAAGATCTGCACTTTTGGAGAATGCCAGCTTTAGAACTCTGACTCAGTTGCCTAACCATCACAATTAGGCCTGTCTTACAGTGGCACCATTTTCAATATCTTGTTACTATGGCGGCTGGAAGTGAGTGGGATGTATCGAGGCAGAAATGGGAACCTTATTCCTGAAGTTGAAGTGTTGGGAGCAGAAAAAATGGCCAAGCGTAAAGATTTAAGTGACTTTGAAAAGGGACAAATTGTGGTACTGTAGCTAGAGGACTTGGTCAGCGCAACTTCAAAACTGTCGCACTTGTGACATGCTCCTGGTTTGCAGTGGTCAAGACATAGCAAAAGTGATCCAAGGAAGAAAAACTGACTGGGTGAACTGTCATGGGTGACCAAGGCTTACTGATGCACATGGGGAGCGAAGGCTGGCATGTATAGTCCCATCCAATAGAAGTGCTAGTATAGATCAAATTGATAAAAGAAAGGTGTCAATTTCTAAATAGAAAGGTGTCAGAAGACAATGCATCACTTTTATGGTGGCAAAAGGGGAGACCGTCTCAATGTTAGGCAGGTGGTCATAATGTTATGGCTGATCTATGTATTTATATTTTTCATTATTTTTAAATAAAGGCTATAAACAGATACAAATATGTGTTTGTGTGACAGGAATCTGTTTCATGATCATCGTTTTATTTTAGAGTTAGAGCTAAAACTGTGTAACGAAAGTTCCCCTGTCCTCCTGGAGGAATCACAAGCACTTCCTGTATGAAGTTCGCAGCGGGTGAGAGGTCAGTAAACGCTGAGACGGCTCGTGCACCGAGCCACACACCACTGCAGCATCCCGGGACAATGTGACCCTTCCCGGATCACCTTCATTAGCCGAGTGCAGCTGGGCCGAGCTGAAACCCGGCGGGAGAGCGGAGCTCCTCAGTCCCAGCTGCAGAGACGAGACGCGGCAACACGGCGAGGTGAGTGTGCGCGGCGTTAGCTCGCGTTGCTAACGCATACTACAACAGTTAGGGCACTTCTGCAGCTATTCACCGGAGCTTTGCTGCCATTTCGCGTGCGGGCGTCCGCAATCCTTGTTTTTTTCTGTTTGTGTGTGTGTGGGTTTTTTTTTTTTTTTTTTAAGTATGGCGGTTTGTTTCTCTCTGTGGCTTCGACGGTGATTTGTACATATAAGTTTTGTCATCTCTGCTGCTGTTGTGTTATCGAGTTATTTACATGCACTATTAACTATAAACAGCGAAAACATTACAGCTCGCGTGCTAAAGCTAATCATTCGCTTGCACAGCTGCAGCACGAGCCGCGCGAACACACGCCATGACTGCGGTGTATTATTATGTACAGGACATTTCACTCTGCTTCATTTCTCATAGCTTAAGATAGTTCTGTAGTGGTGTTGTCCAGGCTGACCGAGCACGGTGATGTTTGCAGGCGAGGCGTTGCCCCCGAGCCCCGGTGCTGAGCGGATCATGCGCCAGTGGAGTCTCCGCGCTGTGGCTCCGCGCGCCGAGCCGCTCCCCACGGGCCGCGTATCGCCGCAACTCTCAGGTAAAAAAAAAAAAAAAAAACGCACAGTGCATCTGACTTACTTCCATTCCATAAGCGGTTATTGCGCAACATGGCGGCTTTGACCACAAATCAGAGCTTCACACACCGTTTGAAGCCAGGGATCTCTTTAACTGGAAAGTGGAAACTCGTAAAAAATATTATGAAAGTAAAATTTTCTTCAAAAGTATGTAGACACCCATATTTACATTATGGCATTTTGGCAGATGCCCGAATCCACAGCAACTTATCCCATTATACGTTTAAGCAGTTAAGGCCCTTGCTCAGGGGCCCAATAGTGGCAACTAGGTAGTCCCGGGGCTTCAACCTGGGACCTTCCCATTAGTAGTCCAACACCTTAAACATTTGAGTCGCCCCTTTGCTTTTACTGTTTTAATACCCTCCAGGGTTTTTTTTTTCCCCGGGAAGCTTTCTTCCAAATTTCAGGTAGTTATTGGATAGTAATAAGTATAGTTATTGAGATCTTTGATCGTTAACCCTTTAAAAGCATTGTCAGATTCAGCAACAAGACTTGAACAACTTGAAGTTGATCTTGAACAAGAGAGCCATGGCATTCCAGTTCAGGGTTCTGTGTTTAAATATTAGAGTCACTAATGTACAGTCATATTCTGGCTTATTTATAATCATGTGTAAAAGTTACTTTCAATTCTGTGTTTGTGTAATAAAATCATCTCATAGTAGCAGGTCTCAGTATTTTGCAAGATCAACCTCAGACGAAGAACATTTTTGTTTCATCATTTTTTTTAAACAAAAATTAAAACAAGAAAGAAAATAAAAATTGTACCGGCAATACTAAGTACTCCCCATGATTTAATAGCCTGTAGGTCCATTTACATTTAGGTGTTTGGCAGACACTCTTATCCAGAGCGACTTACAATTTTTTTTTGTCGTCATTGTATAGTTCTTTATACTGGGTTACTAGGTTACTAACTATGCTACAGTAAGTAAGTACCATCAGTCAAACCCTGTTGGGAATGCTTTTGTGTGTGTCTGTGTGTGTGTGTGTGTTTGAGTTTGAGTGTGTATGGGGCGGGGAGGGGGGGGGGACGTCATCGTTATGCATACCTTTCATAATGTCCACCACAGCACATTTGTTGGGGTATGACGTTGACTAGGCCATTCCAAAACCTTGATTGTCACCCATTTTGATGTAGATGTTCTGGTGTCCTTTGGATCATTGTCATGTTGCTTGACCCAATTTTAACCAAGCTTTAGCTGTCGGACAGATGGCCTCACATTTGCTTCCTAGAATATTCTGGTAAAGAGAGGAGTTCAGGGTCAACTCAATGTCTGCAAGCCACTCAATTCCTAAGCCCAAATCATCACACCTCTACCACAGTGCGTGACAGTACGTATGCTTGTCCTAAAATGCGGTTTGGTATTTGGCAAACATGACATTGGGAATTAGGGCAAGACAACTTTACTTTGGTCTCATCTGTCCATAGGACATTTTTCCAGAAGCTTTGTTTAGATGCAGTTTTGCAAACCTCAGTAGTGCATTTGGGTTCCTTTTTAAACAGAAGAGGTTACTCCTGCAACCCTTCCAAACAAACTGTACTTATTCAGCCTTCCTTTAATTGTGCTACCATGGACTTTAACATATAACATGCTCAGTGAGGTCTGTAAGGTCTGAGATGTGGCTTTTCTTTATTTTGTAACTGTCTTGAATGCTTTCCACTTTTGAATAATATTTATCACTGCAGAATGCGGGAACTCAAAGTTTGGAAATGTTTTTTTTAAACCCTTTCCAGATTTATGTGCAGCAACAATTGCTTGCTTACTGTATGTCTTTCCCTCCTGGCATTGTGATACACACACCTGAATACCAGCAAACTGCCAAAAAGTCTGCGTTTATAGTGGTCTGCACACCTGCTGATGATTAATTAATCAATGGCTGATGATTATCAGCACCTGACTGCAACTTACATCTTACTCTCTTAAATCCTGTGGAAGCAGTAAGGTATTAGTATTAGTATTGCCCTGATTTTTTCTTTCTGGTTTAATTTTTGTTAAATAAATAATAGCATGGTAAAAATAATTAAATGTTGTTTTTGCCTAATCCTGAGATGTGCTATGATCAGATGTTTTTCCCCAAACTTTGAAACTTTTAACCATGACTGCAATTCCTGAAACTTCTTCCAACAAGCAAACATGTAATTCAAGTCAAGCTTATTTATAAGCTAATTTGTTTCCAAATTAATTTAATCTATTTAGTTACGGTTACCAGTCAAACATGCTCATAACTATAAGATCATGATGATAAATATATAGCTTGAAAAAAGTGAAGGGGAAAAAACATAAACGCCCTGGGTATGCCTCACAAACAACACTTGGAGGTCCACCTGTATTAATCCTAATACATTTTTTAGCTTGATCTGTATACACCTATTAATACACCTTAGGGCAGTTGTTGAGTTACGTCAATAAACAAAATGAATGAAAACTCTAATTCAGACTTAAAATCTAACAGTTTGAACAAATGACAGCTAGTGTTAATGTTAGCAATACTATTTATATTTATTAGCTGTTATTTCTATTTATTAGCCAGTGGTATATTAGGTCATATTACTTTTTCATAGTCAGATAGTTTAAATAATTTTATTATTAATAGACAACAATCTTATACTGTATGTATGGCAAAAATAAAACATGCAACACCTAGCCTATTAGTAGGCACTTAATCTTAAATGAGGGGATACGTCACCAGAGCTGTTCTTATGTAAATTTCTCACACTGAATAGTCACTGGTGTGTACCAAATTTTAAGAAAAAATTTTATGTGCACACAAAAAAAATCTAATTTTTTAGCTTATTAGAATGCAGATATCTTTCCTTTCTATTAGCTGTGTACTGTGTATTTCTTTTCTTATGCTCATAAATTTGATTATAGCTGCAGAAGGATTAACTGAGCTCTTCTCACAGATGCCAGGATGGAGTGCTGTGATGTGGAGCCACGCTACACCATTGAGCAAATCGACCTGCTTCAGCGCCTCAGGCTGTCTGGCTTGACCAAACCTCAGATTCTCCAGGCCCTAGAGTCTCTAGAGAGACTGGATCCAGAGCACCGCTCAACTTTTTGTGACAATCACTCAGCCCAACCCAGGGCTCCTACCTCTGCAGCTCCGGCTGCACCCTCTTCCTCATCCTCCTCATCTTCCTCTCTCACCTCAGCTACCACGCAAACTCCGGTTATAGACGCTGCACTGTCCCCCAGCAACAGTTATGATGCCTCGTCCCCACCCCTGTACCCACCTGGCGGAGTTCAGAGGGCGTTCGCTTATGACCTGGCGGAAGAGGATTGGGATCTAGAAGAGAAGGTGGAGGAGTACATGAGGTCCGTATTAGATCTTGTTTTGCTGGTGTTACCTTGTTTTTTCTAAGGAGGCTAGCAGGAGCGGGTCATTAATATAACCAGAGAACCAGAGACAAATGCAGGGAATGTCCCTGGAGCAGGAGTGTAATTTTCAGAAAGTTGTAAGCTTTTAGTAAGTGGGTCAGGTGGAGTGGAAGGGAGACAGCTGGCTTTAATAAAAAGTTTTAACGTTCTTTACATGTTTTTGGGTGGTGCTGTTTCCTTTGGTATGTAGGATAAAATTCCAGCTATATTACTAGTTTATAGTGAGAACTTAAATAGTGTTTGTCTTCATTCCCTTTTTACCACATTAGTTCTATGTGTGTGTACTGTTTGTTTTAGTGGTCAATTCTGAGTGTAGAAATTGTAGCAACTGTTAAAACTGCTAGGAAGGGGTCTTCCTTAAGGTCGTTAAAAAGTACAGATTTTGTTTGCATTTAATATGACTTAAGATATATATTTTTCCTTATATAGCCTTATACCACCCCACAGTACCAGCTGTAACCAAATCACGTTTATAATAATTTGCGGGTTGTAATATCCTTTCTTTAATGTACTACATCCATTATTCAGCCTGTAAAAATGCATTTCAATGATCACGCATAATCATTGATATGGTAACCCATTCTGTAAGATGTTTAACATTTTTGGAAGCAGGCTCAAGTGTCAAGCGCTTTGAATATTTTTTGTAGCAAAATATTAATTACCAAATTAATTAAAGGAATGACTGTTTAAACTTCTAGAACAAAAGTGATAGCCAAGGCTGACTTGAAATGAAAATGTAACTTCAAAGAAATAGAAAGTATGACATGTTTAATAAACAGAAAATGTAATCTTATAATTTTTAAATGGCTGTGTTATAAAGAAATTTTATTGTGGGTAAATAATGAATATTTTACTACATATCACCCTGTTGTTGATTATTTTTGTAGAATAGCATCTCCTTTATTACAGTTTTACTTTATGATACATTATTGTTTTTGTCTAAATAATGTGTTATTTAGCCCCCGGTCTTTGTTTGTGCATTTTCTCTGCATAGTTTGTATGTTTCCTCAGGGTATTCCGGTTCCCCCCATGATACAAAGACATGAAGGCTGATTGGTGTTTAAGATTGTGTATTTGACAGTGTGGTTGTGTGTGGCTAAGCCTTTTGATGATTTGACCGCCTTCCCTTGTGCCAACTGCTCCCCGGGGTAGACTCCAGGCCCCCCGTAAACATATAGACGATAATCAGTATGGAAAAGGGATGAATAAATATTACTGTGGTGTTTGTGGTGGTTGTTAGTGTTCTGGCTGCTCTCGTCAAGGGGTCTTCACAGCGGACTGTCAGGTGTTTAACTGGTTCATTATAGGACATTTTCTCTTTTTTTGTAAGAACGTAGCATGTTAACTAAATCGTATGGATATAAAAATACATGTACTTTACATCCATTTGATGCATGTGTATGGGTTTTAGGAGGGACAGTAACCTGGTAAAGGAGGAGATCAAGGCTTTCCTCAATAACAGGAGGATCTCTCAGGCTATCGTCGGCCAAGTTACAGGTACCTAGCGCAACCACATACAGTAGCCTTATTCATCTAAGATGAGTAGAGTTTATTGCCAATTTCAGCTCCTGGGAAGACATATGAACAATTCCGGCACTAATTCATGCATCTGTCATAAAACATAAACATTTTTAACACAAATGATAAATCAGCTTTTATTTTGGGGATGCAAGCTTTCTCCCACCAGCCTTTTATATTTATTGTACATATAACAACCCAGTTTTACCTTCGAATCAATGGCATTTACATAAAACACTTTGCAGCTGTTAGAGCAGTAAGCCAATAACAGGGGAAACATGCAGCAGATTATAGCCATCTGGGCTCCAAGAGAAGAAATAAATGACGCAGAGAAATATTAATTACAGTGATGCTGAAAAAAACTGTTAATAGAGGAAATGTTCATCTACTAGCTTGTTTTTGTGTGTTATTTATTTCTCCCCTAGTTTAGTCATAGCCGACTCCCGACATTAAGGTACTCTCGCACCGAGGCTAAAACCACCACCACCCCACCCCTGACCTGTGCCAACCAGCTCTCTCTAGACATTATCTAGTAGATACAGGGAAGAAAATCAATTGAGTTAAATATTGACATTGTTTTGTGTGCAAATGCAAGTATTGCCATACTGACTTCAAAATCTATAATATAAAATATATATTTTCGTATGAGGTGGTAAAGTTTTGCAGTTCCTTTATCATCCAACAGGTGGTGCACTTTAAACTGTTCACACATTAGCTGGAAGCCAAAATTGTTTGCCAAGTTTGTTTAGCATTGTAACAAAATGGCTATTATTAATTATTAAGTAATTTCGGAGTGTGATATTTATACGCCTTGGTATCCTGATAGTATCATACCAGGTGGTCCCTGTTGATTCCCAGGCTTGTTATTTAGGTGAATATAGACGGTTGTGAATTAAGTTGTGTTTCTATTAAGGTGTATATATTCAGGTAGAAAACTAATTAAAAAATAATTATAATAATTTCTTCTCTTAACCTGCTGATGGTTTTGTAAATGCCATTGCTATTCTTTCTATTTATATTAGTACTTGTTAGGGCTGATTCCGCAGAAGGCAGCTTTAAAGCTGAATATTTATAAAGCTTTAATTGACATTGATTTTAGCTGAGGCAATTTTAAATCCTGATGAAATAAACAAATCCTTATTTTAACAAAATACAGAAAGAATAAAATTGAGCCAAAACTTATAAAATTGCATCCATTGCGCTGTAGTTTAAATATGAAATTAATTTATACACACTTGGACCTGACATAAATTTGGTTGTACAAATACACGAAAAAGATTAAGTTGGTGAATAAGGAAACTGACAGTGGAATGTGTGTGCGTGTTTTACAATCAGATTTGTTCATACTCAACTTTGATGAATAAGGGCCAATATTGTAAATAGGATTTGCCTGAAAAAGAAGTTGAAGGAGTTCATGACTATGAAAAATGTAAGTCATCAGGACATTCTTGCACTATGCTCCAGCCACATTTTTCTGCCTATTTAAATCAGCGTAAATCCAACGTTAGGAAATGCAACTCAGACTTACCAGTCGAACTGGATTGATTTGTTTTATGGGATTTATGTAAATCGTGTCTTCAATATATATAGTGATTTCCTTTAAACCTAGTTCACTTTATAAATTCTAACAACGTTTAGTGTTTTTCTTCAGTCAGTACTTCTCAGTGTTAAATATGTGCTACAAGAAAAAGCTGGGTGAGCGTATGAAAAGACAGAACAAATTATATAGTTTATATACTGTATATATGTACAATAATGAAAAACTTTTTTTTACCAATATACACCCATACACCCCTTTTTTTATTTAAGTTTCGTTCTGCTCTTAAATTAAATACATTAAATAAAAAAAGGTCCAGCTATAACGTCTCCTATAATTTGCTAATACTTCAGCAATTCCAAAATAATATTCTGCAATAGTTTATAGTAATGCTCCAGCTCAAAGTGTAGTTATGTTCTGTAGTGTTAGGCAGTGGACTTAAAATAGCCTGAATAATTTATATCCAGCTTATTGGCTTATTCCATGGAAGGTTCTTGATGAAGGTTGCTTGCTATTAGAAAGGTAGCAGCATGATACAGTAGATTAAACTCTACCATCCTGTCAGGGATTTTCCTTAAATAGCCTGGGTGTCTCAGATGCCGTACCACTGACACGTGTGAAAAATTCTGTGCAGTTGCCTGCCTACTCTTGTGAAATCACACTTGACCTTGGGATATTTATGCTTTATGAGGTAGGGAGACTGTCTTTACAAGTCTGTTAGGGCTGTGTTTTTTTTATTTACACATGCTATTTGTAGGTATCAGTCAAAGCTACATCTCCCAGTGGCTGCTGCAGCAAGGCCTGGAGATGAGCGACTCCAAGCGCAGGGCTTTTTATCGCTGGTATCTGCTGGAGCGGAACAGTCCAGGTGAGCACAGCCTCTAAGTCTTAGATCCATGTCGTCGTTAGCATGGGGTGAGAGTATTTCTGGAGGAAACATTCATTGCATTAGATCTGTGTTCATCCACTTACCATCCACTTTCTCTTACACTTCCTTTCCACATGGTCCTCAAGGGCTTGTAATTCAGTCTGGTTTCTAAAACAGGCCTTATGAACCTATAAAAAGTCTTTTCAATTATGGATTGAAATGAAACCAGCTGATTTCATTTGCCATCATTTATATTATTGAGTTAATGTTGGGTTTGGCAAAGCCTATAGATGTGCATACTGTTTAGGAAATGAACTTAAGAGCTTGTCACACAGCCAAAACAGTCATCTACTCACATTAATACAGTTAATGTGACAGAGGTTAAAGGGCTGACGAAGTAATGCAAAGTTTGGATGAAACTATCCAGGACGTTTAGCTCTCCTTAACTTCCTGTACAACCCCAGAACTAGACAGGTGATTGTACCTCTTAGTCCTGATCCTGGGCCTTGAACTTGCTGGTTTTCGTCTTGTCCATACGCCACCTAACTCTACTAACAGAGCTCTGAGCATGCCGCTTTGTAATCCTCTGCAGTGCTGCGGTACTGTGCATGTGTTTGCACACTTAATCCCCTACATTATAGACATCTTAATGCAACTCTGATTAAAAATGGGTAGAACAGTTTCCTCTACAGGGTTTAACTGAGTGATTGGTTGTATTAGTCTATGAATGAGACGTTGTTGGACTCTGGAAGCAAGCTTAGTTAACATCCAGTTTTCTGATTGCCCAAATGGCTTAAAGGGTTCAGATGGACTGAAAACCAGCATGCTCAGGGCCCCAGGAGCAGGACTGACACCCCCTGGAGTAAACAGAGAGAACTACTGATGCACCTGCTCCCTTGGTACTCTGCACAGCAGGCCCAGTCAGGTAACCGCCATGAACCCAGCTGCTGTAGTTACGTTAGGCAATGCATGACCCAGACAGCACTCCTTTTACATTTTTCATAAACCAGTTTATCATACTATAAAATGCATCATCCATATGTAATCTCTGTCTCACAGTAGACATCAGTAAGAGCAAAATGTTTGTCCTTGTTATGTGTGTGTAAAGGTGCTACTCTGTCCATGCGCTCAATGGTCAAAGAGGAACCTGACTGGAGGGTTGCCGGTTGCCCTGGTGACAGGGCAGCAGTGGGCGGACCTTTCAGACTGAGAAGGGGCAGTCGTTTCACCTGGAGGAAAGAGTGCCAGTCAATCATGGAGAGGTGAGTTATTTACAAAGAGGCTTTACAGTACAGGGTAGATATAAAATATGACAGTTGCAGAGATTTGAACACAGTAGGATATTTTTTAAATAAATACTAACAGCATACTGTATCCTTTGATGCTTGATACAAAGCACCTGCCTAAATGCTTGTCTGTCACTGGGGTAGTTATACTTTGAACACAGTTGTTCATTTAGACTACAGCTTTGTCTAAGCTAGCCTTATTGTTGCTGTAAACAGCACACAGTGCAGAAGTATTTTACTGAATACATGCTTTGACAATGTCTCACGTTATCTATGCGAATAGATATTGCCTATAATGTGTGACATTGTCATAGCATGTATTTAGTGTCCACTAGTGCCCTCTAGTGGACCCAAAATACATGCAACGACAATGTAACACATCCTATTCGCATACTAGATAATGAAAATCGACTCTGCCAGTATGGCAAGATACAGGTAGTGTTTTTAGCGGTGCAAGAAATTAAGGTACATAAGAAAGCTGTACTAGCTTTTATACTTATTGTTGTCAGGTTTTAACATCATGGTATAATTCATGGCCTTTTTGTGAAATTCGAAAGCTTTTATTTTAAACCTCTACATGGCACCTCTGTAAGAGCCATCAACTAAATGCTGTAATTGAATGTAAATGACAAAAGTACACCTGAAGTGATTGTATTTGATGTAATATCTGTCCAGCTGAAATATTATGCAAATAATTATTCATGATCTGGCTCATTTCACACCACAAGAGGGCTTATGGATCCAAGTGAGTGTAATAACTGTCATAAATGTAGGAGTTCAGTGAAAGAAGACAGTTCAAAAAGACCCTGTGAATAAAAAGCATGCTGATTGTTCATGAGCGTGATGATGTAGAAATTGTATATAGTAGTACTAGTAGTAATAATATTAATGATGACAACAACTACAACAACAATAAAATCATTATTATTAAATGCATATATTATCATTAAATGTAATATTTCCTCAGGTTAATTCACATCACTGGATGCCTTTACTAACAATAAGTTGGTCCTGATGTGTTTATCTTCCCTCAGTTTCTTTATAGAGAATCAGTATCCTGATGAAGCCAAACGAGAGGAAATAGCCAACGCCTGTAACTCTGTGATCCAAAAACCAGGTGAGAAGTTTTTAACTGTTTTTTTTTTTTTCATCTTTTATTCCTGCAGATCCACAACAACATTCTTCTGTTCTCCATTACTCCCTCATTGCTAAATACACTACAGCTTAAATTACATTAGACTGTACAAATGAAAATAAAATATTCACATTTCATTTCTGTGTAAAATTCTGTTCCAGGCTGCAAACTTTCTGAGTTCGAAAGAGTCACTGCTCTAAAAGTGTACAACTGGTTTGCCAACCGCAGGAAGGAGATGAAGAGACGTGCCAACATAGGTGAGATGGCCTGCAAATATTCAGAATCAGGAGCACCATCTTTTGATTGTAAATTATTAAATGATTATACCAAATTAATTTTGTGATGGGTACTTCTTTAAAAAGATGAACATGTTTGCAATAGGGATATTTAATAACAACTATTTTGAGTAAAAAAAAAATCCCTGATTTTCAGCCTAATTTAGTCATACTCAAATATTTCCCTATTCAAATATACGAATGCTTCACTTGGAGGGACGATTATTAACATTATTAATTGATAAATCAGATTATAAATGGTGCAGTTACTTAATAGCTCTTATTTAGCTACCAGGACAGAACTTATAAATATCCCAATTCTATCTATTCTAGAGTAAAGCGGAATGCAACATTTTACCATTTTACCTCAAATAAAAACATACACACGTGGACAAAATTGTTGGTACCCTTCGGTCAATGAAAGAAAAACTCACAATGGTCACAGAAATAACTTTAATCTGACAAAAGTAATAATAAATAAGAATTCTATGAATGTTAACCAATGAAAGTCAGACATTGCTTTTCAACCATGCTTCAATGGAATTATAAAAAAAAAAGAACTCTTGGAACAGGCCTGGACAAATGATGGTACCCCTAACTTAATAGTTTGTTGCACAACCTTTTGAGGCAATCACTGCAATCAAACGATTCCTGTAACTGTCAATGAGACTTCTGCACCTCTCTGCAGGTATTTTGGCCCACTCCTCATGAGCGAGCTGCTCCAGTTGTTTCCGGTTTGAAGGTGCCTTTTCCAGACAGCATGTTTCAGCTCCTTCCAAAGATGCTCAATAGGATTGAGGTCAGGGCTCATAGAAGGCCACTTTAGAATAGTCCAATGTTTTCCTCTTAGCCATTCTTGGGTGTTTTTAGCTGTGTGTTTTGGGTCATTGTCCTGTTGCAAGACCCATGACCTGCGACTGAGACCCAGCTTTCTGACACTGGCCAGCACATTTCTCTCTAGAATCCCTTGTCTTAGATAGTCTTGAGATTTCATTGTACCCTGCACAGATTCAAGACACCCTGTGCCAGATGCAGCAAAGCAGCCCCAGAACATAACAGAGCCTCCTCCATGTTTCACAGTAGGGACTGTTCTTTTCTTGATATGCTTCATTTTTCCATCTGTGAGCATAGAGCTGATGTGCCATGGCAAAAAGTTCCATTTTTGTCTCATCTGTGCATAGGACATTCTCCCAGAAGCTTTGTGGCTTGTCAACATGTAGTTTGACATATTCCAGCCTGGCTTTTTTATGATTTGTTTTCAACAATGGTGTCCTCCTTGGTCGTCTCCCATGTAGTCCACTTTGGCTCAAACAACGAGGGCTGGTGCGATCTGACACTGATGTTCCTTTGGCATGAAGTTCACCTTGGATCTCTTTAGAAGTCTTTCTGGGCTCTTTTATTACCATTGGGATTATCCGTCTCTTCGATTTGTCATCAATTTTCCTCGTGCGGCCAAGGGGTTCTTTCTTTGCGTAACTGGGGTCAGAGCACAGGGTCAGATATGATACAGCACCCCTTGAGCAGATAGGGTTAAGGGCCTTGCTCAAGGGCCCAACAGCAGCAACCTAGTGGATTGAACCACTGACCTTCTGATCTCTAACTCGGTGCCTTAGGTCTTAGGTTTGTGGTAAAATAATTTACTTCATGGTGGTACCAGTAACGGCATCATACAGTACCACCCTGTCACTGATTTCCTGTAACAGCACATCCCTTTGTGTTTTATTTTGTAAACATCACCTAATATATGGAATTAATGTTCATTTAATTTAGTTTCTTATGGAACTATATTGTTTATTTTTCTCTCTTTTCCTTACCCTTCCACCCCAATGCCCCTATATTTACTTTCTCAGAGGCTGCCATTCTTGAAAGTCATGGCATAGAGGTGCCAAGCCCCAGCTGTCACTCCAATGGTGAAGAGGTTGAGAACCAGGAGTTTGGAGATCAGGTGGTGAATCAGCGATTTCCAGATCAGGTGGGAAATTAACAAATCCACTATTAACTAACCCATGGGCTTGATTGAAAGAGGGGATGAAGATAAGCCCAGGAAGGTAGTACTGGATAGAGAGAGGAACCCATACTATTACTTGCTAGTTGTGTGTGCAGGACTGATTATATATTTTTTAAAATCACCTGAGAGGGAGTGCTGTTGTGATGAATATCAGCACAGCAGTGATGCGCTCAAAGCACAGCTTTGAGTTTGATGTTGCTTTTATACAACATTTCCGCATCACCATTTATTATAAATAGATTAAGATTTGTTTATTTAACCATATCTTTTGCTCTGCCAAACACATTCATTTATCCTTCTGCGACTAAAGGAACTAACTAACGGCAACGGGCGGAGCTGGCGAATGACAGTTAGTGCAATTAACAATTGTAAAACACCATGGATGTGGAGTGGTACAAATAGTTAAACGTCGCAGTGGTATTGCCATCCATTATCACCGCTCCTGGAATGCCTTTTATTTATATCAGATTGCTCAGTACGATCTTAATGTTGTATCATTTGTGATATATTGCTTTCTTGAATGACAAATATTATTTAGCATTTTTTGAATGCAAATGATTTACTTCTTTATTATTTACTAGTACTATTTGGAAATATAAAAGTTTTTTTTTTTACTGAGTCAAAAAGGCAGAAATCATCAAGAAAGCAAACAATTTTCATTAAAAAAAGACTTTGACACAGTAATATATTATATACCCTTTTTACCACATATTTACTAAGATTATTTAGTTGATAAAATAAAATATTAAAATTTTATGTAATAATTAGTGCTTATGCAGAGAATTGTATACCCATAGTAAGCACAACACACAGCACTGCACAAGCACAGAAGTCAGTAAAAACAAGCAGTTTGTCATTTTTGTACTTGGAGAGGGTGCTGAAATATGGAAATAATGGCAAACATTTGGGAACACTGTTTATGCAAATAATACTCTGGATCCAAGAAATTAAATTGTATAAAAAGAAATGTATTTGTGGTCGCCTATTAAAAAAAGAAAGTGAATAATGTATTTTTCTGTGCTCAGGAAGAGCTTGCTCAGAGAAAAGTGACTGAGCCAGATGGAGCCACACTGCCTGCAGTGGAAGTAGTGCCTCTTCCAAGCCCTGCTTCTCAACATGTAGATCAGAGGATGGATGAATCAAAAAGAGAGGCCGCTGATGAGGAGTAAGCGAAGAGGCAGCCTACTTAATATTTCAGAGGCTTGAAATTGTGCCGCTTACTGTCTCTTTTTTCAGAGATCTCGGGGGAGGATGTGTGTGTCAAGATAACAAATTGCCTCTAGTGCTAGAGAGGCAATCGTATGTATCTACAGTAATCACGCTTGTAGTAATGGCAATATTTATCTCTATACACTGTATTGTGCATTCCAAGAAGTCTTAATGCATCTTTTAAGAGGAAAAGACAATTATGGTGCAGAATGGTAACCTTTCACCTCATGCTAAAGCCTTTCCCTCATCTTCTCACCATTCTCAAGTGTAACAGTTTGACAATAGAAACCTCATGCAAACAGGAGTAAGGGGTATGAGGAAACCTGCAGGACAGGTGTTTGGGTGTGATGACCGGGTGCACTAACTTTATGGTGCTTGTGTGAATGCAAGAAGGATGTGTTGAGATTTCCTTAGCCATATGCAATAGTTCTCAATCGAGACTGGAACCTGAATGCCACCATTAACTCAGGTAAAGCTACATTAGAGAATTGATCGAGAAGCAGCCCCATATTCACTCACTATTGCTAATATCACTTCGAAAACGAAGTCTTGGGTATTGTGATTTCATATGTCATGTCTCATGTACACATTATGCATCGTTGTTTATATGTCCCTCTTTTCCCTTTCAATCTTTAATAAGCAAAGCTAAATGTTTTTCTGTAAGTGTGATCTAGCCGTAATAGTGCAGGGTCATGACTTTTCAATCTTTTTATATTTAACCACTACTTAAAGCCTCTATATACTCAGTCATTTAAGCTATTGTGATCTATGACTGGTGTTCGGGCTCTAAATTGTTCATTTTTAATTTTGTAATATTATTATTATTATTATTATTATTATTATTTTTGCTATGAGCACCATTATTACTTTAATAAGCTAATGCAGTATTAAACATGTAACTGTAATGGATTTAGAATCAAATGTAAAATGCCGCTTTCTGGTGGATCAGCCACAGTTTTCTCCCTGTCTCTTTGAAGCCAAAGGTATGTCCTGGAAATCATATCATTTACAGCGATGCTTTTTATAAGGTCAGCGGCAAATTTCCCTGTGATAGGTTTAGAAGACGTGTGCTGAAATGCTCTGAGCATACGATAGGAAGACTAAAAGCTATGATATTTCCGGCCTCAGCTCTATATATGAAAACAGGAAGCAGTGTTGAACGCTTTCAAGATCCACTTCTGTCTGCATTTCCCTCAAATAAATCCAGTATATAATACCTCATGAACCTGATGTCATGTTTGAATTTATTGAAACAACTTAATTGTGTGTTCACATTCTTGATTCCTCCTTTGGTCAGGTTCAGATTATACCAGTGGTATCATTGATATGGAATTTAAATATCTGATGTTAAGGACTGAAGGTAAAAAAAAAGGTGCTAAAAAAAGGATGGTAGGAAATTATATTGCCAATTTTATACGGTATATACATGGGTTACAGCTCTTGAAAATCAAAAATGCAGGATCTCAATTTTTTAAAATATTTTTAAAGAGCAGCCAAAAAAGCATTTACAGCACAGAAATTCTGGGGGGGGGGGGAATCTGTAAATTTATCTACTCAATAATTGGTCGGGCTCCTTTAGCACAAATTACTGCATCAGTGCGGCATGGCATGGATTCTACACGGGGTTCAGGTTAATTGAGTTTTGGCACTGGGCAGGCACTATGTCCTGCTAGAAAAGCAAAGTTGGCATCTCCATAAAGGTGGCCAGCAGTCTAAAGCATGAAGTGCTCTAAAATCTCCTTGTAGATGGCTCAGTTGACTTTGGACTTGATAGAACTCAGTGGACCAACACCAGCAGATGGCATGATACCACCAGCTGCATCACCAACTGAAAACTTTAGATTGGACTTGGAGCAATTTGGATTCTGTGTCTCTCCACTTTTCTTCAAGACTCTGGGACATTGGTTTACAACTGAAATGCAAAATTAAATTTCATCTGAAATGACTTTGGGCCACCGATTAAACACTTTGTCTCTGGTTCAAGAGTGGCTTTATACTAGAAATGCATCTGTTGTAGCCCATTTGATTTTTCACTTTGGTTTTCATGAGCTGTAAATAAAGAAGGGTTGAGATATTTCACTATAGGTGTAAGGAATCTGAACTATATGAGAGTTTTATGGTTTATATTACATTGCGAAAGAAAATGTACTACTGTTTGTTACTTTCGAAGGGAATTGTGTGTTTTTGGTTTCATGTACGTAGTGACAGTTTCTTTTAATCATCATTACATAGCTCCTATTTGCCAATCCAGTGGGTGGCATATTTATTTGCACATTTTGAACTTTGTGTTGCCGCATTGCAGTGCAGCAGTAAAAATGGGGAAAGGACAAAGAGAGACTGTATAAATCAGTTTTTAAAGAAATCATGGGAAAATTGTTCATGATTCATTAGCTTAACCTTAGAATGAAAAGCACCACATATTTTATATCAAAATCCTCAATGTTGACAAAAAGCTCTGTTATTTTTTTTTCCTCCAGTCCCATCTCCATGCCAAGAACAATGTTTGCTTAATGAAAGCCAGCAACTTTGGAAAGGGTTTAATGATTATTTTTTTTACAGTTCATTGACTTACCTTGTCAGTTTGAGATTGGCATATTTATTTTAATATGGCATGTTAATCAAAGATCAGACACATATTTTTTTTCTTTTCTTTTATGCTTGATGTAAAGGATTGTAGGATTTGATTAATTATGTATGATTTGCTAGGTCAAATCATACAAATAAGAAAATTAAACTACAATTACCACCTAAGTTTAAGGAAAGACAAGTAATTGATTAGATGGAGAATGCAGGCAGGAAAGAAATCTTTAATTTAGTGAACAAAACATGAGGTATAGCACATTTCAGCAAAATTAAACAAATGTTCAGATTAGCAGTCAGGAGAGAGTTAGCATGTACACTAATAGCAGCCATGTTAGCAGGTGATAACTGATGTTAAGAGCTGACTTTTTAGTGCTGATATGACAGTAGGAAGCTGCTACTGAAACACTGGAGTAAAAATTTAAAGTTTACAATGGTGCAGAGGCTTATTCTCTAATATATATATATATATATATATATATATATATATATATATATATATACACATAACCGGCGACTTTTTAAGTTTGTATCATCTTTATCATTCATTCATTGTCCTTACTGCTTATACTGTGTACAGGGACGCACAGGCCTGGACCCTATCCCAAGAGATTTAGGTCATATTGTGGGGGTACATTGTGGACAGGGAGACAATACATTGCAAGGCGCACACACAGACAATTTGGGAAAACCAATTAATCTAATGTGCATGTCTTTGGACTGTGGGAGGAACCCGGAGTACCACTAAGCACCGGAAGAACATGCAAACTCCATGCACACAGACCTGAGGAGGTGCGAGGCCACAGCAACTATGGCATTTTGCTTTGTATTATCAAAGCATTATACTTAATACTTAACCTACTGAGGTTATAACTCACCAACACATTTTAACAGTTCAAACCAGAAGTTACATGCCAGTAAGTAAATAAATGATTTATAATTATAGAGATGAACAGGACAAACCTAAGGTGATTAATTAACCAAACTGTGTGCACACATCACAAATCGAACTCAGAAACAGGAATCTTATCTCACATGTTTGCAGTATAGTTTAAGGCAGGGGACTGGGATGGCCATGACAAGCTTGATGTTGACAATGGAGATATTATGGATTTATAGGTTTTGGGTCACTGTTCTGCTGGAAATTCCAACAATGACTTTTTTGTTCTTAGCAGAGCAATTTTTCTTTCCTTTTTTTTTTCTTGTTATTTTATGGAGACCCTGTAGTATCCCAACAACATTCTCAGGGCTTTATATTATATTTCAATCAAACACCCTATTTGTATACAGAAAACCTTTTTTTTATTTCATCTGAACGTAGATTTTGGAGTCTCGAAATCAACACGCAAACTCACTTACATGTCAGAACACTATGTGGAAGTGGTGCATGATTGGGAAGCCTGCAACTGGTTTAATTATTATGTAGTTCATTGATTCTGGTGCCAAAAGGTGAGTGGTGTATTTATTTTAACATGGCACTTTGTACTTGGTATGTCTGAAATTCCAAACCTCATTTTAACTGTGGCTCATTATGTGGAATGCAGCAGCAGCAAATGCTAAAGAAGATGAGGGCATATTTATTGATTGTGCTGTTGTCTTTTCTCCCAGATTCCTTTAGTAAAGGTAAGGTTAGAATTAAAGCATTATTTGTTTTTTTTCTGATGTTGCACCCTGTTATTTGTATAGTGAACAGATTGAACTGATTGTACTTATTGCAAAACTTGTATTATAGAATTAAAAATAGTTTGTGAAATATTCTGCACTGTTGCGCTTCTGCAGTCCAAGAGCTGAGAGTGGATTTTGACTTTCCTGGAGATGATGTTCTGCAGATTTACTCCCCAGACCCCCAGCACTGTCAGCTTGCCTGCACACAACACCATTCCTGTTTATTCTTTACATTTGTTCGAGCTGATTGGACCAAAGACCACAGGTTAGCCTACTTAATTGCACTAATGATAGTAATGAACCAATGATAGTTTTCATACTGATGTCATGAGTGCCACAGAACTAATGGTGAACATGTAGGAGTCATAAAAACCATACATAGACCCCCAATCATCCAATCATCTTCCAAACCAGCAAGTGGTACATACAGGATGTCTTCAAGGATATGGGGAATCGCAGAATTAGTCTGGGAGAGCGTGGCATGATTCAGACATAACAGGGCATGGAGCAGGGCTGTTGGAGTTGGAGCACAGTATGGCAAGCCTCTTAATTTCTCCCAAAATAACTGTCTGCGGAAGCAGATTGACTGATGCCACAATGTAGAATGCAGATTCATAAAGTGGCAACGACTAATACTAATATTGCTATTATTGCTCACAGTGCTATCAGTGCTAATAGCAGCATGCATGTCAAAAATGTTAGAGAGAGAATGCTTTCATCTTCTTTGAACACAATATGAAGATGTCTTACTGGAGAGTGAACACCAGGAAGGCAGCAGTCCCAGGTGAAAATACAGACTGGGTTCTTAGAGCCTTCGCTGACCATCTCATACTGGGAAATATTCAAACTCTTATAGACAGTAATCCTCATATGCTTTAAACATAACATTTTTATCCTGTCCTAAAGATACCTTGAGCCCCCAGCTGAACTGAATAGCTGAATCGTATTTTACGCTTATGACAGCATGGTCATTCCGACTCTATCCCCATGGTTTGCTGGCTACTGTTGTGCTGGGCCTGACTTCTGATAATGAATTGAAGGCCTACCTGAAGGACCTTAAAAAGCAAGGAGAACTGGTGCCAGGAGAAAACCCTCTCATGAACAACATTATGAACATCAGGAAGACAAAGGAGTTAGTTGACTTTAATACAAAGCAGGAGAGGAGCTGCCACCCACTTAAGATCAACTGGACCCCTGTGGAGTGTGTGTACAGTTTTTTATTACCTTGGTGCTCACATCACGGAGGACTTGTCATGGTCTTTTCACATTAGCATGCTGATGAAGAAGGCTTGTCTGTGACTTTATCACCTTAGACACTTAAGTGACTTTAAACTGCCCTCAAACGTGCTAAGGAACTTTTATACATGCACCATCATAAGCATCCTGACAGGAAGAATCACAGCCTGGTTTGGGAACAGCATCATGCAGATAGATAGACTACACAACAGGCAGCTCAGTCCGAATGGTGTGTGATCGGTGGAGCGTACCATTCGGAATGAGCTGCCTGACCTGTACTCTATCTACTGCAAGTTAGGCTGAGTATAACTTTTTTTAGTGCTATAAATGCTGATATCAGACATGTGTATATATATACTGTATAATACACTCTACTGTATATAGAGCTCTATAAGCTTTTTATTATAAGATTAATAAAAAGTGTATCATGCAGGAACTCTACAGATCAACTATACTCGCTTATCGACTTCCTATTCCCCTAGACGCTGATAACGATAATAACAACAAAATTGGAGACCGTAATTTAATGTCTCCGCACAGTGAGTCAGAAATAAGCCCAACAATCTACACTTAAGAAGGAGTAACATTATAAAGAAAATAGCGCATGGGTACAAACTACCGCATTATAATTTCAACAAATTCGAAAGCTAGACAGCATGACAAACCATGTCACACACCAACAGTAAAGAAAGAAAAGAAGCCACCCCTCCTGCATCACTTACGGGGCCTTTATACTAGGGCGAGGATGTCTGGTTGGTTCCGAAATTTCCATTACATTAGTAATGAAGGGATGATGTCCAATCCCAAGACCTGAAGGGTATAAGAATCAAGAATACAAAAAGAAATCTCAAAACACTACAAAACGTAACAATGTGTCTAAAATCAGATGACAATAAAAGTAAAAAGAAAAACAGAAAAGAAAAAATAAATATATTGTAGTTTAAATCTTAGTGAAAGGTTCACTTATTGAAAAGCATAAACATATTGTATAGGCTTAGAATCGTTTGTTTGCTGAGTATGATCGAGTATGAAATATATTAGGAGATTGCTTAATTCCAACAGCCAGATAGAACTTCATAAAACCAAAAATCATTTGATTTTGCAGAAGGTTTAGGTTTATTCGGCGATTGTTCTGAAATCTTTCTAAACATGCCTAATTACCTTAATGTAAATTGGAGCTATAAATGTACTTACATTTCAGGACTTGCAGTGTTGCAGGTAGTGAAGTGAAATCAGTTTTTCACCCAGATGCAACCTTATGTATGTCTTTTGCATTAGTTTTTGCTTTTCATCACCGTGGTACTGTAATTTTTACCTTTCACTTTTGCAGAATTTTCATTAAGACACATGAACATGTAGCCTCACTCAAGTCATTTCTGTAACACTTGTGTGCTGTTACACCTCTTATCTATTTAGTTCTTGGGAAACTTAACAAACCAACTTTGCATACTTAGCTATTGACAACAAAAATGACTTACTGATATTTCGGGAAAGCATTTTTCCAAATAGTTCTGTTTCATAAAACACTTGAAACTGGAATTTTAGTCAGGTTTATATTGTTACTAATGTTAAAAATGTTTGTATTTGTGTTAGGGTGCGAGGCATAAATGCAGAGGTCCAGGTTTTAAAGGAAACGATGTATTTATTGAAAAAAGCCAGGGAACAAAAACAAACAAAATATACTTTATACGAAAACGAAACTAAAACACGAATAAAGACACCGGGAACCACAAACCAAACTCACAGACATTTACGGGATGAAATCAACAGATGCAAGACACATAACTCAACGAAACCAAACTATTTATAATAAAACTAATAACCAACTCGGTTCAGATGAGCGCCCATGTCACCTGACCGAGTTGCAACATGGGAAATGAAGTTAAACAAAAACTACAACACAAAAGACTCAGGGCGCTTTGGCGCCCTCTAGGGGTTATCCCTGACATAACCCCCCCTCAAAGGGCGCAACTCCGGGGCGCCACAGGTGGTCCCGGGCATCCCCCCCAGGGCACAATGTCTGCCCCTCTCACCAAGAGGCTGGCTCTTATGTCCTGTGTGCCAGGTGGCTTGATGCCCCCGTTGAAGCAGGGTGGCGGAGACGGAGGAAGCTCGCCGTCCTCGTTGATGTAGGGCGGCGAAGGCAGTGGATGCTCGCCGCCCTCGTTGACGCAGGGTAGCAGAGACGGAGGAAGCTCGCCGTCCTCGTTGATGTAGGGCAGCGATAGCAGTGGATGCTCGCCGTCCTCGGTGACGCAGGGCGGTGGAGACAGAAGAGGCTCGCCGTCCTCATTGACGCAGGGCGGCAGAGGATGAGGAGGCTCACTGTCCTCAGCGGCGCATGCTGGCGGCGGAGGAAGCTCGCTGCTCTCAGCGACGCTGCATGACAACGGCGGCGACGGAGAAAACTCACTGTTCTCCTAGCTGCTGGACAACGGCGGAGAGAGGAGCTCGCCGTCTTCGATATCGATGCAGAGCTCGTCTTCGCCGTCGACGCTATACAGCATGTAGAAGAGCTCGCCGTTGCCATCGCGGAACGGCATGTAGTAGAGCTCACCGTCTTCGTCGTTGCTGTAATGAGGGAAAGGAGCTGGCAGGTCTGGACCTTCCTCGAGGCGCAGCTGCATCAGCAATTTCTGGAGATCAGCTACCTGCTCCTGCCTATTCCTAATGCGCCCTTCATTCTCTTTGGCGCACCGCCCAAAGCTGCTCCAGTCACACTGGGAGGCTGCTCCCTGCTGCTCGTATCTCTCGCTCTCCGTTCTCCCTTGACGCGCGGTGTGGGGCGCCTCTGCGCCCAGGTCCCCGCCAGACATAGACCTCCTGGTCTTTACACTCCTGCGGGTGCGGGGACTCCCATCGCCCCGAGCTGAGCCATTCCGGAACGGAGTGCGCCGTATCGCCAGCCGGCAGCCCTCCCAGTTTAGCTACTCTCTCCGCAGCTCCTGCTCCACCTCAGCCTGTCTCTCCCTGCCCGATCTCCTTCTCCTCGCTCCGCTTCGCCGCTTGGGAATCCGGTCGCCCACCGCATCGTCTTCCCAATGCGCATACATCTCAAAAGAATCTCCCGGGGGGGGGGCTCCTCTGCTATGCCTCTTGTACGGTCTTGCATTCTGTCATGTGTTAGGGTGCGAGGCATAAGTGCAGAGGTCCAGGTTTTAAAGGAAACGATGTATTTTTTTTAAAAAGCCAGGGAACAAAAACAAACAAAATATACTTTATACGAAAACAAAACTAAAACACGAATAAAGACACCGGGAACCACCGCAAACCAGACATTTACTGGATGAAATCAACAGATGCAAGACACATAACTTAACCGAACCAAACTATTTATAATAAAACTAATAACCAACTCGGTTCAGGTGAGCGCCCATGTCACCTGACCGAGTTGCAACATGGGAAATGAAGTTAAACAAAACAAACTACAACACAAAAGACTCAGGGCGCTTTGGCGCCCTCTAGGGGTTATCCCTGACAGTATTTAATTTAAACATTTAAACTATTATTTTGGATTTAACCCTCCATAGTAACAATGAGTAGGGCTGTATGCTTACTTCACTCATATTTAACTAATATTTCACACTAAATTTGGGCATATTACATAATTTTAGAAAGAGCTTTTATGAGCTATCATGTAACAATCAATTAAAATATCCTGCATGGTTTTAATGTGGATTTTAAATTAACAATATAGTAATT
Organism: Clarias magur; assembly: GCA_013621035.1. Taxonomy (NCBI): domain Eukaryota; kingdom Metazoa; phylum Chordata; class Actinopteri; order Siluriformes; family Clariidae; genus Clarias; species Clarias magur. The sequence goes on along the minus strand of QNUK01000116.1, from coordinate 1,020,096 downwards.
GCTTTATATTTATACGAAAATGTACTTAATGAGTCTCACGAGTTCTGTATATGCTGTACATGCCTTTAAAGGAAATTCTACTGCTACCTGAAGTACACCTCCTCTGGAGTGCCACATAAAATTGAATATTTGAAGGGTGTGACCTCTGGTTTCTCACTCACCACAGGGTACAAAACAGGCAAGTCAAAACAAACCTTTTTTTGCTCAAAGTTATGTTGGTTTGCAACAAAGCCTCCATGTTAATGAAACATCTCATGTGCCCATGCAGTGAATTCAAATAAATAAAAATCAAACAATTTTTGTTTCCTCAGATGCCTGTCTGTCGTCTGTATTTCAGGATGTAGATTTCACAGGATCGGACTATCTCCAGTTGACTGTAAATACTTATGATGACTGCCAGAAGCAATGCACCAGAGATCCAGACTGCATGTTTTTTTCATTCACAACAGATACTTTCCCAGATGCAAATAAAAGGTTAAATTATGCATTGTTTTAAAATGACTAGAATTTTTTTTTTAATTTCTTCAGTGTATGTTTATCTGCATATCTTCATATCTGTTAGCTGCAAAGCTTAAACCTTTTTTTGTGACTGATTATGTACACTACTGGGTAACATACAGTAGTTGACCCTTAACACAGTTGACAGTTTCCTTATTTTCTTTTACCCAAAATTTCAGTGGTAGGACTTGCCTCGATGAAAGCTACTCATTTTCATGAACAGTTTAAGTTCATATTTTAGGAAATAATTTAATTGAAATTAAAATCTGTAATCCATAAAATAAACTGATATATATATTTTTAATGGGAAAATCTATTCAAACTATGTTTTTACATATTTAGACTTTTGAATAACTAAAAAAAAATCTAGCCATTGATGATTTTTATTCATAAATGAAACCAAGAAACCTCAACTGCAAAAGTTAACAAAAATGGTCAATTGGGCAACATTATGGCAACATTATGACAATTTTCAGGAAAAATGTATGAATTTGTGTGATATCGTAATATGATTTCAATTAATATAAATATAAATATACTTCTTATCAAATTACAGAAATATTTATAATCGCAAGTACTCTGCACTTATGTGTGCATCCTTTTGCATTTTTACAAGTTAAAGTTACTGATGTCTGTGCAGGAAACGGTGCTTTCTAAAGTATAGCTGGAACGTTCCAATACCACCAGAAATCCGTACCACACCCGGTGTTACATCAGGTTTTTCAGATTCATTGTACAAGACTAAGGGAATTAAAAAAGGTAAGTAATTTCTCTAATGTATGTTTTGATAATTATATATATATATATATATATATATATATATATATTATTATAATATATAATTATATGATATATATATATATAAATTATTGTTTAAAGTAGCATCAGGATTGTAATAATAATTATCCTTTCTCCAGAATGTAAGGAGGAGATCTTTGCCAATACAGACTACCCAGGGAATGACTTTGAGAATTTTCCTGCTGCTTCACCTGAACACTGTCAGTTCTTATGTAGCACACATCCCCGCTGCACCCATTTTTCATATGCCTCTTCAAAATATATTACAAGTAATACCAGGTAAGTGCCAAGAAAAAAGGTATAGGGCAGTTAATAATAAGGTGCAAAATTTAGAACAAAATGAGATTAAAATAAAGTAAAAAGACTCATTAACCTGGGTTCCCTTAATCTTTTTGTTTCTGTTTTGTTTCTGGTTCTTTTTCACTTTTCAATGTAAAAATTCATTTTTTAAATATATCATTTTATATATAAATATAATATAATATATATATAATATAATAATATAATTTATCTTTTTTTTTTTTTTTTTTTACATGACCCTTACCATCACTGGTTGTTTTATTTAGGGTAAATATTTGATATATTCTAATGGCTATATATTATAATATATAAATTATGTGTTATTCTTTATATAAAACATTCCCAAGGGCTGGTGGGAGAGTACAAATAATTAAGATTGTAGAGAACAAAAAATAATATAAAAAATAATGAAACCTGGAAAAGGAGCTGCACCATGAACGATGATCAAATTTGTCCTTTCACTATTTTGAGTTATTATATATTTAATGGGCAGCCCTGTGTCATAGTGGTTAGCATTGTGGCCCTGCATTCCAGAGGTCAAGCGTTCAGTTCTTCAGTGGGCTTAGCGTTTCAATCTCCCCATGCTTGATGGGTTCCCTCTGGGTACTCCAGTTTCCTCCTACAATACAAATTCATGAGGATTAGCCTAACTGGTGTTCCCAAATTGCCCATAGTGTTGGAATGATTGTGTGTATGTATAGAAAATTAATGAATAAATATTACAAACCTGATTTTTCCCACAGGTACCAAATGCGATGCTTTCTGAAGTATAAGCAGGATGTAAGCCAGCTGGTCCCTGTTACAGAACAAGAAGTTTTTTCTGGATTTTCCACACAAAACTGCGAGCCCTCTAATGGTTTTTTTTTTCTTTTTTATGAACATGTTGTATAGGTTAATTAATTTTGTTCCATGGATTTTCTTAATTCATTCTTATTTCTCTACTAGTCTGGGCAACAACGCGCTATGGAAGCGTGGACTTCTTTGGCTACGATAATCTTCATTTACAAACAGCCACAGTTGAAACCTGTAGAGAAATGTGCACAGCAGACCCATACTGCCAATTTTATACTTATGTGCAGACATCTTTCCATGATAAGGACATCTGGTAAATATAAAATTAAATCTTAATATTTGCTATAAATTAGAAGAAAAAACATCATATATCAATTTGTGAATTTGTTGGTCTGTTTGTAAAAATGCATTTTAAGTATATATATATTTTTAAATTCCAGGTATAGATGCCACCTGAAGCAGGTCATAATTTTGCCCAGACCTCAGAAGGTGGTGTATATGCTTGGTGTGGTATCTGGTTTCTCTCTGAGGAACTGCAATACCGCTCAAGATGAATCGACTGCCCAGTCTGGTTTGTAATACTTAAGTGGTACAAATCATGGACAAATGGATTTAGATAAATTGTCTTAGAATTTGATAGGAAATTACACATAATGGAAGTGGCTCTGCAATATTTTTATTTAAACCTTTGGTAATTTGGGACGACATATTATACACACCAATATACACACCACTTTATGTGATGTCATATGAATTATGTAATGATTTTCCTTTGCAATTGTTTTCATTTCTTAAGGATCTGCAAACTGTGGAAAGTCTGGTAATGTAAGGATTAGGATTTTTGGAGGTTCTGATGCTGCAACAGGTGAATGGCCCTGGCAGGTAAGCCTGCAAAGGGGAACACAACATCTCTGTGGTGGTTCCATCATTTCCAGCAGATGGATTCTGACTGCAGCACACTGTCTATCTCTGTAAGTACTCGTACATTCCTGATTCCACATTCCACACAAATTATATTAGTTATTTTTCAGATGCCAAATTGGGCGTATTGGATATTTACTTGGATATAAACTTTATTTGACTTAGATGCACCTGAGATGCTCTTATTGAAATCTAAGAAAATCTGTTTTTTTTAAAACAATTTATTATTATGTCTTATTTTTATCATAATTAATGTGTGAATAACTGAATTCAACACTACATTACATAAAAAAACATTATGATAATGTAGTCACATTGTAATAATTACTAAGACGGATTCTTTAAACAATAAAATGTAGGCCATACACACAGGTTTCTGTTCGGGCTGGAATTACTAAGCTATCAGAAACTGGTACAACGTATGAGCTGGAAAACACCATTGTACATCCTAACTACAATAAAACCAGTGTAGAAAATGATATTGCTCTGATAAAACTCAAGAAACCGATCACATTCAACAGTAAGTGAATTTAATATAATATGCTAATACATTTTAGAACCATTTGGTTTATGATTAATAGTTCTAATATTACAATATACACAATCCTGCTTTACTGCAATTACCAGATGTTGTTCGACCAGTCTGTTTGACGGAAGCAGTAAAGGAAGCCGAATTTCTCCGGGGGCAAAAATGCACAGTGACTGGATGGGGAAGGCTTAGTACAGGTATTGAAGATTTGAAAGCAATATATAGTACACTTGTACACAGAATCTGCACGGCTGTGTCCTTACCGTCCTGTATGTTGTAGGCTCATTCCCAGATACACTGCAGAAAGTCCAGGTTCCTCTCATAAGTTCAGATGTGTGTGCAGAAATGTTGCCAGAAGAAGAAGTGAAGCCTAACAAAATTTTTCCCTCTAATCTGTGTGCCGGCTATCCAGAGGGAGAAATAGATGCCTGTGATGTAAGTCTACACTATATTTGTGGCTTCTATAAAAATAACTGATGCCTGGACATGTGAGGTGCCAATGAGATGCCAATGTTTCCCCCGCCACCAACCTTAGACTTTTATCATATTCAAATTTTACATGTTACAGTTTATGCAGTAAATATAAATCCAATTTGAACCAGCTAAGGCCAACCCACAACTATTACCAGCTGTTTAATAGACTTTATTAAATGTTGTTGATATCAAATTCAGATTCTAATTAATTTTACTAACCTTAACAAGAAAGATTTCACTTTGAAATAAATTGCACTAAAGAGTACAATTAAACTAAAACTTTAATTTTTTAAACACACACTCACACAAACAGAAATTTTATTTGATAAACTAAAGGTCCTCACAGACCTTTGATTCTTGAAAATGAGCAGTTAGATGTGTTGTGCTATGCTGGATGTGTTATTACTGAAAATCCACCAAAAGCACACCCACATATATTCTGTACTAATTATATTTTCATCTTGCGTTAAGCATAACTTCTGCTCGGCTGTTTTCTCTGACTGGCAGGGGGATTCTGGAGGTCCACTGGTGTGTCAAGATGAAAGCACCTGGTATCTAACAGGAATAACCAGCTGGGGATTGGCCTGTGCAAAGCCAAACATCCCCGGAGTGTACACTCTTGTTTCCTACTATATACCCTGGATTAGAAGTATGATAGGAAATGGTAAGGAATAGCCCACTGCAGAAATAATTATACAACAACCATGCCATAAACCTGTGCCAGAGGTGCCATCTGGAGTTTAGTCATGGTCATTATTTTTGACTTCATTCTGTGGTTAGAAGGGATAGACCTGAAAACGATTTTTTTTTTTTTTGCTTTTTCATAGTAATCAAACCAAGTAGTGTTCATACTATACCTACAGAAAGGGAACTATACTGCAACATGCAACAGATGTGTGACAGACATTATCTATGTGACGTTTTGTGAAATCACGGTGCTTAATGGTTGTTGTTGTGGTGATATGGTTGTGTATCTGAGGGAAGAAATCATGTTTTAGCGAAATGTAGCATTAGTTATTACATAGACACCCCCAGATACGCAAGTATTTGCTATGACATCCTGTACATATTCTGGGGTCTTTCTATCTATATAAATAAAAAAGATTTTGTCTGTAAATTGGTCAGAATTCACTCTGTCTGTATACTATATGTTTTATCTATTGTCCACGAAGAATGCAGGCTGCGTTAAAGTGCTTTAAAGATATTTTGTGTGCTGGGCCATATTGCTATACACCATACAACAATACAATGTGTATTGTAAAATACACATTGTGAAAACCATGAAAAATGGTAAATGTGAAAAATGTGAAAACCATGAGAAGAGCGAAAGCAAAAAGAATGATTAGAAAGTGATGGATGACATTTAGAGCAGGATGCGGTAAACACTGCTGTTTATATGATACAGCTAGACTTATAATGACATTTCCAAACAATAGCCTATCAAAAACATTGCACAATTAAGCAAGGAGGTTCACGAGCTTAATGTGTTAGAGATAAATCAAGTGTACAGATCAAGCTATAAGATTTTAACCGGTGAAATGTAAATGACACAGGGCACGATAACTATATATATATATTTTTTATCCATCTAACTGGACATCCATAAATACTCTCTCTACCTCACACACAGTCTGCATACGCACACACACACACACACACACACACACACACTATCCCTCCCCTACCAATAAAAATTATATGGTAAATTTGTCACCAGACTTTATTACAAAATTAACAGAAATTATCAAACCACAGACATTTTAGATGAAAACATTTATATTGTGCATCAGACTTTAACATGTAATACATCTTTCAATCGTGCATAAACATCACTATTTTCCTTCAAATTTCAGTTTGCTAATGTTGTCATTACTTCCATCTACATTTAATACGGGGATTTTTGGCTGATGAATGCTGTTGAACAGGTAGGATAAAAACTGATAACGACTCAATAAATGCACTTAAAAATCAATAACAACTCGGTAGCTGAGTTATTATTGGGAAGGAGCAGCCCAAATTTTTGAACATGCTTCAAATTTCCTCCAGACACTAACAAAGCTAACGAACGTATCAGAATTCATAGGCTACCGAGCTCTCCAGAGGGCCTAACCAATTTGCATAAGTGTAGATTTGGTGGCAAATTCGGATCAGTGGAATGGAGGTATAGGATCCATTTCCAGATCCAGATGCATTGTTCAGAAACAAAGGATGGTGTGTAAATGATAGTATTTCAAAAAAAATATTTTGATATATACAAGAATAATAAAAATAAATTAGCTTAAAATATCCGCCTAATTTAAGTAACTAAATGAAACAAGTTTCATCTTAAAGTGTCCATAATCAAAGTGACCATTTAACTTTGATACACTATGCCATTGCACTGGTACTATTGGCATAAGTTGGTTACCAAATTACGCAGTGTTGAGGGCTCTGCTGCTCCAAATTAGGCATACAAATGGTACTCAACCAGAATAATAGTTTTACCGCTATGTCTCTCACAGCGACAGCATTTGGGGTGCACATTTGCAGGCTTTACCGCTAAGTTTACCGCTATACTATAGACTATAGACTTGGTTCATTCACTCAAGGATTAATGAGCCACAGCTCACGTGGTAGCAGATGAATTCAAGTAAAACATTAAACAAATTCATAATCAAATTACTAAAATGACAGTACAAATTTAGAATTTAAGTTAAATGTAGACTTTTCTTATTTGCATTGAATTTAGGCAAAGTAAACATTAACACAGTGAGCCTTTAGATTTTTATCATGTAACACTAGCATAGCCAGAAAACAGCCTCTGGGTGTACATCAGAAAAAATGGGTGTACCACATTTATTGTCAGATTAAGCAAAAAACTATATAATTAAGATAAATAAGCTACATAACCTTTATAAGACTCTACTTTTATTTTAAAAAGTAGAAAACAAAATGTCTGCTTTTACATAAACTAATGTAAAACAAATTTCAGATGATCTAATTCGTATGAAACAGGAATATAGGTGCATCCACTGCTGTGGACATGACAAAAACAAAGAAATCACTAATTAATCTATGAATTATTAAAATGGCCAGAGTCAGTCTCCTTGCTGTTGTTCCACGGTGTATTCAAAATCATTAGCCATCTCTGGCAAACTTTATACATTGCCCTGATTAGACTAGGTGGGAAATTAAAGAGGAGGATCACAATGCCGGCTCAACATCCCAGAGCCCAAACCTCATTTAAATTACATTTTTTAGTTACCAAATAATGTAAGTTAACAACAAAACCCAAGTTCAGAATTTTTTCTTTTTTATTTAGACAATGAAAAATAATTCTGCATCTATTTTTAGGTCTTTTGGAGTGTTATAATTTTGTTATTTTGCACAATCTGTGAGGTTTGCTTATTCTCCATTTTCACTGTTTTTCTGGTAGAGTTTCGTTTTAAAATTGTATTTTCTTGTATGTGTATTTTGACATAACTTTAAAAGTCGCACATGAATTTAACATATTTAGATTAGCCCCATTATGAAATCCCACTTTGTGAAATTTGGTAAAGATTTTGTCAGGGGCGGACGTGGACAAGGAAACGACCCAATAGCAGAATTAGATTCTTTAGAATAGCCTTTTATTTATGCACCAGGGAAAAAATGGACAAAGACTGGGAGAGCAGAGTGTGTGTGTGTATGCACGTATGTATATATGTATGTACGTAAGTGTGTGTGTTTAGTTGTGTGTGTGTGTGTGTGTGTGTGTGTGTGTGTGTGTGTGTGTGGGTGTGTGTGTTAGTGTATGTACGTATGTATGTGTGTTTATGTTTATTTGTGTGTGTGTGCGCGTGCGTGTAACGGTCCAGCAGGGGAATGTCCTAGAGTGCACGCGGTGATGACGTCAGAGAATCCTCCGTGAACCCGGAAATAGCGCGTGCGAGAGTATCCTCGGAGATGGTCCCGGCGAATTATTATTCTTTTTCTTTCCTCGGCGCTGTTTCGCTGCGTGAACTGAGAGCGGATGTCCGAGTCTTTTGTTCTGCCTTTGCTGGGGTGCCGGAGGCTGGTGAATAACGCGGGCGTCGTACCGGGAGGGCAGAAGTGTGGAACGCCGAAGAGTTGACTAGGATCCGAGGTGAGTGCCGCTGAACGGAGATGCAGCTGTGAGCACAAACAAATCCGGAGGCGATAGCTAAAATCGAAATCCAAAAACACAGTCAGGGTCATACAAGATGATCAGTCCAAAAAAAGAGCGAGGTACCAAGGGCGAAGACGAGAGAATAAATCCAGATAGGGTAAACAGGGGTCGGCAACGAGAAAGAATACGATGAATCAGATTAGCAAGGAAAGCACGGGGCACACGAGCGAGACACTGCGGCGCTGAGTGACACACTCGGCGCGCTTATAAAGCCAAGGGTTGATTGCTTGATTCGATACAGGTGTGCTGTGATTGAGAGCGGAGCGCATAAGGAAGAACTCCAAAATGTATTAAGACTCATGAGTCTGGCTAACTCGTGACAGTACCCCCCCTCCTAGGGACGCCACCTGGCGTTCTGGCTGGTGCGTTGGGGTGTCGCCGGTGGAAGTCAGCAATAAGGGCCGGATCCAAAATGAATCTAGAAGGAATCCAGCTTCTTTCCTCTGGGCCATAACCTTACCAGTCTACAAGATATTGGATACCTCTGCCTCGGCGTCGGGACTTCAAAAGCTTATGCACCGTAAAGGCTTCACTTCCATCGATAATTCGGGGAGGAGGAGCTGGGTGGGTGGGTGTACTCAGTGGGCAAGAAACCAGAGGTTTTATTTGGGAGACATGGAAGGAGGGATTTACTCGGCGCATGGTAGACGGCAGGAGAAGACTAACAGTACAGGGGTTGATGATCTTGGTGATAGTGAATGGACCAATAAACTTGGGAGATAGCTTGCGGGAGGCGCGCTTATAAAGCCAAGGGTTGATTGCTTGATTCGATACAGGTGTGCTGTGATTGAGAGCGAAGCGCATAAGGAAGAACTCCGAAATTAAGACTCATGAGTCTGGCTAACTCGTGACAGATTTTAAATTTACACAAATTTAAGAAGAGGTCTGAAGCACTGCACATCTTTAGAAAGGCCTCAGACCCTAGAGGGTTAAAAGTAATCCTCAACCCAGGAGCTAACTTATCTTAAAGTGAGGAAGGGTGCATTTTTGTTTCTCTCCCTGGCCTCATTGCTTTTGTTAGAGGAGTCTGTATGTATAGGTGTGAAAAATCCTATGAAACATTTACACAAATGTAAGACAATTTATTTTTTGAGTCTTTATAGAGATGGAACTGGCCAAGCCCAAGGTGATTAATTAGCTAACGTGTGAGCACACACCACACGTCTAACTGAGAAACACAAACATAACCCAAGAAAACTACTGAAACAATTGATCTTTCAAAACACTCACAATACAATAGACTTACACACGTGGACAAAATTGTTGGTACCCTTCGGTCAATGAAAGAAAAACTCACAATGGTCACATAAATAACTTTAATCTGACAAAAGTAATAATTTAAAAAAAAATTCTATGAATGTTAACCAATAAAAGTCAGACATTGCTTTTCAACCATGCTTCAACAGAATTATTTAAAAAAAAAAAAACTCATGGAACAGGCCTGGGCAAAAATGATGGTACCCCTAGAAAATACTGAAAATAATGTGACCAAAGGGACATGTTAATTCAAGGTGTGTCCACTAATTAGCATCACAGGTGTCTACAATCTTGTAATCAGTCAGTGGGCCTATATATAGGGCTCCAGGTAGTCACTGTGTTGTTTGGTGACATGGTATGTACCACACGCAACATGGACCAGAGGAAGCGAAGGAAAGAGTTGTCTCAGGAGATTCGAAAGAAAATTATAGACAAGCATGTTAAAGATAAAGGCTATAAGACCATTTCCAAGCAGCTAGATGTTCCTGTGACTATAGTTGCACATATTATTCAGAAATTTAAGATCCATGAGACTGTAGCCAACCTCCCTGGACGTGGCTGCAGGAGGGAAATTCATGACAAATCAAAGAGACGGGTAATCTGAATGGTAACAAAAGAGCCCAGAAAGACTTCTAAAGAGATCCAAGGTGAACTTCATGCTCAAGGAACATCAGTGTCAGATCGCACCACCCGTCGTTGTTTGAGCCAAAGTGGACTACATGGGAGACGACCAAGGAGGACACCATTGTTGAAAACAAATCATAAAAAAGCCAGACTGGAATATGCCAAACTACATGTTGACAAGCCACAAAGCTTCTGGGAGAATGTCCTATGGACAGATGAGACAAAAATGGAACTTTTTGCCAAGGCACATCAGCTCTATGTTCACAGATGGAAAAATGAAGCATATCAACATGTGAAACATGGAGGAGGCTCTGTTATGTTCTGGGGCTGCTTTACTGCATCTGGCACAGGGTGTCTTGAATCTTTGCAGGGTACAATGAAATCTCAAGACTATCAAGGGATTCTAGAGAGAAATGTGCTGGCCAGTGTCAGAAAGCTGGATCTCAGTCGCAGGTCATGGGTCTTGCAACAGGACAATGACCCAAAACACAGCTAAAAACCCCCAAGAATGGCTAAGAGGAAAACATTGGACTATTCTAAAGTGGCCTTCTATGAGCCCTGACCTCAATCCTATTGAGCATCTTTGGAAGAAGCTGAAACATGCTGTCTGGAAAAGGCACCCTTCAAACCGGAAACAACTGGAGCAGCTTGCTCATGAGGAGTGGGCCAAAATACCTGCAGAGAGGTACAGAAGTCTCATTTACAGTTACAGGAATCGTTTAATTGCAGTGATTGCCTCAAAAGGTTGTGCAACAAACTATTAAGTTAGGGGTACCATCATTTTTGTCCAGGCCTGTTCCATGAGTTAATTTTTTTTTTTTCATAATTCTGTTGAAGCATTGTTGAAAAGCAATGCCTGACTTTCATTGGTTAACATTCATAGAATTCTTATTTATTATTACTTTTGTCAGATTAAAGTTATTTCTATGTGACCATTGTGAGTTTTTCTTTCATTGACTGAAGGGTACCAACAGTTTTGTCCACATGTGTAAAACCAATCCAAGAAAGGGACGACTAAACTACTAATTCCAAATCCATAATGCTCAAAATTAAATCAGTTTCAAGTTGGAGAATAAAGCCTAAGGAATCTAGGATAACTCCTTAACACAGGACCTCTCCAGATCTACCAGGGGCATACAGTCTCCTATGTGGTGGAAATTTCACTTTGTCTCAAATATTTGCAGCAGGGTTTAAGGCAGGTGGCTGGGACGGCCATGCCAAGCTTGATATTGACACTGGAGATATTACTGATTTGTAGGGTTTGGGTCACTGTTTTGCTGGAAATTACAGCAATGATGTTTTTAACCCCTGTTATTTCATCTGAACATAGATTTTGGAGTCTCCAGATAAACAAACAGACCCACTTACTGAAAGTGAAGCCTGTTCATTTTACTGAAAAGAGTTTAATAATTATATTGTTTATTGATTTTGGTGTCTAAAGGTGAGTGGTGTATTTATTTTAACATGGCACTTTGTACTTATTATGCCTGAAATCCCAAAACACATTTTACCTGGGGCTCATTACTGTATGTCTAATGCAGCAGCAGCTAATGCAAGAGAAGATGACAGCATATGTGTTGATCGTGCTGTTGTCTTTTTTCCCACATTCCTTTAGTAAAGGTAAGGTTATAATTAAAGCATTATTTGTTTTTTCTTTGATATTGCACACTGTTTATTTTAGAGTTAATGGATTAACCTGAGTGTACTTATTGCAAAATGCTTTATTAACTTTTGAATTATTATAGAATTACAAGTAGTTTGTGAAATATTCTGCACTGTTGCACTTCTGCAGTCCATGAGCTGAGAGTGGATTTTGACTTTCCTGGAGATGATGTTCTGCAGATTTACTCCCCAGACCCCCAGCACTGTCAGCTTGCCTGCACACAACACCATTCCTGTTTATTCTTTACATTTATTCGAGCTGATTGGACCAAAGACAACAGGTTAGACTACTTAATTTCATTAACGGTAGTTTCATACTGATGTTATGAGTACCACAGATCTAATGGGGAACACAGCCTAAATCCATAAACACATAAAACCATGACATAAACCCTCGTCTAAGGTGCAGGTGGCCCAGAGCAGTCATACCGTTGTTTAAATTTTATTACACCAATGCCGTGGCAGTGACAGGTTGTTTCAGCATTTAAATTGAAGTTGTAATATTTGTCATGCACACTCGTAACACGACCGGCACTAGGACCCGGGAGTAATACGGTCGGGTTTTCAGGAAGCATAAAAGGAGACAAAATGGGGCTTCACGTTGCTCAGTCATTGAGTTCGCCCATGCCTTTGCTGACGCTACGCCGACTATTCTGTGAGTACTCACCAATTCTGGTTGCTTCTTTGATTGAGTGTGTGTTGCTAGAACGCGGGTTTATTTGTGTAGATCCTTGCTCTTCGTGTAAGAGAGTTCTTAAACTAATCGCGTGGTTATCCTGCCTACTTGCGCTGCTTCCGCGTTTGGGTTCACCATCCACGCTACACGGACTAACTGCTAAGGCTTTTCTGTTCATCTCTCGGTTGCTCGTGACAGAATGACTGAGCCAAAAGCAGTAAACCCAGCAGAGTTTGCTCGCCTCTGTGATGTGGTTGACCAGCATGCCGAACTGATCAATAAGCTCCGTGGTGAAGTCGCGTCTCTCCAAAAGGACCTCCAAGACGTTGCGGCCTTGCGCCGCGAGGTGGCGGAGCTACGGCAGGAGAACGCGATCCTCCGCGGGGTGGCTGCTCAGTCGGCTGTTGCCACGCCCGTGGCCCCCCCCCCCTTCTGATGTGTTTATAGCTCTACCGGATAAGTGGGATGGCACAGATGGGAAATTCAGTGTTTTTCTAACCGCGTTGGAACTTGTGTTTGAGTTCAATTCCACCAGATACTCCACAGACCGACTGCGCGTTGCGCTTCTCGTCTCGTTGCTATCCGGGCAGGCAGCTGAGTGGGCCACGGCGGTTCTCCGATCAGATTCAGATACTGCTTATTCATATGGAGAATTCACCCGTCAACTAAAGCTCACATTCGAACATCCTGCTGCTGAGGTGGAGACCGACATGAAATTGTATCATCTGCGGCAGGGAGGGTCGTCCGTGAGCCGATACACAGTGGATTTCCGCACTCTCGCCGTACAGACCACCTGGGGAGACGCTGCCCTCCGGACGGCCTACTACGAGGGACTGGCTTCACGTATTAAAGATGAACTCGCCGGACAGGAGCTTCCGACCACGCTGGAGGGACTAATCGAACTCGCCCTCCAGATTGACCAGCGCCTGCTCTCCCGTCCGAGATCAGCCCCCCGGACCCTGCCACCCATCACGCCATCTTTCTCTCACTCCACGCCCCGACCACCAGCTTTCAACACCACCGCCATAGCACCCGTCGGATTTCCACCTCCCGCCGTGGTTGACACAGGAGCCAGGGAACCCATGCAATTAGGACGTGCGAGAACGACGCTTCAGGGAGGGACTCTGCGCCTATTGTGGGTCGGCGGCGCATCATAGAGCCATATGCCCTATTCGCCCGGGAAACGGCCAGGCTCGGTGAACCCTGGGAACAGTTCACCGGGCTCCCTCCATCTCTCTGCCACCACACCCAGCGTCTCTCGCCTCATGGTTCAGGTACACCTCCAGTTTGGCCACACACGGGTCAGAAGTACCGCGTTCATCGATTCTGGTGCTGCAGGTCACTTCATTGACTCTTCTTACGCCAAGGAACTGGGGGTGGAAGTCGAGGCGTTATCCCAGCCGGTTCGGATCATCTCTGTAGATGGTCGGCCCCTCTCCTCCAGTCCCATCACCTCCCAGACCCAACAGATCACCGTCACAAACATCAGGAGCAGATCTGATTCTACCTCACCTCCATTTCCTCCCCTCCCATCATCCTTGGACATCCTTGGCTCCTTCAGCACGACCTGCTCATCTCCTGGACACAGAATCGGATCCTTCAATCGGGGCCGGCTTGTACCAAGCTTTGCCTACAGGCTCCGGCTGGGACGTGTTCTAGGGAGTCCGAGGCCCCTGATGTCGACACCAACGCCATCCCGGCCACCTATCGGCTGAACCTGGCTGAAGTATTCTGTAAGCGACGCGCCACCCACCTGCCTCCTCATCGCCCTTACGACCTGGCGATCGACCTTCAGCCTGGTTCCATCCCTCCTCGCGGCCATCTCTACTCACTCTCCACCACCGAGATGCAGGGGATGGAGGAATATGTTTTGCCACAGCAGGGTTCTTTTTTGTGAAGAAGGGGGATGGTGATTTACGCCCCTGTGTTGACTATCGGGGGCTTAACAACATCACAGTCAAGAATCGTCATTCTCTGCCTCTTACCAACTCTACCCTGGACGCCCTCTCTGGTGCCACCATTTACACAAAGTTGGACCTCCGGAGCGCCTACAACTTGGTGCGCATCAGAGAGGGTGATGAGTGGAAGACGGCCTTCATCACACCTACTGGACATTATGAGAGCCTGGTCATTCCATTTAGACTTTGCAATGCACCTGCAGTTTTTCAACAGTTCATTAATGACGTCCTGAGAGACATGCTAGGTAGATGGGTCTTCGTCTACCTGGACGATATTCTCATCTACTCCCGCTCCGTCAACGAACACATCCAGCATGTCAGAGCGGTACTTAAGAGATTGCTCGCCCATCAATTGTACTGTAAGTTGGAGAAGTGCGCTTTTCACAAGCGCTCCACCACGTTCCTGGGTTTTGTCATCTCGCCCCAGGGTGTGGCCATGGACCCGCAGAAGCTAGAAGTTGTGCGTCATTGGCCCCTACCCAAGACACTTAAGCAACTTCAAAGGTTTCTCGGGTTTGCGAATTTCTATCGTCAAAGTGGATTCAACTATAAAGTGGTAGATTGTTTTTAATAACTTGACCCTATACTGTTGCCTTATAATTACTTAGGGGTAGAGACTGTGAGGTGGCGATTCTCTGTCACAGATGGTGCTTGTATGTTGAGTCTGTCCTTTTGCTCCACAAATGACTGAGAGGTGAGCATACTGTGATATCATGCTCTGTTTGTGTTACAGTTGTTCCTTGTCAAATGACTTCAGCTCCACCATTTCACTTATTTTAGCTTTACACCTCCCACTTGAACTGCTGGTTCTTGAACCCAAGTAGTTCACACTTTCTTTTCTTCTGCCTGTTCTTCTGTAGGACGAAGACAACTTCGTTCAGACAATCTTGTTTGTCAATTTCATGATGACCTTCGCTGTTTTGTCTCTGACGCTTTCTGTACAATGCAGTGGTCTCTGCTGCCCCATTACTGTAACGACAACTTGCAGGATCGATTTTCCAGAGCCATTTCCTAGGATCTACCACCACCGCCTTCCTGACAAGATTTGCACCTTTTTGCTTGGCAGGCATAACGAGACCATTTGGGTCATAGCAATCTGCAACCTGGCTTAGTAGCTATCTCCTGCTCCTTTTTGAGAAGTAAATGGAAGTGATAATGTAGACTTTGTCTTCTTCTACCAAGTACCCTGTTCTCAAAGCTTTATTTTCTTCTTCCTTCATCTGGTTCAGAAGTATGATCGCATGACTTTGAGTTTGTGCACCAGTCACTTGCCTCCCACTTTGCCCTGACCTAACCCATGGCTTGAGTGGAAATCCGCCAGCTGTCAGAATCTCTTTAAATCCATTTATTATTATGGTCAGTCTCTCCTGGGCATTGTTGGATGTGAGGATGTCACCCACATAGCTATCCTCCTCAAGTACTCTGTGCTCCTTTTTCAAATGAACAAACTTTTCCAATTGTGCTGTTTCACGCATAGCTAATTGCGCAATGCATCCAGCAGGGCGATCTCCGATGTCTTGTTATGGCATACTTGCCGTTTTGTCTTCCTCAGTATACCTGCAGTATAAGGAAACTCTTCGAGCAAGTGGCTGGGGATATTTGGAGCTTCAGCCTTTAAAAAGATTTCCTCATACTTGACTGCAGCTGCCCTCATGGACAGAGCGAAATGCATCTCAGACTCATATGCTATCATTTCCACATTCTCAAACAGATCTGTGTGTGACAGTGCTTAGACTCAGGCCCAACTGTGCCTGACATGATGACTACACATGGACTTGGCATGGATCCTGAAACTGAGCTTGACACATGCATTGGGCCAAAATTGGTGCTTGAAGTTCAGGTTTGCAAACATAATATCCTTGAATCTAGGTGGCAAAGCAAACAAGATATCAGTGAAGCTGTGCTGCTGGCACTACATTCTTGAAGCCAGGAAGTGATGCTGGCACAATGTCCTTAAACCCAGCTGGCTAAGGAAGCATGTTATCCTCCAAGCCAGCAGGTGGTACCTTCAAGGTTATGGGGAATTGCAGAATTTGTCTGGTAAAGCATGGCATGGTTCAAGCATAGCATGGCATGCAGCAGGGGATGATTCAGGCAGAACATGGTATGGTTCAGGCACACCAGGGCAAGGTTTGTATATGGCATTTTAGGCAGTCCAAACACTCAACTGTGAACATTGCCTGATTTACCTCCTAGCTAAGCAGGGAGGAGCAGGGCTGCAACCTTTTAGTCAATTTCTTTATAAGCTTTAAAATCTGTTTGTGGAAGTAGATTAACTGCAACGCCACAGTGTAATGCAGAGTCATAAAGTATATCTTACACTGTTTGCAGAGTCATAAAGTATGCAAAAGATGTCACAGAAGGTAACTTGTATTACAGTTCAAACAAGTGGGTGACTCCAAGTGCCTGTGGAAAACACTAATTACAATAACGAATGATAAAACACTGTTTTCCAGAACAGTTAATACTGTATGTCTCTGTCTTTGACGGATGAGCTGAACACTTTATTCCTCTTCAAGGTTAATGCAAATAGTGCTATCAGTACTCACAGTGCTATCAGTGCTAATAGCAGCATGCATGTTAAGAATGTTTCCCTTTCAAAAGCTACACTCGATGCTGCGTGAAAACGCTATGGGAACATCTCTTTGTTTCCCTGGTTGTGAAGCCTGTGTATGTCAAAACCGCCGAATACTTTGGCTTAACCTCAGTCAGGTGACGTCACCGAATAAGGTGCACCTGCAGGTTATAAATAGGAGTGAACCGGAAACATCCTCAGATCTTTTTGTCTTCGGGACCGCTTTGTGTGTGTGTGTGTGTGTGTGTGTGCAAGCGATAATGAAAGCAGAAGAAAAAAATTACAAAATTAACCGATATGGCGAAGTTGGTTAAGCGATGCGTGCCTCTGTGTGATAGATCTCTTTCGGGGGCGCGATCTCCACGAATTTTGTTTTGAGTGCTTGGGGAAAGAACACACTCGCCTCGGGGTTCAGGGAGACTGTGAGTATCGCAATCTTCTCCCTATTAAGGTGCTTCACGCGCAGCTGGCTTTCTTTAAAGAGAAACCACGAGCCGCGCCGCATTCCTGGGGCTCGCGTGCTGATCTGGCAGACGCTCACGAGACGGAATTCCCCTTTTCTCTTGCGCTCTCCGGCTCAGGAACTTTTAGCTTCCACTTCTCAAGCGCGCTACAGCTTCTTGTGAAGGAGCGGAAGAATGAGCGTTTGAGGAATTATTTGATGTTATAACGCATGCAGTCGAGTGGTTGCATATCGACTGGCCGCAGAAGCGAGATTCCCCCAAGCGCTCTAAATTAGATGCCAGGTTTCTGTCAGGTGGCTGGGGGGAGGAGCCTCAATGTCTCTTTCTCCCGTTTTTTGGTGACCTCCATGACGAGTTAACTCTTTCATGGAGCAAGCCGTATTCATTGCGTGTTTTTGTGCCATCGACTTCGACTTATTGGAATATTGTTGATGTGAAAGCGCGCAATTATATGATGATGCCCATATAGAAGGGACGTTTGCGGGCTATCTATTCAATTCAATTCAATTTTATTTATATAGCGCTTTTAACAATTGACATTGTCGCAAAGCAGCTTTACACAATAAAAAGAAGTAAGTTTTTATGCAATGTGTATGAATCAAAATGATAAGATTGTCCCTGATGAGCAAGCCAAGGGCGACGGTGGCAAGGAAAAACTCCCTGAGATGGTAATAGGAAGAAACCTTGAGAGGAACCAGACTCAACAGGGAACCCATCCTCATCTGGGTGATAACGGATAGCAGAGAATGATCAGCATAATAATGTGTACTGGAAGTTCAGTGTAACAGGAGATGTGTTAAAATTTAAATTAAAAGGAGTCCAGTTTGTTCCCGGAGGCTCAGGTAGACTGTAGGAGATTCCAGTCCTGAGCTATCGAACAACTGAAGTCACAGGTCCCCAGAGCATCAATCGATGATAGGACAGTCTTCATGGAAACCATCCCCAGCCACCAAGCGCATCCAGGCAGACCACACGGGGCATCCATGTGACGGGATCTCCAACCAGAAGCAGGACTCCAGGACGGGTTAGATGGCTTCAGAGGGCAGAGGGGTCTGGATCACTGGCAACTCAGGAGCGAACATGTATAGCTCGACAGAGAGACAGAGAGAGGGAAAGGAGAGAGAGAGAGAGAGAGAGCAGAAAAGGAGAGAACAGAAAATAAGGAGAGATGGCAGTTAGGTATGGTCACAGTCAACATGTATAAGGTGAATGTATATTAGTGCAAAGTGCAAGCAGGGACTCCGGCAGGACTAACTGTAACAGCATAACTAAAAGGGAGAGCCAGAAGGAAACACAAACATGAGGGCTCCCTGAGATGTAAAGCAACCAATCACCTCACCGTCAACAAACCTGAGTGAACAATGAGAGTGGGGAGGACAGCATCTAAACATACCAGTTCACCAGAATACTCTACGTCCATGAGTCCCCCAGATCTGCTCCTTTACCTAAGGTTAATCTATTTACAAAAATGCTTGGCTAAATAAATAAGTTTTTAGCCTAGACTTAAACACTGAGACTGTGTCTGAGTCCCGAACATTAACAGGAAGACTATTCCATAACTTTGGGGCTTTGTAAGAAAAAGCTCTGCCCCCTGCTGTAGTTTTAATAATACGTGGTACTGACAGGCAGCCTGCATCCTTTGATCGAAGTAGGCGTGGCGGATCGTAAGACACTAACAGTTCACTCAAATACTGTGGCGAGAGACCATTTAGTGCTTTAAATGTCAAAAGTAGTATCTTGAAATCGATGCGAAATTTCACAGGGAG
This sequence comes from Clarias magur, assembly GCA_013621035.1. Taxonomy (NCBI): domain Eukaryota; kingdom Metazoa; phylum Chordata; class Actinopteri; order Siluriformes; family Clariidae; genus Clarias; species Clarias magur. The sequence continues at coordinate 1,000,634 of QNUK01000116.1, read as the reverse complement.
CCAATGCAGTGTAGATAAGATAGGGGTGATGTGCTCGTATCTTCTGGTTCTAGTGAGGACTCTCGCTGCTGCATTCTGTACTAACTGAAGCTTGTTTATACACCTAGTTGAACAACCAGACAGTAAGGCGTTACAATAGTCCAACCTAGAGGTGATAAAAGCATGAACTAGTTTTTCTGCATCATTTAGTGACAATATGTTTCTTATCTTGGCAATATTTCTAAGGTGAAAGAAAGCTATCCTGGTGATATTATCTACATGAGCTTCAAACGAAAGGCTGGAATCTATAATCACACCGAGGTCTTTAACTGTTGCACTTGATGGAACAGAAAGGCCATCTAAAGTTACAGTCTGATCAGAAAGCTTACTTCTAGCTACTTGTGGTCCTATGACTAGAACTTCTGTCTTATCAGGATTAAGCAGAAGAAAATTAATTAACATCCAATCTCGTATGTCCTGCACACACTGCTCAATTTTAGCAAACTGGTTTTTCTCATCTGGTTTTGCTGAGACATATAATTGTGTGTCATCAGCATAACAATGAAAACTAATACCATGTTTACGAATTATGTTGCCCAGAGGAAGCATGTAAAGGGAAAAAAGCAGTGGGCCTAAAACTGAGCCCTGTGGAACACCAAACTCCACTTGAGAACATGAGGAATGGTCACCATCTAAATCTACAAACTGATAACGATCAGTCAAGTAGGATCTGAGCCACAAGAGGGCAGTTCCCTTAATTCCAACTACCTTTTCTAATCTGTGAAGGAGAATACTATGATCAATGGTGTCAAAAGCTGCACTGAGGTCCAGTAACACAAGTATAGTGACGCAACCCTGATCAGAGGCCCATAGGAGGTCGTTTACTACTTTAACAAGTGCTGTCTCTGTGCTGTGATGAGGCCTAAATCCTGACTGATACAGTTCATTTATGCTATTTCTGTGTAGATGTGAACATAGCTGCTGTGATACTACCTTTTCCAAAATCTTGGAGATAAACGGAAGGTTTGATATCGGCCTGTAATTAGAAAGCAGACAGGGGTCAAGGTCAGGTTTCTTGATTAGCGGTTTAATAACGGCTAATTTAAAGGATTTGGGGACATACCCACTACTGAGTGAACAGTTAATTACTTTCAACAGGGGTTCTATTATTGCTGGTACTATCTGCTTGAGAAAATGTGTCGGTATAGGATCTAATATACAGGTTGACGATTTTGAAGAAGAGATGAGTGAAATTAGTTCCCTCGCTTCAAGGGGAGTAAAGTGTTCTAAGTTCTGATGTGATGTGGTTAGATCATCTGAATTATTTAAATTGTCTGGTTTCAAAGCCTGAATTTTTTGCCTAATATTTATGATTTTATTATTGAAAAAGTTCATGAAATCCTCACTACTGCATGATGATGTTGTGGAGATTTCTGCAGTGGTCTTGTTTTTAGTTAATTTAGCTACGGTATTAAATAAAAATCTCGGGTTGTTTTTGTTATTTTCTATTAGAGTGGAGAGATACGTTGATCTAGCATCACTGAGAGCTTTTTTATAGTTCAGGATGCTCTCCTTCCAAGCTATTTTGAATACTATCAATTTAGTTTGGCGCCATTTACGTTCAAATTTGCGAGCGGTTTGTTTTAAAGCACGTGTGTGGTCATTATACCAAGGAGCGAGTTTCTTATCTCTAATCATTTTCCTTTTAACTGGAGCGACATTATCTAAGCTATAACGAAGTGCTGACTCTAGATATTCATTCGCCTGTTCGAGTTCTGTGAAGTCAGATGGCGATCCAATCAAAGTAGATAATTCTGGAAGATTATTGATAAAGCTCTGTGCGGTATTTGATGTAAATGTACGTTTAAGGTGGAAGCGCGGTGCTGTGCGTACATTATTACTATAACACGCTTTAATCGAGACAAGGTAGTGATCTGAGATAACTTCAGACTGTGGAATTGTGGTTATATTTCCTATACTTAATCCGAAGGATAATATTAAATCCAAAGTGTGACCTGCTTTATGAGTGGGTCCTACTACACACTGATTTACTCCTACTGAGTCCAGTATGGACAAGAATGCTGTTCTCAGAGGGTCTTCTGGATTCTCAAAATGAATATTAAAGTCTCCAGCAATTAACGCTTTATCTACAGAAACAACAAGGTTTGAAAGGAAATCTGCAAATTCGCAGAGAAACTCCGAGTACGGCCCAGGGGGTCTGTAAATGATGATTAGCGGGATTGACTGAGCTGACTTTATGTTACTATAGAGAACTTCAAATGCATTAGATTTAAAACTGTGTTTTTGTACGAGAGACAGATTATCGTTATAAATAACTGCGACTCCTCCTCCTCTACCAGTTAACCGAGGCTGGTGTATGTAGCTGTATCCAGGAGGACTAGCTTCATTTAGAGCCACATACTCGTCCTGTTTAATCCAGGTTTCTGTTAAACATAATATATCAAACTCCTGATCTGTGATAGTTTCATTAACAATAACTGCTTTAGATGCGAGAGATCTAATATTTAACAGTTCTAGCTTCAGATCAGAAGTGCTGGCTGCGCATTCAGTGTGATCTGAGTTTGTGGTGTCTATGTTAATTAAATTACTAAAACAGACTTTCTGAGTCTTTCTAAATGTATGTTTATGACATACATCTCTCTCATGGGACATCATCCTCCCTGAAAAAGCCTACACTCTTCTCCAAGCCGTGTAGATTGACATCTGCTTTGGTGGGGAAAGCTTCAGGCAGTGGGTCAGCGGGCATTTTGCAGCTGCGCCGTGTCACAGATCTGTCTCTCCGTGCAACCAAGCCCGTGCTGTTGGCCGTTCTATGGCTGCCATGGTATCCACGGAGAGGCATCTGTGGCTGAACCTCACAGGCATCAAGGATAGGGATTGTGCTGTCCTCCTTGATGCCCCCGTCTCGCCTTCCGGCCTCTTTGGCGACGCTGTTAATTCCGTCGCCACTAGGTTTCGGGAGGCGAAGTTATATGAACAGGCCTTTGGGAGATTTCTTCCCCGCCGTGCTCAAGAGTCGGGACCGTCGGCCACCCGGTCCCGACCAGGTCTGGCCCCTACTAGGCGTGAGGTGCAGAAGGAGACCATGACCAGCCGTGCACCCCCTCGTAAAGACTGGGGTGGGGCTAACCGCTCTTCTCAATCTGCCTCAAAAAGACCGGACCTGAGGAGCTTCCTCTCTTCAAAGAAGAAGTCCTGAGGCTCGTGCGCCTGGGGCCATGGGGGTGTCTCCCCCGGGGAGGGGTGCCTGGATTTCCTTCACAAAATAGGGCCTCCTCCCTGGCACTCCCAGGAGGCCAGTGTTCAATCCCCGCCACCACTGGTGTTTCGGGGAGCGTCGGTCTCCAACGAAATGTTGGGTGTTCGGTTATCTCCTGCCACACTTTAGGATACCAAACACCTAACACCCGCCCATCCAGCAGAAGTGTCAAAACCCGTGCCCCTTTCGGAGAAGCTGGCAGCATGGAAACTACTGCCAGGTGTATATCCTTGAGTACAAAGGACTGTAGCCACAGGCTACTGGATTAATTTTGCACATTGTCCTCCACGTTTCAACGGCGTGGTCTCCACTTCCGTGAAACCGGACCGAGCACATCCGCTGGCCCAGGAATTACAGACACTACTGGGCAAAGGGGCCATAGAACATGTTCCCCTTCCAGACAGAGAGGCGAGCTACTACAGTTGGTACTTTTTGGTGCCCAAGAGAGATTGGGCGGTTGCGTCCGATTTTGGATCTTCGCGGCTTGAATCGCTATCTCAGGAAATTCAGATTCAAAATGTTGACTGTCAAAATGATTGTTTCTCAAATCCAACCAAAGGATTCGTTTGTGACAATCGACCTCAAGGACGCATATTTCCATATAGAAATATTGCCACAGCACAGGATGTTTCTGAGGTTCGCTTTCGGGGGTGAAGCCTACCAGTATCAGGTCCTTCCATTTGGCCTGGCTCTGTCACTCTGCACATATACAAAATGCATGGATGCGGCCCTGGCTCCTTTACGACTCCAGGGCATCCGTATTTTGAATTGCATGGACGACTGGCTGATTCTGGCTCAGTCTCAGGAGTTAGTGCTTCAACATCGAAATGTTATCGTAGCTAATCTCCATTCTTTAGGACTGAGACTCAACGCCACGAAGAGTGTTCTCTTTCCTGTTCAGAGGACAACATATTTAGGTGTCACATGGGATTCGGTCACAATGCGGGCACAGATGTCTCCTGCTCGTGTCGAATCCATTCTCAACACCCTGAAGGAAATCAAGCTAGGCCAGAAGGTGACTGTTCATCACTTTCAGAGATCTCTAGGCCTCATGGCAGCTGCGTCCATGGTGATACCTTTGGGCCGTTTCAGCTGTGGCTAAGAGCCAGGGAATTTCATTCGAGGGTCAATCCCCAGAGGCTAATAAGGGTTACGCGCCGGGGGCTTCATACCCTTTCTATGTGGTTTAGACCCCGGTTTCTGACTTTGGGTCCCGCTTTAGGTCCGTCTTGTTGTCGCAAGATGCTAACGACAGACGCTTCCTTCATGGGCTGGGGTGCGGTCCTGGATGGCCGTCCAGCACAAGGGAGCTGGAGAGGTCATCTGCTTGCATGGCACAACAATTGCCTCGAAATAATGGCCCTGAAACACTTCCTCCAGCAGTTGAGAGGCTACCATGTCCTAGTGCGAGTGGACAACACTGCGGTAGTCTCGGACATAAATCACCAGGGTGGACTGCGCTCGCGCCATTTGAACAAGCTAGCGCACCAGGTTCTGCTTTGGGCACAGGACAAGTTCCTGTCCCTCAGGGCAATTTACATTCTGGGGCATATGAATGTAGGAGTGGACTTGCTATCCAGGCAAGCTGTGACACATGGGGAATGGAAACTCCAGCCCGAAGTAGTCAAATCTGGGAAATATTTTATGTAGCAGAGGTGGACCTCTTTGCCTCACAAGAGGCAGCACAATGTCCCCTTTACTACTCTCTGACTCTTACGCCTCCCAGATTACGCCTTTATGCATTTCCACCCATAGTTCTGCTCCCAGGAGTCCTGGCGAGGGTCCGTCAACAGGGTTTGCGCCTCTTATTGATAGCGCCCCATTGGCTGACCAGAGTGTGGTTCTCGGATCTAATATCTCTCCTCGACGGCTCACCCTGGGGACAATATTTCATCCCCGACCCGATCTCTGGAACCTTCACGTTTGGCCCCTGAAGGGGACCAACTAAGAGATGCTGGTCTTCCAGCCAGCATAATTGAAACCATTTTAAGTGCCAGGGCTCCCTCCACTAGAAGAACTTATGCCCTCAAATGGAGGAGTGTATTTGAAAATTGGTGCATGGCAAGACACAGTTCACTGCCAGATTGTTTCAGTGCTGGAGTTTCTGCAAGAAAAGTTGTCCTCGGGCATATGCACTAGTACTCTCAGAACGTACACGCCATTTCGGCTTGTCATGCTCTGACCGATGAGTTTTCTGTGGGGAAGCACCATTTAGTTGTCTGTTTTATTTGTGGAGCTAAAAGGTTGAGTCCACCCACTAGAGTGATGGTCCCTTCGTGGGACTTAGCTATCATACTCGAAGGCCTGGCTGACACCCCTTTCGAACCACTAGAGTCAGCGTCTGTCAGGCTTCTGTCTCTTAAGATGGTTTTTCTTATGGCTATTACTTCTTTGAAGAGGATTGGGGATCTGCAGGCTCTGTCAGTCTCCCCATCCTGCCTAGACTTTGCCCCTGGGCTAGTCAAAGCTATTCTGCATCCTTACCCGAACTATCTTCCGGTTCCATTCTCGACCAAGCACCCAGTCGTTCTCGAAGCCTTCTGTCCTCCGCCTTTCACAGCTCCAGAGCAGGAAAGACTTCACTTACTGTGTCCAGTACATGCTCTTTAGATTTACGTCCACCGCACTATCTAGTGGCGTAAGTCAGAGCAGCTCTTTATTTGCCATGGGGGTCATAACCGGGGGGCAACCACCACTACACAGATGCTGTCACACTGGGTGAGAGATGCTATTGCCCTAGCCTATGAGGCACATGGTCACACTTTGCCTCTGGGAATCGGGGCTCATTCGACCAGGGGGATTGCCTCATCAATTGCTCTGGCAAAAGGCGTCCACCTGCAGCAGGTGTGTGATGCGGCAGGCTGGTCCTCTCCACTCACGTTTGTTAGATTTTATAGTCTGGATGTCAATGCTACTCCGGGCTTGCAGATCCTTGAGTCAGCATCCCAGAGCTAGGTCTGAGACCTCCTTGGCTATTGTGCACACACACTACACAAGATGGTTACACAATCTGGGGGTCCAGACACTTGCAGTGTGGCGGCGTTGGTATTCTCGTTCCCATAGCGTTTTCACACAGCATCGAGTGTAGCTTTTGAAAGGGAACGTCTCGGGTTACTTAACTGTAACCCTGTTCCCTGATAAAGCGGGAACGGGATGCTGCATTTCAATGCCGCACTGCTGGCGTGCCTGGACGTCCTTCAGACAAAATTGACCTGAGGATGTTTTCCGGTTCACTCCTATTTATAACCTGCAGGTGCACCTTATTCGGTGACATCACCTGACTGAGGTTATAAGCCGAAGTATTCGGCGGTTTTGACATACACAGGCTTCACAACCGGGGAAACAAAGAGATGTTCCCATAGCATTTTCACTCAGCATCTCATTCCCCCTTTATCAGGGAACAGGGTTATAATTAAGTAACCCGAGACAATTTCATCTTCTTCTCTGTGTAAGCTAATATGAAGATGGCTTACAGGACAGTGTTGGGTCCAGTGTGTATAACTTTCATTATCTTGGTGTTCGCCTCACGGATCTTTATCACAGACTTTTTTGGGTTCACTGCACCTAATATTTCATTCTGCATAACTTTGACCTGTTGTCCTCACTTTATAGCACCACCTAGTGGTGTAAAACAGAAGATGAAGTCAATCTCAGGCAACAAAAATAAGAATTTATGTTCAAAACTTGCTTATTTATGCTAAATAACATCTATAGTTTTAATATGATAAAAACATTTGACAAGTTTTATCAATAGTACCAAATTTGGAGGCTGCTATATAGGAAAGACACTGGGACTTGGATGGTAAAATTGCAAAGTGAACATATAAATGTAAGGGCACATAATTGAAAAGATTTGGCAAGAAACCAACAGTTTACATCAAGACTGAGTTTTTGCATGTGGTACACATTAGTCTAAATGCCTTTTAGTCTTTTTAATTATTATTATTATTAATTTAAAAAAATTCTGTGCTGCATTTTGGTGCTGCTGATCCTGGTCATCTACAGTACATGCTGATCATTGTCACAATCTGCTGGTATTGGCTCATGGTGATAGCCGTGGGCTGAAGAAAGGCGGACATAGACGCAGAGGAGTGGTATGAAACATAAGAGTCCTTTTATTTGAACAAAACAAACTTCAAACAAAAGATGTTGGCTTACGGATTGGAGCATGACACAACAACAAAATTAACCATATGACAGACAGACTAATATTTAACACAGACAGGAGAACTGACTAAACATGGAGACCTAGCCTACTAGCTGTTACACTGGATGCTAGCTAATCAGACTAGTTGCTAACAGACTAGTAGCCAGAGGTCTAAGGGTAAACAGACTAGGTACACAGCAGACTAGGTAGGGGACAGACTAAGAACTAGCAGGTTATTGGCTAAACAGGTTAGTATCTAAACAGACTAAGATCTAAGCAGACATGGAGACTAGACAAACTAGGAGACTACACAGACTAAGAACTAGGCAGGTTAGCATCACCATGTTAGTAGTAAAACAGACTAAGATCTAAACATTCAACCGTGGTACTTACACAGGGGGAACCAGACAGACTACAATACAAACTAATACATTTAACAAAGACAGCTCCACAAAACATATGCCAACTTAACTAAAACATAACAGACCATAACATAACCAAACAAACAAAAGCCCACTTAACATAAGAAATGCTCGACCCAGTTTCCCAGAACAAACTTCAAACATGGATGTTGGCTTACGGATTAACAATAATTTATAGAATGTCTAATTAACAGCTATTTATAGAATGTCTAATTAGCTACCTCGGTTCAGGTGAGACCTCATCACCTGACTGAGGTGCCTTCTGGGAAACTGAGTCTACAAACAAAAGCTACAAAACTAAACATGGTGCCCTCTGGTGGTGAACCCTCACAATCATACTACTTCTGATTCAACAGAATCGACTCAGCAAAGCACTATTGAAAGTGATAGTGAGCTACAACTTCATTTAGAGGCATGTAAAAATAAAAATAACAGCAGACATCCAGAGTACTTGTGCTGATGGCACTGATGAGCCAGAGGCTAGTGGACACGATATATGAGATGATGGTCACAGCATGCAGATATTCGGAGGAGCTCTGTGTAAACATCAGCATGATAAATGTGTTGATATTAATAACAAGCCAGAACTTAGCAAAGATGCACATGGCAAGCATTGAAAGTCTCCAGACTTAGTTCATTTTGAGGGTGGAGATGAAAGACTGCATATTCGACATAGTTGGTAGCCACTGGACAATGGTCCAATATATGACTGTCAAACGACCAGTACGATTCAATTCCAAGATGAGTAGGGGAGATAGGATAATGAGCTATTACCGAATATGTGTCCGAACCAAGAAATGGAAAATTCAAATGCGGTGTTTGACATGTAATGTGTTCCTACTGTATGTTTGCATACTGCATACAGTACTTGTAGTGTTTCACCCTGGAGATGTGACAGACAGTTCTTACAGACAAAAGGAGCATTAAGAGTAAGAGTAATCAGAGTTTTTGGTGTTTGAAGTGTTTTTACACACCCATGTTCAGGCTACAGAATAAACAGTTTCCTACTTTATAACTAACACACTGGTAACTTTATTGTGTTATGCAGTAAAATATATATATATTTTTTAACTATTTCCTGCTCAAAAACAATTTTTAGATTTTATACTTATGGGTTCCTACTAATCTCAAATAGCTGGGAAAAAATGAAAATGCATACAAAATTAAAGCTCGGGTCTTAAGAGGATATACAGGAGTTGAAAACTGAGACGCCTGGTTTTAGACCACAATATTTCATTAACACTGAAACAATGTATGGTGAAGAGCCTCCTTTTGTGGCTAATACAGCATTAATTTGTCTTGGGAATGACAGATACAAGTCCTGCACAGTGGCCAGAGGGATTTTGAGCCATTCTTTTTGCAGAATAGTGGTCAGGTCACTCCGTGATGCAGGTGGAGGAAAACGTTTCCTGACTCGCTCCTCCAAAACACGCCAAAGTGGCTCAATAATATTTAGATCTGGTGACTGTGCAGGCCATGGGAGATGTTCAACTTCACTTTCATGTTCATCAAACCACTCTGTCACCAGTCTTGCTGTGTGTATTGGTGCATTATCACCCTGATACACGGCACCGCCTTCAGAATACAATGTTTGAACCATTGGTTGCACATGGTCCTCCAGAATGGTTCGGTAGTCCTTGGCAGTGACGACTAGTATTGGGCCTAGGTAATGCCATGATATTGCAGCCCAAACCATCACTGATCCCCCATGCTTCACTCTGGGCATGTAACAGTCTGAGTGATATGCTTCTTTGCTTCTCCACACCGTAACTCTCCCAGATGTGGGATTGGTATGAGTGACCCATGGTTTGGCTATAGCAGTCTGGCCATGTACATCGACCCTGTGGAGCTCCCAACACACAGTTTTGGTGAAAACAGGAGAGTTGAGGTGCACATTTAATTCTGCAGTGAGTTGGGAAGCTGTGTTTTTTTGCATACAATCCAAGTTAGCACCTGGACATCCCTTTCAGACAGCTTCCTCGTGTCCACAGTTACAGTTGCGTCCCAACAGTTCCTATTGGATGTGTTTCATCCTTCTTGGTGGTATGCTGACTTACCCTGGATACCGTGACTGTTGATACATCACAAAGACTTGCTGTCTTGGTCACGGATGCGCCAGCGAGATGCGCGCCAACAATATGGCCTCTTTTCAACTCTGATATGTCACCCATAACGTTGTGTGCATTTCAATATTTTAAGCAAAACTGTGCTATTACTCTGCTAATTGAACCTTCACACACAATCAATGAAGATTGGCCACCAGGCTGGTCAAATTTAGCCATGAAACCTCCAACACTAAATTGGCCAGTGTTTCAGTTTCATTGTCCAATAGGGTCCAAGCACTATAGGGTGCGCAGGACTCTCTTGTTTTTCTATGGATTTTTTTCCCCAACCTTTCGGGCTTTTAAAGGGTCTTAACATGAAAATTGGTAGACAGGTTGGAATCTGCTGCCAATACGATGCTTGAAAGTCTCGTGGCCCTATTTTTGATATCTCAAACGGGTCAGGCATGACGGTGCCTTAAACTTATGCTGAAAAATGGTTAATAACTTTCTGTGTGGCCTTATATATTCAGTGATCACGTTCAGTTACATTACATTGAGGAACATCATGGTGTGTGTCACGAAGGTTGCTTCAATGCCCACCTTTGGGGTTCTTCTTTTATAAAAACCTCAGCAAAAATCCAGTGTGACCCAACCACAATAGCACTTTGGTGCTGGAAGGTGTTTATTGTGCAAAACGGTGCACAAGTGATCCAAACAGTGTACAAAAAAGTGAGGAGAAACAAAAAAGAAAAATAAGTAAAGAAACAAAACAATAATTCACGAAATATGTACAAAAATATACACTCCGTCCAACTTAGCTTTCTCAACTTTCGCACAAACCAACTCTACTACAATCTACTCCAAACAAAGACCCTCCTTTTCGCATCAGCCAATCATGGCCTCAAATGTAAGAGTCCCTTTTTTACCCACACACATTTCAGCAGCATTTCTGCAAAATCATACTCATCCTCAATATTCAAAATATATCATTAATATGCAGACAATGCCCAAATATATAAAAATATAAATATACACCCCTCTGGTTATAAACAGGATGGTTTTTCCCTGATTCATCAGTAATGCGCATGCTCAGGGCCGGAAAACTATATATAAAAACCCGAGAACACTCAGGACCCTAATGCCCTGGTGATCACTGCATGAAAAGAGCTGTATCTGGATAAATAAACCAATAGGGAAGAGCAGAGTTGTTCAAAGGTGTAAAATGCAAATGGGGATTGAGGTGTGAAGGTCTCCTGACAAAATCCTTGAGTGGATTATTTGCCATGGCAACCAATGGCTGTACCATGGAAGGATTCCTCAGCGAAATACATCCGAATTGGTATCAATCCGGAAGTATCCTAGCTTGGTGGAATGTGATGTATACGGTCAGACTTACTTGTAGATACTTCCGAAAATCAGAGGTGTATAGGGGGGTTTCCTAGTACAGATACACCTCTTTTCATGCAGTGGATGACACCCATTGATGCAACCAATCACAGTGCCCGGAAGACCCCGGTAAGGAAATCAAAACCATGCCACATAATAAACAATAACCTCTTTTTAAACAAGACAGCGTGTGTATTATGTGGTTGTACCAACTGCAATAGATATGATGTATAACTGATGTATAAATGATGTATAAACATGTCTGTGTGTGTGTGTGTGTTTGTGTGTGTGTGTGTGTGCAGCCGTAAATTCGTAGCGCAGCTGTGTGCGTATTGCTGCTGACCGTGGTGAGCTCTTCATCACATCACCTCCTTTCTATCCAAGATTGCCAACATCACTCAACACTGGTAATCAGACAAATAATCGACTGACACATTCCTGGATCCCACTCTATGTTGTACCTGGAACGTGAAGGGTTATAAAGTTAAATACCATCTGGTAACTCTGGCATCGGTGTCCTTCATTGTGTTGATCCACGTCAGACCACGATGGTCTGTTTCCAGCATAAACTCCCTTCTCAGGAGGTAATAGCACAAACTTTCCAGGGCCCACTGAATTGCGAGGCCCACAAATAGTCCTTCAGGGCAGAAAAGGCCTTTTCACAGTCTTCCGTCCACTGTCCTTTGATGCTTTCGCTGTGAGGTTGGTGAGAGGTGCTGTAACAGTCGCAAAGTGAGGTATAAACCTTCTATACCACCCCACTAGCCCAAAAAATTACCTCACCTGCTTCTTTGTGATGGGTTTTGGGCTGTTTTTGATCGGCTCTATCTTGTTGATCTTCCCCTTTATGACTGCAAGCTGGCCAGACTCTGATGTTGCAAAGCAGGCCCAAAAACTTTATAGTTGGGATGATGTTTTCATACAGATGTGTGAAGACCAGTTTTCTAGTTTTGCCGTCGCACCTCACGGCGACGGTATGCAGTTGCTGTCTTTGACCACTGAGTGGCGCTATATAACTATAGACCGACGCGTCAGACCTTATTTCATTCTCTCAAGGATTAATGAGCCGCAGCTCCTTTAGAGCTGCATGTGTAGCGGATAAATCAATAAAATCAAGTGTAACATTGTACTTAAACGAATTCATAATAACAATACTAAAATTACAGTACAAATGTAGAATTAAATTTTATTAGTATCGAATTTAAGCAAAGTAAATGTTAACACATTAGTGAGCCTTTAGATTTTATCATGTGTAATTAGAAAGCCTACGCATGTACACTGTAAACCCTAATGCTCAAAGTAATTAAACACATTGAGTACTGTTTACCTAAATAATTATTTGAGTACAATTATTTCTTTGAGTAATTGTTTGAGTACTGTTTACCTAAATAATTGTTTGAGTACGTAAGTAACAATAACTTAAGTAAAACTTCCACCAGTGTAATCTCAGTGTAGAGCTCTTGTGGCGCAGTGGTTAAGTGTCTCACCTTCCATGCGGAAGACCCCCAGTTTGATTCCCGTGCAGGGTGGGTTGCAATATATATATTTTTATTTGTTCAACAAACTCAAAAATTTATGTTTCCAATTGTAAATAAACAGAACTATCATTAATTTAAAAAAAAAATTTAACTGATTACCTCAAATATTTGGCGTTTTGCCAACTTAATCGGGTTTACAGTGTAATCCAGCCCCGCTTGTGTTTTTGCGGTAGTATGGGAATGAAATGCAGTACAATGTTATGATCATAATTTTGTTTAATAAATAATGACCCCCGTTGCGCTGTACCACCGCTGGCAAAACCTTAGAAAATACAATCACAGTACTAAAATTATAGTAATACATATAGCCGTTTGTTATTTGCATCAAATTTAAGCAAAGTAAAAGTATACTTTTCACGGCGCGCGCCTGTGATGGGCGTGCGCCCAAATCAATATCGCTCCTCACTCATTCCGAAGCTCACTAGGTAGGCGGCCTAGGTGCACACTGCAGGTATGCGAAGAAGCGGGGCCACCTAACTAGGCACAACTGGTGAACTATCGGCGCTAATGATCCTGAGCTTCTCTCCGCGCTTTGAAATATAGCTGGGAGTGTTTCTCGGGGTCTGTTGGGGGAAACTGGACTTTAAAAAGCATCTCGCTGTGGAGTTTACTAAGGAGAGTGGCACGCGAGCGGGGTGATGTGACGTGCCCCAGAGACTTTAAAAAGGTGAATGCCGCCTTTGATCTCTACGAGAGGACAGCGTGTGAACAAGCCTTATAAGACTCCACTTTTATTTAAGTGCACTCACAATGACCTTTTCGTTCGTTTTCATTGAAACCCTTATGATTTTTTAAATGATGAAAGTAAACATGGTGCACTAACTTGAGCGTATTCAATTATTTAGGTTAACAGTACTCAATGTGTTTAATTACTTTGAGCATTAAGGTTTACAGTGTAGTGTACTTGTTTTAATGTTCAACTTCAATGTTTTTTTTTTTACTCATTACACTATTGTACAGCAAATATCAATAGCTCTGATTAAGATTTTTCATGCTTGTTGTATAAAATATACAGATGTGGAAATTACCATTACTGTAGTATTTCTTCGATACAGCATATTGTTTTGACTTTTTTATGACTTAATTATTTAAAAAAAACAAAAAAACGAGATGACGGAAAATGTCACTTTGCGCCACCTGGCGGTCATTTCACGACTTGCCTTGAAATGCAACTGATTTATTTTGGCCGCTGTCGTTTTGTCGCGGCGGTGAGCGTGACGGTAATAGACGTTCTCCTCTTCACACATCTGTATTTTTATTATTATTTTGCAATATTTTCTGTGATTTGAAAAATCTGAATATCTCCAAATATAACCTACAATTTTTTTATAAACAGTTTTGACAGTGAAAATGATCAGCCACCTGATCAGTTTGATAGACAGCAAATGCAAACAAGCAGGCAAGATATAGACAGCCCATCACTGTTTCATGGAAAACACAGACTGATAATGACAATCTGTGATTCCTGCCTGCATGGGAACCTGGACCACAACTGGGGTCTGGATTCGGGATGGATCTCTTGTATTTTTAAAGTGGATGGACACACAATAAGTATCTGTCTCCACCTGTGACTGTGTACAACCAGCACATGGACTGACCTCGGGTGCCAGGTGTGTTGCACTGCTGGTCACATGTTCATTGTAAAGAAGTGCAGGGTAAAGAGCACAAAAACAGCATGGAAATGAAAAGTATGTAATGTTCACTTATGTCTTCATTTGAACAGGAACTGTTTTTCGAGAGTGGCACAAGGATATATGACTGTGTATAGGGTGTAAGAGCTGGCCAGCTTTTACACACCTAACAGCCTTTTTTTTTATAGTGCATTGTTCCTGTTTTCACTGTTTTACTCTGAATGTCAGTTTGCCTGCCCATATTTATGCCATAAATGTGCCTTCTGTGTATAAGATCATCCCTCTCCACTCAATCCTGGACATTTTCTTTGCACTATGTAAGCGAGCAAAGTATGTATAGGGTGTAAGAGTGAGTTATTTTGCCTGTCGGTTAACTATATTTTAAATAAATTACAAATAAAAACATATATTTAAATTATTTTCTTGTAGCACTTCCCTATGTCACATACCTGACTGAAAAGTTCAATTATGCAGCTCATTATGCAGGTCTTTGTCTTCTCTGGTGTGAATTACAGCATTATTCATGATCATTCATGCTTCCTCACCTATGGCCTTTCTAAACAAAAAGTGTCTTAGAAAATTTTAATGCATATATTTTTCTTGTACACAATTGTTATGAATGTGGTTTGAATGAATTAATAGTGGATCTACAGTCAATAAGGGGCGCCTGTGAGCTCATGCAAGCGGAAGGAGCCATTGCCGTCCCCAATGGTGCGTGAGCGAGCAGTCCGAAAAGATGCAGTCGGCTGGCGTCACATGGTGCGGAGGAAACACGTGATAGTCCTTGGCCCTCCCGACTGAGTGGTAGGAGTAGCCTTAATATGGGAGCCCCCTAGTGACGGGGAGGAATTGGATACAACTAAATTAGGGAGAAAATAGGGGAACCCCCCTGGTATAAACTTGTGCACAGGCACGTCAAGTCATGGATACTGCCTAAAAGCACAGTGAAGTCTATTATTAAGAAGCATTTGGTATAACACAGACCCTGCCTGGATCAGGAACCAAACTTGATGAAAGCGCCAGAAGGAAACTGGTCAGAGAGGATACCAAGAGACCTATAGCAACTCTGAAGCAGTTGCAGGAATTTGTGACAAAGAGTGGACATTGTTTGCACGTGACAACAATGTCACAAATTTTCCACAAATGTGGCTTGTATGGAGGGTTACAAGGAAAATAAAGACTAAAATTTAATCATTTGGCCACACCACCAAACAATATGTCTGGAACAAGTCTAATACAGCTCACCGTCCAAATAACACCATTCCTACAGTAAAGCACATAGGTGGTAATATTATGTCATGGAGTTGTTTTCTGCAGCAGGGACTCAAGCACTTGTCAGGATTAAAGAAAAATAGGTGGGGGTAAAATACCATCAAATTCTTGAGGAAAATCTTCTGGCCTCTGACAGAACGTTGTCAACGGAAAGAAGGTTTACCTTCCAACATGACAATGACCTAAAGCACACAGCAAAACTGACCACCCAGTGGTTGAAGCAAGGAAAGGTGAATGTCCTTGCATGGCCAAGTCAGAGCCCAGATCCATAAAAAATCTGTGGAATGACGACTTTAGTCCACAAACGGGCACCATCAAATTGAATTCAGTTCTGCAAATAACAGTGGGCACATATTGCAAAATCTAGGTGTGCAAAGCTTTGTGTGCCATCGAGAAGGTGATTAGCTTCACCTGACTGAGTTTACAAGTAATTTTTAGGAGTTTGTGATCCTTTTCCAAATTAATGATTCAGTTTTTTTTTCAATGTTTTTCTCACATGTTGGTGTTATAACTTTCACTTGGATGTAAAAAAAAAATTGCACTTGTAAATACAGCTAGAAAAAAACAAAAAAATTTCTGTCTTCATTTCAGACTGCAAAGCAACAAAATGTTGTTGTTGTTTTTTTTTTGGGGGGGGGGGGGTATTTTAAGGCGGAGATTCTTTTCTATATCTGCTGTATTTTAGAATGACCTTTTATGAGCTCTTATGTAACATAATAAATTAAAAATATCCTGCATAGTTTTAATGTGAATTGTAAGTTGAGAAGGACAATGTAGTAATTGCCTCATAGTTATATGACAATGTACTGTACTTAATAAGTCTCAAGAGTATATGCTGTACATACCTTTAAAGGAAATTCTACTGCTACCTGAAGTACACCGACTCTGGAGTGCCACATAAAGTTGAATACTTGAAAGGTGTGACCTCTGGGTTCTCACTTAGCCCCGGGTACAAAACAGGCAAGCCCATACATTTTTCACATTTTGATTTGTGGGTCCTGGTGTGATATTTAACAACAAAGCTTCTATGTTAATGAAACATCTCAATGAATTAAAATAAGATTTTTATAATTAAAATTTTTGTTTCCTCAGATGCCTGTCTGTCGTCTGTATTTCAGGATGTAGATTTCACAGGATCGGACTATCTCCAGTTGACTGTAAATACTTTTGATGACTGCCAGAAGCAATGCACCAGAGATCCAGACTGCAAGTTTTTTTCATTCACAACAGAGACTTTCCCAGATGCAAATAAAAGGTTAAATTACACATTGATATCAAATGACTGTCATATTCAAAGCTGGTGAACTAAGTGCAAAACATCTAAATTAAGCATGTATCTAAAATTGTGTTGCGCAGGTGCATATCTTGATCTTTATTTATGTTAACCAAAGTTGAATTTTAGATTGAATTTTGTTGTTACAGCAAATAGTACAGTTCCTGAATATTATACAAGTTGTGGCCTGAGTGTGAGTGGCCTAAGATTTATTTAGTTAATTATTAGGTTAAGATTTCATGGAACTACTTTAGTCAGTTAGTTAAACGAAAAGAAAAAAAAATTGTTAAAACATGCACTGTTTAGAGAAAAATGGTAAGGAGCCACTTGGGAGATGATACAGTCAGCTTGTCTTAGTGAGCTGACTCAGAGAAACAAGTTAAAATTCCTACTAATAAGATACTGAATAGATCAGTAAGTACAAAGTACAAAAAAAATAATTACGGTATAAAAATAGTGGTTCAACATTAAACATGAAATATTTTTTGTGACTGATTATGTACACTGCTACATAACACATAACTACACTACTACGTAACATAGTTGATAGTTAACACAGTTGACAGTTTCCTTATTTTCTTTTACCTATAATTTCAGTGGACTTGCCTAGATGTCTAGTACTCATTTTCATGAACAGTTTAACTTCATATTTAAAGAAATAAACAATCAACTGAATCAAAAAATCTGCAAAACATAACAGTGTATGTAACATAGTTGATCAATTATCAATGACGATAATAGATTTTAGATTTAATATTTGCAAAAATGAGAGAGCACTTACCAAAGTGTTTTGTGTTTGTGTATCCCATAGGAAAGAATGATATCATTTAATGCTGCTCACTTGGCATTTAAATTGAGAAAATCTATTTAAACAAAGCGTTTATGTATTTAGACTTTTGTCTTTATAAATAAAAAATACAGTCATTAGTGATTTTTATTCATAATTGAAACCAAGAAACCTCAACTGCAAAAGTGAACAGGCAAAAATGGTCAATCGGCAACATTATGACAATTTTAAAGAAAAGTAAAGCATAGGAAGCACATAATGTACATGTGTCATCATAGCATGCTTTCCATTCATAGGTACATACACACGTGGACAAAATTGTTGGTACCCTTCGGTCAATGAAAGAAAAACTCAATGGTCACAGAAATAACTTTAATCTGACAAAAGTAATAATAAATAAGAATTCTATGAATGTTAACCAATGAAAGTCAGACATTGCTTTTCAACCATGCTCCAACAGAATTATAAAAAAAATTAACTCATGGAACAGGCCTGGACAAAAATTATGGTACCCCTAACTTAATAGTTTGTTGCACAACCTTTTGAGGCAATCACTGCAATCAAACGATTCCTGTAACTGTCAATGAGACTTCTGCACCTCTCTGCAGGTATTTTGGCCCACTCCTCATGAGCAAGCTGCTCCAGTTGTTTCCGGTTTGAAGGGGGCCTTTTCCAGACAGCATGTTTCAGCTCCTTCCAAAGATGCTCAATAGGATTGAGGTCAGGGCTCATAGAAGGCCACTTTAGAATAGTCCAATGTTTTCCTCTTAGCCATTCTTGGGTGTTTTTAGCTGTGTGTTTTGGGTCATTGTCCTGTTGCAAGACCCATGACCTGCGACTGAGACCCAGCTTTCTGACACTGGCCAGCACATTTCTCTCTAGAATCCCTTGATAGTCTTGAGATTTCATTGTACCCTGCACAGATTCAAGACACCCTGTGCCAGATGCAGCAAAGCAGCCCCAGAACATAACAGAGCCTCCTCCATGTTTCACAGTAGGGACAGTGTGCTTTTCTTGATACTGTATGCTTAATTTTTCCGTCTGTGAACATAGAGCTGATGTGCCTTGGCAAAAAATTCCATTTTTGTCTCATCTGTCCATAGGACATTCTCCCAGAAGCTTTGTGGCTTGTCAACATGTAGTTTGGCATATTCCAGCCTGGCTTTTTTCTGATTTGTTTTCAACAATGGTGTCCTCCTTGGTCGTCTCCCATGTAGTCCACTTTGGCTGAAACAACGACGGATGGTGCGATCTGACACTGATGTTCCTTGAGCATGAAGTTCACCTTGGATCTCTTTAGAAGTCTTTCTGGGCTCTTTTGTTACCATTTGGATTATCCGTCTCTTTGATTTGTCATCAATTTTCCTCCTGCAGCCACGTCCAGGGAGGTTGGCTACAGTCCCATGGATCTTAAATTTCTGAATAATATGTGCAACTGTAGTCACAGGAACATCTAGCTGCTTGGAAATGGTCTTATAGCCTTTACCTTTGACATGCTTGTCTATAATTTTCTTTTGAATCTCCTGAGACAACTCTTTCCTTCGCTTCCTCTGGTCCATGTTGAGTGTGGTACATACCATGTCACCAAACAACCCAGTGACTACCTGGAGCCCTATATATAGGCCCACTGACTGATTACAAGATTGTAGACACCTGTGATGCTAATTAGTGGACACACCTTGAATTAACATGTCCCTTTGGTCACATTATTTTCAGTATTTTCTAGGGGTACCATCATTTTTGTCCAGGCCTGTTCCATGAGTTTATTCTTTTAAATAATTCTGTTGAAGCATGGTTGAAAAGCAATGTCTGACTTTCATTGGTTAACATTCATAGAATTTTAAAAAAATATTACTTTTGTCAGATTAAAGTTATTTATGTGACCATTGTCAGTTTTTCTTTCAATGACCGAAGGGTACCAACAATTTTGTCCACGTGTGTAAATATACTTATCATCAACAGACATGGAATGTATGGCAAAATATAGAAATATTCATAATTGCAAGTAGACATCACTTTTGTATTTTTATAAGTTAAAATCACTGATGTCTGTGCAGGAAACGCTGCTTTCTAAAGTATAGCTGGAACGTCCCAATACCATCAGAAATCCGTAAAACACCCGGTGTTACATCAGGTTTTTCAGATTCATTGTACAAGGCTAAGGGAACTAAAAAAGGTAAATAATTTCTCTAATGGTAATTGTTGGCATATGATTATAATCATAGTTTGAATTAGCATCAGAACTTATAATAATAATAATAATAATAATAATAATAGTAATAGTAATAATAATCTTTTCTCCAGAATGTAAGGAGGAGATCTTTCCCAATACAGACTACCCAGGAAATGACTTTGAGGATGTTCCTGCTGCTTCACCTGAACACTGTCAGTTCCTGTGTAGCACACATCCCCACTGCACCCATTTTTCATTTCCAACTTCCTGGTTAGTGGCAAACAAATTTGTGTGTGTGTGTGTGCGTGCAATGTCTGCGTGAGCGTGCGTGCGTGCATGTGTGAATTTGATCTGATCTTTATCTAAGTCAAGTTTATTCAAAGCTGGTGAACTAAGTGCAAAACATCTAAATTAAGCATGTATCTAAACATGTGTTGCGCAGGTGCATATCTTGATCTTTATTTATGTTAACCAAAGTTGAATTTCTCCAGAAATTCAATATAATGTCCCTAAAATAATAACACAAAAAAATTTTTGATCTTTCATGGTTTTATTGAGAACAACCATAAAAAACCATCATAGTAATGTGGCAAATGTATGTGAATCCTCGAGGTAATGACCTCAAAAAAAAAAAAAGACAAAAAAAAAAAAAGAAAAACAAAAGCTCTAATTAGAGTCAGGTGTTAGCATACCTGAAGTCGTGTTCAGAAAATGAGTTTGGGCCCCGAGTGGCGCAGTGGTAAAGTGCTCGCCCTATCATTCGAAGATTGCAAGTTGGATTCCCGGGTGATGCTGTAACCTCTTGCAGCCGGAGGCCTAGAGAGCTGATTGGCCAAGCTTTCTCAGAAGGGAGGGATGAGAGGTATTTAGTGCTCCCACATTAATTACGGCTCTACAGACAATCAGGGGCGTCTGTGAGCTCACACAAGCGGAAGGAGCGGATAGCGCTGTCCTCCGACTGTGTTACACCACTCCCAACGGTGCATGAGCGAGCAGTTTGAAAAGAGGCAGTCAGCTGGCGTCACATGGTTCGGAGGAAACATGTGATAGTCTTCGGCCCTCCTGACGGAGTGGTAGTAGTAGCCTTAATGTGGGAGCTCCCTAGTGACGGGGAGGATTTGGACATGACTAAATTAGGGGGGGAAAAAAGAGTTTGGAGGTGTGGACTAGAGCTACTTTGACTGATAAAAACCACAGGTTCCTCCATACAAAAAGAATACTTGTGTTTACGTGAGCCATGTCTCACCAAAAAAACTTTCAGAGGATCTATGATCAAGAATAGTTGATTTATATAAAGTTGGGCAGTTAGTCAAATAATCTACAAATGAATACACGTTGGGGTTGTGGCTAATCTGCCAAGAAGTGGACACAAAGTCAAAATGACCGCAAGAGCACAACGAAGACTCATCAATAACGTAAAGAAACAACCCAGAGTGAGAGCCAAAGATTTGAGGGCATCATCAGAACTGGTTAACATCTGTGTTCATGAGTCTACAGTACATAAAACTTGGAACAAGCAAGGTATCCATGGCAGGACACCACAAAAGAAGGTGATTACTAAAAAACATTGCATGCCACATGATTTGGGTCTGCTTTCATTTGGAAATCAAGGTCCCAGAGTCTGAAGGAAGAGAGGACAGGCTCAAGAATGCTTGAGGTCCAGTGTTTGTACAGTCAGTGGTGGTTTGGTGAGCCATGTCATCTGCTGCTGTTGGTCCACCGTGTTTTATCAGGTCCAAGGTCAGCGCAGCCATCTACCAGAATGTTTTAGAGCACTTCATGCTTCCCTCTGATGGCCAGCTTTATTGAGATGCTGATTCCATTTTCCAGCAGGACTTGGCACCTCACCAAGTTGGCACCTCATAAAGTTGTCCAAAATGTCGGTACGCTGAAGCATTAAAAGTTCCTTTCACTGGAACTAAGGGGATGAACCCAACTCCTGAAAAACAATCACATCATAATTCGCCCTCCACCAAACTTTGCACTTGGCACAATGAAATCAGACAAGTATCGTTTTCCTAGCAACCACTAACCCTCTGCAGCAAACTCCCTCTCAGGATCCACTGACCCCATTGTGTGATTTTACGTGGCCTACCACTTTGTGGCTGAGTTGCTGTCATCCCAATCACTTCCACTTCGTTATAATACCAGTTGACTGTGGAATTTGTGTAGTAGCAAGAAAATTTCACAACTGGACTTATTGCACAGGTGGCATCCTATCATGGTACACGCTGGAATTCACTGAGCTCCCGAGAGAAACCCATTCTTTCACAAATGTTTGTAGAAGGGTTCTCGTGCCTGTGTACCTGTAACCATGGCTGGCAAGCTGTATTTGTGTGTGTGTGTGTGTGTGTATATATATATATATATATATATATATATATATATATATATATATATACACAGTCGTGGCCAAAAGTTTTGAGAATGACACAAATATTAGTTTTCACAAAGTTTGCTGCTAAACTGCTTTTAGATCTTTGTTTCAGTTGTTTCTGTGATGTACTGAAATATAATTACTAGCACTTCATACATTTCAAAGGCTTTTATCGACAATTACATGACATTTATGCAAAGAGTCAGTATTTTCAGTGTTGGCCCTTCTTTTTCAGGACCTCTGCAATTCGACTGGGCTGCTCTCAATCAACTTCTGGGCCAAATCCTGACAGATAGCAACCCATTCTTTCATAATCACTTCTTGGTTTTTGTCAGAATTAGTGGGTTTTTGTTTGTCTTGGCACAGTGCTCCATCGTGCTGGAAAATGCATTGTTCTTCACCAAACTGTTGTTGGATTGTTGGTGAGTGAATTGTGAGTGAGCCCTTCCTTGGATGAGAAGCAACCCCCGACATGAATGGTTTCAGGATGATTTACTGTTGGCATGACACAGGACTGATGGTAGCGCTCATCTTTTCTTCTCCGGACAAGCCTTTTTCTAGATGCCCCAAACAATCGGTAAGAGGCTTCATCCGAGAATATGACTTTGCCCCAGTCCTCAGCAGTCCATTCGCCATACTTTTTGCAGAAGATCAATCTGTCCCTGATGTTTTTTTTGGAGAGAAGTGGCTTCTTTGCCGCCCTTCTTGATACCAGGCCATCTTCCAAAAGTCTTCGCCTCACTGTGCGTGCAGATGCGCTCACACCTGCCTGCTGCCATTCCTGAGCAAGCTCTGCACTGGTGGCACTCCGATCCCGCAACTGAATCCTCTTTAGGAGACGATTCTGACGCTTGCTGGACTTTCTTGGATGGCCTGAAGCCTTCTTAACAAGAATTGAACCTCTTTCCTTGAAGTTCTTGATGATCCTATAAATTATTGATTTAGGTGCAATCTGCCACAATATCCTTGCCTGTGAAGCTATTTTTATGCAACGCAATGATGGCCGCACACGTTTCTTTGCAGGTCACCATGAAAGAACAATGATTTCAAGCATCACCCTCCTGTTAACATGTCAAGTCTTCCATTCTAACCCAATCAGCCTGACATAATGATCTCCAGCCTTGTGCTCGTCAACATTCTCACCTGAGTTAACACGACGATTACTGAAATGATCTCAGCAGGTCCTTTAATGATGGCAATGAAATGCAGTGGAAAGTTTTTTTCGGGATTAAATTAATTTTCATGGCAAAGAAGGACTATGCAAATCATCTGATCACTCTTCCTAACATTCTGGAGTATATGCAAATTGCTATTATTAAAACTTAAGCAGCAACTCTTCCAATTTCCAATATTTATGTAATTCTCAAAACTTTTGGCCACGACTGTATATACAGTGGAACCCTGGATTATGAGCATAATTCGGTCCGGAAGCGAGCTCATATTCCAAAACACTCGTAAACCGAATTGAATTGTCCCATAAGAATGAATGAAAACACAAATTATTTACTCAACTTTACCTGCACTTTACCTTCGAAAAGAATTGCGACAGAGCAGAGTTTCTGTGTAGAACAGTAAACTAATGGCTCAGTTGTCATCATGTGACACTCGGCGTCAAAACAAGAAGCGCATGCGTGATACTTGATACTCGGTACTCGTAAACCAAAACTTGCTAATTGTAAGTCAAAATTTATTAAAAATCATTGCTCTTCTTGCGGAACACAAGCAAACCGCGTTACTCGCAATCTGAGGTAATGAAGTTTCATGTATCACGCATGCACTTCTTGTTTTGACGCCGAGCGTGGCATTCCTCCCCTGCTGGGTCTTAGTGCTCGTCTCTTACTGGTATAATCAACGTCTCCCTCTCTGTTTCAGTGTGTCGTTAGTCCTGTGTGTGCGCGCGCATAATTTGACATCGTGCCCCACATACAAACACACACCCCTCTGTGGGCTGTGAAACGAATAATTTGAGTTTTCATTATTTCTTATGGGAAAATTTGTTTTATGAGTGTTTTGGAATACGAGCTCACTTCCGGAATGAATTATGCTCGTTATCCAAGGTTCCACTGGATTAGTAAATACATATTACATATAGTAATATTTATTTATTTTACACGCACACACCTCACCATCAATGGTCGTATAATAAATATATGTATTTATATATAATATATGAATTATGTATTATACTTTATATAAAACGTTCCATAAGGGCTGGTGGGTGAGTAAAAATAACAAAGATTGTACTGAATAAAAAAAGAATGGAGCCTGAAAAATGACCAGCACCTTGAACTCCAATTAATGTGTTAAATTTTGTCTTTTACTAAAACAACAAAATGTCTGTTAGCTGGATAAGATCTAAATCATGTGTGTGGGTGTGCCATGTCTTGTATTAAGAGACTGTCCAGGGTGTATCCTGCGTCATACTCAAAGCTTTCCGTGACTTTGAACAGGATAAGCAGTATAGAAAAGGAATGACTGAATAAATATTTTAAAACTATTTTCTCCACAGGTATCAACCGCGATGCTTTCTGAAGTATAAGCAAGATGTAAGCCAGCTGGTCCCTGTTACAACAAATATTGTTTCTTCTGGATTTCCCACACGAAACTGCGAGCCCTCAAATGGTTTTATTACTGTATTTTTCTCTACTTGAGCATGCTAATATCATGTAAGATTTATATGATTTAAAACAATTTATTTTTGTTTTATGTCTTTTTTAATTGATCTTTATTTTTCTACTAGTCTGGGCAACAAAACGCTATACAGGTGTGGACTTCTTTGGCTATGATAACCGTTACTTTCAAACAGCCACAGTTGAAACCTGTAGAGAAATGTGCACAGCAGACCCATACTGCCAATTTTACACTTATGTATTTGAATTTGAATTTGATGTTCTGCCACCTTTCCATGATAGGAGCTCACGGTAAATAAAAACTACCTGTATTGTAGTGTGATTTTATAAGGCTCAGTTGAAAACAATAACCTGATTGGGTATCACAAGATGAATTTGAATTATAAGAAAAATCTTTATATTTGCTACTAAATTAGAAGGGGAAAAGTATATATCTATTTGTGAAACTTTTGTTCTGTTTGTAAAAATGTATTTTAAGTTTTTTTTTTTATTCCATGTATAGATGCCAGCTGAAGCAGGTCATGATTTTGCCCAGACCTGAGAAGGTGGTGTATATGCCTGGTATGGTATCCGGTTTCTCTCTTAGGAACTGCAATACCGCTGAAGATGAATCTACTGTCCACCCCAGTTTGTTGGACTTAAGTGGTACGAATCATGGACCAATAGATTTAGATAAATTATCGAACTAT
The DNA here is from genome assembly GCA_013621035.1 of Clarias magur. Classification (NCBI taxonomy): domain Eukaryota; kingdom Metazoa; phylum Chordata; class Actinopteri; order Siluriformes; family Clariidae; genus Clarias; species Clarias magur. The sequence continues at coordinate 975,005 of QNUK01000116.1, read as the reverse complement.
CTGACTTTAACATTTTAAGCTTTGTTAACACGCTACACTAGACAATGAACACTGCTACTGTAAGTTAAAATGTCCCATTTTACTGGATGTTCCAAATACAGCTAATTTCACTTAAAAAAAAATTTTTTTCTTTAGGAACTACACCCTGTGGAAAATCTGGTAATTTTTTAAACATTTTTAAGATTGTTGGAGGTTCTGATGCCGCAACAGGTGAATGGCCCTGGCAGATTAGCCTGCAAAGTGGATTACATCACATCTGTGGTGGTTCCATCATCTCCAGTAGATGGATTCTGACTGCAGCACACTGTCTATCTACGTAAATACTACAGAAATTCATATTTACTTGGGTATAGACTTTATTTGACTTAGATGCAACTGAAATATTCTTATTTCAGTCTAAGAAAAAAAAAACCCTATACTTTTTCAAGTCTATTGTGTATCATGTATGAATAACATTATGATAATGTAGTCACATTGTAATAATTACTAACAAGGAATCTTTACACAATAAAATGTAGGCAAGACATACATTTTTCTGTTCGGGCTGGAATTACTAAGCTATCAGAAGCTGGTACAAAGTATGAGCTAGAAATCATCATTGTACATCCTAACTACAATAAAACCAGTGGAGAAAATGATATTGCTCTGATAAAACTCAAGAAACCGATCACATTCAACAGTAAGTGAATTTAATATAATCTGTATAATATACAGCACTAATACATTTTAGAATCATTCAGTCATCATTTGGTTTATGATTATTTAAAAAGTTCGAATATTATAATGTACACAATCCTGCTTTACCTGGGATTACCAGATGTTGTTCGACCAGTCTGTCTGACCGAAGCAGTAAAGGAAGCTGAATTTCTCCGGGGGAAAAAATGCACTGTGACTGGATGGGGAAGGCTTAGTACAGGTATCTTGAAAGCAATATATAGTACCCTTGTGCACAGAATCTGCACGACTGTGTCCTTACCGTCCTGTATGTTGTAGGGTCATTCCCAGATACACTGCAGAAAGCCCAGGTTCCTCTCATAAGTTCAGATGTGTGTGCAGGAATATTGCGAGAAGAAGACATGACGCGTACCAAAGTTTTTCCCTCTAATTTGTGTGCTGGGTATCCAGAGGGTAAAATAGATTCCTGTGATGTAAGTTTTGTCTTAAATACACACTATACAGTATTTGTGGCTTGTATAAAAATACAGTAACTAAATATAAAGTACAAACTCAAAACAAATATTAACCCAAGGTTAAATCTTATTTGAGGACCCTGGAGATGTAAGGTGCTAATGCTACCTCCTACCTCCAACTTTGGACTTCATGTTACAATTTTGCATGAACCAGATGCATTAAATGCAACAGTTTATGCAGTAAATCTAAATATAAATATTGCACATAAATTATATATGCCCATTATATTATACCCATGAACAAATTGAACAAGCTAATGCCAACCCACAATTATCAGTGACTGCTTAATAGACTTTATTCACTGCTGTTGATATCAAATTCACATTACAGTTTATATGTCACATAAAACCATACACTGTATGATATGCAGTGAAATGTTTATAAAACTGCCCATGACCTTAAAAGAAAGATTTCACTACAGTGAAATAAATTGTACTAGAGAGAACAATTAAACTAAAATTATATATATATATATATATATATATATATATATATATATATATATAATATACTAACAAAATAGCAATATTTTTTCCTCACAGACCTTTAAATCTTGAAAATTAACTATTAGATGCTCGGATGTTTTATTACTGAAAAACAAAAACACACCCAAATTCATTCTTATGTTAGATTTTGTTCTTCAAAAATTTATTCTTTTCATGTTGTAAAAAAAAAAAAAAAAAAAAAGATGTATATGTGTGTGTGATGCATTAAGCATAACTGCTGCTCGGCTGTTTTCTCTGACTGGCAGGGGGATTCTGGAGGTCCACTGGTGTGTCAAGCTGAAAGCACCTGGTACCTAGCAGGATTAACCAGCTGGGGATTGGGCTGTGCAAAGCCAAACAAACCCGGCGTGTACACTCGTGTTTCCTACTATGTACCCTGGATTAGGAGTGTGATAAGAAATGGTAAGGAATGCCTTACTCCAGAAACAGTTATATAACAACCATTATGTTCACGTTCACAGGCAGACATTATCTAGGTGAAGTCACAGTACTTAGTTGTTGTTGTTGTGATGATGTGATTGGATATCTGAGGGTAAGAAATCCTGTTTTAGTCAAATGCAGTATAGGTAGTCCCTGACTTATGAACATTCAAGTTACTAATTTCCGCAGAAACGAACAGACGGTTTTATGAACATTCGTAGATGCGAAAAAAATCATGGAAGAAGCTCACATGTATCGTACAAAAAATAGATACTACAGTACACCAGATACAATTATATACTTTGTGTGTGTGTGTAAGTGAATGTATAAAATGTCCAAAATCCAGTATACTGTACAGTATGTGTGTGTGTGCATGTGGTTTTAAGGAGTCATTCTGGGAGCACTATGAGAGAAAGTGGCTGTCCTGTAAAGCTGTCCTGATGGTGAATAATCCTAATTTGGGAAAATCCTAAAAATTGTTTTTTAAGAAAACAGAGTTCACAGTCCAATACAGTGGAAAACAGCTCCAAGACAAAATGGCATCAGGGATTCCCCTCCCAATATAAAAGCGCAGAGACACAGTTACATTTGATGTTTGGGATTTATTTCCTTACACGTAGTTACTGCTTTTGGCCACACGATGGCAGTGTTGGCAAAGGGCAGAGATTTAGTGAAGTGGATTGATAAGCTTTACATTGTACAGTATATTCGTATCAAAACCGTATAAGACTCACTTTGTCGAACTTAAGAACAAATCCGACTTACGAATGTGTTCCCTCGTTTGTAAATCAGGGACTGTAACGATTGGATATCTGAGGGTAAGAAATCCTGTTTTAGTCAAATGCAGTATAGGTAGTCCCTGACTTATGAACATTCAAGTTACTAATTTCCGCAGAAACGAACAGACGGTTTTATGAACATTCGTAGATGCGAAAAAAATCATGGAAGAAGCTCACATGTATCGTACAAAAAATAGATAGATATTCGTATCAAAACCGTATAAGACTCACTTTGTCGAACTTAAGAACAAATCCGACTTACGAATGTGTTCCCTCGTTTGTAAATCAGGGACTGTAACGATTGGATATCTGAGGGTAAGAAATCCTGTTTTAGTCAAATGCAGTATAGGTAGTCCCTGACTTATGAACATTCAAGTTACTAATTTCCGCAGAAACGAACAGACGGTTTTATGAACATTCGTAGATGCGAAAAAAATCATGGAAGAAGCTCACATGTATCGTACAAAAAATAGATACTACAGTACACCAGATACAATTATATACTTTGTGTGTGTGTGTAAGTGAATGTATAAAATGTCCAAAATCCAGTATACTGTACAGTATGTGTGTGTGTGCATGTGGTTTTAAGGAGTCATTCTGGGAGCACTATGAGAGAAAGTGGCTGTCCTGTAAAGCTGTCCTGATGGTGAATAATCCTAATTTGGGAAAATCCTAAAAATTGTTTTTTAAGAAAACAGAGTTCACAGTCCAATACAGTGGAAAACAGCTCCAAGACAAAATGGCATCAGGGATTCCCCTCCCAATATAAAAGCGCAGAGACACAGTTACATTTGATGTTTGGGAATTATTTCCTTACACGTAGTTACTGCTTTTGGCCACACGATGGTAGTGTTGGCAAAGGGCAGAGATTTAGTGAAGTGGATTGATAAGCTTTACATTGTACAGTATATTCGTATCAAAACCGTATAAGACTCACTTTGTCGAACTTAAGAACAAATCCGACTTACGAATGTGTTCCCTCGTTTGTAAATCAGGGACTACTTGTATTACTTATTAAATGGACGCCCCCAGACACGCATACGTATTTGTCATGCCATCCTGTAAATATTCTGGGATCTTTCTATTATGTTTTTTTTATTTTTATCTTTGCCTAAGGTTTTTGCTGAAAACGTCTCTCTCTCTCACACACACACGCACAGAGACTTTAAAAAAAAAAAATTTTTTTATACAAATGAATACATTTTCAATTAGTATGAAGTTTATAATCTACAAACCACTTGAGGGTGTAAGCAATGCCTTTTCATTGATGAAATATAAAAATGTAAAAGTGCATTTGAAATATAACTCTAATGTGATCAAATTAGTTTAAAACTAAATTGTGTTTAGATGTTTAGTTTAGTTTAGTTTGCAAGAGCAAGAATGAATGGAACGTTAACATGAGAAATACAAAACAATATGGTTTGATGTGCATACAGTTTAGGCACTGGGCAGCTGATATGTCTGGAATATCCTAAACATCTCTAAAACATGATCAGAGGATGAGGATTCACATCAAAACACCAAACTGGCTGACATTCCTGCAAAGATAAATGCGTAATACGAGTTATTCTTACCCTTTATAGGAATTAAAACCTGACAAGGGCACCTTTTAATTATTCAAAGTGATAATAATAAAAATGAAATAAAATAAATGTTGGGAATTCATTGTTAAGTGTTGTTGACTTTATTCTGCTTTCTCTCAACACAGTTGGGTTACTAACACATTCTTTCATCCAAGAGGTCAAAGGTAACTCTCAACGTTAGTGCTTCCCTGTTAGGAATATATTCTGATATACACTCACCTAAAGGATTATTAGGAACACCATACTAATACAGTGTTTGACCCCCTTTCGCCTTCAGAACTGCCTTAATTCTATGTGGTATTGATTCAACAAGGTGCTGAAAGCATTCTTTAGAAACGTTGGCCCATAGGATAGCATCTTGCAGTTGATGGAGATTTGTGGGATGCACATCCAGGGCACAAAGCTCCCGTTCCACACATCCAAAAGATGCTCTATTGGGTTGAGATCGGGTGACTGTGGGGGCCATTTTAGTACAGTGAACTCATTGTCATGTTCAAGAAACCAATTTGAAATGATTCGAGCTTTGTGACATGGTGCATTATCCTGCTGGAAGTAGCCATCAGAGGATGGGTACATGGTGGTCATAAAGGGATGGACATGGTCAGAAACAATGCTCAGGTAGGCCGTAGCATTTAAACGATGCCCAATTGGCACTAAGGGGCCTAAAGTGTGCCAAGAAAAGATCCCCCACACCATTACACCACCATCACCAGCCTGCACAGTGGTAACAAGAAATGATGGATCCATGTTCTCATTCTGTTTACGCCAAATTCTGACTCTACCATTTGAATATCTCAACAGAAATCGAGACTCATCAGTCCAGGCAACATTTTTCCAGTCTTCAACTGTCTAATTTTGGTGAGCTTGTGCAAATTGTAGCCTCTTTTTCCTATTTGTAGTGGAGATGAGTGGTACAGTATCTTCTGCTGTTGTAGCCCATCCGCCTCAAGGTTGTGCGTGTTGTGGCTTCACAAATGCTTTGCTGCATACCTCGGTTGTAACGAGCGGCTATTTCAGCCAAAGTTGCTTTTCTATCAGCTTGAATCAGTCGGCCCATTCTCCTCTGACCTCTAGCATCAACAAGGCGTTTTCGCCCACAGGACTGCCGCATACTGGATGTTTTTCCCTTTTCACACCATTCTTTGTAAACCCTAGAAATGGTTGTGCGTGAAAATCCCAGTAACTGAGCAGATTGTGAAATACTCAGACCGGCCCGTCTGGCACCAACAACCATGCCACGCTCAGAATTGCTTAAATCACCTTTCTTTCCCATTCTGACATTCAGTTTGGAGTTCAGGAGATTGTCTTGACCAGGACCACACCCCTGAATGCATTGAAGCAACTGCCATGTGATTGATTGATTAGATAATTGCATTAATGAGAAATTGAACAATCCTTTCAACAATCTAATCTAACAATCTAATAATCCTTTAGGTGAGTGTACACTGCCCGACCAAAAAAAAGAAAAGAAAATTCGCACACTCTAATATTTAATTTGACTGAATTTTGCTTGATTAAGACTCTCTTTGCCCTTGAGCTCTCTTCGCATTGTGTGTGTGTAGAAATGATCTTACATTCACTTTTTTACACTCGCTGTTTCACCAAAAGTGATCTCTCATCACACTCATTCAGGATGTTTTTCTGAACACATTTATTTCATGAAGATATGGTTCGCCACTATGCTTCCTGGTTTAATAATGCATTTTGACAGCTCTTAACTCAATTTTAGTAGTTTTAGCAGTTCTAAAACTCCTTAGTTGTATTCTTTGCTTGATCCAGGGCAATAATTTGACCCTTCTGTAATAGAGGAACATCACTGCCATGACCACAGGATATGTCTTTTGAGTTACTAACTGCATCAGTTAGGGTTAAATAATTTGTTGCCAGCTAAATCATATTAATAAGTGCAGTATTAAATAAAGGTTGTGACTTTTTTTTTATCAAGGGGTAAATACTAAGTCAATATTATTATGATGAGGTATCAAAAACTTTCAAGATTAGCTCTGTTTACAAACTCTGTTTTTTCACCATATATCTTCCCTCAGACACATTAAAATCTGTCAGTAGAATTCAATGTTGATGGTCTGGCCCATGGGGTGATGCACAATGCTGTGAATGTCAAAAAAGGCGATCTGCGGACCTCACTCACTCATTGTCTATGCCACTTTATCCAGTATACAGGGTACAGCGGGGCGCCTGGGGGAAACCCACCAAGCACAGGGAGAACATGCAAACTCCATGCACACAGACCCAAAGTGGGAAACGATCCCTCAGCACTGCAGGTGAAAAGCAACAGTGCTAACCACTACGCCACGGTGTGGCCTGATCTATGGACCTGCCTTGCGATTTTGTTGGGTGGGGGCTCTTCCACTGGTAAGCCTGTTGTTTCGTCTCAGGCCCGTACCCACAAACCCAAGTTACATTACCACTAATGATCCTTGACATGAAGGACGGGTCATCTCCAGCAGGCTGATGAAGTTCTTGTTGTATGGCATTTAGCAGAGAGCTGCAGAAATTCCTGTGTTCATGTATTCATATTAATAAATATGTACTTTTTCCATAGTACACATGGTCAAATAGAATATAAAAGAAATGGCACCCTTGTCATTTCACATCCTACATAGTTTAATAATTTTAATTTTATCCTTCCTGATAGAACTGTTTGTTAAATATTTCTCTAAGCAGGGTTATAGATGTAAATGATCACATGAAATGTATTTATAAAACAAAATTATGTATTTATTACAATTCTGCACCTCTTGGGTATCGTAATTAAGTTTTAATATGATAAATGCATGACATTTTGAATATTTAAATATATTCAGATCAAAAATAATCTCCACTTGCTAAATGCTGTGTGGCATCCATGTGTGTGTGTGTGTGTGTGTGTGTGTGTGTGTGTGTGTGTGTGTGTGTGTGTGTGGGTTTTCACTGTGCACCCCTCGCCATGAGCTCTCTCAAAAGAAGTCTACAATTTTGCAATATAAATGCAGAGCCACACACTCTCCTAGCCACATCCAGCATGGCACTTGTCTAGCCCCATGAGAATCCACACTTACAGTCCTTACAGATACAAGCACTGTCATCCCATATACAATATGTGTAAACATATTTGAAATAGCCATGGTCTAACAAACAACATTCCCAAAGCAAACATTCATCCTTTGGTACATTTAAAAAGATCACAGTTGTTTAACTGGTCCTCTTGGTGGAAAGAGTACAGAAATTTTGTACTCAAGTAAAAGTACTGTTACTTCAGTGAAATTTTACTGATGTACAAGTAAAGTTACCATTATAAAAATCTACCCAAGCAAAAGTCAAAAGTAGATCATAAAAAATGTACTAAAAAATTGCCCATATTTGCAAGTGTTTGAATAAGAGAGAGAGGAAGAATTTGAAAAGACCATATATTGTGTCAAAAGAACTGGATAAATACTCCACGATGTCACCCATAGGTTTTCTGAAGAGCTGTTGGAACTTTTGGAGCTCTGGTTGTCGCCATCTTTGCAGGAGCTGACCCCATCTAAACACCTGGTTAATCCAAAAATAGGCATATGGACAGAGCAAACAGTGGCTGGCTGTTGGAAGCAACATGTCTACTTACCTCAGTTATCAAAAGCCAGCTCGCTTAACTTGAGCTTTGCTAATAGCTAAACTACAGTAGCTGCTAATCTAAATGCTAAGGTGGCAAGTGTTCATTTGTTTGCTAACTTTACTTTGTATTTTATTGATCTCTTTTGTCCCCTACACATCATATATATATTTCTTATGGTAAGTTAAACTACAACAATTCCAGTTAGCTGGTTAGTTAGAGTGCTTCCTAGCAGAGCTAGGCCAGTGGTTTACACCTGTGTTGCAGCTGTCACGCAAATTAGCCACACCCCTAATTATGCTTAATTTTATTATTTAATTATAACTATTGAGTTAAACAATTTACCCCCGTACAGGTGTCAGGAATTGAAATACTCCGGTTTCCTCCCACAGTCCAAAGACATGCAGATTGGGTTAATTGGTGTTCCCAAGATGGCTGTAGTGTATGTGCACGTGCCCTGTGATTGATTGTATTGCTTCTAAACTGCGTATCCTGTACAGGGTGAATAATATAATAATACAAATACTAATAATACAACATCTGCTCTACATCTTTTAACTCTCCAGGTGATCGATGGAATAGTGAATGCTCTTTCTGACAAGTCATGGAACTGTCAGCTGAGTGGATTAGTCTCTTATTAGAGCTCCTAGTGGTGCATGGTAAAATGATCAACCGTTACAGCACACTCTGCTGCTCTGTTTCTGTGCTAAGCATTATCCTCAGATAGGTTTTCTAGTAGTGAGTCATAAAATTCTCTGGTACAAAAAAAAGTCTATCCACTGTTCAGAACCTGGTTCTGTAAAGAAAAAAGTTCTCCAGAACCTACAGAAGGGATGGACAACACCTCTGTCTTCATTGTTCTAGTGGTGCTCATCCTAAGGAGGACAGCACACAACGTCAATGCACAACAATGCTAGCTCTTTTTAAAAGAAAATGTGATGTTTGTTAAGAGCTTTTTTTTTTTTTTTTTTTGGATTTTTTCCCCGATTTCCTCCCTAATTTAGTCGTGTCCAATTCCTCCCCGTCACTAGGGGGCTCCCACATTAACGCTACTACTACCACTCAGCCGGGAGGGCCGAAGACTATCACGTGTTTCCTCCGAACCACGTGACGCCAGCCGACCGCATCTTTTTCGAACTGCTCGCTCGCGCACCGTTGGAGGCGGCGTAACACACTCGGAGGACAGCGCTATCCGCTCCCTCCGCTGCGCGAGCTCACAGACGCCCCTGACTGGCTGTAGAGCCGTGATTAATGTCGGAGCACTAAGTACCTCTCATCCCTCCCCTCTGCTCGGCCAATCAGCTCTCTCTAGACCTCCGGCTGCGAGAGGTTACAGCATCACCCGGGATTCGATCTAGCGATCTCCGGATGATAGGGCGAGCGCTTTACCCACTGCGCCACTCGGAGTTAAGAGCTTATTTTAAATAAGGTCATTATGATTACAGTAACAGTTGTTAGCAGGTATACAGTACATTACAGTATCCACATTTGTACCTTAAAACCTCCCTTTAGTGTGATGCCAAGAGTGTATCACACGAACAACACAGCATATTGAAACACAATCACTTTTTCCCCCTCAAAGAAATTATGATGTGGGCAAATTTTTTCCTTAAATACTTAAACAATGCATGATGTTAGAGTTGACAGCGAGTCCTGTATTAACAACAACAACAACAAAAAGATGCATAACGCTGCATGCTATTCCCTAAAGAAGTGCAATTAAAGTGTTTGTCTGAACATCAAAGAATAAACACATTAGAGTGATTTGAAGTAATGCTTTGGAGTGCATGAAAGGATGCATGTTTTTGGTTTTAGGGTCATTGTTTGTTTGACTATGGGTGTTTTTTTTTTTTTTTTTTTTTCAGGGGGCATGTTTCAAAAGGAGGGTACTGGCACATAAGATGTCAGCGTGTGTGCATGTGCGTGTGCGTGTGTGTTTGTTCCCAGCTGTGGTCAGACTTTGTGTCTGTAAGGGTTGAAGTGTGGATCCACACGGCAGCACACGGGGCTGGACAAGTGGCATGCTGTATGTGGGCAGGAGTGTGTGTGTGTGTGTGTGTGTGTGTGTGTGTGTGTGTGTGTGTGTGTGTGTGTGTGTGTGTGTGTGTGTGTGTGTGTGTGTGTTTTTGTGTGTGCGTGTGTGTGTGTGTGTGTGTGTGTGTGTGTGTGTGTGTGTGTGTGTGTGTGTGTGTGTGTGTGTGTGTGTGTGTGTGTGTGTGTGTGTGTGTGTGTGTGTGTTTATGCTGCAATATGTTTAGACTCCCTCTTGTATGTGTGTGTGTGTGTGTGTGTTTGCATCTCCTCTGGCCTGACATTCTTCTGGCAGCAGCAGAGACAGGGCTGCCACCACAGCTTCCAGCATGGGCCACCGCAGTCACACAAGGCCAGCTTTCCCACGGGGAGGGGTGCAGGTCAAAGACTTCAAATAGAATAATGGAATGATAGTGAATCACAGACACACACACAAACACACACACACAGACAAAGATGCCATGCAAAATCTAGAAAGCAAAGATGGTTGCATCCGAACATATTTAAATATCCAAATGCACATAATAGTAATGAACTAAGCCGTTTATGTTCTCTACGATTATGTACAACAATAAAGATTCTAACAAATCCTGCAGCAATTTAAAAGAATTTTAACATTAAATCTTGCACAAATAGAGCTGTCAGGTTTGGATGTGTGATAGAATATTAAGATCTCAGGGGCATCATTTCTTTTAGAGAAACATCTTGTTTTAATACGATATGTTTACTTTGAACATATGGTATGGAGAAAAAGCATGTTAGATTTGTTTAAAGCCACAGACAAGAATTTATGCACAAAGTCATGCAAATGAATCATGGTAAATTGTCCTTCTGTAAAGCTAAAATCAGGCCTTCTTTTTACAGGGTTAAAGAATGTCTTGTAAAGCACTTGATCTACAAGATCCCTGGGGTTTTCTCTTGCTGCTCATTCTCTTTGCTGCTTTCTCAAAGATTTACAACTCATCTCATAATAAAAATGAAAGATGTACATTTCAAAAGGAAAAAAAAAACATTTAGGTTGGAATAAATTTTAAACCAGCTGGCAAATGGAGCTGCTAAAAGTCACAGACTGTTGTTCATCAGTGAAGATGGATGAAGTGCCTCCTCATGAAGGGAACATATTGTTTTGGACCTTCCAGAGATATGTGAAAAGAAGTACTGTCTATGAAGAATATCGACAGTTTATTTTAACTAATTTGGTTAGACTTACATTTAACCCTTTAACATCCTCATTAAGAAAAAAAAAGCTCTGGAAACTTTTCCATTGCTTTTTTTTATTTCCTTGGGACAGTAATAACAGCCATAAATTTTGCCTTTGTTTGTTTTTACAGAGCCCTATATCCTGTAGGCCTCTTCCAAACAGTTGAGACGCCATTTCAAGATAAAGTATAAAGACGTTACAAATAATAATAATGATAAGTCGAAAAAGTAACTTAAAATTTAACATTCCTAGAATTCTGTGGTGGAACAAATAGTTCTTTGTATTAAATCCACCTAATTTCCTGTGGTTTGCTACAGTTTGATTGTAAAGGTATACTATTTGCAGAAACAGTGACATCTAGTGGATTTATGTAGCAGAGCATGCCTTAATTGACAGGTGAAGATCAATTAGGCTCAATCAGGTCCAATTCAACACAAAATATCTCAACCAAAAGATTGAGCAGAATGTTAAAGGGGTAAAACATACCCTTACATTTGGGGTTATTTTTATTATAAAATGGCTTACTTTCTCTTATAACCACCTCTTATCCACTTATTCACATTTGACACACACACACACACACACAAAACTATTGTCACAAAAATAACCAAAAGTATTAAATAAACAATTTTGTTTACATTTAATTAAGACTCTGATTTTAATGTATCACTTAAAACAAAGTTTTATCTGCATTTAAATCAAATAAAGGCTATATGGAAGTCAGGATTTAGGCAACTTTTGGCAATGATGGAACCACACCATGTGTTTTATTCCCCTTTGTAGGTTATCCTGCCAAGGCCAGTGACCCATTGAAGCATCAGAACCTCTGAAAGTCAGACTTTCCCCAGTCTCCAGTTACTTCAAACACACCAACAAACAAATCAACATGCATAACTGTTCCAAAATACTTTCATGTCAATTCATGTGTTTTTCTTTGGTATTAAACGTATTTAAGTGTAAGTAAGTAAGTAAATAAGTAAAGTTTAAATCTAAGTAAAATAAGTTAGTAGGTAAAGGTTAAGTGGAAGTAAAGTAAATAAGTAATTAAAGGTTACTTGTAAGTAAATAAGCAAGTGAGTAAGTTAAGATCAAGTGGAAGTAAAGTAAGTAAGTAAATGTGAAGTCTCAGTAAGTAAGTAAAGTTTAAATATAACAATAAGTATATAAAATAAGTTAGTAGGTAAAGGTTACGTGTAAGTAAAGTAAATAAGTTAGTAGTTAAAGGTTACTTGTAAGTAAATGAGTAAGTTAGTAACTAAAGATTAAGGTTATGTAAGTAATAAGTAAGTAAAGTAGGTAAAAGTTAAGAATACTGTAAGTAAATTAAGTAAGAAGTTAAAGGTTCAGAGTAAGTAAAGTAAGCAAGTAAAGGCTAGGTGTAGGTGATGAAAGTTAGTAGGTAAAGTTTAAGTGTAAGCAAAGTAAATAAATAAAGTTTAAGTGCAAGTAAGTTAAGTAACTAGGTAAAGATTTACAAAAAGTTTAAGCAAAATAACTGAGTAGGTAAAGGTTAACTGTAAAAGTGGTTAAGGAATTGAATTATGGTTTAGAAGGTCCCAGGTTCAAACTCCACAACCACGAAGCTGGGCCACTGTTGGGCACTTGAGCAAGGCCTTTAACCCTCATTGCTCAAATGTATAATGACTTTTATTTTCTTTTTTATGTAAGTTGCTTTGGATAAGGGTGTCTGCCAAATGCCTTAATATAATATAAATGTAAAGTAAGTAAGTAAAGGCTAGATATAAGTAAGTAAATAAGTAAGTAAGTAGGTGTAGTTAAAATGACTAAGTAGGTAAAGGTTAAGTGAAAGTAAGGTAAGTAAATAAGTAGCTAAAGGTTAAGTGTAAATAAGTAAGTAAATAACTCTTTAAAGTGTAAGTAAAGTAAGTAAAGTTTAAGTGCAAGTAAAGTAAGTAAATAGGTAATGGTTAAGTGTAAGTGCAAGTAAAGTAACTAAGTAAAGGTTAAATGTAAGTAAGAACAACTCCAGCACAGATGGGCATCCATATAATACAGTTAGACTTTAATTGTTAGCATTTATGGACAGTCTTGAAACCTGAAAGTCAAAACATTTGCTAGTTCTTCTAGTGGAACCAGTTCATATAAATGGCAAGACAGAATGTAACTGGCATCATGTGCAGTGTGTTTTGCATCAAACAGGAAGCCAGACACAGAAATCTTGAGGGAAGAAAACGAAAAGCTTGAGCATTTTATAATTGTAGATTATACATTTTATAATCTACAATTATAAAATGACTGTGGCTAATAACTAAATGTGTATATGATTCAGTGTATATATACAAAGAAGGCATGCTGCTAGATCAAATCATGTAAAATTGTTTATAAAAGAATCATTTTTAGGACACACATGTGCCATCTACTGTAGGCCCAACTCGTGTCCTCTAAACCGCTGGAGGGCACCCTCCCCTGAATTCTGATTCAGGTCCTTTGTTGTACTCCTTCCGGTGGTAATTCTGTGAAAAGGACAAGGACTTGAGGTTTCTCATGATGTCTCACAGTTTGCCTGTCAAACCAGTTCTGAGCTGTGTATTCGTTTCTTTGTGTTTGACCTCAGTTTTTGCTTGTGATGTGTCTCTGTATTCTAATGATGCTCTGATACATGATTTTGGTTTTTGGAAATCCGTCTTGCATGTGCTCTGGTACATTTCTGGTCATTTTTCTCTTAGACTTTTTTTTTTTTTTACTGTTTTGACTTCACAAAAACACCCAGACACAATTATGGTTAAATGAGGCATTGATGGGTTTTATGTGCTTTCAGTGGTGCCTACATATGTAAAGCATCTCAGTTGGGTTTAACACAATGGCATTATCTGTATATTCACTGAGAAAAAGCATTCAGCACTGAGGACCTTTTGCAATGTTAAGACTTAAAATTTGTTAGTTATGTTTTGTAACAAAATTAGGTTATTACATATTCTACTTTACTGTATTTAATAGAGTAAAATTACAAACATTTCAACAGTGCTCACAAACCAAGGAAAGTAATCTTTTATTTGAACTGAATGGAACCCTGTGCATTACAACTAGAAAAGGGCAATGATGCCGCACAAGAGTTACTGCTCCTTTTTTAATCACTTATGTTCAGTTACAAATAAGAAGTGTATGGGATTTGGTGCCAAGTTTCAGCATGAATTCACGGATCTCCTCTAAACTTTTTATCCTGGTCTGGGCAAACAATATTTTTGCTCCTGATTGTGTATGACTACATTTATATCCAGGGCGTTCAAGTCAAACTGGGACTTGTGATGGAATTTCACATGAATGATACCATAAAACGGACTGAAAGTTACAGAAGACTTCAAGCACAGTACACTGAAAAGATGCTTAACTGCAGTAAAACATTTGAATAATACAAACATTTTAAAGAAGGCCGTAAGTCCATGAACGATATTCTTGGCTGAGGTGGCTCGGAGCACACTGCAATCGTTTCCATGAACATCCAGCGAGTGGAACGCCTGATCCTTGAAAATTGATAGCTAATGTTATGAAAGAGTGTCTGTGGGAACTGTAGACACAATCATTCACAAACACCAGGAACTCGGCCGGGAGTTATTTCCACGTTCCCCATAGAGTCCTGAAGTACAGCTCTAAGGGATTTCCACATGTTTGGGCTTTAAAGGGGTTCCTGGGAGACCAGCATTTCAGATGTGAAGCAGACAGTCTGATCATGGCTCTGCATACTCAAACTAAAACTTTGAGAAAAATTGTCGTGTTTACTAGTTTTTAACTGTGATCTCTTATTATGCACACTCAAAAGTCTGACTTGAACACCCCTTGTAGGAAGCATTTTGTGTGGTCATTATTGATAGATTTAGTAATGTGTCATTAGTAACTTGGTCTCAAGTCCTTGGCACCTTTATATAGTTTTTATTGTTTGTGCATGCATGAGGACAAATCTGTAATTTTGGGGCACAGAAAAGACTCATCCAAAATGACAGTGTACAAACTTATGAGCAGTAAGCAGAGGATATGGCATGAGATGCAGCACTGACCAAATGACTGTTGGTGGTGAAGTCAGCTAACCACCACCACTTTTCACTTCCATCCTTCACTATTTCCATCGTCTGGGAGGGGTTGGGGAAACAAAAGTATCATGTACTTCATTTACACTAATGCGTTGGAGTTGGTTGACACACTTTTCCCGGAGAAAAATGATGTAACACATTGATTTTAAAAGGCAATTTTGTCTTCATGGAATCTCCTCAAGTAATTTCATGGCAGATGGATAACAAAGATGAGAGACTTGAGTAAACATATTTAAATGACTGAGGAAACAAATAAGCAAATAAAGAGAAAAATATATTAGTAGGCATGATGGAATTTGTATGTACACTACCAGTCGAAAGTTTGGACCAACCTTCTAACTATGTGGTGTTTCCTGATTTTTTATTTCTTTTTACATTGTAAAATAATGTCCTTTTAAACAGGTGATATTTAGATGTGTCTCCTGCTCATGTTTTGTAAAGCTGTAATAACAGGTCCAATCTGAGGTGCTGTTTATTAGTGATTTCTGAGGCTGGTAACTCTAAATGAACTCTAAATGAAGTCTTGGTCTTGCTTTCATGAGTGCCAGTTTCATCATGGCGCTTGATGTTGTTGTTGTTGGTCTTTCGACTGTTCCCATCAAGGGGTCGCCACCGCAGACCATCTGGTCCGCACATACAAGCTTGGCACAGGATTTACCCCCGGATGGTCTTCCTGACGCAACCCTCCCATTTTATCCGTGCTTGGGACTGGCGCTGCATCCAGTGGCTGGGGTTTGGGCACTGGCTGGGAATCGAACCGGAGGAAATTCCTACCACTGAGACACCAATCCCCAATATCATGGTGCGTGATGGGTTTTGCAAATGCACTTGACAATAATGGTCTTGCAAGAACTAATCGGGAACAGCTGACCTTCATGTCTTAAAATGACAAAACTGTTGTTGTTGATGTTGTTACGTAATTACCTAATGCCATATGTGTTATTCCATAGTTTTGACTATTTCATAGTCATTGTTCTAGAATGTAGAAAATGAATCCAAACTTTTGACTGGTACGGTATATTGTTTGTGTTTATACTGAGAAAGGCATGTTTTACTCTCTCCAGTCCATTGTCATCATTCATGCTTTTAATCTAGAATATGATACTATGTCACTGAGTTAAAGCTTAACTTTTCATTTTTAATAATAAGAATAATTGCTATTTACGGTAGTTGTATGACTATTTGCTTTGTTTGATTCCGACTATTTGAGTTTTGCTTTTCAGTATCAGCATTGGAGGAATTAACTGGACACTCTCTGGAGATTTTGGAATTGTTATAACCAACTCGGACATTACTCATGGTATCATAGCTCTCTTGTGCCAACATGGTATTAGTTGCATATTTGTAAAAAAGTCCACTAAGTTAGATGAATCAGAAGGCCCCGATCTCTGTTCCCCAAGTGTGTGCTGACTTGCTGACCCTGATCAGTGGGGCTGGAGACCTCAGGGCAACAAAGGGTCTGAAGGAAACCTGAGGATGCCCAGAGGATGAAGAGGAGGGGGAAGATGAAGAGGAATTAGAGGAAGGTGAGGAGGAGTTATGTGAACGAGGTGGGACCGAATGCAGAGGTGAGGGAACAGCTGAGTTCTCTGTGGATGCCTGAGCCAGTCTATGAGGGTGTGATGAAACCGAGGACATCCTGTGCACTGGAGATAATGCAGGGCTCAGTAGCGCCCCTTGGTGGCCCACTGGTGCCAAACACAGAGTTGGGGAGGGGTACGCCAGGAGAGGCGAAGCAGCATGAGGGGACAGATCCCGACGGTTGGTAGGAGGAAAGTGGGAAGCGGAGGCTGGACTAGAGGAGGCACTAAGCTGAGGGAAGGAACCCCAAGGCCAAGGAGGAAAGGCCAGGGCAGCTGGACTTTGATGCAGAGGGTCAAGCTCACTGGCACACTGACTCAGATGGGACACCAAGCGGGCACCGATAGGATCTGAAGAATCTGCACCCTCCAGAGAGCTGAGGTACCTCACCACCTCGCCCACACACTCACGAAATCCCAACGTTCTGTAGTCTACTGCCAGTGCACGAGCATCAAAATAACCTTCAAGGTAAAATCATCACATTTCAGTTTTTGCAAAAAAAAGTGGCAAAAATACAGAAAAAAATATGTTATTAAGATTCCATTTACCTTTCGAACCCACTGCATGCAACAATTTGAGGTGATCCACTGTCATTTGAAGAATTTCAGCCTTCTCAAGTTTAGATGAACCCTAACAAGGAAAAATGTATTAAAAGTATATACATTTCAAGGTTTCTAACATCCATGCACAGTTTTTACAAAAAAGGTGCAGACCATAATTAATGAACCATTCATAACCAATCAACATTCATGCAACATCTACTGAAGCCCATTTCCCACTGGTTCACATTTTGCCGGCATGTGCTACGAATTTCCCAGCATGCTTCTTATGTAATACCACCGGTAACACTTTGCTGGTTATCTTTGAATCTGTAGCCTCTTATAGCATATCATAGAACTTTTCATGGGTAATCTGCAATAATCATTGTTCTCCATGGGCATACCATATCAAATCATCAACTTTTCCATGAATGTATGCATTTTGCCTTAGCACAGTCATGGCGCTTGGTTGCTTCACCATAGCTAATGATGTCAGAGCATGTGTAAGTTGCTGCAAACCATGATTTTAAAACCACAGCAATGGGAACTTGGCTTAGCTGAGATAGGTGAGGGCTGATGTACATCCAACAGCATTTTTTTTTCCCGCACTCAGAAAGAGCTATCTACTTCTTTCAACGTACATACATAAGATGCTGTGTCACCCTCACTGGTGGGAAAGAGAAGATATGCTGCCCAAGCCACCCAGACAAGCCTAACCAGTTGTGCTTCCTTGGCTCCAAACCATGGAAGGTTGTGGTACTTTTGGGATTTAAACCAGTCATTTTCCAACGATAGGCTGAATGATTTTCTGTCGTGGCACTCAGAAGCCTTTTTTTTGTTTTGTTTTCTGACCTGGAACTTAACTTTGCCTATTTTCTTTAAATCAGCTCATAAGAACGAAATCTCCAACTCAGATTTATATTTTGAGAGCCTGTTGCATTAAGGACTCTTGTACCTGTTTCTCAAAGGCGCTAGGGACGAGTCTCCTCAGTTCCGACAGACTGTGGTTGATCCTGTCTCTCCGCCGCTTCTCTATTATCTACAGAAAATGTTCGGATAGAAATATACAAAAATCACAATGCAAAATTCTGCACGTCCTAGATATATCATTGTTGATGTCTGAAAAGGATAAATGAGGGAAGGAAAGGGAGAATAATAAACTCACTCCTCTTCTCTTCTTGCGGGCTAGGATCTGTGAAGTACTGCCGGGAGACATGGACCCAGTGACAGAACTGAGACAGCAAGAGACCGAGAATAATAGACAGCAATAGAGAGAGAGAGAGAGAGAGAGAGAGAGAGAGAGAGAGAGAGAGAAAGAGAGCAAAAGAAAGACAGATTAAAGGCTTTGATGTCATTGCATATTGTTGTCATTATTGAGCTTAATACAATACAGAAAGTTAGTTGCACATCATCAAACTCAATCTAATTGAATTCAAAGAGCAACGAGACACAGGAGCGCCTGGCTGATATGATACGCTTCTTGCATCTAAAAAAAAACATTTCATTTTTTTTCTTTCTTTTTTTTTTGAAGCCATGATGATTAGATATCTGTAGGGCACGAGAGGAGAGTGGGATTTGCATGCACTTTGTCTTCTTCAATACGCTGAAGGATGTCTCAGTGTGGATCTGGTTTGCTTTGGCCTGCTAACTCTCTTCCAGAATCATTACACTATTTGTTTGCTTGTGTATTCCTGCTGACTTAAACATATTTACTCCCATCTAAAGACCATAATTGGTCAGAGACACGCTCATTACGTTATGACGTTTGATCTCTAAACTAAAACATAATGTGACGCCAGCGCAGATATTTATTACTTCAGACACACATTTCTTACAGAGCACTAAATGTTTCCATGACTGTACATAATTTGCACATGTCGGTTTAAAGCTTAAAAACATGTACTTATGAAACTTCTTTATGGTGTGTTTCAAAGGAAAAATTGAGAACAATTCTTAAATCTGCTCCTGATTTGTCTGCAAAGCTGTGACAGATATAGAAAACACAAAAAAAAATCTGAAGCTGACAGGGCAGAATGAAAGGATGAAGAAAGTCAAAGATCAGGGGGAAAATGAAAGTCTGTTAATTTTCAAAAAGTGTTGGGATTAGGGCGGAAAACCTTTAATTTAAAGGAAAATTTAACCAATGAAAAAGTTTGAACATCTGCTTTCCCACTGGTTTTGATTACATGACCTGTGATCTTGACCGTTATAATTACTGTACATTACTGTGTATATATATATATATATATATATATATATATATATATATATATATCATATGAGTGAAAACTGACCTTTAACCCTAAGATATCATTCAAACAATATAAATTAAATCATGCACTTTTTTGCAATATTTTTCCATTAACAGCACAATCAAGATGTTTACCGCAGTAATTTAAAAGCAATTACGCATCACAGACTGCCTGTGAAACTACTTATTTCCTATTGTCCTGTTTATTATAAAAGCTAAAATCACTTATTTTCTCAACGGTCGTCTTTTATTTCTTGCTTGTCAATATATGTCAATACATAAAGAAAAAAAATACAATGTAACAGAAAACCTTGTATTTAAGGCACATATGCTTTAGAAAATGTCAAATATAATGAGTGCATCAATAAATCAATAAACAGTGATTTGTCTTGTTACAGAAACCTAATCAACACTTTCTGGCCAATCAGAACTGAGAATTCAACAGCAATGTGGTAGAAAATCATGTAACCGTTTCTCACTCTTCTAGTTCCAAGTCCTATTCATGTATTTCATCGTTCTGTATAAATATCTGCATGTTTTCGTAACTAGGAGTCGTTTATTACATAAAAAAAAAAGAAGTGATATTTGAACTGGGGACCAGATCTCCAGCAACTCTTGCGGTAATCCAGAATGCACAGCAACATTTGCCTGTGAAGAATTCTGAAGAACGTCACCACGCAGCGCGATCATACGATTATCCAATATCGATTTAGAAAGTGCATTAAATTACATAATATTTGCATAATCAACAACCATTTCTCGAGGAATTAATGTACTAGCTAGTTGTATCAGACTGAAAGAGTAATGGCTGCATGTTGCATGCGATACAAAGCACCACGAAGCAAACTAGATATTGTGTCGCTTTTTTGAAGAGAGCTGGATTCACTAAACTAAACATTCCCAGTAAAGCCTAATCGATGCCACGATGGGGTGTAACAATTATCTAAGTGGAGTCAGACTTTAGCCGTGAACAGATTTCGTTTTTGTGGCAAATACACGAGCACCATTTCATCCACGTCGGAACGACTGCATTTAAATGAAAATAATATTATACCGGGAGGCTGAAATAGAAGATAAGGTTAATAATAAAGATTAGACTTTAATTCAAATATTATAGCATGGATACAGTACATATGTTCTTGATAGGCAGAAGCATTTCTTTCATGGAAAAATTGCTAAATATATGACATGCTTTGTATTGCTTCAAATTGATATGATATTTTCTAATTAATGTTGTGGTTAAGGATGATAATAAGCACATAATTGACTGTCCTTTAAGAGAAAACTTTAACATTTAGGTTCCTTTTTGGTAGAATAAGGCCTAAATCTAAGCGTCACCTTTAATGCAAACTTTTGATCATTTCTTTTTTCTGATTTAGATGGACATACAGTATACTGTAGCAATATATCCCAGATAAATCAGCAATATATAGCAATATATCTGATTGCTGGTGAAAAAACACATCAGGTACCATTACGCGTAATGTACCAGATGTGTAATGAGATAATGTGTGATGTGTAATAAGATAATAATATGGATCTCTCTCTCTCTCTCTCTCTCTCTCTCTCTCTCTCTCTCTATCCTTTCCCATCTCACCACAATAAAACGTCTACTTTTGAGGATGTTGCGTCTGCCAAATGCCGTAAATGTAAATACTTGGATTTCTAGTTTATATAGTACCAGTTAGTTCATATTTATGTTTCTTTAATATATAAATCCATATTTCTAGAAACATCACAGTAAATCCAGTCAACTCTATACTCTTTCTTTCTAAATTGAAAGGAAAGAAAAAGAAAACTCTTAACTAGGTCTTGCATGCATGGATATTCCACCTGGAGTAAGTCTTCCTGCTATTAGGCAGTGCCCTCTGCAGGACTGAGGAGGAAAGGTGAAGCTCCAGGTGTGTAAGGTATTCTGTAGGTGTAAGTTTAATCCTCACCAGTAACTGTCCTCCTGCCCAACGTCGATCAGTTCGTCCGCATCTGAATCTGGAGAACTGTAATCGTGAGGTCTCTTCATGTCTTAGCCGCTCTTCTCGTCTGACCAAATGAACTTTGGAGTAGAGGTGAAGAACCAGGATAGCACTTGATCTTTGAGAAGAATTTTTAGCAGATCTTCTTCCCTCCCCAAAAAAACTGAAAGTAAATCAGACAGCCTGGTGTAGCAGCACGCCTCTCTCTCACTCTCTCTCTCTCTATCCTTTTCCCCTCTCACCACAATAAAACGTCTACTTTTGAGGATTCTTTATTAGTGTTCTCTTGCTGTTTCAGCTTGGTCCTCGTTTGTCTTCTTCAATAGACCCCTCTGCTCCACCACTTGCCAAGTCACATTCCCTTGATCCCTTTTGTACAGAAGCACCAGACTCTCTCTCTCTCTCTCTCTCTCTCTCTCTCTCTCTCTCTCTCTCAGCAAAGTCAGGCAATTTGGCAGAATTGCCAGTTTGGCTCTTCTTCTGTTTTACCCTCCTCACGCTCTTACCCTCCTTCCCTGCCCTGATCAGCCCTCCCCTCTCTCTTTTTCTCTCTGTCATTTTTCCTCCTTTTAATTAGCCTCTTCTGTCTTCCGCCTCTTCTGTTTCTCACTCTAAGGCCATCTCTCTCTCTCTCTCTCTCCCACACACACACACACACACACACACACACACACACACACACACACACACACACACACACACACACACACACACACACAGTCTTTTTAATTAGTTGCACTGCTTCTCTCCTAAAGGATAATGATATAGCAGTGGGAACAGTGACTTCTAACACGGGATTCTCTCTCTCTATCTCTCTCTGACACACACACATAAACATGCACACACACATACACACACACACACACACACACACACACACACACACACACACACACACACACACACACACACACACACACACACACACACACAAAGAGAAAAGAGAGCCACAGTGTCCTCCCATGCCCTGCCAACAGTTTACTAGGAATATCACTGTCCTGTATGCCGATTCATTAGTGCAGAAATCTTTTGATTAGGTTGAAAAAATTATTGTATGGTTGTGTCAAATTTCCATTTTAAATTATGAAAAGCAGCCACAGTCCTTCTTTGAATTTGGTTGATTCTCAGTACTGTGATGCACACACTGTTATTTTATTATTCCATTATGCCTGTTGTCCTATTTGCTGATTTGCAAACCTCTATGAATAACACCTTGATTGATAATAAATGACATTCTACCTGAACCATAGCACTGTTGAATTCTGGATACTGACTAGTTAGAAGGTGTTGATGCATTTCCTAAAACAGCAGCTCTGACAGTAGTGGCTGCTGTAATTCATTACATTAATACACTCATTCTAGTGCATTATTGTTTTTAATGCAACAACTGGGGGTGTTTCGGATGCACCACATACAGTAAATATGAGAGGAGTTCAAGTTCACCGGTGCCACGATCAGACTGCCTGAAGACGCCCCAAACATGTGGATATGGCTCATCAGGACTGTACTGGGGATGGGGCAATCCCTCCCAGCCTGATTCCTGTAATGTGCATAAAGTGATGTGGTAGGCACGATCATGCATTGTCCTGAACGGACTTTGGTGATTAAATCAGGTTTTTTTTTCAGTTAAGGAAAGTTCCATTAAAGGACTTCCTGGAAGGCCAGATTCAGATATGAAGCAGGCAGTCTGATCCAGCGAGAAAAAAAAAGTGAAATGCTGGGATGAGTGCATTAGTGTAGCAGGTGATTATATTGTATATTGAAAAAAAATTCTACTCTAATAATTGTGTTCTATTTTTCAGTGAAGTCAAACGTCCCGGTTTGACTTGAACACCGGTTTGACTTAAATTTACACTTCAAAGACTAAAACTGTTATTGTCAGGTTTGCAGACATGGGAAAGATGTGTTGAGGCGTTACAAATGCAAATGTGTGTGTGTGTGTGTGTGATTTATTTCCTGTTTTTCTCGTGATTATATTGTATGTACAGTAAGTGACTTTGCTTCCTCGTATACCTGTGATGTTTTCATTCCTGTTTGTCTCCTTTTTGTCTTATCTTGGCTTTCTTTGGGAATTGTCTATATGGTGTAGAGTGTGTCAGTGTGTTAGTGCGTCCTAAGATTTAAGATAACAGTTTAAGATATCCTCATGTTTAGGCCATAGAATTCGCAGCTTGTCCTTCTGCTTGCATGCAATAAACCATTGGTGCAAAGTGCAAGTGTTAGATGTAACATATGATATCCACAAGGTTGGCTCGTGG
This sequence comes from Clarias magur, assembly GCA_013621035.1. Lineage (NCBI taxonomy): Eukaryota > Metazoa > Chordata > Actinopteri > Siluriformes > Clariidae > Clarias > Clarias magur. Next base: position 951,054 of record QNUK01000116.1, on the reverse strand, counting down.
TTTCGTTGTGGAAGTTCGATTTGGATGAGGTAAAGATAACATGGATCATGCCTCAAGTCAGTCTTTGGTACATATTAAGCATATTCACAGTATTTATATGATGGAATAGATGACATTTAATTATTTTTCATTTTACGGGCACCATTAGAGTGGTGGTAAACAAAGACAGTCGGCACTTTTCCGTGTACAACATTTCATTCACACTCACTGCCACCTGGGCTTTGGCTGCTTGTCTCTTGTCTGTAGTGGGGATTAAACTCTCTGCTTCCTTTGATCAGAACTTAAGGGTGTAAAGGACGTACCATCATACTGCATGACAAAGTTCAGATGGAATTTTTTATATGTCAATAGAATTCATACAATGAATATATTTTGTTATTTATATGTAGGATTACAGTAATATTGCTATAATAAAAAGATATAGCTGTAACTTTTTTTCTGAACAACATATAAGATTAAAATATGATGATGATGATGTTGATGATTATTGTTGTTGTTGTTGATGATAATAATAATAATAATAATGTTGATGATGATGATGATAATAATAAATAATAATAATAATAATAATAATAATAATAAATGTAATAATAATATATTATTAATAATATTATTATTATTTAATTTTATTACAAAAATAACAATATACAATAATAATAATAATAATATATTGTTGTTAATAATAATGTTGTTTTTAACATATTTATTAACAATACAACAGTATATTATTATTATTATTATTATTATTATTATTTTATTACTGAGATCAGCAAGTTCACTTGTGTGCAAATTGCTGTCTGTGTGAAATCTGTGCATGGTTTTTCCACATCTATATGGATTTTCAAAAAAAAAAAAGCTAATCTGTAAATCAATGCCTCTAAAATGCCCCAGTTGTGAATATTTGTGCACATGGTGTACTACAAATGAAGTCCGGAGGCAAAAGTCAAATTCAATATTTTAATGACATTCTTAAAAAAAAGCACAGTGACAATCAAGATAATATAGACAATCAAGATAAGTCAAAAAGACATTTGCAGTTCTCAGATTTCACTCACTCAAACCATGCATGCTTGATTGCTTCCTGAAGATCATGCACGAGAAGGTTTATTGACTGCTGCTGCCTTCTTCACCATTGTCCCACAGTTTTCTGTTGGGTTTAGGTCTGTAGATGACTTCGGCCATGCCTCTAGAAGCTGAATAGCAACGCTACATAGCCAGTTTTTCATGGCAACTCTTCAGCCAGATTAGTCTGCAACTAATTATTGGCATCACCTGTTTTTGTGCCCAGGGAGAACTACAATACATGGCATATGTTGCCTGAATACTTTTGGCCACCACTGTTCACTGAACTCCAAGCAATAGTATTTCAGTTTTGTCGACATTACTTTCATTTGCGCAGGCATCTTCGTACCAGGCTAGTTGCATCTGCGTGAGATCGGGAGTGTGTGGGAGAACTCTCCTGTCCTCGCTGGTCATTAGCTGTGTAAAAGCAGATGCTCCACGAGACTCCTCCAGCCTCTTTAGTGCTGTCAGGAGGAGATGGTGGATATCATTAGCAATAAAGCGGAAGCATGGAGTTTGACTGTCGCCAGAAGCTTATGGTGTGGTATATGATGAATGTAAAGAGATCCCCCATTTTCCCTTCATCCCCCAGACTCCATCTCCTTTCATTACCAATCGTTATTTCGCTCGTGGGTCTGGATCTTATTTCTAGCCCTCTGTCTGAGAACGAGAAGAAAGCAGCAGAGAGGGATCTATGAAGTCAGCCCTTCACAATGTCTCTGCTGTTATTTTTATCACTGCTCCACTTCAAAAGAGAGATTTTCTTCTTTTCATTCGGAGTATTTTTCCTTCACACTGTTGCCTTGGCCTCGTTCGCCTTTTACTCTTATGTCTCCTGATCTTGCTTGCGACCTTCAGCTTCCTGAGGTGTGCTGTGGCACACTTTCTCTTTTCTTGCTTGATGGAGGGAAAAGTCTGCCTGGGACAGGGAAAAAAGCTAAAGTACGAAACGGATTCAAGCCAATAATAACTTCATTTATATAAATTCGTCGTCAAAGGGAAATAGAGGAACATGAGAACAAACAGAATGCTGGCACTGAGTGGGGGGGATTTCTAGCGCGCTTTCTTGGCCACTTCAGTGCTTTCGGTGTGCCCTTGTTTTTTTAACCACAACAAGGCCCCTTCTGTAATTAACATTAACAAGCTCATATTTTCATGACTTTCTCACACACAATAAAGCATACGCACATGCACACAAAAGGAAATCACGTTACATCCTAAAATGCTTTGTTGTATAGTCACCCACACATCTGATACATTTCTGTTCTTCTACAACAGCAAGTATTACCCTGACCGTGCATTTAGTCAGATTAGATTGTTTATTCCAACACCTGCAGGCGGGACCTTTTCCTCTGTGTAACCGTTGCCATACTTCAGGAAATAAGCCTCAGTACAATCCTATTAAATCCCTTACATAACAAAAATCATTAATAGGCTATCAAATGTGTCAAAAATAAAATCAATTAATGATGGAGTTAGTGTGTAACAAATATAACATCACAGGACATTCTCACTCACTCTCGCACTGACTCATCGTCTACTGTATACCACTTTATTCTGCATGAGGGGTCGCGCTGGTGGGGGCTGGAGCCTATCCCAGGAGACTTGGGGCACACGCCAGGGTACACCCTGGACAGGGTGCCAATCCATCGCAAGGCACACACACACACACACATGCACATACACACACAGGAATATTCTATTTAAAAAAATGAAATAGCACGTGCAGGAGGTATTATAAGGCGTGATAATGTACAGTACTGTCTTTTTTTTTTTTTCTCTCTCTCTCTCTCTCTTGAAGTTAATAAAAAAACAAAAATGTTTGGCATGTTAGAGAAAACCCAAAAATGATAAATCATCCTTTTTGAACATGTTTCCATTTTGGAAACATGAAAGTTACAGCTTTACTTCTGGCTTTCACAAAGTACTGACAATTTAGACTCCACTTGACTTTTTAAGTGAAGCCCAGAACATTCGCTGCACTAGAGGAGAAAATCATCTCTGCATGTAACAACAGTAGTTCTGAGATATTAAGAAACATTCAACATTCGTGTATTCAGCGAATACACAAGTGCCACAAAGCCAGAGGCTCTCAGCTTGAACATTTGCTCTAATATATACTTTGAATAACGTTTAAATCTAGACTTTGGGTCGCCCTGTATCATTGCCACAGAATTATCTTTAAGTTGTGTTCAAGCCTGCTTCTTGCCCGAACCGTATCTATTTTATACTATATCATATTTTATAAAATAGAATTTCTCTAACTTATACAGTAGTTCAAACTAGTATGATAACTCATATGTCATACAGCATAGCAAATACTTTTTCCTATAATGTATAGTATTTATATAAAAACAGAAAAAAGAAACAACAACAACAGAAATACTGTGAAATGTATCGCATCAAAAGCTTCGTGAGAAGTATTGTCTCTGTTTTTTTTTTTAAACCAGCATTCCACTATTAAGTATCTTTCTAATAGGATTCACTTTTTATTATTTTTTGTAATATAAAAATAATATTTAATTATTAATAGAAATTACATCATTAGGAAAGTTGATAATAAAGATAAAGACATTCGTTTTTTTTAAACCACTTAATAAATGCATGATAAGGATAATAAACACTTTTTAAACATTTTGAACTCTCATAATCAAAATGTAAATGTGTAACAAAGGAGTTAAATAAAAGAATTAAAACGACACGATCAAATCTACAAGCTGCTTCTTTACAGTCTCAGTATATATCTAATTGACTAAAATTGACTTTTGCATACTATTCATAAAGACACAAAAGGTTGAATGCATTTGTATACTGTACAAGTCTTTATTTCTTTTGACACAGAGCGTGTGAGTGCATGATGAGGAGCGACTACTCTGGAATTCCGTAGCATCTTATCTCTTCTGTTCTGCTGCTGTTAGTGTTAGTGTTAGAGTCCTCTAAAGTGCTCCTCTGTCGCTTCTTGCCACTCTTCAGGGTTTGAGCTTGTGCGTGTGGGCATGTGCGTGTGCGTGTGTTTATTTATGGGCGAGTGTTCCCAGCGTGCATGATGTCTGTGTGTCCTGCTTATTTTCCTTCTCATCACATGTTCCTCATATTATGAGTGACGCTGGTATCTGTTAAGTATCAAAAGATTTCCTTTCATGACATCAAATGTTTGGTATTATTGATCAGTGAGCATCTTGGATGGCGCTCGCAGCGTGTGAAAGTGTGAGAGAAGTCTGGCTCCAGGAGAGAGAGCGAGTCGGCTCTGCTGTTTACCCACTGAGCCACGCTCGCCCTCATCCAGACTCCCGAAAGATAAATAAGGAGGGAAAAGCCGATGAGAAGAAGCAGAAAGGGCCTTTTGTGGCCCCCGGCAAAGTCTCTTTCAAGCGCCATTCCCACAGTACAGAGCCCTGAACGAAGGCTTGACTGCGGTAACTCTCGCTGGTGCCGCGACACAGACAGGCTGCTCAGGCCTCACCAAGCCACAAGCCCTCATTGTCTGTCGCCACAGAAACCAGTGTCTTCATGTCAGACATGTTTTCTGTTTGTTTTCTTTTTTATGTCTTTAATGTGGCCAGGGGAATGTTTCCTCCCCTTTGTCCCCCAATTCCATGCACATTTCTTTCCCTTTTTGCGTACTCCCCCGAAACGCTGTCGTCCTCTCTCTGTCTTTTTTTTTTTTTTTCCTCTTCAAGATTGTCATTTGTAAAACTCTCTCGTAGCAGACAGACCCTATCTTTGTCACTGTGCTGTGGTCTCCCTCCCTCCCTCTCTCTCTCTCTCTCTCTCTTTCTTTTTTTTATCTCAGTTTATGAGGTTTTGGCAAAGATAGTGCTTTTCGCATGGCTTTGGAAAAAAAACAACAAAAAAAAAAAACATGCAAACTAAAACAACAAAACCTTTCCCTAAAGACTTGTGTAGTTCCCACACTAAGCCAATTTTCGTCTCAAGATTAAACAAGCTCCAACAACACAAGGGAAGGAAAAGGGGAAAGTGGAAAAAAGGGATCTGGTTATGATTCCAGTCTCATAAACCAAGAGAGGATGCCCCACAGACATCGAATGAGAAAAACAAATCCAAAGAAGAGAGAACCGGTTTCTATTTTTAAGAGCCGAAAGAATGTCTGTGCCATGAGTCACGGGATTGGCAGTTCTACGGTAATCGTTTAATTCTGACTGAAGTCCCTGACCACATCACACACAACGTTGCCTTTTATCATTTGGAGAAGACGTGCATAAAAGTCGAGAGCAAAGGATAAAGATGAATAATGTAACGGCACACTTTTGACATGATGCACATGAATGTTGTAAATGTTGCACAATATTTACAACTGCTAGGCCATATTTCGTTTGCAGGGTACATTCTGTGGGTTAACTGTTTGAGTTATAGACAGTGGGGGGTGGCGGGGGGCTTGAAGTTCTATATGTTTACAGATATTTCTTGGTTTCTCAGCAGATTGATAAATCTTAACATTTATCTTAAAATCTATTTATAGATTTTTTTCTGTCTATCTACAGTATTTCTATAACTATTTATGGATATAACTTATATTTAAGTGATATCACATCAGAGCGAGTGCTGTTGTGCTGATTATATGACTAAGGGACTAGCCTTGAGCTGGAAACCAACAGTTAGTGAGCGACAGTTAATTAACAGGGGTGAAAGTAGTTTTAAATTCTTACCAAAGATGAAGAGAATAGACCATGGAGGTGGTGGACAGTCATGTAAATCTCATCAGTTTCTCTTTATATTTTTACTTATTCCACTTATGAATATCCTCAGCTAACCAACTGTTCTGTGTTTAAATCCCAAATAGCATAAAACGGGAAGCGATAGTGGGATATGTAGGGCGTACGATCCTTTGTTCAATATATCAAGCAGTGCCTTTGTTCAGGGGTTAACAATAATTAGAACACCTGTAACACGGAGTGATGCATATAGTGAAACGTCCCAGTGCTGTTATACTCTATATCAGCACTAGTGAAACCTCTTGTTCAGTCAAATGATTTGGTCAGAACAAAGGTTACGTTCAAGTTCCAGGCCAAATTCTGATTCATTGGTCAGATTAGATTTGCATGTCATGATGGTTCACGTTCTTAATTACAAGTGACGTTTATCCGACTCTAATGTGGACGCATCTGAACGGAACGCATGCACACAGTAATATGTCTTTGATCACGCAGCTGGGTTAAAATGAGTCATATTTGTTCGCATTCATTTCAAGCAATGGATGCAATTTCAGGAGAAAAAAAAAACGTAGGATTTTGCTCTGGAGGACGGCAGGTAGTTAGTCTGCTGTATTTGTTGTCAAAAAGCAGGAAGTAAGCCAGATGTCTTGCTTTAGCCTGTTTTAGCAGCTATTCCTAGGGCTGCTATGGAATCCCCGCACTGCTGGTGCTGACTGACATCAGTGAGCGCCCCATGCAAGCGCAAAAAAGTCAAAAATGCAATTCAAGTCACATGGCTATGTCTGTTATGCGTCTAATATAGGACCACATATGGAAGTGACTCAGATCTGATCAGATTTGTGCTTTCAGACAGTGCTAAAAAAACTGATCTGTGTCAGATTAGGGTAAACAATTGGAATTGAAACACTGCAGGGTGGTAGAGCGAATTCAAAATCAAATTCACTAAATAGCTAAAGTGACTAAATAGCCAACAATAGCAAATGAATAATTATTCTTTTATTCAATGCTAATCATGGTCCCTAAAGTCCATGGTCCCTACATATGAAGGAAGTAACCATGATAGGATGTGCTGCTTTAGGAAAATAATCAACGATGGGAACATTCTTCGCTTGTTATTGAATGGTCAGAATATAGTGACTATTACAATGCGTTAACCCTTTCAACCCCTGACCCTCCAAACCCTTGGAATAAAATCTATTGTTACTATCACTCACTCTTAGTAAGCACTTTATCCTGGTCAAAGTGTGGCAGTGGATCCTGACCCTATCCCAGGATGGCACATCAGTCCATCTTGGTGAAAGAGTTTCTCTTATAGAAAATTTATCAACAACAACGTCTGGCACTCTGAACTGAGAATTGTACATACATTAGACAGAACATTTAAGTTTGACATGATTGTGTTCCTGAACTACTGCAGTAACCACGGCCTGTGAGCAGCTCCAAATCAAACCCATATCAGGGACATATTATCAACGACAGATTGTCCTAACACTTCCTCGTGGATGGAAATAAGCTTCAAAAAAAGGTGTCAGAGCATTTTAAAGAGAGGTTAATCTTCAGGACGGGATTACGCGGGGTGTGCAGGAGGCGTGGAAGTGACGAGCTGAGAATCTGACGACGGAAGGTTCTGCTGCTTGATCTGTTATTTGATACAAGGCAAAATTTCTTGTCATCCTGGTATGTGACTGTGACTTGCAATAGAAAACCAAAGAGGTCCAGGGATAAAAGATAAAGCTTATGGAGGTAGATATCGCTCAGGGCTGCTGGGTGTAAACTCAGCAAGACAGAGAGGTGAGAGGCAATCTCAGGCGCTTTTTTTTTTTTTTTCTCACTGTTTTGGCGAGTCTTTCAAAGCTGTCACTCTGTGGTCAGGGTGTATTATACTGAGGGTTACAGGCCTCCAGCTCCAGCTGCCACTGTGCTAAGTTTGAACTTAATTACATCCAGTCGGCCCTGTCATTACAGCCAAGCATAGAGCACCGGCGACCAGAGCGTAGGTAGCAACAGCAGGAAGCCAAACAGCAGTGGACCACAGTCACACGCTCACTCACTCGGCCACTAAAGGCTCACACACATTGGCACGGATACAGCCTGGTCCAAACCGCATGCGCAAAAACACAACAACGCATGCACGCAGCCCTAAACACAATCCCATCCTTTTAGCACTGGAGCACGTCTTGTATACAGCAGAAGATTTACATAGACTATTTATGGCTTCGGCTGGATGCTGGACATGATCCTGTGTAACTGAGAGTGACAGTGACATGTAGATGATCATCTGAGAAATGGAGACTACTCGTACAAAAAAAATAATATACTCCTATACTGCCCTGCAAAAAAAAAAAAAAAAAAAAGAAATTCACACATTATAATTTCGTTTTGCTTTTTTTTATGGCACACATTCATCATGGCATTATTTTGATAAGTTTATGCAATGTCACAACATTTATTTTCATCCAGAGTCACATTAATGTCTCTCCAAGATCTCGTATTATTATGAGAAAGTCAGACCGTTGTGTCAAGCCTTAGATTCTTAATGGAGTTAAGGTCTGGACTCTGCGGTGGCCCATCCATGTGTGAAAATGATGTCTCATGCTCCCTGAACCGCTCTTTCACAATTTGAGCCTGATGAATCCTGGCATTGGCATCTTGGAATGTGCCTGTAACATCATGGGGGGGAAAATTCATTGATGGAAAAACTTGCTCATTCTGTATATTCAGGTTGTCAGCTGACCTGATTTTTTTGGGCAAATACAATAACGTTGCTGAACCCCAACTGAAACAACCCCAGATCATATCACTGCTCCCACAAACTTACTGTAACATTAGGCATGATGGGTACATCATTTCATCCGCCTTACCTTGATTTACCATCACTTTGAAACAGGGTGAATCTGGACTCATCAGACCATATGATCTTTTTCCAAAGCTCCACCTAAATTGACACCTCTTTTTTTTCCCCGATTAGGTTAATGACTAGTGCTTTTATTAAGACTACACAGCTGTTTAGTCCCAAAGTTTTCTTCTCATTTTTTAAATAATGTTTTTAATAATGTTTTAATAATGCATTTTCAGCTCTTAACCACATTTTATTTGTTTCAGTAATCTCTTTAGTTGTTTTCTGTTCTTGATGCAGGCCCATAATTTGACCCTTCTGGAACAGAGGAACATCACAAATTGCCAGAATCACAGGATACGTCTTCTGATATGCTACTCACTGCATCAGTTAGGGTTAAATAACTTTTATTGCCAGCTGAACCATATTAATCACTGCAGTATTCATCCAATGGAAGGCTCTTAACTATTGTTTTAGCCAAATCCAGAAGGTGTTTTTTTCCCCCATAGGGACTGTATTACAAATGATCATGTCTGTCACAAGTCTTCATGTGAGTAATATATGCTCACTTGAGAAAAATCTGTCTATATGCACTTAAACATGTTATTCCCTGTAGCGGTAAACATCATGTGAATACAGTATGTGATCATGTGTTAAAAAGAAAAGGTAAAAATAATTCAATCTTCTGAGATAATCCCCTATGAAAAATACAAAAATTATAAAAATACAAATGTGCCTTAAATATAAATAAGGACAAACAAGAAAATAAATCATGTAAAAAAAAAATGAAAAATTACAAACACATGGACTACATGTCGAAATAAATAAAACATGAACAAAACCATATAATACTGTCAAATGTCTTTAACCCACTGGGTTTTTTTAGTACAAACTGTGTTATTTATTTATTATTATTTTATTATTATGTTATAACTTTATTACTGAGTCAGTACAAAACAATTTGATTTCCAAACACAATCTCTCACTCACTCACTCACTCATTCACTGTTTACACTGCTTATCCTGTATGGGGTGCCAGTCAGTTGGAGGGAACAAGCACGCACACATTCAAATATTATGGGCAATTTGGAAATGCCATTTAGCCTAATCATGTCTGTGGACTATGGGAGGAAATTTCCAAAAATTCGTATAAAAATTGAAAAATTAAAAAAAAAAAAAAAAAAGGAGGTGTGATAGTCAAGGTCCTCAGCAGAGCTGTGGCTTGTTCTGCAGGAAGCTCGGTAAAACTTATGTTTTAGGCAAATGCAAATAAATCCTGTAGTGAAACCATGCCTTCATAAATAATGAAGGTTATTATACTGTAAAGAGCAGTGAACACTTATTAATGAGACAAATTTGTCTTTTTAGAGTGATGACCGTCCACATACAGTAGTTTCAGATGCAGTTTGTAAAGTTTTATAAGGCAATTAGGTAATAAGTTTTACTAAACTTCCTGAACCAGCCAAAGTTCTTCTGACAACCTTCACATCTGCGTCTTTTTTATTTTTTTATTTTAAGTGTCTAAAAAGTCTAAAACAAGGCCTCTTTGGCCAAGAATATGAGCTTTCTTTTCTGGTGTGCAAATATTTTTACTGTAACATTTAAAATCTTTTGTGTATGTGTAAATGAACTGTATGTAAAAATCATTTATGTTTAAAGAAAATAAGAAACCATGTGAATATAAAAACACATGAAATACATATGCAAAAAATTATGCGTGAATATAAATGAATCAAACGGGGTGTGTGGAGGGGGTGGCCATGTTAACTTAAAAAGCACGTGTTTGGCACTAATTTTCAGATGTGATCCATGTGATTCTTTACTTATAAAACTATTTTGCACTACTCGCGAACTACTCACAGTTCATCCAGACTTGTGTGATTAATTTCTGTTCTTTATTTCTACATGCAGAATATATGTCACCCTTAAAATCCCTCTTATTTTCCTCAGGAAGGTATGAATTTAAATGAAAAAGAGAGGAGAAATGCACGATTGCATTAAGTGAGCGAGGGGAGATTTCCTCTTCGTGCCCAAGACCACAGAGAAGAGTGGTGTCTTCAGGCCAAAGAGGGGCGCCCGTCCTGTTAAGCCCAAGGAGATGGGCTTATATCATCTAACCCTCCCCCGTAACCATTGTTCAATCTTCGAAACTCTTTGCTGTGGATTTTGTAGATGCACGCATGCACGCACACATGCACGCACGCATACACAGCTGCACACAACAAAGACAAGCGAGTGAGCCTCTGAGCCTCTCGAATCTTATGATCAAGGGGAGGCAGTTTGCGCTGGTGCCACAAAAACAAATTCCAGAGATTCTGGGCTAATTCAAAAAGTTTCACGGCACATTCTTCTACCCATAAGGAGCAGGGTGCTGGAAATCGAGGCCACCATTCTGCAGCAATCACTTCCCATTGTCTTCCTCTTTAATCAGCTTTTCTCGGGGGCTTTTAATATGACTGTGGTGTGCGTGTGCATCTGGGAAAACACAGCTCTTTTCCATGCACTAGCCTTAATCATATCAGAACACCACAAAGGCTGTCTCAACTCAGGGCAGCAGCTATCACAGGAAAGATCATCTTACCTTAAATGACCAATATGACCAATGACAGCATATGAACTTGAATGTTCCTATATCCCAAATCGACAAAATGTTAACGTAAGTGCAAACTTACCCATTTTACCCTAGTAATGGCTACCTGAGATCATTTGATCCATAAGATCGGGCACAGGGTTCCTGTTTCAACCCTTCCATTTTCTTAATGCCCTCAGGATGAGACCATGAAATTCCCACTGCTTCCTAAAAATATAGAAGAGCACAGCAGGAATGGGGTAAAATGCAGAAAATGTGCATTCATCAAGTGCATACTACTTCCTAGCCCTCTCAGTTCCTCTCAGGCTGTCATGTTGTCACTAATTTACACTGGATCAAATGTTCACCAGGTCTAATGAAATTGAATCACACCGCGCTCCCACTGGTCGCTCATCACATGCTTACTACTTTGTCATCGCTTCCGGTAAGTCGTAATAAATACCAGTGCTTTTTATCCCAGTGTGACATAGATGCCTTAAAAGTGTTAAGCCCTACAAGAATGTAACATAACCTTGATGCAGTCTTCTGGACCTACTATGGTCATAGCACAAGTCTGAAGAGGTCGACAGTGACATCCCCGTGACAACTCATCCCATCTGCCCCATGCTTTAGTACCGTAATGAAGAGATATTACTTGTGCCGTTAACTGGAGAATGCTGTTGTTACTATTTTCTTATCAAGTTCTTCTTGTCTCTGGATTTGACCACAGTTTTTTTTTATGTGTCCTAAAAAAGTGTCGCAGCTCCACATCAATGGAAACAATACTATAGCTTTACAAATTTCTCTCACATTCTTACTCAATTCTTTGCAGATGTATTTGGACTGTGGCTCAGTGTTCAAATAATTTTTTGAACAATTATACAGTTATACACAGTATATATTGTACTCTTGTTATAATATACCATGAAAAACACTGTATGACATGTTAAAGAGATAATATAGAGTGAAGCCTGTTGTAACAAAGACTTCCGCATGGAGGAGAAGTCACAGGCCATTGCAAAACTCCAACACTGGAGACTCCTTCCATAAATGGTCAATACTTACACACTTTTATTTATAACAGCAGCAAGTAGAAGTTACTCAGGAACTAATACATATAAACATTTGTTTATTTAAAAGAAATTACCTTAATATAAAATAATAATAATAATAATTATTATTATTATTATTATTATTATTATTATTATTATTATTATTATTATTATTTTCTTTGTTAATAATAACTATGTGTTCACTAATACCGCACTTTTCTGACTGCATTCTTCTTCTTTAACAGAATTTGTTAAAGAAAAACCTTTTTGGATAATAAATGTGGTCAAATCTTCTTTTAATTCTGATCTATCTTATTATACTATATTCTGAGTGTGTTGAGAAACTTTTCCTTCTTCACATTATAAGCTCTGATGTGGAAATTATTTTGATGGTTTAATTCAGCTGCAGAATCATTTATGACATTATACGGCAACTTCTTGTGATTTTGAAGCATGCAATTGCTAGGTATGACTCTCAGTTTAAGGTTTAGGATCTTCGGCACTACAACAGACCGCAGCGCTCTCGATCCTCCCACAGGAATGCAGAAGAGCAGTTGTGTGGGAATAGGGAATACCTTGAGAAAACCTGATGTGTCAAACTTGAAATTCAAAGCTTTTCTTTTACACCCACTGAGTTATTGTGTGACCAAGAGCCACATCAGAGTCAGGCTTTGACTTGTGCAGCCCTGACTTTACAGACTAGGGGACACCGCTCGGGTTTATTCTGGTTTACATGCAGAGATTATGAGCATGAATAAGCTTTATGAGGTGTCATAAATTACATTTTCAAAAGAGGCTGTAGGGCAGCCTCTGTCCGCCTGCCTGCTCTGTGGTTTTGAAAGGCCACCATGAAGCCTTTTGTGCTCTGTGGCTTCACCATGGGAAAATTCTTTAAACAAATGTCACCCTGCGACCCCTCCATGTAAAAACACTTCTGAGAGCTGTGGATTGTGTTGCACGGGCATGCTGCGATCCGCAGGAACGTCGTGTTTTCTTTATCTCATCCCACATGTTTTAAGAAAAAGCTATTTTCAGTCAGGAAGGAAGCAAACAAACGTTTGTTTCATAGAACTAATCATCTCAGAGCAGACAAGGTGGGGTGAGGGAATCGACACTCTGGCTGGACCACAGCGTGGAGAAGGAAAGAATAGGAGCGTTTGTATTTTCACATTAAAAAAAAAAAAACTTTCTTTGGAATACAATTCAATGGATGTCTCACTACACTCTCATGTATCATCATCTCCATTGGATGAGATAAATGTAGAACTTCAATTGGCCCAATGTTTCAAGGATTTTGCACCCCCTATTGGTGGAAGACATACAGCAGTATTGTATCCAATAATAATAATAAAAAAAAATAATAATAATAATATTATTATTAGTAGTAGTATAGTAGTAGTAGTAGTAGTAGTAGTGTTATTATTGTTGTGGTTGTTGCATAATAATAATAATAATAATTATTATTATTTTATTATTATTATTATTATTATTATTATTGGAAACACAAAGAGATTAATGAGGCAATTATCTTTTGCAATAAATACATTGTAAAGCATCGTTCTGAAGGCCCAAATAATCTCTAAAGTTACAAATATCATTGACTACAAACCTTCTCTTTTTCTTTTTTTCCTTTTTTTTTACAAAATAGTATAGATCACATATAATCAGCCAATCTTGTGGCAGCTACACAAAGAAAAAAAAACCTGCAACTACAGGTCAAGAACTTTAAATAATGTTCACATGAAACTAAAGAATGAAACATCTCTGCTCTCTGATGCTGTGGTCATGGTGTAGATGTTGATCAGAAGGACTGGTATGTCTTGGTCTGTTTCATAAACTGAAGCTATTGTGTACCCAGGCTCATCAAAACTGGACAATTGAACATTATTAAGAAAATAATTTCCAGACTTCAGCAGTCCAGTTTGGATGAGCCTATATCCATCATGGCTTTATGTTCCTGTTCTTGGCAGGAAGGAGTCGAACCATAAGTGTTCTTCTGCTGTTGTAGCCCTTCCATCTCAAGGTTTAATGTCTTGGGCTTGAGATGCTTTTCTGATCATGATGGTGGTAAAGATATTTTTTTATTATATTTGGTTTCCCATATCCTTCCTGGCAGCTATAGCACTGGGCCATTTTCTGACCTCTCGTTTGTTTTGAACTTTCGTTCACTCAATGTTTTTTTTTTTTCAACACACCACTCTGTGTAAACACTGGAAACTGTAGTGTGTCAAAATCCCAGACGGTCAGTAGTTTATTAAATATTCAAACAAGGTACAAACAATTATGTAATGATCAGAGTAACAGAGATCACACTTTCTCTTCTTTCCGATGTTTGATGATGTAAAGCTTTTAACAAAAATTTGCTTTAAAAAATGTATTGTGTTCCTGCCACAGGCAGCACAGTGGCTTAGCGGTTATCTCTGTCATATTGCACCTCCAGGGTCGAGGGTTCGATTCTCACCTCAGGTCTGTGTGTATGGAGTTTTCATGTTCTCCCTGTGCTTGCTGGGTTTCCTCCTGGTTCTACAGTTTCCACCCACAGTCCAAAGACATGCAGATTAGGCTAGATGTCGTTCCCAAATTTCCTATTGTGTGTGAATGAGCTTGTGAATGTGTGTGTACCATGCAGTGGATTGGCACCCGCCTCATGCCCTAAATCTCTTTGGATAGGCTCCAGGCCCCCCGGAACCCTGCATAGACTCGGTATAGACAATGAGAGCGTGAGACAATGTAAAGTTCCTGCTATATGAATTGTGACATGATTACATACATAAAAAGTAGACTGGGAGTGTATTATACACACTCACACACTATATATCTATACTTACAGCATATATTATAATCGCCTTTACATCTGATCTGTAATATTTTACATCCACATCAATATTTTATCGTCAGCAGAAACACCTTTTTTGTCAGACTTGTGCACTATCTCCTGGCCCCGCCCCCAAACAAGAACATCGCGCCTTTCCATTGGCCTACGAATATGTCGTCATTTCTCCCGTGAGATTTCTTTGAAACCGGAAGTGGGTAGCCTTTAGCAATGAAAACAACATCGGAACTTTTTTGGAATAAATAATTAACCCCTGGATCTATAAAGCACTTAGCATTTAGAAGGTAAGACGTTTGCAGAACCAGTGTCACATGTTACCCGGTTTGTTTGTTTTTCTTAGTTGAAATAATAGAATAAACGTGTTGTTAGCGTGTGTGCTAACATGCATAGCATAGCCTCCTTGTTTTAAACGAACGGTGTGCCTTAGCTGGGGCACTGCTACATAGCTAACAAGCTAACAGTGTTTCTAACGGTTTATCTGTTCTTACACACGAGCACGTCTAGTGTACGGAATTACTATACACTTTACAGGAAACCCGAAGGCGCGTGAAGATAAGATGGAACTCGTATTTGACTTTAATGAGAAATGAGCAGCAGCTCGTAGTGAAGCAGAGTGTGAGGTGAAATCCCCTGTCTAAAGTCCTTCTTATACATAAACAGACATCGGTGTACAATGTTAAATAATGCCCTGAGAATTAAAATAATATTTAGTAATAGTATTCACTGTTATTTATCTATGGTTTAGTGACAGATTATAGTTAATAAGGTGCACAAATATATATATTTATATATATTTACATTGTTTACATATTGGTATTTTGTGTTTTTTTTAATGCATCATTGTTTAAAATAAATTTTAAATGTGTTTGTTTTATGTAATTTCGGATCATATTTGTACTTAATAGTAAAACAATAGATCAAAAGTGCCAGATGGGGTAACCAAAAGAAGAATCTTTTTGTTTGTTAGGAATATTTTATCCACCTAGAATACATGTAAGTTGCTGTTGCTAGTCTTTCGGCTGTTCCCGTCAAGGGGTCGCCACAGTAGACTGTCCAATCTGCATACGACTTGGCACAGGTTTTACACCGGATGTCCTTCCTGATGCAACCCTCCCATTTTTATCCGGGCTTGGGACCAGCACTACATCCAGTCGATGCATTGGGGTTTGGGCACTGAGGGGAGGGTAGGGGGGTGGGGTTGAACCCGGGCCTTCCTCATGGCAGGCGAGAAACCTACCACTGTGCCATCAGTGCCATTCTAGGACAAATGTAAGTCTACGTATACAATCCATATTTTGTTTTAAAATAATATAAATAAAATAATAAATCCAAGCATAAACACTAGCAGAATTATCTGCATTTTACATTTATAATTTTTTTTCCAAACACTGACAAGAAAAAAATGAATAAGTAAAGCCAAAGGTGTATTTGTTTTTTAAATAATATTTGACAAATTATGTAACAGTTTATACATTCATAATATCTACCTCTGAATTGTAACAGAGGGTTACAATTCAGTCCACATAAAATTTCCTGGAAATTATACATTATTTGTGAAAATTACTGGTTGCACCAGGTGACCTAAATCAGTTACCACTACCTGACAATATTGCTTTTACAGTCAAAGGCTAATGAAGTTATTCTCTCCTAAAATCAAGATCTGCTTCCTCTCTTTGCATTTGGGAAGATTTCTTTTTAATTCTTAGTTTCTTTTTTTGTTGTTGACATTTTTAACATTACTTATGTCTCATAGTAGTCTAAGGTCTGTAGTTCCCTTTTAAATTTGCCAATCTCAGATTTGAGACTTTCACTCTGTTTAAGCGGAACTGTAATATATGCTGATTCTTTTTCACCAAGCACTCTCTCTCTCTCTCTGTGGCTTTTTGGTAATTTCTCCATTCTTCACCAGTTTCTTTCTGCACAATCTGCTTTTCTTTCTGCAGTTTCTTTTTGCACAATCTGCTTTTGTTTGTAAGGTGTCTTTTTGTCTTTTCTTTGTTTTTGATAACTACATATTAAATAGAAAATTAAAAAACTAAATACAGTTTTTTTCTTTCTATTTCAACATTTCACTCACATTTCTTCTGTGACAGATCCTCCTTTTTTGATCATAGATACCAGAATGAAACGATGAAAAGTGGCTTGTTATATTTTAATGCGTATTAAATAACACCAAGATGAAGCAGCAAAATGGCTTGCGTTGATAAAGTTGTGGAAAAACTTCCATTTTGTTTTAAATAGACTGAACGCTTCGATAAGATTGAAAAAAGAGTCTGTGCTAGCTCGTCGTGTTAAGTCATGGAGTTATTGAGCCGCCTCAAGCCCCAGTTCCACCAAGTTGCCGCTGTTGGGCCCTTGAGCAAAGCTCTTAAACTTATCTGCTCCAGTGGCAGCATATAATGGCTGACCCTACACTCAACAAACTCAGCTTCTAACAAAGCTGGGATATGTGAAGAGTAAAGATGTATATGTGATGAATAAAGTCTTAGTTCAGTAAGTTTAACATTAATAAATTTGCGAAAATAAAGAACATGCTAAACTGTTTACAAACAGTAACTGGAGGTCAGTATTGAACTGGGAACCCTGCACTGATAGAATAGTGGTCCATCTACCATCACATGTTTGTCATACTACCGTATTTAAATGCAAAGGGACCACTGGAGGAGTACCACTGGACTGATGTTTTTATAGAAATCCAGATGTAGATTTAGAGACAGCAGTGGCTCCCTGAGGCAACACAAGGAAGAATCATGAAACCTGTAGACTCAAATGGGATGTGATCCATGTCTGAGGGATATTCGAATGTGGGAATGTAAAATTTACCATTCTCTAAGAGGGAACTCATGTGATGGTGGTGTCTTTATACTCTACTCAGTGTGATGACTTAGAGAAGCTATTTACATATCTGTTTTACTTGGATTTGTAAAATCTCACCACTGCTGGTTCAGAATACAGTGGAACCTTGGATTACGAGCATAATTCGTTCCGGAAGTAGGCTCGTATTCCAAAACACTCTTAAACCAAATCATCATTTCCCATAAGAAATAATGAAAACTCAAATTATTCGTTCCACAGCCCCCAAAAATAAATACATAAAAATAATTAATACAATCTATAAAATAAAAATAAAACAAATTAATCTGCACTTTACCTTTAAAAAAAGGCAGATAAATGTTTCCGCTGGTGCGAGCAGGCGCCGTGTGTGTGTGTGTGTGTGTGTGTGTGTGTGTGTGTGTGTGTGTGTGTGTGTGTGTGTGTGTGTGTGTGTGGAATTAGCCCCTTACCTCGCCTCGTTTTACACAGTAACACTCCTCCTCCCTCTCCCCACCTCGCTTTTTAAGATTCACAACAAACACACACAACGGAAACACCGTTTTAACAGGAAAAAAAAGAAATCTTTCTGAGACTGGCATGAGCGTATATTAACAGACTCACTTTTTAAGTTTCACAACAAACGCATAAACACAGCAGAAACACAGTTTTAACGGAAAAAAGCGAGACTGGCACGAGCGCATACTAAAGGAATCACTTAAGTTTCACAACAAACGAACACAAACACGGAAACACCGTTTTAACAGGATAAAAGAAATCTCTCTGACCAGGCGTGAGCGCATACTAAGGGAATCACTGCTGTAAAGTAAAAAAAACAAACAAATGAACCAGCACCTTACCTTTGAAAATAATCGCGACAGAGCAGAGTTTCTGTGTGTTTCTGAAGCTGGGAGGGGTGAAAAGGCGAGAGAGCGTCTGTGTGTGTCAGTGTCAAATTGCGCGCGCACGAGCAGAGTTTCTGTGTGTTTGCGAAGCCGTGGGGGGAGGGAGGGGGGAAAGGTGAGAGAGTCACGCTCTGTGTCAAAATAAGAGTCGCATGTGTGAAGCATGATACTCGGCGCTCGTAAACTAATACTTGCTCGGTTTCCGAATAAAAAATTATTAAAAATCTTTGCTCGGTTTGCGGAACACTTGTAAACCACGTTACTCGCAATCCGAGGTTCCACTGTATTCAGATATAACGGCATAGAGCTCCTACTTCACCAAGTAAATAACTTCGCTTCCTTTTTTTCTCTTCACGTGAGTGATAGCGGAATGCTGTCAATGAGGAAGTGAGAAGTAATAAAGTTGTCAAAGTTGATTGAGTGGCTGAATCATCTTTATTTAATGTCTGGCCTGATCAGTGAATTAAGTGCTTTGTTTTACACTGAGAGTGATTGATTGTTATCATGTAAATAAGTAAACATTTGTACGCAGTGTGATCTGAGATCACTTGTCTCATCGTGGTATTCTGTGTATGAATAGGGATCGTTTGATCGCTATCCTTCACACTCACACAGTGTAAAACAATGCACTATTAATATCTTTTCCCTTTTATAGCCCTTTTATTGTTTTTTAATACTTCATAGTATAATTGCACTCTACACATTCTGTGTAATTATATTTTTTATTTAACTTATATAAAATTATACAAATGTATAAATTTGTATAATTTTATATTTCATCCCAAATCTTTTAATTTGACATTTTTTTTTTACTTTCTTTCTTACTATTCTATCCTATTGATACGAACGCTCGTATAAGTATTTCAATGCATATACCGTGTACGGTTGTGTCCGTGACAAATAAAATTTTAATTCAATTTTTTTTTATTACTCATGCACATCATCCTACCTCACATATACCACTTCCCCTGTCTTCCTCATTTCTAAGTCTTCTTGGTTCTCGTTTCTCTTTTGAATATGCCAGTGCCTGAATTTCCATGTGTCGTGACTTTTGACTTGTTTTCCCTGTTTGTCCTAGTAACATAGCTCAGCCTTGTATCTACACGGGCAAGATGGAGGTTCCCTCCTATCACTCTAAGCTTTTATGCGAGCTGAACGAACAGCGAAAGAGGGACTTCTTCTGCGACTGCAGCATCATCGTGGAGGGTCGCATGTTTAAGGCGCACAGAAACATCCTCTTTGCAAGCAGCGGCTATTTCCGAGCTCTGCTGGTGCATTACCTGCAGGATAGCGGCCACAGGCATAGCACGGCTTCTCTGGACATTGTCACAGCAGACGCTTTCTCGGTCATTCTGGACTTTCTGTACTCCGGTCGTTTAGACCTGCGCACCGACAACGTGATCGAGATAATGTCCGCTGCCAGCTACCTGCAAATGACGGATGTTGTGAACTTTTGCAAAGGCTATATCAAATCATCGTTGGAGATCTGTAACAGGGAGAAGGAGAGCCAGCGAGAAAAGGGTAAAGAGGGAGAAGGACCTGCTGACAGTGGCACGCCTGCTCCAGTCTCCAGCGTTCCTGCAGCATCCACTTCCCAGACGGACAGGGGAAGCCCGCAGAGTATGGAGATGCCCAATTCGATGGAGGCGTCCTCTGATATTCTTTCCACACCAGCTGCTACCAGCAGCAAAGACTCTGAGAGTGAGAACTCGCAGGGAGGCTTCTCCAGCCAAGCTCCCGCCAACACCGCCGTGAAGAGCAACGCGACACAAGACGCAGCCAACCCCTCCTCTTCAGGGATGCTCATTGTGCCTGTGCACACCAAGATAAAATTTGACCCTGATGAGGAAGGTGAGTGTTCGCTTGAAGCTAAGGACATGGACCTGTATGAAAACCCAAGCAATGGGGAAGAACGAACTCTCACTTCAAGTCCTGCACCCAGCAGTGAGCCGACATCACTGCCCCCTTACCCTAACTATCACATGAAACAGTATGTAGATGTGCTACTGCGTGGAGGATCCAGTACTCACCGCGAGGAGCTCGTTCCTCATTTCAGTCACGGTTTGGGAAGCAGTAATATGATTGGTCGAGTAGATGAAGGAATAGGTCATGGAGGCTCTTGCAGTATGGAGATACAGAGTGACTGGTATGTGGAAGATGCAGGTGAGAAATCGGATTTTGCTCTTCTTGTTAAAATTTTTTTGGGATTCGCCTCTTTGTTTCACACAAAGGCTTACTTGTAAATGACAGTTTTCTACACAGGGAGGCTGCATAGGTGTCCGTTCTGCCCCTACACAACCAAACAGAAGGGCATCCTGAAGAGGCATATCCGTTGTCACACAGGAGAGAGACCGTACCCATGTGAGATCTGCGGAAAGCGTTTCACCAGACAGGAGCATCTACGCACACACGCTGTGACTGTAAGTTCATCAGCTCAAAGGTTATCTGGCATATGCGACGTCAGCAGGATTCCCGCAAACTGAAAACAATTTACTGCTGTTTTCTAAAATAAACATATTCCGTAGCCTGTTTTTGGACTGTGAGCTGCTTGTTGTTGTTGGCGTTTGTTTTTCGAACCCCAGCATATGCCACCAGGGATTTAATGCTCCCCGAAGAGCCACGCTTGCTAAAAAGATCTAAGGGGAGTGTAGAGTAAACCTGTGGTGACATAGAGTCACCAAAATATGCAAGCCAGAATTAAGGTGGTGCCTGCAGACAAGGCCACCCAGTAACCCGGGTCAGCTCAGCCCAGATTGGTGACCTGGAGCCATCTAGTGGGCTCGCTGCTTACAGAATGAAGGGTAGGGGTCAGGTGATGTGCTCATCAGGCAGCACGCATGTGATAGACTGTACCATTGCAATAGAAACTGACTTTTGGAACGTCGACCTCGCCAAAGAAGAGCATAGTAAAAATGAAGCAATAAAAACATACAGTATATGTTGTATATACTATATCGATCTATTCTGTAGTGAAATCTTGTATACGTAGCTAACCATGCATTATGTTTAAACAAGGATACATGCTTATTTTTAATAATATAAGATTATATTATAATTATTAAAAATCCCTCTTGGGGTAAATTTAGTTCATGCATTGTAAGTATATATACTAGGATGAAGAATTTATTTTAATGAACTTTTAGAAAAGATAAATGTCTTTTTTTTATTTTTTACATAACACCTCCTTGCTTTCAATACACTTTGTCCATCCGTCATCAAGTTTTCGTTTTCCCTCATTAAAAAGTGTTTTAGGCTGAACTGCGAGCAACAAATGCACAAATCAAGATCAGGAATATAGAGAGGATGCTTTAACATATCAAAAAGAACAAGATCACAACAACCTTGGACAGCCGTCCTCTGTGTTTAATCTAAGGTTTAGCCTTCAGCTCTTCAGTAAGCATCTCAATGTTACGAGCACTGTTGTTTGTTGAACCTTTTTCCTGATAATGTTTCAGTACTGGCCCTTGAGAATCCCAGAAAAGTGTAAGCATCAATTTTACAGCTGATTATTGACTTTTGAATTTTTTCTTGGTCGGATTGAGCAGAGTATGGAAATTTCCATTCCATACTCTGCTGTTTACTCTCAGGCTCGTAGTGATGAATCCATGTCTAGTCACCAGTAATGATTCTCTTTGCGAGACTTTCACCTTCTTTTGAGTATTGGCCCAAATGTAGTTTCCAGCTATCCAAACATTTTCTCCATACTGAGCACAAATCCTTCAATATAACTGCACCAGGTATACACACAGACCACAAAAAAACTTATCATTGCACACTTGTGCAGATCACAAGTGTTTAATCCATTTTTGCTTGCAACACAGTTACAAATGAACTGATGTAACTTGTGACATGTAACAGGGGAACATTGGCCCTAAATGTAAAATGCTGATAAGACAGTGCAGCCAACAGAAGTTTTACTGTAACCAGAGTGGAAATGATTGACTCACTCACTCTTTCTCGTTATACAGGGTGGGCCATTTATATGGATACACCTTAATAAAATGAGAATGGTTGGTGATATTAACGTCCTGTTTGTGGCACATTAGTATATGTGAGGGGGCAAACTTTTTAAGATGAGTGGTGACCATGGTGGCCATTTGGAAGTCGGCCATCTTGGATCCAACTTTTGTTTTTTCAATAAGAAGAGGGTCATGTGACACATCAACCTTATTGGGAATTTCACAAGAAAAACAATGGTGTGCTTGGTTTTTTAACGTAACTCTATTCTTTCATGAGTTATTTACAAGTTTCTGACCACTTATAAAATGTGTTCAATGTGCTGCCCATTGTGATGGATTGTCAATACAACCCTTTTCTCCCACTCTTCACACACTGATAGCAACACCGCAGGAGAAATGCCAGCACAGGCTTCTAGTATCCATAGTTTCAGGTGCTGCACATCTCGTATCTTCACACCATAGACAATTGCCTTCAGATGACCCCAAAGATAAAAGTCTTAGGGGTCAGATCGGGAGACCTTGGAGGCCATTCAACTGGCCCACGACGACCAATCCACTTTTCAGGAAACTGTTCATCTAGGAATGCTCGGACCTGACAGCCATAATGTGGTGGTGCACCATCTTGCTGGAAAAACTCAGGGAATGTGCCAGCTTCAGTGCATAAAGAGGGAAACACATCCTCATGTAACAATTTCAAATATTAAGTGGCCTTGAGGTTTCCATTGAAGAAGAATGGCCCCACTATCTTTGTACCCCATATACCACACCATACCATCACTTTTTTTGTTCCAACGGTCTTGGAGGGATCTATTCCAATGTGGGTCAGTGTCTGACCAATAGTGGTGGTTTTGTTTGTTAACTTCACCATTCACATAAAGGTTTGCCTCATCACTGAACAAAATCTTCTGCGTGAACTGAGGGTCCTGTTCCAATTTTTGTTTTGCTCATTCTGCAAATTGTGTGCGCCGATCTGGGTCATCCTCGTTGAGATGCTGCAGTAGCTGGAGTAGGTAAGGGTGCCATTTGTAAGTAGCTAATATCCACCGAAGGGATGTTCGACTAATGCCACTCTCCAGTAACATGCGGCGAGTGCTACGCTGTGGGCTCTTGCTGAATGAAGCTAGGACAGCCACTGATGTTTGTTCATTAGTGACAGTTTTCATGCGTCCACATTTTGGCAAATCCAACACTGAACCAGTTCCACGAAACTTAGCAAGCAGTTTGCTAACTGTAGCATGGGAGATGGGTGGTCTTGTAGGGTGTCTTGCATTGAAATCTGCTGCAATGACCCGGTTACTGCGTTCACCAGATATCAACACAATTTCGATCCGCTCATCACGTGTTAACCTCTTCGACATGTCAATGGCTGTGAACAAAGAGAAACTTGTAAATAACTCATGGAAGAATAGAGTTACGTTAAAACCAAGCACACAATTGTTTTTCTTGTGAAATTCCCAATACGTTTGATGTGTCACATGACCCTCTTCCTATTGAAAAAAAAAAAGTTGGATCCAAGATGGCCGACTTCCAAATGGCCACCATGGTCACCACCCATCTTGAAAAATTTGCCCCCTCACATACTAATGTGCCACAAACAGGACGTTAATATCACCAACCATTCCCATTTTATTAAAGTGTATCCATATAAATGGCCCACCCTGTATATGAGGGAGTGTATGTGTGCATGTGTGTGCATGTTCAAAATTAGCTCAGCTAGGGTGTGTAATCTGCACAAATAACGTATGTAGACAGAATGTATTGCTTTATGTGTCTATCTGCGTATGGGTCATGTTTTCTTAGTGCTGATGATGTTATTCTGAACTACAGTATGTAACCAGTCATAAGTTCTTTGGTTTTTGCATGATGTCTGACGCATGAATGTGTAAATATTTACTCTGCCCAGTTGTCTTGAGGCATTTTGAGGTAAGTCCTCTGTAAATACTCATCTGTGGACTTGTAAATATTAATTGAACACAACATTCACTGTCCTGCGATTCACAGGAGTTAAATTCAATCACATGATACAAAATGTTCTTGTTCTCAGCTAGAACACCCCTATGTACACTTGATTACTAATCTTGTATCTATATCTGGCTTTGTTTCAACAGGTCCATCGCGCAACCTGGCCCATCGTGTGTAAGGGCTGCAGGCGTGTCTTCTCTGGAGCTGTGTCTCAGGGTCTGAAGCGCTTTGGTCTCTGTGATAATTGTACTTGTGTCACTACAACTAACGAGGACTCTCCTTCCATGAACCTGAGCAGCCAGTCTGTGAGCGTGGAACAGGGCACCTCTGACTCGGATTGGCCTATCTTCATGGTGGACGGGGATGAGGAGCCCAGTGCTGGCGCTGGGGAAGTGGACGATAAGAAGGAACTCCAGAGGCAGCTAGCAGAGGGGGGAGGTCTCCTGTAGGCATCAAGAAACATACTTGTTGAGTAAACTGACAGAGCTATTAAGACTTACTGTTCTGGGAAACATAATCTTGTTTGGCCTGATGGCAATTAGTAAGAGTACTTAACGTAAGTACTGACCTTTAATCATGTATACGGGTATGCATTCTTTAAGAACTAGAATTTCCACAGCTCGCGTAGAATGCATTGACTTAATTTCCTTAAGAATGGTTAATAAATTTTAATAATTATAAGAAGACAACTTTGCTTTTACGGAAGAGCGATAAGTATTTAAACTCTTCAATAAAGTTACGTCTTAAAGCTGCACATGTATAGTTTGAGCAGGGTCAAGTATAAAAGAATTAACAAACACAAGAGTCTTGAGAGAATCTTAAATATTATAACACTAAACAAGTTACCACGGTGCTCCAGTTATTTCTGCAGATTATCGTCTAGACATTTATGCAGATCATCGTCTAGACTGAAATACTGTCTGGCTGGACATAATGCTGCATCACAAATGTCATCATGACAAAAGTCATTTCATATAGATTCATGGTTCTCAAAGGTGGGTCTGGGGGCCCAGGGGTCCTTTAAAGCATAGCTAGAGGGTCACAACTTAGTTTGTAATTTTTTTTTTTTACAGTGGTGTATACCTCACCATCATCAGACTTATTGTGCCTGTAAGTAATGCTGAATGGAAGGCTAATGTACACAATTAAACAATAGGCCAGATTCTTTCTTCTTTTTTTAATACCAGTTAAAGGTATCCTTGCCTGTAAAATGTTATGAGACCTCCCTCATATACAACACACAGTAAATGTGATATTTGGAAATTTGAATTAAATCGCAAAAGTCGACTGTTTATTGCATTTCTGATTTAAGTGGTTTATCTCCGTTATAGAATTGAAACAATCATGGGTTTTGTCAATTTTTTCAAGCAGTTATTTATGCTAATTATTTACACAATTTAAGTAGAAAATGTTGCACTTTATTATTTTAACTAACCAGAAAACATACTTCATGTTGCTTTAAAACCTTCTATAAATAATATAATTTTTTTTTCTAATCAACATAAGACAAATTCATAGTAATAACAATATAATATATCTTCATTTTTATAAATACAGTTAAACAAATTTAACAAGCCACCAGCATATGTAATCATGGCTGTTGCAGAGATGCCCTACTTTTCTAGTGATGTTTGATATTGCGCATGTAGCTGAATGAAATAGACGTGTTTAAGAGGTAGACTGGAAAATGGTCAATTACAGTATAATTGATTGTGCAGCCCTATTCTACTGAATGTTTCTACAATGTAAATTGTGCTACTTTTAAGACTGTTTAATATATTAAGACTTTTGTGGAGCATTTACAGCAGAATATGAACATTTCTGTAAATATGAGACCTGTAGCTTCAATCATAAAACCCATGAAGAGAACTGTTATTTTTGGGTCATTGCAGGCATAGCGAAGAAATGATGTATGACCAAAGTGCAACTTTTTTTTAAATAACTTTAATTTTTATTTATGTTTATATATAACTTTTGCTGTATGCTCATGTGTGAATATGAAAGGTTGCACCTTACAATAAAATAACATGCATTCAAAATAAATGCTGACCTGTATTACTGAGATTTATGGTCTACTGTCCTTGCTGGGGTGTGTGTTATATCACTGCAGATGTTTGCTTGTGTTCTAGCAATCTTGAAGAAGAGGAAAATAGAGGAAATCTGATACTTCTAAAAAATAAAAACGGAAGCGTTGAAACGCTTGGTGAATTTCCTTTGTAAAAAAAAAAAAAATCAACAGCAGAAATCACAGCTATGTTCAACAGTGAAAGTAAGAGCTTTTTATCTATACAATTTGATGAAAACTGACAGGATTGGGAGGCCTTAAGAAAACCATTTATTAGTGACAAGTATAAAAATTGCACTTGGTGATGGAATATTCAGAGTATTTCTGGACAGAAATAAATTTTATGAAACTGAATGAGGTTATTGAAACTGTGCTGTAGTCAAAAGAAATTCAATGAAATATTAGTGCGACACTTTTTTTTATCATCAGGAAATTCTAATTATATCACTTCTAGTTGATCATGTGACTTGTAAAATTTTATGATTATTTTATTGAAATAAAAATTTGATAGTTGAAAAAAAATTCTTAAATGGCTTACCGCAATAAAAATAAATTATAACCATTTTAATACAAGCCAAACTAGGACTTGTGATGAAATTTCTTGCGGCATAAACAGATAACTTCAAGCATAGTATGGTGAAACCTTTCAAAGACCTCAAACTGCCCTTTGCAATGCTTATACGTTACAGAAACTCAGCTGGGAGTTATTACCACATCCACTGTATAGTCCTGGCCTTGTTCCAAGCCAGTTGCATATGTTTGAGCCAATGATGGAGTTCCTGGGAGGCCAGTTTGATCATGGCTCTGGCCTCCAGAAAGCAGGTGACTTCAGTAATGCTGTTTTTGTACTGGATATCTGATACAAAATTGGAATTTCTCTTCCATTTTTGAAGAGTATATTTCAACAAAGATGCTATGTTAAACAAATGTGTAGCTGCACATGCAATTAGAGTATTATTTAATAAATTATTGTTACAATCAATTATGTTTCTTTATAAAACATTGTGGGCATTTCAACAGTGGGGAAGGTAAAGCTTGCAGAACTTTACAGCTCCAGGTACTGAGTTAAAGGCTGTATGGATATTTGGTGTGTTTATGCAGGTTTCATCCAGGTTCGGATCATTCTTTCCACTCCCATGTTCCAAAACCATGCAAGTAGATGAACTAGTTAAACTGGCTAAACTGACACTAAGTGTGCATGAGTGTATATGGTGACTTGGATCTGTGTCTTTGTTTTTGTCTTGGACCTTATGTTTATTTTTGATGGCAGAATCCATGACAGTGGATCACTAAACCTCCATATTGTCTGTGTTGTTTGAATTATGTCACAGAGGTAGCAATTGCAATACACAATTTTCTATGTTCGAAGTTTTTTTGTTTTATTATAACCACCATAATTAAATGAGCCACTTTGGAACTAGTGTTCTGTTAGTGGATACAGGAATAAAGCTATTTCATAGTTAAATAGCCAAGATAGTATTGTACACACTGGAATAATGATTCTGACAATGGAATATTTTATGATAATAATAATAATAATAATAATAATAATAATACTCTTTTATGGCGGCACACTGCCAGGGTCGAGGGTTCAATTCCTTTCTCAGGTCAGTGTGCATGTTCTCCATGTGCTTGGTGGATTTCCTTTGGGTTCTCTGGCTTCATCCCACTGTCAATAGACATGCAGATTAGGCTAATTGGCCTTCCTAAATTGTGTGTGTCCTGTGATGGATTGGCACCCTGCCCAGGGTGTATCCCAACTTGTGCCCAAAGTCCTCTTAGATAGGCTCCAAGACTATGCAACCCTGTGCGAAATAAGCGGTATGAAAGATGAATGAATTAAATAAACCTGTCCTGACGAGGGCAGTAGATTTGTATTTTGTTGTCAAGGGGTCCCTGAGTGCAATTTTAAATTTGATGTCTTTGTGATGTTTTCAGTAAAATATACAGAGTCAGCCAAAAAAAAAAATTAAACACATTTCAGGAGAAAAGAAAAATACTATAATGTAAATTATATTAATACAACATTAAGAATATCATTATTTATTATCATAATCTTATCATATATATATCAATATATACTGTATAGAAATACATTTAGTATTAAAATATGTATAAAATAAGTTTTTCTTTTCCAGAAGTGTGTATACATTTTTTATTTTTGGCTGACTCTGTATAATTATTATTTCAATATATTTAAAACAGATATCCAGGCATCATCTTTACTATATCTTCACTACATCTGAATTTACTATATGCGAAAACGCAGCGCAGTAACGACGTACCAAAGGCTTGTAGTAAATCAGGTGATCAACCCGGAAAGGCAGTCATATGACCCACACAAGCTCAACGGTAATGCAAAACTTGGCAAGCCTATATTATAAAAACGTCTAAGGAGGGGACGTTTAACACTTGCGACTGTAGCTTTTGTCCGGTGCAGTAAACCTGTGCGCTGTACACTCCTCTTTACCGTGCCGGGTTAAATGATGTATTTGTCGCTCTTGTTATGCGCCGTGTTCGGCGTGCTGGTCACCGGGGAACGCTACAAGCCCGAGTGGAAAAGCCTGGACGCCAGACCTCTGCCTAAATGGTACGATGAGGCCAAGTTCGGGCTGTTCGTCCACTGGGGGGTGTTTTCGGTGCCGGCTTTCGGCAGTGAGTGGTTCTGGTGGTACTGGCAGGGTGCTCTGGATCCCTCATACATCGCCTTCATGCTGAAGAACTACCCTCCGGGCTTCACCTACGCAGAGTTCGCGCCGCAGTTTGACGCGAAGTTCTTCGACCCTGATTTCTGGGCAGAAGTGTTCGAGGCTTCCGGGGCCAAGTGAGTAATCGAGTAATAAAGAGCAATCAGTTTATCCCTGTTTTTCATAAATGGGTTCAAGGAAAAAGAAAGATACAAAACTGCGCTAACTGTGGTGTCTACTATCCTTACCAGTGGCGGCTGGTGCAAAAATATTTTTTTGTAGGGGGGCGCAAACAAAATTTCAATTAAACTTTTAATACTTGCCTGTAAATAGGCATTTATCCGGTGTTTAAGCATCATTACTACTAGCATAAAATAAAGGCATGAGTCACATCGCATCCAGTCAGCAGCTCCGCTTGCTGTAAGAAGTGCTGGAAGACTCGTTGAGAATGGTCCAATCACATGAGCCCAAATATTTTAAAACAATATTGATTCGCTAAGAACAAAAGTGGGAGTGTTAAGGGCGCACAGTGCTGCGCCCGATGGACAATCAGAGCTTAGCCTCAAATCACATGCTTTTCCAAAATGTACGTGCCTACATAGACACTCGTTTGTCCAGTTTTTCCTACTTGTCAGAATTTTCTACCGGTAAAAAAAAAAAAAAAAAAAAATAGTTATACTGGTCTGTCCAACTTCCAACTGGACATAAGACGGAAAAAAAAAATGCAATACTCCGTTTTAACATGGGCAGCAGATTCTGACACATGACGGTACTTTATCAGAATGTAATTCCTATAGTACAAACGGTGGAAAAAGAATCACTCCAACCCTTCAATTCACAGGTCAAGTGTAAAATATACGCATGTGAATCAAATCAAATGTCAATTAAAAGCACAAAACTATTAAATACCTCAGTAAGTCCGCACATAAGCGCTACATATTTTTTTGCCTGGGTAGGAAATAATGATGAGTAGGATGAATTGATGATCCTTACACTTCCTGATTCACTGCAGATAAATCAATACTTTTATTTTTGGAACCT
Organism: Clarias magur; assembly: GCA_013621035.1. Lineage (NCBI taxonomy): Eukaryota > Metazoa > Chordata > Actinopteri > Siluriformes > Clariidae > Clarias > Clarias magur. The sequence continues at coordinate 920,599 of QNUK01000116.1, read as the reverse complement.
TTTCAATCTAATTAAATATTATCCAACCAATTAATTCCATTCTTATAATGTATGATGTATATTATTGTAATAGTGTATAAATTATGTGTTTAAAATGTGTGTATGTATATTAAATTCCATTCTAATAGTAAAAATGTGTGTATAGTATATACAGTATATACTGTGTGTGTGTGTGTATACAGACTGTTCTATATATTATAATATATAAATTATGTTTATAAAATGTGTGTGTGTGTGTATATTAATTTTTTTTTTTTTTTTTTTTTTTAACTGTTTAATTACTACTTTTCCTTTACTGATATTTTTCTTCTGACTTGCTTCTGAGCTTTGGCGATATCAATGTAAATATTTGACTTGGCAATAAAGCACCTATGAATCTTGAGAGAGAGAGAGAGACAGAGAGGTGTGTGTGTGCGCGCACACACATGTGCCACTAAATCAAATATTCTGCTATACTCAGCTCAGCATTGATTGCCACCTTCCTCTGTTTAAATCAGGGGGAAGGCCTAAAAGAATGACACAAGTGGCCACACCCCAACAACACAACACTTTTACATGTCATCTAGTATGCAGGCAGACGTAACACTTAATGTCTTGTTACACAAGTACATTTGTAGATGTGCTTAAGTGTTAGCTGTTTAGTTAGTGTTAGATGTTTAGCATGTTTATTTTTCCACCGTATTTGGCAATTTTTGTTTGTTTCTGAATCTGTGTCATTTTATACAGGTATGTTGTTTTCACTACAAAACACCATGAAGGTTTCACTAACTGGCAATCGCCGACGTCATGGAACTGGAATTCCGTTGATAATGGACCTCACAGGGACCTCGTCGGGGAGCTGGGGACTGCCATTCGCAAAAGGTTCTTACACCCTCGTGTCTTAATTCTTTGCTGTGTGTTTTAATAGAAATGGATGCCATAGTGCTGTTGAATTTTCATGAAGCTCTTAAAATAGTCACAACTGCAAACTTTATATTAACGTGATACTTTAATTATTATTTCTGTTTTAGCATCTTAATCATTTAACTTTTAAGTCAACATTTTCTCTCACAGAAAGCTTTTTCAGGACAGATTGTACACATCTTGATTTAACAATCTTAATTTTATTTTATTTTGTCTTACGAAAATGAAGGCTGTTTAGGCACTCAAACAGCAAGGGCTGTTTAGGTGCCGTAAAATTAAAGTGTTAGGACGAATGAATTTGTTTTGAAGATGAAACATACTATTTATCTCAAAACAGACAAAAACAAGAGATACTGTTCTTTAATAAATAAACAAATGTTAGTGTGGGAAAATCTCCCAGAGGTTATAATACACTTCAGTGCATACTGTTATTGGAATATTTTAAACTTTACTGTTGTAACAATCAGTCTGCACATCACTCCACCTCATAATTGGTAAGTTTCCTATATTTCTAAGTTGTCAGCTATGTTTATGTTCTTATATATATAGTATATTAACATACTGACATGTTCTAGAAAAAGAGGCAATGACAGGATGGTGTGAAGTTGTTTTCCCCTATAACATCATGTCCTGAAGTGCTTGATTCCTGTTATAATTACAGCATTTTATCACCGATTACTGTTTTGTAATTATCAGTACTTGCATATGACATTGTTGTGACAAGTTTATGAATACTTTCTGTAGGTCTCTGCACTATGGATTGTACCACTCCCTGTATGAATGGTTCAATCCTGTATATCTAAAAGACAAGCAGTCAGGCTTTAAGACCCAGGATTTTGTATATAGTAAAGCCTTGCCAGAGCTTTTTGACCTTGTCAAGAGGTAAGCTGAAACAGTCACACACAAACCTGTCACATGTTTATATATACCCTCTCACATGTTTAATGAGAAGAGAACCAGTTATTTATGCTTTTCCTGGCTATTCTTCACATACGCTTGTTATTTGCTAAGTCATTTCATTTTAGCATTTATATTGTCCCAGGCAGTGATAATTAACTGATAACACCGCTTGCATTTTCAGATACAAGCCAGAGCTGATCTGGTCAGACGGGGATTGGGAAGCCTCTGACACTTACTGGAACTCCACCGAATTTTTAGCCTGGCTTTATAATGACAGTCCAGTGAAGGTGAGAATTGTAGGCTGTGTAGCGTATGCTGTATTGTGTACATTATAATCTGTATAACTGCTGAGGATTTAAATCGGATCATTATGTTGTAATTTTGTTTCTGCAGGATGTAATTGTGGTGAATGACAGATGGGGGAATGGGACATATTGTAAACATGGCGGTTACTACAACTGTGCTGATAAGTTCACTCCATCCACGATGCCCAAACACAAATGGGAGAAATGTAATTCAATAGACACCTTATCCTGGGGTTATCGCAAGAACATGAGGCTCGTAGATTTGATGGATTTGCCCACAATTATCAAGGTGAAATATATTGTCATCTATTAATACGTGTATTAAATGTAAAAATGAATGGATTAAGGAAGTGTTTTTTCTTAATTGGGAAAAGGTCTTATATGTTTAATGTGCTTTCTACTGTAGTGTGCTTAGATTTCTGTATTCTTGTTAAACCAAAACCTGTTTATAGCTGTTGTAAGGAAACTGATACCAGGAACTAATGTCATGTGACAATATCCTATATAATGCAGTGATAATTACAAAAGTGTAATCATTGCTAAAATGCTGTGGTATAAGACGAAGCACGTCAGCAGAAAAAATCAGTGGAAAGAAACTACTTCATGGTCTGGCCACATCACACCAGCTTGTCTCTTTTCCTATAATGTTCCTTGAGTATGTTATTCCTTATCAAAGGCTGTGTGGTGGTACGATTTCTCATGCCACTGTTCTCCAACTACAGGATCTTGTCTTCACTGTGGCCTATGGAGGAAACTACCTGCTGAACATTGGACCTACGTCAGACGGCATGATCCCAGCTGTGTTTGAGGAGCGTCTCCGAAGTATTGGCGCATGGTTGAAGGTTAATGGTGAGGCCATCTATGCCACGACTCCCTGGAGGGTTCAGGCTGAGAATGCCACTGTTCCAGTCTGGTGAGGCTTTTTTTTCCCCTTGTTTTTTTAACTTCCTTGTATTAAATACAGTAGTGAGCTGCTGTCAGACACTGAAAAACACTGTTTTTTTTTGTTTGTTTAAGTGCCTAACGCAATAGATGCATTATTAATGTTTCTCAACCTCTCTAAGGCCTTTTCATTCAAACAGATCACCAATCACCGGACTATGCTGTTGTGTACTTTAGAATAAGATCTTTAGATATATGGTAATTTTTTGCACTGGGTTGCATACTCCAAAGTACTCCAAACTACTAATCATATTATTGCACCGTACAACTGAACTGAAGATTAATCACAGCTACACTGCTACACATCAGTGGTTCTATACCTGCTGCTTTGCACTGTTTGCACCATTGATTACACTGATCATTAATCTTCCCAGCGGTTTATACTCTAGTACTGCATTGACCGATTTACTCAAACCTTTGTATATAAAACTGCAGCCATTTTACACTTTCGTGCAGGATATAGTGAAGTCACTTAGTTAATGTACAGTATATTGCAAAGACATGATCATGAAAACTAAAATAACATCCTCATGGTGCACACTGTGCCCAGAACTTGACTTCAGTATTCTAATCTCTTTGATTGGATTTAAAATAGACTAAAGTGTTATCTTTAAATATTCACATTAACAAAGTAACATTTTGTTTTTTATTTATTTATTTATTTTTGTCCTTGGTATATGCGCAACACAGTACACATGATGCCTGGTAATTGTGGTTTGAGTGGAGATGTTACCCTTTAGCCCACATACCATTAAATCTATGCTAAGGGTTATGAGTGTTCTTCAAAATTCCTTTCTCAGGTATTTTATCCTCAGACTCACAGTTTGGCTATAGGTCCCATTGAGAGACCCATATAAATATTTGTTTAATTTTATACAGAATGTTGTTTCATTGTTTTGGACAGGAATCATCATCGGTCAGTGTCTGCTCATCAATTCCTCCAGGAATTCCTCTTCTTATTATTATTATTAGTAGTAGTAGTAGTAGTAGTAGTAGTAGTAGTAGTAGTAGTAGTAGTAATACTCTTGCTGTGAATGTTTCACACTGTTCATCATGATAGCTGAATATACTTGCAGAAAAATAGACCTGTTAGGCAAGAGTAAACTGAAAATCGAGGTTTTAGTACAAAGCTAGTGTTCTCTATGCTAAATCACACATTAAAGGAAGATTATATATCATTAAAAGCCGTGTACTATATGTATTAATTAGAGACATTGATAATGACCGAGTACTCCAGAAATGATTTCCTCATGTCATTAACAGGCTTAAGAGGAATAAGCGGAAACCCAAAGAGGATGTCTTGCTCCTCTTTGAGTGGGTTACAGTAACTCCACAAGGTTTATCCCTTAAATTTTGCATCCATCCAATCTTCAGTATCCCAAAAGCTGACACAGTCATAAAACTGTCAAATAAGGTGTGTTTTGCCTGTGACTTTAGGATAAAAGGCGTCGTATTACTTTAGGGTAACTGTCTTTTTGTTCACAGGTACACTTCCAAAGGCAAAACTGTGTATGCAATCTTTCTCACCAAACCGAAGCAGTACTCATTCGAGCTCGTCTCTCCTGTAACCTCCGACAAAACCGTGGTACGTATTACCTTCACAAGCCTTCACAAGTAGTTTTTTTTTTTTTTTTTAATAATATTATATAATAAGGCTACATGATGATGGATAATATGATTTAAAAAAAATAAGAGGGATGATCGATTTGGTCATCAAAACACTCACAATATGATTTCTGCCCAGTACAAATTACAAATAATTTACATATATTTACACAAACCTCATATAAAGCAAGGTATGAGGGGCGTTCAAGTTAAACTGAGAATTTAGATTGTGTAGAATAACAGAACACAGTTATGAGAGTAAAAACTACTTTTAGTTCTCTATATAATCTCCTGCTCCTGTTTCACTAGTGCTTGGATACCATCAACGTAGAAAGTTTTCTCAGGACGTTGAATCCATAATCAGACTGCCTACTTCACACTTCTAGTTTTATTCGATTGTATGCCTTCATTTACAGGAAATTTAATCACGAGTCCCAGTTTGACTTGTCAAACACAAGTCAAACTGGCTGAGCAACAGGGCCTGAAGGTGTAAGCATTTAAAAACAAAATGAAGGGGAGCAGTTGCAAGTCAAATATCCTGTAGGAATTTGCAGGTTCTCATTATCATACTAGACTTTAGTTGTACATTGGCATGTTAGGCTTTCACACACAATGTCAAGATAGCATTTTTACACACCATTCCATACGCTTTCCATATTTGGAGTCATTGATGGTCAATGTGTTGAATATTTATTTATAATATTTATTTCATTGGACAAGGATGTTGTAGGTTACATGCATGCATATTAAACACACTGCATGACGGCATAATGCAGGATAATGAGGGTTAAAACCCGCCTAAAATCAGGAAACTTTTCCACATCGCTGGTAGACGGAAATCAACCTCTGAATTGGCTCAGTTATTCTGTAGCGTGGTGCAGGCATCCTCATTGGTGTTGCGATTACTTGGTTCATTAAGAAGCCTGGAAATCATAATGAATGTTTTTGTTATACTAATTACTATAGCATTAAATTATACAGAAAAATGCATTCCAAAACATTGAGAAGTCTTTTTTGTTTAGGTGACACTGTTGGGAAGCTCTGATCCTTTAAAATGGGCTCCTCTGCATTCATCTGGTCTGATCCTGCTGCTGCCTGATCTGCCATACAATGCCGCCGGGGCGTGGGCAATCAAGCTGGATGGAGTAGCCTAAGAGTCTTTTGTAAGGTGGTTCATATGAGAGGAGTTTCTACATGATTTTACACAAGGATGTCTTAATGGAGAATCTTGCCTTGTTTTGCCTTAACTTTTTTATTGATCACAAAAAAAAATGATTTTTTTTATATATATAAAATTTTATTGATGCACTGTATACAAATCACAGATCATGAAATTTGCTGAATAAAATATTTTTGTTTATTTATGAAGCTGACTGCATTTTATATACCTATATGTATGGAAGGGTTGATCACCTTAATATAATTACGTATGCCTCCCCCCAGTATATTAAAAAATTCATCACATTGTCTGTCTGAACGATCTCAAGTGTCAAAACAGAAAAATATATAATAAGGCATTATAAAATAGCATGAAAATGTAAATGTTTACACAATGCCTATTTATATAAAAATGCCTATTTGAAAGATAAGCTGGGGAGATTTGATACGAAGATGCTCTCATCATCATTCCTTTTTTGTTCATCCAGTTCTATTTCACTTCCTTCTTTTCCCATCCCCCTGTTCCCCAGGGGGCGGTCTGAAAGGCTAGCTAGATTTCTGCTTGTGTGCCATTGCGCATACTGCAGTGCTGAACCGCAGTGTGTTAGAGTGCGTGTGTGTGTGTGTGTGTGTGTGTGTGTGTGTTTGTACACGAATGTGCGTTGATGTGCGTCTCAGCTGGCCAGACGGAAAATGCGCCTGCCTTGGCTGCTGCTACTCCACACTGTAAGAGGAGAGAACAGAGAGCAGATCAGGGACAACACAGGGAGAGAGGAAACAGGAGGGAGAGCATGGCCCTTGCCAAATAAAGCCATGGGGGCCTGGGGTGGGATGGCCCTTACCACACTATAAATACGCTGGGCTTCTGCCGATTCGGGTTTGGTGCCTGGAGCTGTGTAGCAGCAAGCGCACCGGCCCAGCTCAGGAGAATCTCCTCCACAGTCAGGCCTTCAGCCATGCCCCGAGTGGACGCCGACCTCAAGCTAGACTTTAAAGATGTCCTGGTGAGACCAAAGAGGAGCAGCCTAAAGAGCAGGTCTGAGGTAAGACTGGCTTTGTGAGAGGTACATCTGTCAAAGTGTAACTTAAGGCTTGGGAGAATGGGAGAGCTGACCTTGCTGAGGGTAACGCCAAATTAGCAAGCCTTTATTTAGGCCCATATTTAGTTTTATCTAAGGGGCTGCTTTTGATCTGGCCTGATGTGTAGCCAGTTGATGTGTCTCTGTAGAGTGTTTTCATTTCCTTCAGATGGAAATATGTGTTGATACAACGTGAATCCAGGCCAGATACGTACTCCCGAGGGAGAGGTGACTTACGGTGACAAGTGATCACACTAAGGTAGAGCAACATGAGCTGAGCTACGTGCTGAAATTGTTTAAAAATAGCCCTGTGTTCTCAATGCCTCTGTAAATAGATTCCACTCTGGTGCAGCTGCTCTTCAACGCTGTCTGCTTTAGGTGAATGTGCGAGAAACCCCCACAATGCAGTGCGCCACAATGCCCTATATGAGATCAACTGCCATGGCTTTTCTATAAGTTTCCTGGCCAGGCAATGTCGATTTAAATAGCAATTATTTTCTAAATATATATCTTTGCGTTTAATGTGTAATAAAACATGAAAGGAATCATTTTTGTTTTAGCCATCACATCAAATCCAATTTATTAAATGATCTTGGTGTGTCCATTAATTCCCAAATCTCCAGGTTTTTCACTCTAGACACCATTTGGAATCCTACTGCTGTTTAAGAGTATAAAAAGATTATGTCTAGTAATGGACAAGAGAAAATATTGCAAAATACATCCGGATCCTGCCTCATAATCCAGGAGTCCAGTTCAGACACTGATCTCGTCCTCTAGAGAGGTGTTTTGTTCCCTGCAGGATGATGTCACAGCCTGGTAGATCATGTTATGGCTCTCCTGATTTTATTGTCAAATGAGAGACAGATCATTTTTGGTCATATTAATATGCAGGCACTGCAGTTAAGGCTTTTTACTTTTAAAGAACTGCAGAACTTCTAAACAGACCCATTTTTTTAATTAAATGCTTGTTGTTGATAATAATAATATCATAATAATAATAATATCATAATAATAATAATCACTACTACTACTACTACTACTACTACTACTACTAATAATAATAATAATAATAAAGTGTCACTACTAATTTCTAAATAATAATAATGATGAGATGAAATTATTAGTGACCTATCTAACAAGTCCTGGTCTTAGGCAGAGAGTCTAACATAATTCTAACTATATTACAACTGAAGCACTGAAACCAATGTGATGAATCATTACAACACAATGATCTATTTTGCTATATTGTTTTTCTGCAGTGCATTTGTTTGTCACTAGAAAACTAACATATCTGTTCATATTGAACTATAGGATTTTAATAAAAATGTTCAGCTCACTGAATGCCACACAACATTATTCTGCAGTTCATCTGATCACCATTTAGATTCACTTTTATGATTAGTGTTTAGTAGGCCTACATGGCATTTAATACATTTTCATTTTTCCATTTCACTGCCTTTTATTTATTGGAAATGTTTTTGTTAATTAAGACCATGAGAGCATGTAATTCATTGTGAATGGTAATTCAACAAGATCATACAGTTTTGTAATGCACATATCACAGGCTAAGATCTATTATTTACACTGATACTACTAGTTAGCATATAATAGTTAGCTAATCAATTTGCCAGTTGCCGGCCCTTTAGCTGATCAAGCTCCTTTGTTGGCTATAATTTGATGCTTATCGGAGTTTAATATTATTATATTTATGTTGTTATAATCAGAGAATCTGGGGAAATAATGGACTATTGAAATCATAAATTACTGCAAATTAGAAATAAGCAATTGTTCATATTTAACATTCAAATAAAAAAAAATATGACACATTTTTGGGGATGCATGTGAACCTTATTAATAATTAGATTTTTATTACTGTGTGTGTGTATCTGCCTTAGCTGTCTGTATCCAAAGGATATATATATATATATATATATATATATATATATATATATATATATATATATATATATATATATATATATATATATACACACACACACATTACACACACAATTATACACACACACTACAGGAAAGTTAGTCCTGGCTTGACTCAACGACTTAATGTTTTTATGTATGGTTCAAGTCAAACTGGGACTAAGTGTTTCCTATATACACGCATGTGTGTGTGTGTGTGTGTGTGTGTGTGTGTGTGTGTGTGTGTGTGTGTGTGTGTGTGTGTGTGTGTGTGTGTGTATTATGACAGGAAAAGCAGGATGCATCAAGTTACAAGCCACATACAGTTCACTTACTTCAACCGCTTGTATAAATGATTCACCACATATAGCGTTCAAATGCCCGGCATAATAGTCTGAGTCTTTCTAAAAATTCACTTATGGAGCATTTTGGAAAATCATCAGGTTTTACATTCAATTTGTGTTTGTACAAGCTGGTTCATTTGCATGTAAAGATTCTTCTAAAATGATACATTAGAACTTACTGTATGCCTAATCTACATACTGTGCTGTGTATATATAGTGTGTGAAATACATCCTGTAAAATACAGTTAGAGAAAAACAGAACCCTTTAATAAGGGACAATGTAAGTTAACACTTACAATACAAGAGGTGTTCAAGTGATTGATAAAAAGAAGAATGTTTGATTTTACAGATTGTTTTATTCCTGGGACCTTTTTTTTCCAAAACCCCCACTGTACATTTTTTGCCCAAATCAAAAAACCCAAAACACCACCCACTTTTACCATTAAACTCACAAGACTTAATTACTTAATACAAAGAGTATATATATATATATATATATATATATATATATATATATATATATATATATATATATATATATACACATTTCCATATATAATCCCCTGATACACAAATGCACTTATCCAAACATCTCACTAGTGCTTGGACACGTCAAGGTACAAAGATCCATGATCACATCTGAAACCCTGGCCTCCTAGAAACTCAAATCTGAAAATGGAAAGGGAAATGGCTTGCAGTGAGGTCTGGATTGTACTGGGGTTGTGGCAATAGCTCCCAGCTAAATTCCTGTAATATGCAAGTGGTTCAGCTGAATGATTTTGTCTACAATTCTGACAGACACATGCGTCTCTACAGAAAGTTGATGACCAGTTATCCATTAATTTTCAAGGATCATGAGATCCACTTGCTGAATGTTTGTACCATTCAAAATTTTTATGCCTTTATTCATGAGAAATTTCAACAATTCCCAGTTTGTCTTCAACCTCTCTAATACAAAAGATCGTCTAAGGAAATATCAGATGTTTTATTGAAATGCTGAATTCTGTGAACCTGCTCAGACTTACTGTAAAGTTAATAAGTGTTTAATGTGTGTGTGCATGTGTGTGTGTGTGTGTGTGTGTGTGTGTGTGTGTGTGTGTGTGTGTGTCTACATTTTCCTAATGTAGTTGCCCTTGTTTTTTGTCCTGTGTAGGTGGACCTGCAGAGGACTTTCACATTCCGCAACTCAAAGCAGACCTACAATGGCATCCCAATCATCGCTGCTAACATGGACACCACAGGTACTTTTGAGATGGCCCAGGTAATGAGCAAGGTGAGCATCTTCTGTGTCACAGACAGTACACTTTGTACAGTATATCACAAATCCTGCAGTCTGTTTCAGCACTTTTTACAGTTAAATAAATCATTTGTACACCTTTAGGACACAATAAAGTAAAATCAAATCACAGAAATTTATATTTTAGCAAAAGAAAATAAAATTGCTAATAAAATTATTGATATTTTAAGTTGATATAAACATTTTATATCACATATGCTCAGCTTTGTAGCTTTGTATCTAAACTCCCCACCTTGCAAATCCTCCCTGAGATGTCAACTCTTTGACAGCTTTTTTAAAATATTTTTATTATTATTATAGTAGTTGTTACAATCCTATCGTCACAATCGGCCTGCATATTGAATCGATAGAGCGGAATATGTTTTTGCTGATTTCCTTTTGTGTTTCGTGTTTTTTCTTATGTGTTTCGTGTCTGATTACTTTATTTATTTATCCAAAACATATCCTTCTACAACTGGCAGAACTAGCACTATATATATATATATATATATTCTTTATAATAGCTTCAGCTAGCTGTCTGTTCTAGGGTTGAATCCTAAATAGTGTAAAATGGAAAGCTAGTGCTCTATGTTGGGTGCAGAATCCATTGTTCCACACACCAAGTAATGCCACAGAGTAGTGCCCTGGATTATTCAAAGTGATGCATATAGAGCACAGGGAGAATTAATTATATCTGCACTCAAAGGGAGGCAGTACTGTACAGTGTCTTCGTGGTTAGCACTGTCGCCTTGTGCCTCCAGGTTCCGGGTTCGATTCCCTCCTTGGGGTTTGTGTGCATGGAGTTTGCATGTTTTCCCTGTGCTTGGTGGGTTTCCTCCGGGTACTCCAGTTTCCTCCTCCAGTCCAAAGATATGCAGAATAGGCTTATTGGCATTTCCAAATTGCCCGTAGTGTGTGAATGAGTGTATGTGTGCCCTGCGTTAGATTGACAGCCTTGTGCCCTAAGTCTCCTGGGATAGGCCCCAGGCCCCTGCGAGCATGTATACAGGATAAAGTGGTATAAACGATGAGTGAGTGAGCCTCTTGTCCAGTTATATTACTTGGTCAGTACTAATTATTGTATAAGCTGTAGATAATTCATAAAATAGTTACATGGTTAACAAGACAACTATATTCAAGATAACTATACTATAGCATAAAATAGCATTCACCTTTTGCTATTTTAAAAATCCCTTTAAAAAAAAAATTATTGAGGCACTAAAATTGTGGCTAATTTGTTTAAAAAAGAAAATTTAAAGGGAAAAATGGAAGCAAAGCCAAGAACCAAGGGGACAAGAACATTGAACTTTTTCTAAAGGCTCTACATGGACATGGTACGTTTCTGTGCAACAAGGTCAGCCAGGATACAGCACCCCTGGAGCAGATAGGGTTTACTCAAGGGCTCAACAGTGGCTAATTGGGCCAATGGGGTCTGAACCCTAGCCTTCCGACCAGTAACCCGGAGCCTTAACTACTTGAGCAACCACTGCCAAAGTACATCTACTTGTAGTGTTCTAGATATGATTACATTCAGTAATCATTCCTTTACATGTGTTCAGATTTAAACCCAAAGTGGGCGTGGCTTAAACCGGAAGGGGCACCTTGAAAAATCCCAAATAAACGTGCCTTCTACTCACCCCAGTATTTGAATCTATTCAGTACACATTATATTTTGAATGCATTCCTACTGTCCTCACAGTTTTTAAACTTTTCTACTTTTTTTTGTCCTCAGCATACACTCTTCACCGCCATCCACAAGCATTACGCTCTGGAAGAATGGAAGACATTTGCATCCAATCATCCAGAGTGCCTAGAGGTAACATGAAGCATAGTAGGTGCCAAGTGATGGTGTGATTGAGCTTTTGCAATCTTTAGTCAGAGCCAGGCGATGAATTAAATGAGGAAAAATGCAGCAGTGCCCTTGTAGTGATTGTAGTGAGAAAAAGTGGGGAAAATTTCTTCTGGGGTTGCTTCATGATGACGATATACAACATCTTTTCTCTCATTCTCAGCATGTGGCTGCGAGCTCTGGCAGTGGGCAGGCAGATCTGGAGAAACTCTGCAACATTCTGGAAGCCATTCCACTTATTAAGTACATCTGCCTCGATGTGGCCAATGGATATTCCGAGCACTTTGTGGAGTTTGTCAAAACAGTCCGGGGGAAGTTCCCTAACCACACCATTATGGTAAGATAGCCAAGGCAACGCTTTCCCAAGCATAAAATAGCAATCACCTGTTGCTCTGTTTGAAAAATCCCATGATTCACATTTTCCGGACCCAACAGGCTGGAAATGTGGTGACAGGAGAGATGGTGGAAGAGCTCATCCTGTCTGGAGCCGACATCATCAAAGTGGGCATCGGACCAGGTGTGTGCCATGTCTCAAAAAAATCTGTTTTGCTGGTCCTACACACCACTGCAGGGATGTAATCGCTAAGTGACTAAAGATCTGCAGGAATAACCTCTCATCATGTGTGATTAATACTGATTAAGAACTGAACTGAAGAATTGTGTACGCAGGGTCCGTATGCACCACCCGCATCAAGACCGGAGTGGGCTACCCTCAGTTAAGCGCTGTCATTGAGTGTGCGGACTCTGCTCATGGACTGAAAGGACACATCATCTCTGTGAGCATGATTACACTTGACAGGCATCATGGACAGGCCATGGCTGACTTTTGATTTCAAGCCGCACTTACCTTATTTGATCATAAGAGGGCAGCATCTAGCTTTCTATGCTTCAGTTAATCACTATAAGAGAAATATTCCTCTTGAGTAAAAGTTGAACTCCACCCTGAACAACTATTCATTATTCATTTGTTTTAATCTTTATTTGTGTACAGGATTTATTTTGTAAGGAAAAAAATAAAAGCTGATTTATTTAGTGCGAAATGGTTTCATTTAGCTGCTGGATCACTCTACCTTTGTTGAACAATTTGTTACCCACAAAGCTCTTTGATTGTCTGCTTGCTTCATGTCTAGTTAAGTAGACTCGTTTATTCATCATCCATTCCAATACCATTGTCCACGTCTTTGCAGCTATACATGCAAACTGTGCCGAGATATGGCAATGTTTTTCTAATACCCTACTGTAGGGATTTTCTCATTACAACAACAATTAAAGTCACTGGACGAATGCTTTGAGGGTTTGAATCTCGCCTCTGCTCTATGCACATGGAGTACCTGCTCTGTGGGTTTCCTCTATATACTCCACTTTCTCCACACAGTCTGAAGATGTATGCATGTTGTAGGTCAATTGGTGTTTCCAAATGACTTGTAATGTGTGAATGTGTGTGTCTTTGTGTGTCTATGCAAACATCTGTGGCCTGCAATAGACTGGCACCCCATCTAAGAACTACCCCCTCCCCCGGATATCCAATATGGGAAATAAATGAAAATTAATTAATTATTCATGTTGCTGGGAATTTATGAGTCAGAAAAGAAGCACTTTGTCCTTTGTCTTTTGGAGTTAACAGAAAAGCTAGTTTTTATCACAGAAGGTTTAAATAATGACAGATTCCCCATCTGATGTCATTCTCACAAAACTCCTTATTTCATGTAATAACACTAATAAATCAAGCGACAAATTAGCAGCAGAATCAGTAAGCTCAACAGAAATATTTTGGTATAAAATGTGAATATGATTCAGGGTGTATTATTATTATTATTATTATTATTATTATTATTAAGATTGATTGATTAGGGAGATATTTTAGTTACATGAACTATATTAAGTATATATTACTATATTAAGTACTATGTGAAATTCTTTCCTCTCCAGGATGGAGGCTGCAGTTGCCCAGGAGATGTTGCGAAAGCCTTTGGTAAGTTTTGCTCTCAGGTCATTTTCATAATAAAACAAACTGTCATATGAGACACCGCTCTGATTCCCTGTCTCCTTGGTGATGTTGTAGGTGCAGGGGCAGATTTCGTCATGCTAGGAGGAATGCTAGCAGGGCATGATCAGTGCGCCGGTGAAGTCATCGAAAAGGACGGAAAGAAGTTTAAACTGTTCTATGGCATGAGCTCAGACACAGCCATGAAGAAATATGTCGGTGGTGTGGCGGAATACAGGTGAATATGAATAAAACTGAATTTATGGCTCGAGGCATTTTAGGTGCTTGTCTGGCCACAAATCAGCATATTGATAATCACAACTTGATTTGCTATACACACTTGCATGCACTGTTTTTTTTTTTTTCCATTTTAGGGTTAAGCTAAGGGTAAAGTTATGTATGAAACAGAAGTGATTAAACCAAGTTGATTGGTTTGAATAACAATCGAATGGCCCTTTCCCGGTACAAGACGGTGCTTAATGGTAAGCTTTAATGATTTTAAAATACCAGACACCAAACATAACCAGATGTTTGGCTCAATAGTCTAGAAGATGTATAACTGGTGATTTTTAAAACCAGTTTGCATGACCGTAAACAAATTCTAATTAGTACAAATTGCACTATTTGGGGAAGTCTACCACAGTGCAAGCATGTGATTTGTAGTGTATTTATGAAATGCCACAAATCCTACTTTCATAGGATATCATCCAAACTATAGCGGGTAAAGTAAACCTGAATGCCATAGGTCATATTAAGTAGTACTGTATTTATAGCAAATTATTACAGAAAGATACATTTTAAGAAATA
The DNA here is from genome assembly GCA_013621035.1 of Clarias magur. Lineage (NCBI taxonomy): Eukaryota > Metazoa > Chordata > Actinopteri > Siluriformes > Clariidae > Clarias > Clarias magur. The sequence goes on along the minus strand of QNUK01000116.1, from coordinate 905,530 downwards.
AATGTTGAACAATTGTACAATATTTGCTTTGGTATTGGAAATCAAGCTTCTATTATTCACTAAAGTGTCTTCAATGTTTCTGTGAAAAACTGTGACCCAGAACCACCTACTGTACTTTCATGGACACAAGCAATTTGTCTCATATTACATTGGAGCAACTACAGACTTGGATTGCAGTTTTTTTTTTTTTTTTGTATCCAGAAAAGTTCAGTTGGGTCTTTATTAATCCTTTGTCCAGAAGTGTGAAATAAGTATTAGAAGCTCTGTATCATGAATGCATGAGGCTGAGACTGTATTTACCGAAGCACTATGGGTCACATAAAGGTCAGGTGGTCTAATGCACATGGAGTACCTGCTCTGCGCAGAACGGTTGAAGGGAAGCATCAACCATCATGCATAGAGGCCACTGGACAAGACTCTGGAGACAGTGTTATGATCTGGTGTTGCTTCAGTTGCTCAGGTCTAGGCTCACCAAGGTTATGCAATAAATTGAAGTCACCTGATATCCTGAATGTCCTGAATGACCAAGGGACGGCCGTATTCCAGGGCACAAATTGTGAAGGAGTGTTTCTAGGAGCACGAGGAATCATTTTCACACATGATCTGGACACCACACTGTGTGCTCTAATCTAAGCTAAGATTAACTGTCCACGGGTAAGGGCACGAGTGGCAGCTTGTCAATCACCAGGATTTAAATCAGTAGCTCAAAACCTTAAACACTCATCCGCACTGCGTATATTCTAGGTATTTTCATTGACCCTGATTTTTCTCCATCTCCGTAGGGCGTCTGAGGGCCGGACCGTGCAGGTCCCGTATAGAGGTGACATGGAGAACACTATCAGAGACATCCTGGGTGGTCTGCGCTCCACTTGCACATACGTAGGAGCAGCCAAACTCAAAGAGCTCAGCCGCAGGACCACGTTCATCAGAGTTACACAGCAATCGAGCCAAATGTTCACCTAAAGCCACAAAGTTCTTCTAGACACGTAGAAATCAAACAAACTTAGTGCTCACAGCAGTAGAAAGACACATTTATACATGCAACAGTACCTCATTGGGTCAGATTCATGCATGTACCTCCTGTAGGGTACATGCAGACGCTGACTTCATATACATGTATTTCATAAAGTCACACAATCTTGAAACTAAATGGCAGAAATATATATTTTCTTTTTTTTGCTCAGGAGCCATGCTGTAGTGCTTGACAGAACAGCTCATTTACAGCACAAGCATGATTCAGCCTGTTGTTAATATAAGCCTTTAAGCCCTCCAAGTATAGAGGGTGCAACGATGATGAGGTTCCAAGTATGAAGGAGGCTGAATCCAGCCTCGAAAAATTAGCCTTTGGGAAAAGAGATTTGTAAATTTAGTCATTAAAACTATGCAAGTGTGTTACCACTAAAAGGATATGAGCCAGCATGAGGCACAAGGTGAATAAATAAAACGTTCTTGTCATACCATAAGAATACTCTGTTGCCCATGCAAAAGTTTTATTTGTGATTTTTTTTTTCTTTTTCTTTCTGAATGTGCTAATATTGGTGTATGGTGACTTGATCAGAACAGAGACTGGTGCATAACATACTGTAGTATTTCTGTTGACTTGCCTGTTTCGTGAATGTACACTGGTTTTTGGCAGGATGTAGCTTCAGACCAAAGGAATGTGAAAGGCCGTGGTGTCTAATGTCCTGTGTCACACTGTAACTCGGAGTAATAAAGGGATATAAATGAACTGTTTGAGTACATCTTCACTCATATATATATATATATAAAGTTGAGCTGCTAAATGTTTCAGCAGATTCAAAGTGTTTTATTCGCATTAAAATTCTTAATAAAAGAGTCAATAAATGTGATCAAGATGGAGACAGTTGTCAATGTTAGTAAGTAAGATGCCAAAGAGGCTGGGACACACGTACACTAATGTTGGGTATCACACTATAGTTAGCCTGTAATTTTGCGTAAACTGGAATACTTTTAAATCTTATGTGAGTACATGACTTTTACCCAGTTTCATTCTAGTCTGTATTTTTATCACATTGATTCCACTGGAGGCAGCACAGTGGTGCAGTGGTTAGCACTGTCGCCTTGCACTGCCTGGGTCCGGGTTCGATTGCCGGCCAGGCTCGATTCCCGTCTCTGTGTACATATTCTCCCTGTGCTTGGTGGGTTTCCTCCAGGTACTCTGGTTTCCTCCCACAGTCCAAAGATATGTAGGTTAGGTTAATTGGCGTTCCCAAATTGCCTGTAGTGTGCGAATCAGTGAGTGTATGTGTGTATGTCTGTGCCCTGCGATGGATTGGCACCCTGTCCAGGGTGTACCCTGCCATGTGCCCTAAGTCTCCTGGTATAGGCTCCAGGCCCTCGTGACCCTGAATACAGGATTAAGCGGTATAGATGATGAGTGAGTGAGTGATTCCACTGGAGGCGGCACAGTGGTGTAGTGGTTAGCTCTGTCGCCTTGCACCTCCAGTGTCCGGGTTCGATGCCTGTCTCTGCGTGCATGGAGTTTGCGTGTTCTCCCCGTGCTTGCTGGGTTTCCTTCAGGTACTCCGGTTTCCTCCCACATGCAGATCAGGCTAATTGGCATTCCCAAATTGCCCGTAGTGTGTGAATGAGTGTGCATGTAGGTGATGGATGGAGCGATGGATTGGCACCCTGTCCATGGTGTACCCTGCCTCGTGCCCCAAGTCACCTGGGATAGGAGAGTGAGCGATTTTCCTGGCAGTTCTTATAAAGCGCTCAGCATGCCATTGAGCAACTCATACTGTAACTGATAGCTCAGTGTTTGATGTTCAGAAAAAACTGAAATTTAGAAAAAACTACCCTTTAAAGAAACCCTCAAAACCCTCTAATGCAATTCCCAGTCAATAATTTTCACAATTAACAGCACTAAAAGATGACAGGGTGGCATGGTAGCATAGCAGTTAGCACTGTTGCTAGCACGTCCGAGGTCAAGGGTTCAAAGCCCGCCTTTGGCTCTGTGTGCGTGGAATTAGCACATTCTGCCTGCGCCGGTGCTTGGTGGGTAACCTCCAGGTTGCTCATCATGTGCGAGTGTGTGTGTATGGGATTGACGCCCCATCCGTGGTACAGTATATTTCGCCTAGTGCCTTGGGAGAGAATGAGTGATAGTGAGATAATAAAAAATGATAATGTAATATGTACTGACACTATGGTATTAGCTTTGGGACTTTGCTCTAAGAGCCATGAGATTAATTTGCAAGGCAAGGACCGAACCTTATAACCCAAATTACAATATGTAGCTCCCTATCAAGCATCGTATTTCCTGTAGATTTCACATCAGAATAATTATTTGATCCAGAAGCATTTATTTTCCCTTAAATAGTTTAAGATTCACTGGTTCGTTTTCAGCGATGTGATGAGGTATGCAGGTGCTGAACGAGTCTGTGCTAATTGTGTTAGAACTGCTCTGCACGCACTGGTGTGGGTTTCAGTGTCTGATTGGATCTGATTATATCTTTCGCTGACACTTATTTAAATGAATGAGCCAGCTACTAATGCAAGCTGATACTCAAGACAGCCACCTCATCTCACTCCCACACTCCATTACCGCCTCCATCAAGAACTGCCAAAACAGTGCCGTGGCTTCCTCTGCACAGACGCTCTGGTTTTTCCCAGTAGGAGGCATTGGAAACGTCACGTGTGTCCCGTGTTTCCACTATTTGCTGAGCGTGATTGCCTAGCAACAGGTGCCTGATCCTGAAGAACTAAGTCGCGGCAATTATTTCTGATTAAGTGCCATAAACACTTGAAACAGGAGGCGCAGGTGTGTTATGTGTGTCTGGGGCTGTTTAAATTAGGGATGCATCAATAGTAATAGTGGTGTCCAGTATAAGTTTGGTGCCATATTCATTTCCTCCTACTCTTACTTAAAAAATATTCTCATACGCCAACATCTATTTTAACATGATACTCTGTAATGAATGCCTAGTCACTAACAAAGACATGACAGTGATGTGGTTTATTCCACGATGAATGATGGAAATCATGGCAAAGTACAGTGTGCTATGTGAAAATGTCTAAATCATCTTCCTATAATGTGTGATACAGTATCTTTATTAGAGATAAAACACTCATTCATCATCTATACTGCTTTGTTCTATATACAGGGTGACCTGGAGCCTATCCCAGGATACTTAGGGCATGAGGAGGGGTACACCCTGGATGGGGTGCCAATTCACACTAATTTGAAAACTCCAGTTAAATAATTTGTATGCCTTTGGTCTGTGGGAGGAAACCAGGAGTGCCCGGAGGAAACCCACTAAGCACAGAGAGGACATACACACGGCCCTGAGGCGGGATTCGAACCCTTGGCAGTCGACAGTGCTAACCACTACATCACTATGCAACCCTTTTTATAAACATCTAAAAATGAGTATTAGCACAGGCCCAGGTTCTAAAATTATGCCTGGAGTGTTTTATTCCACTTATACCACAGTTAAGATATTGGATTTATTTATGACTGACACGTAATATATTTTAACGGTGGATTAGGTAGATTTAATGTTGTGGAACATCCACAAGACAAGCTAGTTTCGGTAATCACTTATGCTAAACAGTCATTCCCTCATCAGCATCTCCTTCTCGCTCTTTCTCCCTCTCTTTCTCACACTTACACACACACATGCACACATACGCACACTCTCTCTTTCTCAAAAAAAAAAGGAAATAGAAAGAATCTGGAAAGTGTAAACTCTCATGTTGGGAAATCAGGCACTGTGCACTATAACAGAGAAATTCAGAAATTCTTTAAGTATAATGTTCTTTGTATATATATATATATACATACATATATATATATATATATATATATATATATATATATATATATATATATATATACAGGGGTTGGACAATGAAACTGAAACACTGGCCAATTTAGTGTTGGAGGTTTCATGGCTAAATTTGAGCAGCCTGGTGGCCGATCTTCATTGATTGCACATTCCAACAGTAAGAGCAGAGTGTGAAGGTTTAATTAGCAGAGTAATAACACAGTTTTGCTTAAACTATTGCAATGCACACAACATTATGGGTGACATATCAGAGTTCAAAAGAGGACAAATTGTTGGTGCACGTCTCGCTGGTGCATGTGTGACCAAGACAGCAAGTCTTTGATGTATCAAGAGCCACGATATCCAGGGTAATGTCAGCATACCACCAAGAAGGATGAACCACATCCAACTGGAGTAACTGTGGACGCAAGAGGAAACTGTCTGAAAGGGATGTCCGGGTGCTAACCCGGATTGTATCCAAAAAAACATTAAACCGCAGCTGCTTCTGGAGGACCATGTGCTCCCAATGGTTCAAACATTGTATTCTGAAGGCGATGCCGTGCATCAGGGTGATAATGCACCAATACAAAGTGAAGTTGAACATCTCCCATGGCCTGCACAGTCACCAGATCTAAATATTATTGAGCTACTTTGGGGTGTTTTGGAGGAGCGAGTCAGGAAACGCTTTCCTCCACCAGCATCACGGAGTGACCTGGCCACTATTCTGCAAAAAGAATGGCTCAAAATCCCTCTGGCCACTGTGCAGGACTTGCATCTGTCATTCCCAAGACGAATTGATGCTGTATTGGCCGTAAAAGGAGGCCCTGCACCATACTAATGAATTATTGTGGTCTAAAACCAGCCGTTTCAGTTTCATTGTTCATTGTATATATAGATATTATTTATTTTGAATCACCTTATTATTAGTTGTATATTGGTGAGTGTCTTCTGTACGAGTTCCTGTGAACCGTTACTTTAGAAAGTATAATGTATAAGAACAAAAGACATCTTGCAAAGTAAAACATTACAGCCAGAGCTACATAATCAGTGTGTAATGAATCACAATGTACATGACAGTGCTTAAACACAAACAGTTAAAAAATATTTTTAAAAATAAAAATCCACAACTTTCTATTGGCACTGTAATTTTATTAGTACGTGTATACTGAAACAATAAACTTGTACTGGTATACAGACGATTTGTTATTTTTTTTTGTTGTTGATTTTTTTTTTTTTTTTTGCATTTGTATATTTTTTTCTTAACAAATTTGTTCACAACCTGAATCAAATATTGTTTTGTTATTCTGAATAATGAAATTCTAACTAGAAAACTGGCAAGCACCATCAAAGAAAGGGACCATAAAATCCAAGAAAACGGACGTGAGTGTATCCTACAAATAGACTCACCACAATTAGAAAATAGAATTTCAATTTTTGATTTTTTTTATATTAGTTTCCATTAAAAAAAAAAAAAAAAAAAAAAGCTAGTGCAAGTACAATATTTTACACAATGTACAGATTATGCACGCATATGGAAACAAACAAACAAGAAAATAAAGAAATAAAAATAATCTTCTTTCGCAAAATATGTTTCTACTCAGGCCTTTATGATATATATATATATATATACTGTATGTATATATACACACACACAAACACACACAAAATTTCTTCTTGTACTAAGTAATGTGCAAAACATTCCTCCATCTCCCAGGACAGCTTCTTGCTACTGGCCTGACTTCTCTGTGTCAATACCAAGAACACGGAGACTTGGGATTGGATGTGACATTCAATGGTTTTTCATTTAACAGTCTTATGTACAATTAGACCAGTAACTCCAAAGCTTTGAAACCATATCATCTTGTAGATTTCGATCCACTTACAACCCTGAAAGGGGGAGGGGGGGACGGGATGGGACGGGACGGGACGGGCGGGGACTCCTTTTGACTTTTGAGTGGTTCGGCCATCGCGATCTTTTCCATCGAATGAAGAAAGAAACATACTAAACCCAACTTTTATTCTCCTTCCAGTGGAAGACAATACATCTCCTTTCCTGTTTCACACTTTCCTGTTTATGCTTCTCTCCAGACTATTTAAAATCACGCAAAATAGAAAAGAATACCATGAAAGCGTAACAGGAGAAATATTCAGCTAACTGCTTAATGTGAGTAAATGGTGTCCTTTTGCTAGCGTAAGCATGTGGATTATTATTATTATTTATTTATTTATTTCCATTTTTGTTTCCTGTAAAAGCCTGATCTATCATGAGCGCATCCCCAGTCATCCACTTTCTTTAATTATACATAAAGTGTTCTTACCGATCTCTGTCAAATACAGATTTACAAACAGGAGCAACATATACAGTGGATCCTCTCCACTTCTTGAAAGTGGAGTAGAACAAACTGTGAAGCAGAAACACATGCACCAGCTGAGAGGATACACGACGATGATGAGGACATTATGTGTGCGCGAGAAAAAAGGTTGTCTGCACGGAGGCTGCGATCGTCCTTGGTTTCAGTTCTCATTAGTGGAACCCAACGCTGCGATGGACCTGAAATTGACTAGTAGTCAATTTTAGTGTTCCAAAAAAAAAAAAAAAAAACAAGGAAAGAAAAAAAATTAAGTGTTTCAGAAGTCTGCAAGGTGTTTCTTTTCTTCCTGTGAGACAGCCATGAAAGAGAACACAGAACGGGTCGGCCCCTCTCTCTGAGTGCGTCTGTCAGTTCGCCAGCTCGGCACGGTTAACTGTAACAAAGACCGGACATCACACTGCAACACGACGTGCGCCATCCATCCACTCGAGATTTACTATCCAGCATCGACACGGCTGAATCGTAGAGGAATAACAAGAGATAATGAACAAATCTACCCACATTACGAAACATACACACATCGTACAGGATGAGATTAGGATGATATCTCAGCCTGAGATCATTAATCCAGAGGTTTCGGACATCTACGTGACGTCAAACAACAGTCAGGTTGAACAGAGGACTCCTGGTTGTTTTTGATTCGGTTAAAAAAAAAAAAAAAAAGAACTTGATTTTGTGATGAATGAAAAAAAAAAAAGATTTGCATCAATATAGTTTTGTTGTCATTTTGTGCCAGTAAAACAAGGACAGTCAATCGGTGCTCCTCGAGCAAGCTGACAGTCACAGTCCAAATTTCCCCAAATCAATTTTTTTTTTTTTATCCTCTACCAAACAATCTCAGATCAGAATGCTACACAGAAAACCCAGGAAGAATTCCAGGTCTTAATACATGCATTCAACAATCAAGGTCAAGACAGCACAAAAAATCGTGAAGGAAAAAAACCAGCGTTCTACACGAGTAAGCTTTTTCAGGTTGCTAGAGGACCACGCAAACTTAACACAGAATCTCCGGCCTGAACGTCTCGACTCGTTGGACCCAGGAACGAGCGGAGCGCGAGGCGGGACCTTGCACCACGAGAAACGCGACCATCGCAGCAGGAAGGAAAACTTTCTCTCACACACTCTCGCTCCGCTTCTCTCCCTGATGCTCTCGATCAAATGAATGTTACACCGTCGGAAAGACACCCGGCACTGTGATGGCGCCAAGGCCTTCCTCGGGTTACAAAGTGCTGAAACAGTATTATAAAATCTACTCTAAAAATGACAAAAAAATGTGCATTTTGAAGACGTTTTCCTCCTTTTTTTATTTTATTTTATTCATTTTCTTAACAAAACGTGGTCCCTATAGTTAACGAGGTTTCGGATGCATTTCTCAGTCTGGATCACTGAGGATCGGGGTTTGCCACAGACCATGAGAAACAACACTTCACACTTCATATACACACACACACACACACACACACACACACACACACACACACACACACACACACACACACACACACAGATACATACACACATGCGTGTATATAGGAAACACTTAGTCCCAGTTTGACTTGAACCATACATAAAACATTAAGGGTCGTTCGAGTCAAGCCAGGACTAAGCTTTCCCTTAATTGTGTAGTGTGTGTGTGTGTGTGTATGTATATATATATATATATATATCCTTTGGATACAGACAGCTAAGGCAGATACACAGACAAGAAACTCAGGATGTCCTCACACAGCCAAGGGCCACTGAGACAAAGGGCCAATAAAATGACTGCTTCTAGTATTTCAGCACAACACACACACACACAAACTCACTCGTGCACACAAAGTACGCTTTACCCAGTACACACTTCACCTACACTTTACCTAAGTCTGCTTAGATGCATGCTCATTCAAACACACTTCTCATCCCTGAGTAAGCCTGAGGAAAAGTTTGTGATGTTTAACAAAACACACACGTCGCAAAAATCAAGCCAAACTGCAAAGCCACTCCTAGGCTAAAGACGGTCAAACCGGCTGAGAAAGAGGATCTATGCCATAACTCATAGGTGCAAAGTGACAGAGAAGGGGGTTAACATAATAAGAATGATGTGTAAACTATATAGCGACAGTACACGGTAACATGGTAACGATTACGAACAGAATGCTACATCTATTCTGCATGACGTTTAAAGGAAGAGTGACAATTTCGGGGTTTGGTCAATTATTGATCTCGGGAAAGATTCGCAAGAAAGTGTGTCATCTTTTGACATCGTATTTGTTTCCGAAAGATTTCCTTCGTACGTACTGGATACGGACATGGTATCATTTTATTTACAAGTGCTCTTTACTGATTGTGTATCACAACCTACTAGGAATCATCAGCGATCCATCACTGCCAAGTCGAATACTAAACTATTATTGTTTAACTTTTATCAGTAAATGATGTAATAAGCAGGGATCTTAAGAGTGCTTATGATGCAGTACGTATTACTTCTGAAAAGATGAGACTGCAGAAAAGATATGCTACATATTGCACATTTATCAGAAAGAAACTGTGTGGGGGGAAAAAACGTCTAAGAGTCAAACTTGGTTATGGAGGATACAAGATGAATTGTTTCATTTCGGTTGTACCATTTCCATGCAGTACACTCCTGCGATGCCGATCCTTAACGGTGTTTTACGAAACAGTAGAGTTGGGATTCGTTAAATATGTACACACAGGTCACAAATGATGAAGCTTAAACGTTCATAGAAAGTTTGCATGTGCACATTACTTTGATCTAAATACAGACACGCCCACAAATAACAATATATGGGATTTAAGCATCACTACAGAGCTTATAGGGAACCATGCAAACAAAGGGTATTTCAGATAAGAGGGGAAAAGCGAGGAATTAAGCTGTGCTGTTTAATACTTTGTCATAAATTTCATGTTGAACATTAACAAATGCTGTATAGAAACCCTTTGGGATAGACAGGATTAAGATTGTGGTGCTTAAAATGTGCATTAAGTATAAGTACTTTTTTATTTTATTTTATTTTTTTTTAGATTACCCCTTATCTCCTTGAGCTCATCATTGCAATTCTATAAAATCTCTATAAAATGAGTCATCTTCAAAAATGGGTTTTCTAAGCCACATAGTATGTTTAGTCCTCCTTTAAACCCTAATTTGAAACCATAATCTACAGATTAGCCAGATTATTCATAGAAGTAAGAAAACATCGACAATTATACCTTGAACTACGACAAGAACCATCGACCATGCATGTTTCAGGTGCTGTGCATCAGCGCAGGGGAACGGGCCGAGAGAATTAAACGAGTAGATTTGAGCAAATGCACGTGGCAAACAACTTTTTGTCCCGAACTGGATGTTTTATTTAAGCATTATCAAACCTGTGGGTAGGTTTACACACAAATCTGAACAAAAAATAGATGTAAAAAACTTTAAAGTGCTGATTAATTCTATTTGAATGTATGCACAAATTAGCATTTATGGATCAGTTACAGAGCACGCATTACTGTAAGTACATATAGGTATTTACGTCATTCATGACGTTAGCATTCATTCTTAAAACACGCAGACATCTGGATGTTATGGGACACAGAAACAAATACTGATGGGGTTCTATGGCTCTAAGTGAAAGTAAAGAACAAAGAGAGAGAGACAGAGACAGAGAGAGAGAGAGAGAGGCAGGTGCACATAACGGCCAAGCCATAAAAAGGTAGCTGGCGATAAAAGCGGTGTGAGGAGTACTGGCTTTGCATGGGTACCTGAACACGCTCTGGAGGTCACTAGCACAAAAAGGATTGAGCTGGGTTAGAAAGACACATATATCACTGCATATGTTTCCGTTTCTCCCTGAAGAAGATACTGCGGGCTAGCTGTGCAATTCATGACAACTCAAAGCCAGACTACTAGGCTGATCAGTCGACTGACGACAGAGTTTCCTGTGGTAAATGTTAGGATTTCTATTTGGTTTGAATACTGAATACAGACTCACGTTATTGCTATATGTTATTATTTGGAATGCTTCTGATGTATACCTGTAGCGAAACTATGAAACCAGAAAAAGGCATGCTGCTAAATGGAGCGCACTAAAGTGCTGAAAGAATCGAGGTTTGATGCGGGCAATGCCGAAACACATGAAGAAAAAAGGAAAGAAAAGAAAAAAAAGCAACTCTGCATTTTGGCCCAAACATCATAATGTTATAAAAGTCATGTCTGGTTAAGTGACGCCGTTTCATTTCCGGTCTCAAAACACCCTGCCATTTACATGAACACATGGAAACACAGACACGCCTCACACACATACACAATCTTTAAAAGGGGTGTTAAAATGTAAAAAAAAAAAAAGAAAAAAAAAAAGAAAAGAAAAATGCACGGTTGTAATGTTGATCTGAGAAACCCTGTTTTATTATTTAAAAAATAAAGCATCTTTAAATATGGGGTGTGTTCACCCACCCACCACCATCCAACAGGTCATCTGATCACACATCCATCCCATGAACTATTCATCCATCCATCCATCCATCCATGCATCCCACTCAAATACACCTGAACAAAGCCACCAATCAGAGAGTTCAACAAGTGTGCAGGCTTCAGGCGGTGGCTCCTTTCTCTCCTCATTGTATGCAGGTTAAAGAGTGTGTCAGAACATCCACTTACAGGGTCTGAAAAGGGGCGGTTAAATAAGTGAAGGAGTGAAGGAAAGCCACGGAGAACCAGTAAGCCGAGCGAACTTGTCAAGTAACTGCTACATTTCAGTAAATTGAGCTTTCAGCCCTCGCAGATGGCTGAAAACCAAATCATAAATTTCATGTTACTACCTCTCCAGATGTGCAAACTGCAAGATTCTCTTTAAATTCAACTTTAAACAGAAACACTGGACAAATACCTAAATATATCTATTATATGCGATATGCATATACACTACCAGTCAAAGGTTTGGACACGTCCTCTAACTCTGTGGTCTTTCCTGATTTCTAATTCTTTCTACATTGTAAAACAATGCTGAAGACGTCCAAAAAATATGCAATATTCATATTCATGACGACTGTAATCTGAAGTGCTGTTTGTTAATTGGTGATTTCTGAGGATGGGAACTCTAAATGAACTTCTCCGCCGCAGCAGAGGTAGATTTTGGTCTTGCTTTCCTGGGAAGGTCTTCACGAGAGCCAGTTTCATCATGGTCCTCGGTGGGTTTAACAATAATATTCTTGCAAGAACTATTCCAGAAAAGCTGACCTTCAAATATTAAAACAAGAGCTGACTTAATTACCTAATGCAATTTTTGTCTCCACCATTGTTCTCGAATGTAGAAAAATAGATCCAAACTTGTCTCCAAACTTTTGAGTGGGGTATATATGTGTATATATGCATATCATAAAACACTCATACAAATATATAACAGACACTCACACACATACTTGGTATGCACACATACCCACACACACTAACTACCTGCTTGCACTAAGGCAAGATACAGTATATGCATTTCTATACATGTTACTGTACAAAAAAGACATAACACATTAATATAAGTGAAAAGTGAATGTGTGTTTGTGTGTGTGCACACTTATGCATACAAATACATACATGCATGCACTTCCACAAACATATCTAGAACACACCCTTGAACCCAAACAATTTTTTTCCCCTGCATCCAGAGTCACTCACATGCACTTTCTCTCTCCTCATGGCATACTTTGGACAATCACATGACTTCTGAAACCTTTCTGAAACCACACACGATCATCTCAATATTAATCACTAAAATGGCAGTTGTTTCTCCAGCTTTACCTACGCTACGGTTAAAAGAGCGGCTGTTGCTGTCTAGGCCTTTAGCTCGCCGTGTATTGAGGAGGCTGAGCTATAGAGACCCGAACAGGAAAGTGCTTCCTGGAAATAAATGCTATCTCATGTATCTGTGCTGAATGTTCCACCTCATATCACCTCTCGCGTTCATTCAATCTGAGAACTGACTTTTCTACAGAGCGCTACATTCCACCATCACTTACATACAACATACTGTACAGTACTGTGTTCATTTTGAGATGTATTATAATAATAATAATAATAATAATAATAATAGATTAAACTATCTGTCAGCTAGTGAGTGTGACAGGTATTTTAAGTGCTTCGATAACCTGTCCCTCCCTTCTCAGGCAACTTTCTTTCACTTTCTCTGAAATAATAAGCTCTTATTATAATAAAAATAGCAAGCAAACATATTTTTGCTTATCATATAGCTCAAAAGTCAACCATCCTCAAACGTGTACATTAACAAAAACCCATTCGGTGTGTACATGACTGAAAGTGACCCCTGATTGCAATGATTACACATTCATTGCAAATAAAAAAGAAAAGAAAAAAAAGAGAAAAAAAAAGAAGCAGAACTACAAAATAAACACAATAAAACAATTCAACAGGTGAATATATAAAGGCAAACTCCTCTATCTCCAGGTCTATTAGTATAATTGTTTTTTTCTCGTTCCTAAGGAGCAACTGGCACTGCTTGATGACATTTCTTGATCTCAGTCAGAATGTTCCTTATCATTTGGTTGCTCTATTTTTCCCTCAGAAAAGAAATAACACAATCTACGGTATACCCCGGTACCCTCAATTTTATTTTTTGATGGACTTCAGATTGTCTGTCGTTTAATGTCTAAACATCAGATGAGACTGCTTGAGCAGGATGGCTGACATTAAGTGAACTCCTGCAGCCAGTGGAGGAGTGATTTCCGTCCTGCCTCCCTGAGCAATACCATCCATGCCCATCTCCTTTATAAGCTCCCACATGGATGGAGCTGGGATTAATGCACCATAAGCATCTAGTACTGTTTCAGTAGGGCTTCGTTTGAAGCCACCTTCAAATCAGCTCTGAAGAACCCTCATCAAAACATTCAGATTCAATGAATACGCAAATTCGAGATACCATAACCATCCTCATGGCCATCCACTTCCTGTGGAAACCAAGTGCTGCATGGGCTTCATTTGCATATTAGAACAAGATTGGCTCTTACATTTTATGATGCAATCAAACACCTCAGGTTAACCCTTGTTTTTTTGTGTGTGTGTTTTTTTAAAGGCAGCGAAGCCACCAGTCTGTGCACTAAAACGTTTTAAAATATTAAATGAAAATATCTTTAAAGTTTAGGGCGATATTAATTTCTCTTATATGTCAAAATAGTAACGTAAAGATGAAAAATTTCAGATATTTTGTACCCTGGAGGGCTCTCAACAACTCCACTGTCCCTAAATTACCCAATTGAAATAAATTCCTCTAATTGTTTGTGTATATTCAATGCACCTATTCAATTATCATTCTACACCTAAGGTGATACGTATATACTGAGTTAATTTAGCCTATAGTAACAGTAATCTGGATAAAATTTTTTTGAGAAATCAATTTTGTAATGATATAAAAAGCAACATTCTGAAAAAAAAAAAAAAAAAAAAACATTTTGAGGGTCTTCCAATCCAAAATGACAAACAAGTCCAAAACGGCTTTCATTTGCCAATATTCGATCTGCCTTCAATGCTGATTTTAACCTCCTGAGGAATAAATGATGGCCTGGGAAGAGTTAAAGGTGGTTCCTCTTCATGCTTCTCGACTTTGCGACCTTCCGGCGCCGACCATCTCCGTTTTCGCCCTGTAGGTTTACTAATAGATTCCGATTCTGAGGTTGTTGGAATTCTAGAGGCTCCTTTCTCGCCCAAACCTAGTTCTCCATTTTCTTTGCTTGTCTGGGAGTTTACTCCTCCCTGCCTGCCGCACTGTGTCAGTCCATTCTCCTGCTCCATGTGCCGTGCTGCCCTGCGAGTCCCACCTGAGGGTGCTTTAAAAGGTGGTTTAAGAGGTGGCCCAAGACTGGTAGCATCTGAAATCTGCCCCTGACTCTTTTTTAAAGAGCCGTTTTTCAAGTTCTTTAGAGTGAGTGAAATGCAGACATCGCCCACAGCTAGCCTGGCACAAGGAAGTTCCAGCAGTTGAGTGGTCCGGTCTGGACAGCAAGACGACCATCCCTGACCAAACACAAAGAAAGGGTACTCAACCAGCACCTCGACATTCACCTGAGAGAGGAAAACAAAACAGAGAAATCACAGTTGTCGTTTACACAATGCAACAGGTTGTGAATTAATTGATTTGGTAGATTGTGTTCAGCCTCATTGTTGAGCCAGCAGACTTTCTGTTTGAGTGGGAGACCAGAATCATAATTCACAGACAAATGAAACAGATTTTTCTCACAGCCCCCTCACTGCAGAACAGAAGGGAGATGAACTAAGGGATGACTCAATTCTGCCTTAGGATCCCACACAAACAGAACAAAACAAGGGACCATGCGGAAACAGGCAGCAAAATGACTGTGGTGAAATAACTGACATAGCAAACATGTAAACTACTTCATTCCAGGCTGATGAAGTACATGTACATTGGTTGCAGAAAACGTTTAAACCTTCAACATATGATTAATGCAATGAGCACCAAGTTGACCAAATTTTAATCATAAAAATATATCGATTATAAGAATCAACTTTATGGCAACAAGTACTGTATATAAAAAAATGGGTAAAAGCTCAAGCTTTTTGACTTCTTACAAAATCCAACATACAAGCTGTCTACAAAGAAGGGTATAACAAACAGTCATCCAAGTCTACAAATAAAGCAAGCCCACCTGTGAACGATGCTCTCCCACAGCGAACTGAATAATAGCAGAGTTAGGTGTATGGCTGCTGTCGATGCGCTCCACAGTACTAGAGTCAATCTTCAGTTCGCTGCTGATTTCTGCACTCTGAATGAAGTCCTCTGTCTTTAGGTCCTCCACACGCTTCAACTCCCCATCAGCTAGTTGAATGATGGAACCCTTGGTGAAGTAGGGCGGTAAAGAGGGTGTGGAGGGTATAGGTGGTGTAGCTGGCAGGCTAGCCGAGGCTGGCAGGATAGGCAAGTGTAGTTGTGCCTGAACCACAGCACCTGTCGGGTGGGGGTAGGAGGCTGGTGTCTCAAAGGACTCACCTTTTGGGGCTGCCGAGGTCACAAATGCATGCGGCAGTGCTGCAGCAAAAGTTGGTGCTGTGGATGTGGCAGTAGCTTCTGCTCCACTTACAGGGATAATAACTGGCTGAGTTCCTGGGATAAGCAGGTGTGGAGGGAGGCTGGTGTGGTAACTGACATGCTGTGGCTGCCCTGTACCCGCAATGTACCCAATGATGGGCTGATGAGCCGGATAGAAGTTGGTGGACGTGAGGCCAAGGGACAGTGGCTCGGTTGCACTATGTGTGGTATGGATAACTGCGTGGGGTGGAAGGGTGGTAACTGCAGCCTTTAGACCATCCACAGGTAAAGGAGGTGGG
Organism: Clarias magur; assembly: GCA_013621035.1. NCBI lineage: Eukaryota > Metazoa > Chordata > Actinopteri > Siluriformes > Clariidae > Clarias > Clarias magur. The sequence goes on along the minus strand of QNUK01000116.1, from coordinate 889,037 downwards.
AAGGGAAGAGAGGTGCTTGAGGAAGTGCGAGAAACTGGCTTGCCTGCACAGATGCCTCCTTTTTCAGCTGGGGCAAGTGGGGGTGGTAACTTGTCTTGATTTCCCCCTGGATCTACATTGCTGGAGTTATGACTGTTGGGAACTAGAACTAATGAGTTCCTTACGTTGTTATTTTCCTGGACATATTCCGGTGGAAGCGTCATGTGCCGGGTCTCGTAGTGTTCTCGCTGGTGGATGTGGTGATGCTGGGTGGATAAAGACCCTTTGGCTATGCTGCTGATCTTGGATTCAGAGAGCTGGTTGAAGCGGCGGCCCCTTTCCGGCTCACCATTTAGCATCTCTCTAGGCCTGCCATCTTCTTTTTTAGGCATGGGTCCATCTGAGTACTGAAGCAGAAGCTGAGAGGGCCCACTAAGAGCGAGTGTATGTTGAAGATGATGGGGAAGGTGGCTTTGCGGTGAGGATGCAGTACAAGGCACTACACTGAGTTGGGAGCTGGAAATTTGGACATACTGGGCGGAATGGGGTTGAGGTATGCTGTCTGAAGTGGAAATTACTGGATCATGTTTGGATGCTGGAGAAGTAGTAGTACCAGTGTAGGCTTCAGTGTGTCGATGGGAGGGTGTGGTGGTGGTGGCTGCAGGGGGCAGAAGAGGAGATATGTAACTAGTATAGGGTGCTCCATATGATGGGCTGATAAAGTGCACATTGGGGGGCATGGGTGAGTACTGAATGGGGCCTGCCTGTTGAGAAAGTGGTGAAGGATGCACAGCGTGGATGGTAGACATTGCAGTTGGAGCACGAGCGGACTCGACAGTGGACACCATTAGTTTGGACTGTGGGCCTTCAGATTCTGTTGAGCTGCTAGTGTGCTGCTTTTTGCCCTCATGCCCACTGGCCATGCTGGCAAGCCAAGCAAGGTTCCCTCCACGCTGGCTCTCACTGGCAGGCGCCATAACCATGGGCCTATCCTCTGAGGGAAGGGTACATGCTGGAATTTCACGTTTCTTTGGAGGCAAACACTCATTGCTTCGTTCTTGGTTGGACTTCATGATGAATGTATCTGCTGTACCTCTTTTTAAGGTGACTTCTTTATGTTGTATATTTCTTTAACTCGTTTTCCCTCTGCACCTCTCTCTTATTCCCTGCTTGTTCCACCCGCTGATTGGCTGGTGCAGTGGGGGTACTGGGGAGTGAGAAAAGAGGGTGACGGGAAGGATTTTCTTGTCCTTATGGCTGGATGGACGCTGATCTCAAAAGAAAGCAACAGAACGCATGCCTGCTGTGAGAGAGCGCTTGCCACGATTCATGCGGAATCATTTCTCTCTGAACGCAAGCCTCCAAGACTGTAGCAGAAACCTGCAGGACACACACAAAGACAGATGCACAAACTCTTTAGGTACTCCGTGCATAACCAAATTAAGGAAATCCCATAATGGTATCAAGTTCACTGCATGGTGTATGGCTGGCAATGTATATAAACATATATTGTGTTTAGGTTCAGTTGCAAAGAGATGGGGAATATATCTCTAACTTGCAGTATTATCACTCCACTTTCAGCTGTCTACCTTTCTCTAAAACTATACACAGACATACACATGTGCAGTACAAATATGCAGTACTGAATCCTATCCATAATTCATAAAAGCTCATGAAAAACAATCTGGCTCACAATGACATTCACAAGGTGAACATAGTAAGCTGTGCTACTAATTCGATGGCAGAACAGCCTGCTCATGTTAGTTTGCATCTAATGAACTATAAAACATGCAGATCAACCAGATAATCAGCCTTTGATCTTTCAGAGGTATTGCTTGTTTAGAATTCCTCCCTGTGCCTCATTGATTGCTCCCACTCCGGTTCTATGCACTTTGTCCAGCAATGGTTGAAGAGCTGTTCTGCATTTCAAAGAGGGAAATAGTGATGATTTAAAAAGCTTTTTTAAAAATAACGTTTGGGTCTTTCCCAAAGTGCTGGCACAGGTGGAAGCACCCAATTGTCTGGAATAAATATGCTTTCCTTGTACAGTAAATGGAAATAACCCAAAAGTGTTCCATCGTGACAATACCCATGTGCACAAAGATAATAATTCAAGATATTAATATCAATGCTGCCGACGATATTAACTTTACAATTGGTTAGGATGATCTCACACAAGTTGGCGCAGCAAAAACCTTAAACATCCCTGTTAGTAAAATTGGATTGATGCATGCATGTGAACAGTTCACACAACTAATCGTCCCTGAATAGATGCCATGCATGCTTTAACAACAAGCTCTTACAAGGATGAGCAGCAACCACTCATCTCCGATAGTACATACTGCATAAAACTCCACGAGTTGCATCAAGAAGCATTTAGAAAAGGTTTCCTGAAAAAAATCTACTCAAGTATGAAGGGGGAGGAGAGGGGGAGGGATTATATCCTGTCCTGAATTCCATTGTGAGGGTTGAAGGGGTTAAAATGGATCCACAATCCTGTTTCTTATCACAGATGTCTTGAAGCTTTAACTGCCAATAACAGCAAATACAAAAAACACTAAGCCAAAAACAAAAAGAAAAAAGTATTAAACTCTATTTTAACTACTTAACAGGAAAAACTAGAAAAACAGCAATTAAAAGGAAAAAAAAAAGATGCAGGAAAATGATTTTAGGAAAAACTTTGAAAAATTGAAAAACACATACATCAAGCTGCTATAGAAACCTGACAAACATGACCTTGCTGTTTTTGGGGTCACTTGCAAAGTAATACCAAGATATAATATCATGTTTCTCCTTTTTTTTCCCTGCCTGTCCAGATTATTCTCACTTCAGGCTATTTTCATCAGTGGTAAATACAGCAGACAAACACATTCAAGTATGCGCATGAATGATTTGCCAGAATCGAGATGGTGCAATATTCCTTTGTTGGTAGACTATCATATTGCAATGCCAAATTTAATCAGCTGAACTGGAATTAGGTATGGAAAATACAGTCATTATTCAGGAACTAGCAATTAAGAACTACTTCTGCAAAGTATGAGAGAAACACACACACACACACACACACACACACACACACACACACACACACACACACACACACACACACACACACACACACAAACACACACACAAACACACACACAAACAGCTTGCCAAATCTCTTTAGGTTGCATATCACAATTATATCAGGATGATGGTTGCATCGCTTCTTCATTCTAAGCCCTCTGACCCACTCCGCTGTGTGGTATTGTGTCTCCCACACATCAGATTTAGCTCGCGAATACATGCTAATTAGCTGATGAGCTCATCAGAACATCACATGTGTCAGAGTAGGGGGAACACAAAGTGTTCTGTGGTGCGCAACATGCACCCATAGGAGAGAGGCTGAGAACCATTCCTTAACACCAGCAAATACTTTCCTCGTGACTTCAGTGAAAAGATAATAATAACACTAAAAAAAAGGAATGAGAAGGAGTAAAGGCGAGAAGAAGACCGATTTGGAAAGAAAGATTAAGGGAAGCACATTCTGGCAAAGAAAAAAGGAAAGTTCTTTTTCCAACCAATTAATCTTCAGCTCATCACTGTTCTTTAACATTCTGTGGGCTAAATTTAAATTACGGATATCGGTGAAAATAGTTATTCCGGTGTTGTAGTGGTTACTAACATCATTAGTAACTATTACAAAGCTCAAAAACCTTAAGAAATGGCAGGTAAATAAACCTACAGTTTCTCTGTCTCCCCACCCAGATATCCTCGGTCCTCCAGGGGCTCGTATACTGGACACCCTGCGTGATGGCTTCATGCACGTTCCTTCTTACCCTGATGCACCCATTGCTCTAGAACAGGGTCGATCTGAACTCATCAGACCACATGACCCTTTTTAATTGCACCAATCTTAATGCTCCCTAGCAAACTGAAGCCTTTCTTTTCTGATTAGCCTCACTAACAAGCGGTTTTCTTGTGGCAGTTGTTTTAGTCCCAGTCCTGTGAGTTCTCATCACAATGTGTGCATGTGGAAATGCTCTTACTTTTACTATTAAACATAGCCAGGGTTTTAAGGTTGATTTTTTAACCATGCAACATCACCGAGTGCTTAAGTGATCTCTCTTCATGATTTTTTTCCCTGACCACATTTCTTCTACAAAGTTGATGGTTCAGCTCTATCCTTTCAGGTTTTGATGATGTGTTGAAGGTGAAGGGTTCCAGGCCATGTGTGTGTGTGTGTGTGTGTGTGTGTGTGTGTGTGTGTGTGTGTGTATGAGATTTCCGTTTATATAAACGGAAATCTCATACTGATATTTATTTTTTAGTGTTGATTCGCCCCATATGCTGTATCTCTTCTGTTTGACATCAGAGTGTGATCAGTGAGAGTGTGATTTAGGTAAAAAAGTGAGAACTTTTGTCAGACTTATGAACATAGCACTAATGTTTACTGTCTCAAGCAGCCATATTTCTTACAGGTTTTGAAGTACTATACACTACCAAAATATTTAATAACCAAAATCGTGTCGATTACCTAAATGTCATACAAAGCAACAATCTTCTACTTGACACTCCAGTCAAGTAGGTGGCGGTATTGCACCAAGGAGTGGGGTTAGGGCCCATAAGTTAAAAAAAATAGGAAAGTGATGATCTCTCAAATGTGAGTATTTGACGAAGGTGAAAGTAGTTGGTATTTTCTGCAAAAGATATAGTAAAGTTTTAAGAAATTAGTCAATTTTAGACAATTTAAGGTTTGCTTATCTAAGTTTACCTAAACAATTTTGAATTTTGAAAATTGAAATGAGTTGACCAACAACAGATCAATTAAACTGCGTAATCGATTTCATTAAACTGCACAGCTCAATTGGTCAGTATGGCTATACCTATACAGTTATGATTGAATGCAGGTTTGTATATACTATTACATACTGTAGCAACAATAACCAAGTGTGGTCATGACTTGAGCTTGGTACTGTAAATCACATTCATCGTTTGAAAGGATGCTTTAAACCATCTGTAATTTGGGGTCGATTCTGATTCTTGGGGTCGTATCACAGCTATGAAGGAAATGACCACAAGAGATCAGGAGCATGAACTCTTCAAAGAGGACCGACTGGACTGTTTTTATGGGCCGTCTCATGCAACCAGTCTGACATTGAAGATTACCGAAGCCGCTGCCTTCAGCTAGAATCACAAATGTGAATCTTCAAGCCAAACAGCAGGCCGGGGAATGCCTAATCTTCCACTATGGCAGCATCCTTGCTTTATCCCTCTGGATTACAAGGAAGAGAAGAGAATCACAGTTCGGTCTGCTCTCCTACTATAGAGACAGCACGGCACGCACACTGCACCCGATCAGGGAGGGAGGGAGCACAATGGAGCAGCCTCTACTGACCTACATTAGAAGGAACACTACTCAGCACACACAGATTAACAAAAAGACACACACACATACACACCACAAGGACACACAGTGAAAGACGAGTAGTGAAGAGGTTTGTATTGTGCAAGCACATACTTGTAAGGGGCACACATGCACACACAGCTACTGTAAAAGAAGAACACGGTGAAAGAGACGACCATCAGTTGGATCTTGCTGAGCACACAGGCTCCACAGAGCATAGTAAGTATCAGATGACTTGAAATCTAAACTTATTGTCCTCCATCAGGGCTATGAGTTACAACTCAAGGTCCCTGAGCTACAGAGAGCAGCAAAGGAGAATCAGTGCCATTTATCACAATTTTACATCCTGTCGCCTATCAACATATGTAACTCTACACATGCTATATGCTACTGTCATTATGGAAGACAAAATAAATGATTCTCAGATGCACTTAGATGCTTTTAATCCTGATTGAAAGATTATGTTTTAATGTACAAAATTTCATAACCTAACCTTTAGGCTTAGGCAATAAAGATGATTAATAAAAAGATAACAGTACACAACATTTTGTCACATGGAGAAAAATATACCATATATGATGTAGTGTTTATTTCCAAAAAGAGCACAATTAAACTAAAAAAGTACATTTTAAATGCTTTCTAGCAATACATTTTATTCCAACAGCCAGAGGAGAGAATATACTCCAATCAGCCATAGAATTAGAACCATTAACATTAGAACCGCCTAGGTTTTAGGGGTTTTAGGTTCCCCTTGTGCCACCTGGGGACTGTGATGTGATGTCTGGCGCTGGAATGTTAGCAGCGGATTGTTTTTCCAGTGCATCCCATGGGTGCTCATTGGATTGGGATCTGGGGAGTTTGGAGGCCGAGTCAGCAGTCTTGGTCTCTTTGCCCGCTGGACTCGTTGTGTGACAGACTGTAATGCACTGGGTGTTCCGATACCTTTCTATCATGGCCAACATTGAGTTTTTCAGCGATGTGTGCTGCCAAGTGGCCTACCCTTTTGTCCCCGCAGGCATAGATGCCTTGAGTATAATTGTTAATGAATGCTATTCAGTTCACCTGACATTAGTGTTGATGTTATAGCTGATCAGTGTATCCAATCATACAACCAGCATATGCAATATATGACCAAAAGTACTGGACATTTGACCATATCATATGTGGACCTTTCCCAAAAACCACCGACACACAAACCTGTCTAGAATGTTTCTGTAGCTTTAAGACTTCCCTTCACTGGAATGAAAAGCCCTAGCCCAATCCTGTTCCTGTATGATAATGCTCCATAGAGTCATGGTTTGGCAAAGTTGATGTGAATCAACTCAACGGGCCGGCACAGAGCTCTGACCGCAGATCCACTGAAGGTCTTTGAGATGACATCAGCGCCAACCTCACTAATGCTCTTGAAAGGGCAGAAATTCCCACACCCACTAAAACCAATGAATGGTCAGATGTTCAGATACTGCTGTCCAAATGATGTATCTTGAGAAAACCCACACAAACATGTGAGGGAGAGAACATGTGAAACTACACACAGATGGGTTTTATATGAGTTTTACACCAGGAACCTTGGAAAGATTGTAAAGCTGCCCACTTACCACCCTTAACATACCACCGCAGTGCCTTACATTCATGTTGCTCACTTTTAAAAAAAAATCAGAAGTGCTTCACAGATCTCTAAATGACTCCAGGACATTCACCACTATGGGTGTACACAAGTTATCAATTACTCGGTCACTTTAAAATTCAAGGCTGGCTGATGGGACGCTATGTCAATTACAAAAAGTCATGTGTGGCCATATTTTGGGAGCAACACTGTTGTAGCGTGCAGGTTATGTACTGTAGCATTAAAACTGCTTACAGTTGAACGAAGTCGATGCTGACTCGGATAAGATTGAAAGATCCTGCACAATCATTTTACGCATAGTCTGAGCAACAGGTCAGGCAAATGTCAAAAAACTGTGTTTGTCTGCTAGCGTAAAAATGAGATTCACTGATAGAACTGATATGGAAACATGATTGAATCAAAGTGACACAAAATAGGGGCTATGCTCTATTTTTTTCTTTTTTTTCCCCCCGGTTAAATCAGCATGCATTGATGGCTGCTGCGAATACCCTGCTTTCTTATGGCACATGGCCAATGTCCGTGGCAGTAGACTAAACAAAGTACCACACTTAACTAAACAGAGTGACCCCAACACCAGTGGAAAGTTTTAAAAATGAGCTAAAAGGAATTTTCACATTTTGGACAAACTAAGATGTAGAGAACAGGTGGTGGGAACATTTACAGGTCAACACGGAAACACGCCAGGTAGAAATGTTTCAGCTGTGCCCCGCTCTCTACTGGATATCGCCACAACTCCCTGAAATGTTGTATGCAGGCAAGTATGCCAACAACGTTGGTCACATAGCAGCAGCGTGTGGACATATACACACGGTTACGCATAGTGTAACACAGAGCTGAGGGTGCTTGTGTATTATGAGTAAAAACCTACTTAACGGTATGTTGACTTTGTCTGCATAATTGATATTTCAATGACCTATTTTACTTTACCAAGCTCCCTGGTTCAATCCCAAGCTCGTGTTACCGTCTGTGTGGGATTTGCATGCATTCTTCTCGTGTCCATGCGGATTTCCTCTGGGTTCTCTGGTTTCCTCCCAAAAACAAGCCGGACTGACTATGATGAATTGATTGTTCATGATGAGTGTATGAGTTGTGCCCTGGCATCCCATTCCGGCTGCATTCCTGTTCACGTCCCATCTACCACGGACAGACTAATCGAATGTTACAGAATCCTGTGTGTTCCCAACTTAAAGAAAGTTTACTCGCACCTGAATCTGTGAGGTTTTTGAGGTCATTTTTTCCCCCGCTGTTCATCACTACCATAATTATTCATTAGAATGCACATCCAGATATTCTTTGCATATTATGTGCTAATCACATAATATGCATAGATCTCGAGTAATTGCCCCTAATGCATTATCCTTATGATCAACAAACTGCAATTCTGCACTGTTGCTGTTAAAAGAAGGCTCTACACCTTTAAGAGGTGGGCACACACTTGGCACACAAACGCGGCTCTCCCTGGCTTCCCTATCATTCGGAGCCTGAGCGCCAGGTCCTCACAAAATCCACTACCAAAAGCAGACAAGGGGGAAGACCTAAACAGAAACCGAGCACTCTTTAAACACGACGGAGTTTCCGAGCAGTTGCATGACTTGCACTTTTGCGTCCGTGCTGGAAAAGAAAAGTCCTGTGGCTAGTCTACTCTTAAGGGAGACCCGTGGATAAACGCACACTTTGTGCTGTAGTGAGCAACAGGAGGCAAACCAAACCATGACTCCATAAGCATGAAAAACAGGTCAAGCTTACCTTAGGACTCCTGTTCCATCTTTCCCAAAGCGTACAGGCGAACAATTCTTTCTGTAACTCTTCTGCCCTACGCTGCCTACGTCTTCCCTTGCTCTTCTCTCTCCCTGTGTGTGTGTGTGTGCTCAGTTCCACAGCAAGGCTACGCTCCGCCATCCAGGCCCTGAGTGTCACACACAGGCAGCCCTGAGCCGGCTCCCTGCTGCCTGCATGCATGTAGCACACCAGTGTGTGTTATGCAAGGGCCTAGCTCCTCTCTCTCTCTCTCCCCTTACACACACATACACACACGCTCTAACTCACTCACTCAATCAGCTCCTCCCATGCCTCGCCTCACTGCCCTCCACCGACTCCATCAGGTATTCATTCAAAAAAAAAAAGAATACGCCAGCTGGCACCAAGCCCAGACTACACTCTCAAGAAGCAGGAAGGAGGAGACAGGGAGGAGGAAGCACACACAGACAACCTAGGGCTGAGAAAGGGAGAAAAGGAGATTGTTGATCGAGACAGGGATGAAAAAACACGATTAAACGAGATTAAGCAAGAGTGATAATTGGATATATTTAAGCGCAGACACGCCGAAGAGAAAAGGTCAGCTAATGCAAGTCACCAAAATGTTCATAGCTGTCTCTGCAGCTGTCACTCAACCGTACAAGCAGCTGTATGGTTGCTGGTTTCTTTAAAAAATCGATTCACTCGGTGGTCACTGCATCAGCCAAACCTGATGATACAGTATATAGGTCATCTTGTACAACACCATACATTAAGAGAAAGGGACCACAGCACTACCGTGCACTACAGTAGCATCTGATATCTTACTGTATGCACATGCCTGAATCTACTATATGTTGGTCCCTTTACAAAAACACATTATAAACGTATAACTACAAACTACCCACATTATATACAAAATCACCCTGTAACTGAACAAAAGAGGATAATGAATGCATCATACCAAGCTGAGTTTCCTAGTTAATGTGAAAGACTGAATCTTGAATCAAAACTGCAATAAACTTCAGTAGGAGACAAATGCCTTGACAGTAAAGTCATTAGCAGCACTAAGAGCCCTGATGCATGTCTTATTACAGGAATAACAATCACTACAGTTATGGAACACAGCGAAACAAAAAGCTAAAGTCTTTGGTGTATATCCTTTACGCTGCAATTTCAATGTAATATACATTAAAGATGACTTACAGTACATAATTAAGGACAACTCTTCATCTTTAATTAGCTTTCGGATAAAAACTACTTGCTCCATCCAGGAAGAAAAAAATAAATAAAAGTACTAAAAGTGGAACAGGAACAGGTGCACACTTGACGGAACCGTTCTAGTGACAAGGAAATACAAAATATAAAAGACAACACTGCGCGGCTTCCTATAGCATGAAAGAAATGCTGCTGTCAGTGCCACAGCTAAACTCTACAGCATAGTCAGCCGTAGAGTAGCGCTGAACCGGAACGTCGCTCTGACACTTTTTTCCACTGAGAAGGAGAAAGTATATTCCCACAATCTGGTGAAATTTATATAGATCAGTAAGGCCTGTCAATCATCAGTGCGGCCGTCAGGCAACGGAAGCCGTAAGAACAAACTTGAATGCTCTAAGTTTAAGAAAAGTTGCTGAATTTATGTTAGCATGCAGCAAAACATTCCACTTCAGATCTTTTCAGCAGCACTGTGATTATAGATATATTTCCGTGGCGTTAGCTAAGGTCAACTAATGATAATGAAAAACCAGGAAAAGATTTGTTTTGGAACAGAACAGTCAAAATGTTACCACTTTCTTCAGGAAATGAAAACTCGCACTACATTTTCATAGCCTAGCCTATTAGATAAGCACAATCTCACACCTATTCCTCAGAATGGAGATTTATAATGTAGCCTTATGTGCTCATGACAAGTAAGTGGGGGACCAATATGATTTTTTTTCTCCCAGGGCTGATGCTGATACTGATTATTAGGAATAATGGAGACCGATAACAGATACTTTAAACCGATATGCATTTACAGCAAAAAAGCATTTATTATATGTACTGTATTATCACTCACTCACTCATCATCTAGTCAAGTCAAGTCAAGTCAAGTAGGCTTTTATTGTCATTCTAACCATATACTGTTAGTACACAGTGAAACGAAACAACGTTCCTCCAGGACCAGGGTGCTACATACATGTAACAACATAAATGTACAACATAAATTTTACATTTTTAAGTTACTCTAAAAGTAGAACTATCAATATCTATACAAAAATAGACAAAGTGTACGTGCAAATGTGCAAACAAAGTGGTACATGACATCTATACCGCTTAATCCTGTATTCAGGGTCACGGGGGGCCTGGAGCCTATCCCAGGAGACTTAGGGCACAAGGCGGGACAGGGAGCCAACACATTGCAGGGCACACACACATACACACACTCATTCACACACTAAGGCCAATTTGGGAACGCCAATTAACCTAACCTACATGTCTTTGGACAGCGGGAGGAAACCAGAGTACCCGAAGGAACCCCACCAAGCACGGGGAGAACATGCAAACACCATGCACAAAGTGATGGGAATCAAACCTGGCCGGGAACCGAACCTGGACCCTGGAGGTGCAAGGCAACAGTGCTAACCACTACACCACCTTATATGTCTTATATTTATTATTTATATAATTATAATGTTAACTGATTTTTTTAAATTATAAATAAACAAAATAAAGACAGTTTTGAAAGGTTATATTGTAAATTAATTAAAAAGAAACAAAACTTGTAAATTAAAATGAACTTGAGCTGAAATTTGCATAGTCCCAATTCGCCGGCACCAGATTGTGGTCAGGAAGCACAGCTCCACTCAGTGTCCTCTCAAGAATACGACTTCTGTGTGAGAGACTTCACTGAAGACGTGTTCACTCAGAACCAAATTACAGATTACGCTTAATGTAAAAATGCTCCGGATAATCGGAAAAAAAACAATAACTGGTGAATTCATACACGTAATTAAATGAAATCATTCAAAACACAAACTACACTTGATTTTACTTCACCTATATTGCTTAGTGGTGCGCTAATTATAACCTACTACATCCAAGGGATCGCCTAACACTAACACATTCTAAACTACGTGTTTGGCTCGCTGACTCATAATATTCTCAACATGATAAAACTATTTATAAAGTCAGTCTAAAATCTGATGGTGTAGTCAGTTATAATTGACTAATATATAATAAGAACTATATGTACAGTATATATATGAAGCATTTTCGGTATCCGAACGAATGAACCAGATGCCGGCTAAGTTGCGCGTACATCGTTTACCTAATTTATATGTCTTGTAAAATTGTTTTAATTGTTTTTATATGCAATGATACCGTATGATGATTGTCTGGATCTTGTCAAATTAATAAGGGTAACAGTTTCCCTATGCCAAGAGGAATCATGGGGATTAAGGTCTATTTACTTCATATTTTACTTAATTAACATGTTTTATTTATTCATTATTTTTGTACGCGAAAATGTTATGATAGTGTTGGAAATTGGGAAATATAAGCAACTTGTTTGGGTGGGTGAAGCGGATTATCTGCATTTACAATATTTCTTATGCGAAAATTCGTATCACAATACGAAATTTCGCCTCAGAAACTCGCCTCTGGAACGGATGAAATTTATATGCCGAGATTCTGTTGTTCTGCTGTGTGTATATAATATATAATAATAAAATGTATATGCATATAGCACATGATAAATAATTATATACCAATTGAATAAATACATTTAAAGCTTAAAAATACTAAAGTGTCCAAAAATGTATAATTAGTTTCTGTTAATCTTACAATCGGAAATATTTGATATTTCGACTTCGACTTTAATTTCACTTGCTAATGTGTCATTTTTTGCAAGCCACAACCTTGTGCACACATGTAGGTTTTATAGGAGCGCTCTGGTACCTGCACAAATAGCATTACACTATTGTTAGTCAGAAAGCCTTATTAGTGACGCACTCATTATTAGCACAGGTCCTACACTTCAGCACCACTATGTATTTTAGATATACACAGTAGAGGCAAGTATCCCTGACAGAGCCTGCACTAGTGAAGCTTCCACTCCAGTAGCGAACACTTCCCAGAGTTAAGTGCTCTCCAAAGGTCGTTCTTTTTAAAAAAGCAGATTGTAATAAAATTTTTTTTTAAAAAGTCACACACTCTTAAGATTTCGAACCCACCACCAATGGTGGCCGATTCCTGTGTGGAAGTGATCCCTCATGCTTCCAGAACTACTCTTTCGCAATTTGAGTCCTGGAATATGAGAAGAAAAACTACATAAATGTGATAACCTGGTCATTCAGTACATTCAGGTCATCAGCTAACTTAATTTTTTGCCACATACTGGAACATTGCTGAGCCTAGACCTCACCAGCTGAAGAAACCCCAGATCATAACACTGCTTCCTGAGGCTTGTACAGTGGACAATATGCATGAAGCGTTCATCACTTTATGTGCTTCCCTTCTTATCCTGATGTACCCATCAATCTGAAACTCAGATCTCAAGCTCAGTCTGAACGTGACCTTTTTCCGTTGCGCCATAGCCCAATTTTTATGCTTTTTAGCAAAATCAAGCATTTTTGTTCTCATTTGCCTCACTACCAAGGTTTTCGTTCCTCTGAGTTCCCATTACTTTAAAAAATGTGTTAAGTAAATCATACTTTTTAAGTCTACCCCAGCATTGCTGAATGCTGAATGCTACTGAACAACACTCAGTGATTACTCACTCACTCGCCTTTTGTCTTTATGGTGACTAAACGATCTGTTAAATCAAACATCAAATTACTAAAAAGCTAATTTTGGTCTCACTGTTGAGAAAAAACTTTTATTTTAGATTACAGAGGCGCAATCACATGGCATCTAAGCAGCTTTGCAGAACTTCATCATGAGCTATCTATGTCTCTAATATAATATATAATATAATATCTATTGGTGTGAACAGAAGCAGCATCCCTTTATACACAACGTAAAACACAAGTGTAATGAATTTCCAGGAACCCTACATTAGTGGCCTAGTTCTTGCAGACACTTCCAAAGAGCAAGCTTTTCCTCCATCAACATGCCCAGAACCAGCCTGTTATTATAAAGCTAATAAAAGCATTGATGCTTATATTAGTGTAATTATAGTATCATGTGACAGAGCAGGCCAAAAAAGGGTTGCATGATGAAACCAGGCATGCATCAGTTAGAGAAATCCCCCGAGCACTTTTCAGTTCAGCATGGGAAGTCTGCGAGGCTGTGTGCATGCGTGTAGGGAATGAAACGTACGGAGGAGGAGGAGGAGCATGTGCCGTTTACACAAGTGCAACAAACGACAAAAACAGGCAGCGAGGGAGAGCTCGTCTGTTGCCATGGCAGCCAATTAGCCATGGCTGCTTTTTCTGGACCTTTAGGATAATTTATTTAGTTTCCATGTGTTTGGATTGAAAAGGAAGACAAAGGGAGAAGGAAAAATAAGGACAATCGAAACAAAAACGTAAAAGCTGAGTGATGGCAGGAACGGCAGGAATCAGAGAAGGATTTCAACCCAAAATCAGACACAATCCTTTAGATTATTCCCCTCAGAATGGTGGGGTAGTAACTAATCAACTGAAAATGCCTAACAATGAAACAAGTTAATAATCTTGAGGCCGTAGTATTTGAAGTAGATTTTGTTTGTCAGAATCGCCGGAATCTTTCTACCCATATGAGTAGCCCTGACTCCCTCAGTACACAGCTCCAATCTCCCAGACCACCTGCTGAAGCTCTTCAGGCTTCCCACACAGACACACATACACACTTCAGAAGCGCTGCCTACAACACTTTAGCTGTATGTTTTTCCCTCTCACACTCACATGATCGCTTTCTTTTTCTGCTTAACTTTTCTCTTTCTCCACATTTCTTTCTCAACTTCTTTCGAAACCATGCCCTTATATAATAACACGCAGAGTAAACTGTGCAGTAAACCAGGTAATTATTTTAACATAGTCTATGACTTTTAACTAAATATTTAGTGGACCCAAAATCAATCGTAATTTACTCCCAAATACAATAAGAATGTATAATAATCTAATTACATACACTGATCAGATATAATATAAATGTCAACGGCAGGTGAAATTAACTACGTTAGTCACCAAATATACGCTGACAGGATCATGGGGCACCCAGTGACCATCTATGCCCGCGGGGACCAAAGACTAGCCTGTCCAGTCCAAGCTAATAGAAAAGCCAAAGCAGCACAAATCAGTAAAGTGATCAGTGCTGCCCACGACAGAAAGGCACCAGAGCCCCACTCCCCAACAGGCAGAGAGCTGAAGGCCTTCGACCTGGTCTCCAACCTCTGCACGTCCCCATTAAACCTATGGGATGTTCCGGGCAAAGAATCCGGCAACCAAAAGGACCTGCTGCCAATGTCCTTGTGCCAGACACCACAGCCCTGGAGAGCCACACCCCAAAGTGCCAGAGAAACAAGAGAAACCCAAAACCTGCAGTATGTTATGGCTGATTGGAGCCCATAACCCACCCTGGCTGACAGAGTAAAATTTAATTAAACACATAAATAATTTAAGTTAAAAAATAATTTAAACCTCTAGAGCACATTTGCAATATACTTTTTAGTTTAATTACCCTTGTGCTATTCTTGGAATAAAAACTACATCAAATATGGTATATTTTTCTCCACGCCTTGTTTATTTGCACCCTATTGCTCATTTATGCAATTCCAATCATGCATCAGCAGCGCAGTGCACAAAATCATTCATCTGCAAATACAAGAGCTTTATTTAGTGCTTTAGTGCTCAAACATCAGAATGGGGCGAAGGTGATCTGAATGACTTTCACCATGGCAGATGGGCTGGTTGGAGTATTTTAGAAACTGCTGATCCCCTGCGATTTTCACACATACTGTAGCAGTCGCTAGAGTTCACAGGAATTGGTGTAAAAACCAAAAAACATCTAGTGAGCAACAAGGAAAACACTACGCTGATGAGAGAGATGAGAGGAGGATTGCCAGACTGGTCTGAGCTGATGGAAATGCTACAGTAACTCAAATGACAACGTTTTACAACCATAGTGTGTAGAAAAGCCACTTATAATGCACAACACGCCATACCTTGAGACTCAGACTCCAATAGCAGAACACGCTGGGTTCGACTGGGTTCACTAAATCGACAGCTATATATATATATATTTTTTATTGTACCATCTGACACAAGCATACAGTATAAACACTCCACTAAATAGGTACAAATCCTTGGAAAAAAGTCAATTAAATGTGCATGACTTCAAAGAAATGCTCTCATTAAAAGCCAGAGTGGAATTATGTGTTGCAATTATGCGTCATTATGTGCAATTATGTTTCACCGATGTTTAGTGTATAATCACTATGCATCCAATCCACAAGCATTTGGACAGTGACCTAATTTTTTTGTCAGTTTCTCTCTGTACCCCATCACAAATGATTTGTAATTATTCAGCTGAATTGTCTTCTGTGGTCCTCCCAGTGCATTCTGTTATTTTTTCACCCCAATGATATCCTCCTTTATTCTTAGAGTTCCCATGATCAGCTACCAATTCCAAATTCAACACCTAAAATCAACCATCATTTGTTATGAAATTCCCAAGAATCAAATAGTTTATCAGTCAGCTGTCCAATTACGTTTGCACACCGGCCCTTATGGGCTTTTAAAGTCTTCCTGGTAAAGTCCATTCACACGGTAGCTGAAAGTCTACACTTCAATCACATCTTGACTGCTTTATTTCGAATCCGTTGTGGTGGTATTCAGAGCCGAGATGTTTTAAATTGTATGACTGTCTAAATACTTATTGACCCAAGTGTTGTATGACTGAAAATAACTGCCTGGGAATGTAGACAAACAGATACCATGTGTGTAGACTTTACCAGAACGACTTCAAAAGCCCCTGGGGTCTGTGTGCAAAACTCGGGCCAGGGGGAATGTCTTTGATTAGTATAAATAAACAAATGGATGCCTATGATGTCTTCTTTACTCTTAAAGATTGTACATACAGGACTGTGCGAAAATCCTAAGCCACCCCGCATTTCTTCATCTTAAATGATGCAGCATGCACACCTATATGAATCGCCGCCCATGTCAAATCACTGTAATTATCGTAATCGCGAACACACCACCCCCACTCCCAGACATGCACACGATCATGATACTGTACACACTACTCATAGTTATCAAATCCATAAAGTTAGGCATGATGGGAAATGAGTCAGGGGGAGGGGGGTGGGGTGCGGGGGGCATCCCTGCCTATGCATCATACATATGGCTCTGACAGAAGCAGAACACTTACTGGCTGTGTGAGCAGACAAACAGTGGCCCAGCAGTACCCAGAATGCCTAAAGGCTTTAATGCCCACAGTAATGACCACACACTGAGGCATGCTGGGAGATGAATGGCTGCAGATTAACTTTATGCATGTTATAATGTGCTGCCCTGGGAAACAGCACATTATGACATGAGGGAGTGTGCCTGAGCACTTCATTACTTTATTATATGAAACAGTGTGTGAGAGTTTATTGCATTTCTGTGTGTGTGAGAAAAAGTGTATGAGTGTGTGTGTGTGTGTGTGTGTGTGTGTGTGTGTGTGTGTGTGTGTGTGTGTGTGTGTGTGTGTGTGTGTGTGAGTGTGAGTGCGTGTGTGATGTACATTCCTGAGAATTGTGTGTGTGTGTGTGTGTGTGTCATGCTGCTTCAAGATGAATACAGCACTGTGAGAAAAGGAGTGAGAATTGAAGCAACCCCAACCTAACAGTACCTCAGTGCTGTCACACTTCTTCATCTTTCTCCGTCACACACAAACTTGATTTCCCTCTCTCTCTCTGTCTCTGGTTCTCTCCAAGCCAAGTCTGAGAGTGCAACTATAAATGAATGCGAGGGAGGGAGGGAGGTCCCTTGTGTCAGCCAACATTTGCACACACGTTTGCCTTACTATATTAAGACCTTTCATTGACATAATTAATATGTTAATGCAAATAATACTGTAAGTCCTGTACCTCCAATATGGAAGTGCTTTTTTTTTATTTTGTGTTGCCACAAGATTAAGATAAACTTTCTATCATTGTGAGGACATTTGTTCCCGACCAAGATATAAAAACATGCCCACTACAGTTTGATTCACCTTTCATTATTAGTGCTATGAAGCCACTTAAAGTAACCATTCACAATCTGACACCTTTTTCGTATTTGCTTCCTCTTACCCACGGTACTGTATGCCTCCTCCAGTCCTGCCCTTTCCTCGAATCCTGATTGACCAAACAGATTCTTGACCCTGGCTCCCTCAAACAGTACAGCCCACTTCAGTCCTCGCCACCAAGTCACAACGGGACAGAAACCAAAGTGCTGGCACTGAATGCAGAAGTCACAAAAGTGGCCCTTTAATTCACACTAGCAGGCGATGTGTCGGTTTTGTTGCTCGGGCTTGAGCTTGTAGTGTCTGCTACTGCTGTCGCTTGTTTCACTTTGACAGGAAAATGTCCACACCATCCCTTTTTTAAAAATGCTATGATAGCTTTGCTATCACATTAGCAAAGCAAACTAACTGTGCTAGCTACTCGCCAGAACCAACAAAGTCTTTATTTTCCTTCTTAGTAATGTCTCTATAGGGATTAAGTGAAAGGATGAACCCAAGTTTATACTTTTTTCTGTTTATACTGTTGATAAAACTGCAGCTCTTTGTTGTCTGCTGCATGAAGAAAGTTCAAAGTTGATGGTTGCGTGTCACTTGCTAGCGTGAACGTCAAGGTAAGCAAGCGCACACATAAACACCCAGTCAGATGAGCCCCCACACAGCGTGGGATATCGCTGGAACCTAGATACCTGCTGTGGGGTTCTTGATGTGTCCGAAATCGAAAGGCAGCAGAGCGCCGTGAGCACTCGCTCACCTCTTTGTGGGCGGATAGGTGAATACGAGACTGCGCGCCATGTGGCCTTGCTTGCCTCCATTGTGGCTCTCCTGGGCTGCAGCAGGCCAGACAAAGCAGCAGGCAGACTGTGGGAATTGCTTTAAGGACACCGCTGCGCTCTACAATAGCCCTCTATAACCCCTGCATGGCTGACTAATGCATACGCTGCTGGTTCAATCAAATACACTCGATAATTTCTAGAAATGTTGACTAGGGTTTTTTTTTTTCCTTCACAGTTCACTGCCTACTGACGCAAATCATTTATCTGGATTTGCAAATCTATTTAAAAACCTCTATCGTTTCGGTACGAGTCCGTTCCATGACAACTGACCACATAGGCTTAAATCTTAAATAAGGCATCTTCAGTAGATACGACAAGATGAACTAATGGTGAGGATTATTTGGTACCATGGGAGCCTTTTTATGTGATCGTTCATTCGTGGCAAATCAAACATTTAGATAACACTGAGCTAATAAACACTGGAGAATAGCAGGCCACCCTTTCCAACCCCCCGCCAGCAATCTTCTCTATAAACAGCATGAAATCCGATAGCATGAGAACTCTACGACCTAGAGTAGAAAGAAAGAAAGACAGAGCGAGAGAGAGAGACAGGAGGGTGAAAGACGACTGCTCTGGACCGGGTCATGCTCAGAGCTACAGCTCACAGGCTGAACTTTAGGTCGATCTAAGAGCTGGATTCATAAATAAGAACAAATCTTTGCTCTTATAAATATCAAATCACTCATATGTTCAGTCAATAAACTGTTTACATGCACTAGACACTTTATTAGGAACTCATTAGCTCACACATGCAATTAGCCAGTAGGCCATTCATCACGTGACTGGGAATGCAGTGCATAAAATTATTAAACATGAATTTGACCATGATATGGTTGTTGCTGATAGGTAGGCTGTTTTATCCTTAAATAATTATTAATTATTTACGAAATTCTCCACCCCATGTCCTAAGTCTCTTGTAATAGACTTCAGGCACCTGTGACTCTGTATACAGGATAAGCGGTACTGTATAAAATGTGAATGAATATATAGATTTAAGAAATGCTGATTCATCTCCAGTAAACTCCTACATTCAACACGGACAGCGTTCAGTTAGATTAGAACAATGCCACCTGTAAAACATTAACATCTTGACATGTCCTGATTGTGGATGCAGCCTTTTCTGTTGATGTGGGATCACGTTTCTGATGATGGATAGTGTGTGTGTGTGTGTGTGTGTGTGTGTGTGTGTGTGTGTGTGTGTGTGTGTGTACTGTACACTGTGCAAAGTTTTGGTCTACGTTCCTTTATGCACTACTGGTTACAACAAACCTCAAACTAATTTCTCTTAACAGACAGCACATTTCAGGATTGACTTTGAATCAGTCTTAATTTCGTCACGGATATCAATGAACAGTGACAGTGACGAAATCAGCAAGCAATATCGTTGACGAAAAAAGACGAGACTTAAATGTGGTTAGAAAAAAAGAACAACTAATCTGTCTTTCTTTTCGTCCACATTTCGTCCGCTGCGATCCGCTTTTCATTTTTCACGGCGCGCGCTGTATCAGGAGTAGTTCGCGCGCGCTTAAATCCAAACTTCACTCAAACGTACTCATGGCTGTGCGCGCGCGCATTTCATACGGTATGTAGTGGGGTTTGAGCAGTTAGTGATAGATGTATGTATGTGTGACTGTTTCATACATGTGTATGCCAGTGTTTCATGTGTGTGTACATGAGTGAAGTTTGATTTAAGCCGTATACGACGTCTCATACATTTTCTTTACAGTATATTGAACCGGAGAAAAAAAGCTGTTGTGTAGTAATAACAGTGTGGGCACACAATGAAGGGACTCATCAAGGTATACCATAAAATCACCCAGTTTTACAGCCTCTCTGTGGTAATTATGTTACCACGCAATAAAATAAAATACATCACAACATAATTATGTTGTTTCATAGTTAAACCAAGGCCAAAATCATTCATTTAATATAACATTTTTATTTATTTATTCCACATAATAGCATAATTTAATAAATACAGTATGATACAAAACTATCAGAGACATTTATCCTGGGACTAAGACTAAAATTGAAAATAGCTGAGAAAATTAACACGACTTTCAATCCTGACTTACGGTAGCACCCGGGTTTTTTCACAAATCCCAGTCATCACCTCAGATTTTTAACCTCTAAACCACCTTCTCATACTATTAAGTTGAATGTCTATTTACAGCTGATGGCATCAATCCCCTTGTCAGGACAGTCCAAAACGTTAGATATTCCCAGAGAAAAGCAAATATTACTATAGTATAGTCTATAAGTAGACTATAATCAGCATATTACATCTGTCTGCATCTGTCTATACTAGATAAGTGGAAAAAATCTGCTTTATTTCATATACAGTCATGTTCAAAAGTTAGTGCCCCCTCTTTCAATTCAGTTTTTATTTTGTGCAAAAAAAAAATAAAAAATCATCTGATTGTAGCAGGTCTCCGTATAAGGCTAATCCAAACTCAGACAAATACCAACATTTCCAACAACTTTTCCCACCGTGCCACTATTTATGTAACATTATTTACTTAACATGTTTTATTTTTCTTCATTGTTCTTAAATACATTATTTCATTTCATTATGTTTTTGCACAAGGAAAAATAGAAAAAGAGGGGGAACTAACTTTTGAACATGCCTGTAAATAAAAAGGTATGCATTATTCGTTCAATTAAATGGCTCCGCAAGACTTGAAAGCCCAAAATAAATCCTCATACTCAAAAATAAATGCAGAGGTTTAGATCTAGTGTGTAAAGTGAGAACTGGTGTGTGTGTGTATACACGTTCCTTACTCAGCAGGTACCTCTGACAGCCCCACTACGCCTACCGAAGGTCACAGTGTCACCTTCCACAAGGCTCGCATGCGAGTCCTCACCCGCAGCGACTGTTTGCAGGGATAATACAACGCTTAATACAGCGTTTTCTAAGAACAAGGCTTTGAAATCATAAGTGCATACAATAGCAGTGAAAAATCTGATGTTGCTGCTCCCAGGAACTTCTGTGCCAAGTTGTTGTGTAGATTGATGGTCCACTGTGGTGACCTATCGACAGGAGCAGCCGAAAGACTAACACCAATATTCTTGTTTTTTTACAATTAAGAGTCTCTATTGAACTTGAAGTATTCTATAAAATGTCAATTGCGTTTAAGCTTTCCTTCACAAGAAATTTCATGACAAGTCTCAGGAAGATATGCCTTAAATAAATATCTCCTCATTCTATCAATAATCATCTGTCACAAATGTCCCTGTGCAAGTTAGTACCAAAGAAACAATAATGTATTAGAAAGACGGCATTAATATAAAGCTCTGATTTGCCTAGGTACGATTAATCTTAGCCAAGTTTTTGGAGGTAGTATGAAACTGGAGATCCCCTCACAGGTAGTAAGGATCGAACCAGGGACCCATTATAAATACTATCATTCATAAAGCATATAAAAATACTCGTTATATTTATTAGTATATTAAGTAGATAAAAATGGTTTAAAGCAGTTTTTTGGTTTCTTCCTGTAGCTAAGGTGTAAAATATTGGTAAAGCCTTACTGTTATCAAAGCCAAGAGCCTCACTGCTTCATGTCTAACAGCAACCTGGAAAACATTAAGTCACTTTCCAATAGATGGTTAATATTTTTTCAGCATTAGCCAAATAGGAGGTGGATCAAGGTGCAAAGCCACATCACTCTGGGAGCTAGAGGCCTGCCACTGACTTCAGAGGAAATTCCGATTCACTGATGTGCTCTGGGTGGTCCGTTCACAGCAGGAAGTGCAGATCTGAAGCTGGAATCCACAGGACAGTTCTGAGTTCCTGCCTTTCTGAACACCAGCACAATCAGCATATTAATCTCAAATCTGAAGTCAACCACTTTTAAAAGACAAACATCTTGTTTGATGTTGATCTGATGTCTTTTTACTGTACATCAACACGCTGGACAGATTTACAAACCCAGTTGTACATTATGTCTCAAAAACATATTCCATTTCATTCAGAAATATTCCAGCTTCTTACTATGGATTTAACAGATATAAAGTCAGCCTTGTAACCATTCATAAATAACTTCCAACTAATATGACATAGGGGCAATTATTTCACCGCTATTACTCATGGCACCGAGCCAATACACAGAACGGTAATTCTGAATTCTGGAACAGTCTGGATTAAATATTGATGGGAGAAAAATAGTTGATCTGACCCTGTAATAAATGGGGAGGAAATGGAATTATATTTTGAAAGGATTTTTTCAAATCATACTGTAAATATTTCTATACAAAGAAACTTGCTTGTATTTATTCTTAGTATGTGCTTTCTACTAAGAAAAATCTAGGTATTTAAAATAATTTTAAAGCTCAGTAGATTTTATAGGGGAAAAAAATGCACAAGTATCTGTATTAGCTAATGCTCAAGATTACACTATCAGTATCTATATTTTAAAGATGTATTAGAAATATGGAAAATTACAAATTATAGTTCTTAAAGCTATTAAATCAGCTACTGCATCATGCTACAACATGACAATTATTATTATGTGCAATTACATTTTAAGTAGAAAAACTATCAATAAAACTTAATATGATTGTTATTAATAAATTGTACAATTCTACATTTTTAACATTTTGGAGTTAAAAGGGAGAAAGATTTTATTCTGTCTCCATCATGGAGCTAAACACATCATTTTGACTGCTGATATTTGATTACAGCCTGAGTGGATAAGGCCAGTGCTTCTTAACCTTGGTTCTGTGGGATCACCTGCAATCCTGCATATTGCAGTATTTTGCCTGCTCTTTTACACACTTTAATTCAGAATAGGCTGTTAATTAGCTGATTAGTTAAATTAGGTGTAATGGAAGATGGGAAGATACTAAAATGTGCAGGACAGTGCATGTCCTCCCTGTGCTTGGGGGTTTCCTCCGGGTTCAGTTTTCTCCCACAGTGCAAGGACATGCAGATTGGGTTGACTGGACTTGCCAAATTGACCGTAGTGTGTGTGTGAGTGTGTATGTGCCATGTGAGAGATTGGCACCCTGCGATCATGTGTCGATTCGATTTGTATTTCGGTTCTGTAAGTATCCGTGACTGAATAGATTCTTCCTCATCTCTACGTAATAATAAGGAAAAACATTCCAGCCAAAAGCCAGCCATTCTTTTTTCCGTAGCCCAGCCACAGTAACATTGAATGGGTGTTCCCAGACCTCAAAATACACTCATGCTTAAGGGATCAACATTGACATCATTCCTTTCAAACCTGTACTTTCTCTGAAGCTACCCTAGTCAGTAGTCCAGAACCTACTGCTAGCAAACACTGCATATGAACAGAAGTGACATGCTATGAAAGTGGTCATGGCAGCAATATAACCCCAGGGATACCTGAAACTCTGAGGTCTTATTCCAGAAGAACACAAGAACACCACTGACTGGCCCAGGGATACAAAACAGGTGTCTGTTTTACTGCCTGAGAAAGTATGATGTGTAAATGTGTGACTAAGGTTTCCCAAGTTAAAAAGACAGCGACACAACAGCATTCTCTCTCTCTCTCTCCCCAGCGTTTTGCTCCGAGCCGTGAGCGTCCACATGGCTTTAAGTGGAGAAGGAGAGAAAGAGTGAGCCACAATGGAATGCCAGTGCTCCGCTTGCCAAGAACACTTTTCCCATGCATCAGAGAGCCAAGACTTCCCTCAGCCAGCCAAGAATAGCACCGCTGTCCTAACACACTCACTGAGGCCTACACATGCACACACATCCCTCATGTCTGGAGTAACAGAGCTCTTAAAGGCCCACCGGGTGCTTTCCATAAACTATAAATGAGATCTCGATCTTAAAAGGGCAGGTGGACAGTGCAAAAAAAGACAGAGGCGTCCAAATTAGTTCTGAGTTATGAGTTAATAGATGGCTTGCTGAAAGCTAAAATAAGCACAGTGCACATCAAGGTCCTAGTCATAAATTTACCCATAAGTCGTTCCGAGTTGCCAAAAAGAGATTGTGGTAAGCATGTATTCTTATTGCATGATGACTCCTTTGGTACTTCAGCAGATTAAAGATTTCGAATGCAGAGATTGGAAATACAGTCTCCTTTGTTACTGTACATGAGGTATTTTTGCATATCTGTACATGGAAGTCATTACTAGTCCACATGGAAAGTGTGCAAGAAACCTAATCGGCGACGGTAAAAACTGGAGGCTAAGATATCCTTAAGCCACGTGGCAAGTTAAGTGTATTAATACACACTAAGAATAAGACAGTATTATCTCCTTCTAACAAAGTTTTTAATGTAACCCATTGTGTTCTGCGACCTTGACAAAAGGTCAAGTCATTGAGACGGTCATAAACCTAATTACTCAAATCTGGCTATTTCGCTTGGTGTCATCTGTATTTCCACATGACATAAGTATTCCTAATTCTGTGTACACAGATTAACCTGACTAGTGAAAATCAATTTAGCACAATGGCTGATGTGTGGTGTTGCAGGTGGTGTATCTACAGATACAGCATTGCACTAACATGAAGTGATTTACATTTAAACATAGCTACAGACCAAATGAAACTAGGCATCCATTAACAAAAACTGAAAAAAATAAAAAAAAACCTCAATTGCATTTGATTCAAACTCGATTGCGTTGCATTTAAGCGTAGTTGTGGGACTCTGCGTTGAGGTCCAACGTTGGGGAAGGTTGTTATTGAAAGTTAGAATTACTTTGCTAAAATGACTTTGAGATAACATCCCAAACAAAACAACACAACCTCAAAACAACAAAATTTGAACCGTTATTTGGAGAATTTATTCAGATTAATATTCATTTGCACACCATCTGACCACACCCATGGTCCAGTAAGATTCTAACCGGGTTAGAGATTGGGTCGAACAGAACAGCTTCCTGCATACAGTGTATGCATCTCATTTTACCTCTTTGTTAAAATATACATGTATATATTTTTTTTATATTATCACGAGGTGCATCTTAGCTCCCAAATTACTGTACTGTAATATGGTGTTTGTGGTGCTCGTAGTTATGTACACACATTTTGGAGCATCAACAGTATGTTCCCTTGCGGTTCAGTGGTAAGCATTCAGTGTTCCTACCGCAGTGACCGGAGTTCAAATCCTGCTCAGGCCATCAGTTGAAAGTCATTTTTGAAGCGCTTTTTCACTGGAACTCATTACCCCGTCATCATACAGTCACCATCTTTCAGAAAATCTGTACTGTTACCGAACATCACCCCAACATTTGGATAAACATTTGACAAATTCCTTTAAAATCAAACAGGTTCATCTGAATTCCTTACAAATGTGACAGCATCAATACACACACTTCATATTTACTAAGGCTACATATTTACTATTGTGATAGACACAACACATGGTCAAAAGTATGTGAACACCCTCCTGACCATCACGCCATATGCTTTTTTGCCAGTTGTAATATCACAACGCTCTAGAATGCCTTTGTATGCAGTAGATGTACAATCTGCCTTCACAGGAGCTAAGAGGCCCAAACCGGTTGCAGCATAATAATAGCAGAAAGTGAGGCCCATAAAGGCAAGGTTGATGTGGACGTAGTCGGGTGGCCCGCACAGAGCCAAATCCCCAAAGCCACACTCACAAAAACTAGTAGGAAGCTTTCTTAGAAGAGTAGTGAATATTATAACAACGAAAGGGGCAAGGCATTTGGGCTGGACAGTTAGTGTCCAAATACTTTTGGCCATATGGTGTAACTACTAGAATTCAGTTAGGTGGATTTGTCAGAGTTATTTCACTGTTATTCACAGATCAAATATTTATGATATTGGAAATATAGCTATTGTTAGCCTACAGCAGTGTTTTCCCATGTTCCCCAGTTGTTTGGTGAAAAAGACATTCATTTACAAGTAGAGTAAATAAAATGAGTCTGTGAGCTGAAGCAGACATCTCTCTCTCTCTCGCTCTCTCTCTCTCTCTCGATTCTTTCTCGTATTTACTTTCCTACGCTATGTAGGAGTTTATATCTTTCAACTTTAATTAGAGTGAAGAGTTTGAAGCCGTACTTAAAACCCAGTGTAGTGGCACTTTACCTGAGTAAAGAATTTGGGTTCTTTTACCAACTCCATACGAATGTTAATTCAGAACGTGCAAGCACACAAACCGATGGCTGAGTGCAACAGTAAATAAGGAAAGGAAAAGCATCAGGCTTGTCCTACCCAGTGTAGGCAATGAGAAAACAAACACACTGAAGCCTTATGCTTCAGAGAAAACCTCAAGAGAGCAAGAAGAGAAGCAGCAGCAGTGTGATTAATTGTTATGCTTCACCACACACCTTCAGAGGCCACTGGCCTTTCGCTAAAGAAGAGATTGTACTTAAGCCCCTCTGGCAGAGTAAAATCAGAAAGACAGAACCGCTGAAATAATCGGCACCTATGTTCATACGCCTCCTGATCACCCAAGACGCCAAACTACAGACATATACTGCAAACTTCACATCATTATACGTGAACATTTCCTCTGTCCGAGGTGCAAACCCGCCCCCACAACCCAGCACCCGCACACAGCAGGGGGCAGCCTTGACATTCACTCACCCTGACCGCTCAACACCCAGACGGAGGGGAAGAGGAAATGCTACAACTACACATAATTAATCACACAGCTCGCAAAGATTAATGACCAAGACACAAGACGCGCCAAACACACTAAACACCAATATTCAGTAATAACTAGCTCTATGTCTATATTTCCTCATAAAGTTAAACCACCTCGGCTGCTCAGCTTTATAAAAAAAATGAAAACCGTAATAATCTGATGACTGGACAAAAGTCTCTTTGAGACTTTGGATAGATGACGGAAGGGGTGTGGATACGAGCCCAATCACTGCCGGTCTGCCACTATTCGGCCCTTAACCCTACGCCCATATGAAATCACTCCGTCATTGCTGTTCCAAAGCCTGACTGAGAAAGGAGGAGGATTGGGCATCGGGATAACTGAGGGCTCGGTAAAAACCACCATTGTGTAGAAATTATGGAACTTGTCGCCAGATGTACTCAACATCAAAGGAGGAGCAACAAACAATGCTTTTTAAAAGAGAACAGTTCAAAGACATGCAGAGTAGGGCAATTTAAGTTCCCAAATTGTCCATAGTGGGTGAAATGGGTGTCCCCCGCCTCATGTCCAAAGGCTCTGGGATAGGCTCTAAGCCCCCATGACCGTGTACAGAATAAGCGGTATATAAAATTTAGGAATTAATTGTGCAACAATGCACAATAAGGCCCTTTAATGATAAATATGTGGTTAATAAAAGAATTATATTCTGCATGTCATTAATGCAAATATAATTTTTTTGCACATCGTTTAATTATAACCTTTGAATACACTGTAATACATATAGTTTGTGTGAAGGTCTTCTTTAGCATAAATAAATATCATGGTACCTCTCGTGTGCCAATTCCGTATCCCCATGAGCTCTAGATTTAAAAGAAGAAGAACAATAACCTTTTTAACAATATATCTTCAATTGAAGAAAACTTCGAAAATATTATAAAAGGAATGTTGGGGAAAAAAATTATAATTCTAACATTTTATGTATTAAATAAAAAAGAATAAAAAAGGTCGGAATAAATGAAATTATACGTCAACAGAAACACTTTTAAGCTTTAAAGTCGTCTACAAATATCTTCACACAAAATTCAAATCTAATAAAGAGAAATATTTTGCTTTTGCTCATATTCAATATATTGTACTTGCTAACATATCTTCTTTGCAGTTCTGGTATATCTTTTTCCATTGCTAGATTTTAGGATAATACTGTACATGAAAAAAAATGTCACAACTATATTTTTAGACCTCATGTGTTTTATTTTCTTTTTTTGGTTTGATCAATTTTGCGCAATCGAACCAAAACAAATGTATGAATTTTCCCATACTTCCTAGAACTTAAATGATGGAGCTTTAAGGCACAAAGTGCCTAGTTGGGTGCCAAAATCTTTAATCATACTCTGCAGGCAAATTGGAATTGCCATTCAGCCCACCACTGAGTTCTTCGGACTGTAAGGGAAGCTGGAGTACCTGGAAGAAACCCGCAAAGCGCAGCTAGAACAGGCAAACTTCACAAACACACACCGCGGCAAGATCCGCGCCCTAAAACCTGGAGGTGTGAGGTAACAGTGCGAAGTGCTGAGTGCCTGGGGCTGTCTAAATATCCTCTTTTCATAAACGAGACTTTTCCAATTTTAGTCTTTTTCTTTTTATCCTAAGGGTATACGGATTTCCGAGCCTAATACCTTTGCACTAGCCTCATTTCATTTTCTGTAGTGTTTGTAAAAGAATGGATTAAATGGACGTTTCTAGAGAGTAACTGTTTCATGGATATGTACATCCCTCATGCATGAACACATTACTGGATAACAGGCTGTTGATCGTGGACTTGCCTGGAGCGTTTAACAACCACACTCCGCTATGTTGATGTGTGTGAGTTTCAGAGTGTGTGTGTGTGTGTGTGTATGTGTGTGTGTGTGTGTGTGTGTGTTGGAGCCTGTATGCGTGTCAGAGAGTGTACTCGGTCTGTTTTCCTCTACACACTACGCGTGAATCATAAAAGCACATTTTTCCTCGCCACGGGAAGAGCGCGGCTGGATTTTCCTGGAGGTGTTTTGTAAAAGTGCAGCTCTGTACTCATGAGCGCGTAACGTTGTTTGGTAAACACTCGCTCTGTTGCCAGGCAGACATGCACCGCGGCTGCACCAATCACAGCTCGGGATGATAGGCCAACAAGGTTAGCGCTCTAACGAGCACACTCTTTACACAAACTCAGAGACGGAGTGCCGTGCTGCCATGGTGCTCTCGTTAAACCCCAATCATGACTCGCCTTCGCCTCGCCTCGCCGTGAATTGAGCACATGCATACATAATAAACAGGAAGGCACTTTATTAGAAGAACCACACTTAGCAGGTCAGATCAGTCATTACACTGTGAGATGTGTGCTTTAAATATTTTAACATACAATCATCGGAGTCATGTGGAAAACAGAGAAACCAGGGAGGATTAAGACCAAGAAGACACATACGTTGTGTGTAGGCATGTTTTTAGGTCTTGGTGGGGACCAAATGTCCACACAAGTTTTAACTTTGTGGGGACATTTGTGTGATTCCAATGCAGATTCTATTTGAAAAAAACGTAAAGATGGAAAAGGTTTATGTTTTGATTACTGAGGTTAAAGTTACAATTCCAGTTAGGTTTCACAGATTATCTGCATTAATAATTATGGTAGTGGAAGGTCCTCAAAAGGATACTAATACAGGAACTGTGTTTATGTGTGTTGTAAATCCCAGCATACCTCATTCGGGTTTAGCTCCTGTGTTCTCCCTCCAGTGTCGTCAGTGTGTGAAATGGCCCATGGGGGTTCTTACAATGCCGGCACAGCAAGTGTCCTCAAGCTTTTCGGCTCGGTCTGCACACACAAGCACATTATTCATCATTTGTGTGATGAATCCACTTATTTGAATTTCTATAAATATAAACGTCCTCACACACAAACATTCGAGCAGCTTGAGCTGACATTAAGCAGGCGTCACTACAAGGGCATTCCAGGACACATGGTTACACACCAGCGGCTTTCACACACACTGTGAAATATCACAATTCTTTTGTATGCCAAATCATGCATCATCACACTGAAAATTACTTTTTAAATTACATTTGAAACGATTAACATTTGAGGTGGTAAAACATCGCAATTCTTCTATGATCCAACAGGTGGCGCACTCTGAACAAGGCGAACTAGTCATACATTGGCAGTTAGCACAGCATCCCCTGTGGCAGAATCAAAATTTGTTTAAAATGAACAATTATGGTGAATGACACAGCAGAGAAATGTTCTGCTTGGTAAAAGTTTTTTTTTTTTTTATTGAATTAAATTGAAAGTAAAATTGTATGCCTTGTATTTCGGGTTATTATGTCTTACTTGAATGCACAAAGATTAAAAGTACAAAGTACAAAACTTTTTTTCTTATAATATCATATCGAATGGTTTCAGGTTATTCCCATCAATATTATCAATGTTTTTTGTGCACTTATTTTATCTTAAAATTACAGGTGGCTATGTGTGTCTATGTGCACCTGTAGCACATCTGTCACTATTACTCAGCTTCCTTCAGCTTCATTCAAAATGACCCCTATTGTGTGTTTTTTGTGTTGCACAGGTACATTTTTATTAGGTGTAAAGAGTTTGTTGTGATTTTTAACCGATGTCATTGCTGTGTAAAAAAAAAGTGTATATATATATATATATATATATCCAACAGCAATATTGTGGTCGGAAACACACACTGATGGCTGATGAAACACAAACTGTGCACGGAAATATTTAGTTCCAGTCACTAACTGTGCTCACAGACTGCCATTTAAAAATTATTTAACATCTGGAGTGAATTTCCTACACATTTAATAACAGTTTACCCAACAAAATATGAAGAAATGAGTGGTGGCTTAACACTTTTCACAGTACAACAAGTGATAATTAGTTCCTGCAAAACGTCACAGTCAGTAATTTTACGACACTGTATTCAAAGCTACTTCTATTAAATTCAATAAAATAAATGAACAGTCTCACTTACACCACTCTGAGAAGGTGGAAAGCAATTACCTTGATTTGAATAATTTGCCGATCTTAACGATTAATTTCATTTCATTTATTTATTTATTTACTGTATTGTTCGTACAACATAATTCGAATGAACTATGTAGATTCTTCCTACGCTACAGTAATTCACTCAATGGCTATAATCTCCTGCAAGCCAAGCACTTTTCATACGAGTCTTCACCACACTGTCGCGTAGCTCTGAGCCCGAAGGCACTTTGGTAATTGTCAGTTTGAATATAGACATGTCATACAGTCATGTTAAGCCTTGCAGGAAGTGGAAGAATAATAGCAGTCTTACAGTTGGCTAGCAAAAAAAAAAGAAATACATTACAGAAGTACTTTTCAACTCCTAAACTTTTCTCGGATAAGCACTTTTCTCGGATAAGTTCCAGCTTCCTTTTCTGTGTGAAATTACAATTTAACTTTTTTCCCCCCTCTGATATGCTAGCAGGCTGCTACATGTACAATACTTGCAGGCATTCCTGAGCTTTCTGCTCATTCTCCTCTTGTGTGGAGGTCTCACGGTAGCTCGCCTGCTGCTCCCTCAGCTGTGGTCCAGCATCTGACAGATGGCCCGGGCAGAAAAATGTCTGACTCTTGGGTACTTTTTTTTTTTGTTGTTGGTGTAATTTCCAGGCATTCAGCAACTCATCAAACCACAGTAACATACCTCAGAAATGTCTACTGTACAACACCCCAAGAGTCTGGCTCTGCTCCTCACTCCCTACAGTCTAGCACGGGCCGGGTGCACACGTTTACAATCACTGGAAGGGCAAAAAGTTTTTTTTTTTTTTTTACAGTAAGAGTCTCCAGACTAGAAGAAATCATCTCTGGCTCAAATATATAAGCAGACCTGGAGGCTTGGAGTGTAATTGAATAACAATACTGGCTATTAATTGAGCTATTTTCCACCCATCCACTTCACTTTTTTATCGCAAGCGTTCGATTAGGGAAGTGAAATGGAATGGGATGGGATGGGATGGGATGAGATGGAGCAAGACCACATGACGTCGCCACATCACTCATATTCACATCGCTCTCGTGAAATCGGCCATCAAGAAAACAAATAATCCACGCGAGCATTTACAGTGCATGCTCCAACACAAGCAAGGTGAATGAAGCAGAAACACCCCCTCCCACACACATACACACACTTCTGAATAGAGGCTTTTAATCATCATCTAAATAAGTAAGCACACCTGCATGTGTGGGTGACAAACTAAGTGCAGACCTGACCCCTGTCACACTAAAGCCATCGCGCTCCTTTCATAATTGTATGTAAATTATGATTACTTTTAAAGATTCTTCATCGAATGCTTTTGAATAGAAATTAGTGGAGAAATATATTCAGTTAAGTATGATTCTTTTGTCTCGCTACACTGACACCAAATTGATTTTTTTAATGATTTTAACATGGTTGTATTTGAGAGCGGCATGGTGGTGTAGTGGTTAGCTCTGTGGCCTCGCACCTCTGTGCACCTTGTATATAGTCTGTGTGTGTGTGTGTGTGTGTGTGTGCCCTGTGAAGGACTGCCACCCCATCCAAGTGTACCCTGACTTGTGCCCCAAGGCTCCAGGTCCCCGTGACGCTGTACACAGGATAAAGTGGTACAGACGATGAATAAATCAATATATCTGAAATAAATTTCGTAAAAAGAATTGTAAAAAAAAAAAAAATTAAGTATAAAAAATCATGACACTAATGGAATCAGAATTCAAATCGAATCTGCACCTACAGGTTAGCTATCATGACAATAATCCCTTGTGATTCTTATATGCTCACTACACTGTGTGTACTATAAATCTGTTGCAGATACTATTTGATACACTAAGAGCAAAATAAAACTTGAGATCCCATCATAGGAAAAAAATTATATTAATGAAAAAATACATTTATAATTTATACAGCTTTAGTAGCCTCTTTCTCCTGGTCAGGGTCGACTACATATGAAGCCCTCACATAAACAGAGACTTTGTACAGTTCTGAGGTTATGAGGTGTCAGCACTATCCTATGAGTATTTTATGAATATGAAATTATAAAAATAAAAAATAAATAAAACAAAAAAATTGTGGAAAATTTGTGATCCTTTTTTTTTTTTTTTTTAAATGTTTACAATAATTTTTGGCTATTATTACAGACATACACCTTTTAATTTCTGAACATTTCATTTACAGAATCAATTTTTTTTATTGATTATTTATACATTTATACATTTGTGTAGGATTAAACACATTCAAGTTCAATGCACAAAATGTCAGTGACAGCTGTACATTGAAATGCGTTCTGTGAGGTTCAGATACTCTTCACCTGAGCAATATATACAGTACTGTATGTACAAAATAAGCTAAATATATTAGTATTAGTGTATGTCTGTGTGAATGGTATGTGGTAAAGAAATAAAGCATAGATCCAGTCCGAGAGATCCGTTTAAGATCCTAATAATTATAAGCAGTAAATACCAAATATACTGTAGCAACTCTGATCATGATGGGTTTGTGAGTTCAACCAATGTGACTAAATTGGAGGATTTGAGTCCACGCTTCTGGATCCCCGGGGAACCTAGACCTCATTTTGTAACATTGTAATACGAACAGGTGAAAAGTGAAATCAGTGTTTCTGCAGTGTATTGTATAACCTGACAAAGCCAATGCACCAGAAATCCCATCTCAGTCTTTCCCTTCTATTAGACACAAAAACTGAGCGCAGGCTGCTGTGTTCCTGCCTCGCTACATACTGTACATTAACGCGTAGTCGCTCTTATTGTATCTTTTCCGCATATGGTCTGAAACGGAACGAGAGCTCTGTATAGCAAATACATTAGAAAGCCCAGAAGGAGGTTGTCTACTCACACAAAGCAGCTCACTCTTTCAGATCAAATCAAATTAGGAACTACTAGGAAATAGCTTGAAACGAATTTGAAAATGTAATGCATACTAGATAAAAAGAAAACAAAAATAGATACACTTTCTTACCTGCAGCAATAAAAAGTGCACTGACGTTACCAAAGTGGCTCAGTTACTACAGTCACTCTGATCTCACCTGCAGTCTATGAGTGTGGAGCTTGTATTTTGGGTTTCCTCACTCAGTACTCCAGTTTCCTCCCTCAGTCAATAGGCTGACAGATGTTTCTAAATTGCCTGTGGTGTATGATTGGATGTACAGTATGAGTGGTGTGCCCTGCATTGGGTTGGCACACCATACAAGGTGTCCCCTGCCTTGCCACCCAATCTCCCTAGGATAGACTGCAAGCCCCCCATGACCCTACACACGACAAGCGTTATGGAAGATGGATGGATGGACGGACGGACATAAAGCTTTACTGCTGTTAGAATACATTTTACTGTTCAAATACATAAGCTCTAGTTCTATTCATAGTTACTATCGGTCTATTCTGTTGAAGCACACAGGTGTTTCCTGCATTTATTTTTAGCTAGATGACATTTGTTGCTTGAAGTAGGAAACACAATCCTACACCCAATCTCAATAAAAATACGTAATAGCATACTACAGCATATCTTCACATAGTTCTTAATATTCTATATGTAGTTCATAGTTCAGTTATATATAATTAATTATACACTGATCAGACAACACAACCATCATCACTACAGTAGGTATATTGAATAACACTGTTTTCCAGTTATACAACAGGAAACGGGTGACAGGATCATGTGCACCCAAAGCTCATCTATAACTGTGGGCACCAGAAAAGATCAGCCTGTCAGGTCCGATCCCACACAAAAGCCAATGCAGCACAAATTGCTGCAAAAAAGTCCATGTGGGAACCGATAGGAAGACATCAGAAAGCCCAGTGTATCACAGCCTGCCACATATGGAGCTTAGCAGGCAAAGAGTACAAGGTTGTTGATCCAGCCTCCAAACTCCCCAGATCTCAATCTGACTGAGAATCCATGGAATGTATCCGATAAACAAGTCTGGTCCATGGAGATCACAGCCCACAGCACCCAAAGGATCCACCACTAACATCCTGGTGACAGATACCACAGCACACCCCCAGAGGTTTTACTGTCAGTGCTGCCAAGGAGGCACAAGGGAAACCTACACAATACTGTGCATAATATTTTGTGTTGTAATATTATGGCTGGTCGGTGATTTCCTATTACTGTATACATACAACAACAAACAAATTATCGTTGAGGGGGAAGTGATAATAATAGCGAGTTTGAGAAGTTCATTTCTGACAGTTCCTTCCTCTTCTGAGATGCAATCTCAAGTGTTATACTGAGCATGTACAGCATTTGGTAAGCATTACAATGCAATACTGTTTACTCTTCCACTGGGGCCAAGAGAGAGAGAGAGAAGAAAATAGAGAGATAAAGGAGGCTGACTGGGGCAGCAGTGACTAACAGGCAAAGAAGAGAGATGGTCTCACAGCTGAGCCCTCCTAATCAGCTTATAATTTGATATATAACATTCTTCCATTTCTCTTCATCACTCCATGTTGGCCTGCTGCCCTCTATGCTGGCCCAGATACTGTACAACTCTCCCTCTCTCTCTTTTGTATGTACAGTATGTTTGTGAGTGATTGACCAAGACAGTGCAAGGGTCGACATCCAAAACCACAAACATCTAAACAAAACACTATATCCATTAATTAGAACCTGCTTTGACATCCTATTCAGTACATTATTTTGTGGGTTTGGACAGAGTAAGCAATAGAAATACAGTAGCTGTCTCATTTCTGGCATTTCATTTTCACCAGACCCAAACTAAATCGTAACCATAATTGTAGTTGGGGTTGGCCAACATTAAACAAACAAAATAAGGTCAAGGGGCTATCATTATTGACTCATGCTATAGGCTGGTATTAAGTGAACAACTCAATAATAGTCAGCTGAGGGCTGCCAACACATAGCTTACAGTTTAGCAGCTCATCTTATAGTGTATCATTAACTAGATTTGACAATTTCCAGCCCAAATTCATTCCAAAAACCACACCGAATTCCTGAATCTGGCCCAAAAGCACTGGGACTGGAAAAGGGCAATATGCTTTTTGTTTTTCCATGGGGAACCAAGGAACACATGTATTTCCAGTTTCACCAACATTACCATTCCATAATTATCCTTTCCCATCCCCAATCATTGCAAAGTTTTTTTTTTTTTCTTATAATAAATACATCTTGTGGTACACAGTTTATTTATAAACTAGCTCAATTTGACTCTCCTGTCATTAACTTTCTTGTCCAGCTTGTAGAGCTAGCATGGGGCAGCACAATTCCTGTCTCAATCTTCTATTAGCACTCAATTTTTGATCACTAGTTGCAATAATGCCTCTACAATGTCGATTATGAGCCTCTATCTTCCAGGTGAAACTGTCTGAAAATTGAGTAATTTCAGTGGACTTTGTGGTTTGAAACGTTTCATTACTTGCTCAAGTAGCTTATACAGTCTGAGAATGTTCCCAGACAGAAGAACTTACTCTGACTAAAGAACTCTTTTAGATTGAAGAACTTTCCCACACTGAAGAACCTTCCCACACTGAAGAACTTTCCCAAACTGAAGAACTTTCTCACACAGAAGAACTTTATCAGACTGAAGGACTTTCTCAAAATGAAGGACTTTCTCAAAATGAAGGACTTTTCCAAACGGAAGAACTTTATCAGACAGAAGGACTTTCCCAGACTGATGAGATTTCTCAGACTGAAGAAGCTATGAGGTGCACATCTAGAAACATTTGTCACCAGTGGAAACTGTCAAACAACATTTTTTTTTTAAAGTAACTGATTTATCCAATCATTTTTGAATTAGCATTTGTTGAAATCAAATAAGAACGTCCTGCCATGTTCATTTCTACAATCAAAAAAGTCAAGCAGAGATCCTACTGCTCCACATATCAAAGGGCATTTTGAGATTTGTAACACGCTAATAAACATAAAATAATTAAAGAGCTTTTTTCCTTTTAAAATCTGTAATATGTAATGTATGTAAATAATTAAACATTCAACTATATTTATCTCCCAAATATGTAAATACAACAACAAAACACAATTAACTCTATTTGATATACTAGGGAAATGTATTGTAGTTGTATCCATTATTAAAGGCTTTGGGAAGAACAGACTGAACTGGAAGATAAAGCTGATGAGTAAGCGAGTACTAGGAGATGTAATGATACTGACATGTTTAAACATTAAAGAAAGCAGCCATGTCAGCATATAAAAACCGCTGAGGAAATCCTGATCCTGGCTACGTTCACATTACAAGCCACATCGTTCCATTCTGATTGTTTGGTCAGATCAGATTTGCATGTCATGACGGTTCACGTTCATAATTACAAGTGACTTTTATCTGACGCTAATCTGTCCTCTGAAACAGCACGCATGCTGTATATTTCGCTACATCTTTGCTCGCACCATCTGGTTTGAAACAACTCATGAATTCATGCAACCGCTCATCCATTTCAAACAATCGATGCGATTCAAGTCACATGACCATGTCTGATCACCTCAGATCCGATCAGAAAAAAAATCACATCTGTGACACATTAGTGTAAAAAAACAGAACTGAGTCACTTCAGGCTGGTAATGTAAACATAGCCTTATAGCTAGCTGGTCTGACTGGATTTCACAATCGGTAGTGTGTAGTTATAAAAAAGTTTATAGTGTAAAACACAGGAACATGTTGTCATTTATCTTCATACCAGTAATCCCTACTTAACTCCTCTCCTTTCTGACAAAAAGTGTGTGCGTGTACATGTGTGCCTGTGTGTGTGTGTGTGTGGTCCTACATTCATGTGTATAATCTTCCCATCTCTCTCCTATTACACACACACTAGTTTTACCATGTTTATGAGGACCTTTCTCAGACATTTATTACTGAGATTGATTCACACCTAACTTAAATTTAGTCCCAGCAGGAAACCTTTATGGCTCGTTTAGCATTACACATAAAAGCTGCATCACAAAAAAAAGAAAGAAAAAGAAAAAAAGGCATCACACCATTTATTTTGTGAGGGCCGGGTGATTTCAAGGACTTCTGGCGCTACCCAATACTTCCAAGGACATTTACCCCTTTGTGTTTAGTGCTCACAAAGAGCTGAATACCTGCTCGAACGCGTGTGTGCGCACACTCATAAACACATACACACACACTTCCCACACAAGGTCAGACTGTAAGTGTGTCGGTGAGGGAGTGGTTGGAGATGACATCATTACTACAACAGCTCTTAAAGACAAGATCAATAGACGAGTCGCTCTGGGCCGAGGCGTGAGCTCATCCTCTCAGCCAAGACCTGATGACTACAACCTTCCAGCGTGTATGTGTGTGTGTGTGTGTGTGTGTGTGTGTGTGTGTGTGTGTGTGTGTGTGTGTGTGTGTGTGTGTGTGTGTGTTGGACAGCAAGGGAAAATCCATTATACAGCACGGCCAAGCGAATCCAACATGAGCTGTGCATCCGATTATAATAAAGAGAAATGACTGTACATACTGTACTGTACATACTGACAATGTCTCATACATTATACATTTAGACTAATCTTTAATAGTACAGCTCTCTCCATTGGATGTGCGGTGTTTATAATTCCTCTTGTATGACATGCTGTTCCTATTACAAGAAGGAAATCAAAGCAAGGTCAAACTGGTAATCTTGAAACGTAATTAGTATTCTAGACCGCTTCTCTGTTCCTCGGTGACTCTAAGCTGAAACAACACTTAAGGGAGAGAAAATCACACATATACTTTCCCGGTCTAAAGACTAAACAGCTGTAATAATAATAGGCAGATCTTTTCCGCCGGCTCGGACCAGGTGAACTGGAGAGGCTTTATTCAGCCCTACGCTATGCTCTCCTCTCCTCTCCCCTCATTGTCTCTGTGGCATCACTTCGATGCAGAGATAGCCACGTCCCCTGGCTTGTGCTAGCATAACAATCAAGACAAAAGCAGCAGTAAGCGGATAGCGCCGTGTCTCTCGAGTTACCACGGCGTACTGGAACAACCTCTGAGGCTGGCTTGACCAACACTATTGTCCGGCAATCAAAC
The DNA here is from genome assembly GCA_013621035.1 of Clarias magur. Lineage (NCBI taxonomy): Eukaryota > Metazoa > Chordata > Actinopteri > Siluriformes > Clariidae > Clarias > Clarias magur. Next base: position 849,722 of record QNUK01000116.1, on the reverse strand, counting down.
AAAGCCATTCAGATCATTGGTGTACATTACGGTGCGCCATTGTTGCAAAATGTTTTTTGGTTCAGTTTTCCGTCCCTTACTTTAAGCACTAGATTTGCTTAAATTCCGAGCTGACGCTCGACGACGACTCTGCAGGATTATCCAAGATGGCTGCCCGAGTACATTTCTGCATTCAACTCCACTGTGACGTCGCCTTGTTTATCGACTGCAGTCACCCCCTGTCCTAAATTACGTCAGAACGTTCTCTAGATGTAGACAGGCGTCCTTAAGCTAGACAGCAATTAACTATATGTTCCTACTGTATCATATCAAAGAAACAAACATGAGCCACCGTAACTGGCGCGGCTAATCAACATTTTAGGATCACTGTGTAAATTTGCTGTGCTGTTGCTTTAAGCCTGAGAACAGGCACATGCATGTAGATGGTGCAAGGTGGAGAAGTCAGGGTGTACGCAAACAAAAAAAAGCAGGCACAGATAGAGCGAGAGAGAGTGATGAAGACATACAGTCTGTCAATCAGCTGTCAAATTCTGCACATAGGGTTTATACACTGCAGTTCTTTTACAGGCAGACAGGTGGCGCTGTTCTTTAGGCCACAATGTCATCCTAAAACAAGCAAGTAAAGTCTGAGTGCATCGTTCCAGCGATGAGTTTGTAAGACCTTTCCACACATCCACACACATCTATAGCAGTGCAGCAGTGTAACTACGAACGAATGCAGTGTCCTGGAAAACAACAAATTACAGACAAAAGTGGTCTCTGTTCAACGAATAGTCGTACGGTAATCAATCATTAGACGCATATATAATGAGTGATCTGAGATATGATATGGGCTGGATAAACAGAGCCTGACAAACATCAAACGGATAAAGGATGGAACGAATATTATTCTATATTCCATATGTATGCTACAGTACACATCACATGTGTTAGTCTAGACTATTGATCTGACGTTCTGTTTTCTAAGAAAGAACTCAAGAAAAGTTAATAGGCTTTTTAAAGTTTATACAGCGACATATTAAATACTGCGTAAATTCCACATGTGCACTGAGAACCAGGTCAGCCAATGAATGAAAGTCGATGCTATAGTGTTAGCTCATTGCTGGGACACTAAGTTGCCTGGTAACTCAGTCACATAAAGATTTGGTTGCATGGTTACGGAGCGCAAGCTCGCTTTGCCATGGTCTGTTGAGAGCAGACACAAACATGATTAAGAAGTCAAAGCCAAAACAAGCTACTTACCTCACATCACATGCACACACACACACACATACACACACACACACTCTTGACAAATATCCTGAGGAGGTTACAGGAAGTGCGGAGAGGCTCAGTGAATGCCTTTATGCTTTGGAGGGTAGGGCAATCAAAACAAATATGATTGTAATTGTTGGCAAGGTGTAAAAACAAGAAACTATAGATACAGATGTTAAATACCAAGCCCGCAGTTTGGCTGTCATATGGGTAGCGACGAAAATCTAGAAATGTTCTTCGAAAAAAAGTGCGAGGATGTTCAAAGTGAAACCGGGACATTTGATTGTGCAAAATAATAAAACAAACAATAGTTATGAGTTAAGCTCGATTGCCATCTCCGTGTCCATGGAGTTTGCATGATCTCTCTGTGCTTGGTGGGTTTCCTCCGGTGTTCCCAAATTGCCTGTAGTGTGTGAATGAGAGTGTGAGTGAGTGTATGTGTGTGCCCTGCAATGGATTGGAACCATATCCAGGGTGTACCCCGCCTCGTGCCCTAAGCCTCCTGGGATAGGCTCCAGACCCCCTGCAACCCTGAATACAGGATGAGAAACTCCATTTCTCTCTGTTTATCCCAGCGCTCCACTAGTGCTTTGAAAGAAACTTTTCTAAGTATGCCCGAGCCATAATTGGACTGCCAGCTTCATGTCCGAAACGCTGGCCTTCCAAAAACTCATTTATTGGTCCAAAAAAGTGGAAATGGCTTGAAGCGCGTACAGATGATGTAGCAATACCTCCCAGCTGAGTTCCTATTGTCACTAAGGTCGTGCATTGTCCTGCAAAAACAGGATGATCAAACAAGGCCATTTATCTCGTTATTGTTCATAGTAACGTCTGCAGTGGGATCCGAGCCACTTCGGGCCGAGATGGGCATACAGTACAGAATGACCTGCTTTAAAACATTTGCACCTTTAAAGTGTTCTATTGCTTCTGTTATATTGAGTCTCAACCCCGTACTGTGCTTGGAGTCTTCTCTAAATGTCAATTTTTTTTTTAAGAACATCCGAGTAAAACTTGAAACTTGTGAAGAAATTTCTCATAAAAGACTGAAATCTCTTCAATTCCCAGGTTCGTGATAAAATAAACACAATAAACACGCAGTCTGTCATTTTTCTTGGTCGTCTCCATTGTCCTATCATTGCTGAAGACATGATGCGCTGATTCAAGGCTACGACTCGATGTGACTACATTGCGTTAGGTCTGCGCAGTTTGCAAGTATACGGTACCAGTCAAAAGTCTGGACACAAGTTTGGATTTATTTTCTACATTGACTGATGTGTGTAATTGGTGTAATCGTGCTCGGCTGTAATATACCTGAGCAGAGTAGAATGGGAAGCCATATTAACATTCCTAAATCTGTTCCTTCCATTGAGATATAGAAACCCATGGTTCATTCCTACTGTACATACTGCAAAGATGTAACACAATGTGGTCAGCTTCAATCATACCCTCATTATCAAATTAAAGTTCATGTGACTGGCTGAAATCGTAGGAGACGAGACGTCTGGGAAGACGTGAAAATCCACATATAAATACAGGGATGTTTACGAATGACTAACGGGTTATAAACTCAGATCCATCCATCTGCAAAGAAATATAATCACATTTGTGAATCACAGGACATTTCTGGAAACTGGTCCGACTCCATACAGTAAGACTCTGCCATGTATCTTAAAGAAGAAGACAATGAAAATGAATATGACTCTACGGGAAACGCGTACTTTCTAGGAATAAGCTCCGGTGTCTGTGATACAGGTCTCTGTGTATACCCAGGGGGAAAACCTAGCACAAAATGAAAAGAAAAAAGAAAAAAAATCTCTGACAGTATGACATCTCACTCGGAGCCAGACACTAAGCAATGACATTTGTTACAAATTGTACCGGGGGCGTCCCGTGGCCCAACGCCGTTAACAGAACAGACGCTCAGGCACGAAACATAGCTGTCGCTGGAGTGCGCGGATGCTTGACGAAGCCGCGCTCATTATTTGAGACATTTCCTTGGTAACTATGTAATCTCGTGCTTTATTAACCCCGTCTGCAAAACTTTCACACCGCCGTTAACCGAAACCGAGAGACTGAACAGGAAATAGACATAAACGTGACATAGCAGCGATTAGACATGAGCGCGCAAGACCTTCTGATTTGAATGAACAATAATTCACACACATGTGTACATACATGTATTTAACGTTGATTGAAGTTGGTTTTAAACTTCCATCAAGGGATCCGTGTAGAATTTAGGTCTCACTAGAGGGACTGATGCGACGCAGCTTTATGCCTTCAGCTCCTCATGTGTACACTTTGCTTCAGCTGCCCCACACACACACACACACACACACACAGCAACAGTACTTGTCTTCTCATAGACCGAGGCTTTGCTGTAACAACACCGCTTCGCCGTGATGCATTCTGGGCTAAAGGTAAAACCTGAGCCGTGACTGTGTCGACGTACAGGGGTGGATGTTTAATAAGATGGCTTTATTGTCTGTCCATATTTCAGAAAGCCGGACATCCCTGTATTTATAGCCGCTCCTGAATTTGCGGGAACTGACAGTTAAAAGGTCGAAACACAGCAAACACACAACGGTTTCAGCCTGTAGAGGGAGTCGGAGCTTCGATCTGATCGGTAAAGATGTTTAGAATTATTAGAATTATCATGCATGCTTTTTAAAATGCCTGAACTAGTGACTTGTTTTAACACGGTGCTGGAATAATCTTTTATGCGAGGGTCGACACAGGCTTCAAGAGTTTAGTCATAGTTTACCGAGTTACACAGTGTTACACGGGTTATTTATAACCTTCATGGTTGAGGTCTTTATAACATTTGCATTAGAGCTGCACACTCACACCCCACTCATTTACATACCCAGGACATTTCACACAAAGCCTATTTGTGTGTGTGTGTGTGTGTATGTGTGTGTGTGTGTGTGTGTGTGGGAGGGGCAAACATTTCCAGTGTACATGCATGAATGTGTGGTGAGTGTATCACTACGCTCCCTCCCTTGTTATCAAAGCAGCAAAGCAGTGTGTGTGTGTTTGTGTGTGTGTGTAGAAGCTGTTAAGCAGGATTGTGTGTACTCTAGCAAAGCGAGGCTTGCCGTATGTGTGTGATGAGTCACAGCCTGACACAGCAGGAGGATTAATTACACTCCCTGAGTCTCTGTGTATGCCTGTGTGTGTGTGTGTGTGTGTGTGTGTGTGTGTGTGTGTGTGTGTGTGTGTGTGTGTGTGTGTGTGTGTGTGTGTGTGTGTGTGTGTGTGTGTGGCATGCGAGCCTGAGCATGTGCATGCATATATTAGTGCTATATCGCTGGTCATGTTTAAGTAAAAGAGTTCGGTTCCGCAGGAGTACAGTGTGTATCAGATACAGCTCACCTCGCCCCCAGGACTCCGAAAGTAACTACACATCCTAGGATGATGTCATATTTTCCCCCCCTCTGGCTATTTCTCTTTCTCCAGGTCGCCACAATCCGGGGATCCAATCCGCATGTAATACGCATGGGTTTTACGCTGGATGCTCTTCCTGCTGCAGTTATCCTACGCATTATGTCCAGGCTTAGAAGCGGCACCGAGGATGCAAAAGGATGGAGATGGTACCCTGAACCTCAACTGCCTGGCCACCCCTGTCCTGGATGATGCCATAAAATCATTTGGATATTACACAGTACATGCACGGAGGTGTATTGGGTAGCAATATGACCTCTCACATCCAGGGTCAAGGGTTCGATTCCCACCTCAGGTCTGTATACAGTACATCATATGTTCTACCTGTGCTTGGTGGGTTTCCTCCAGGTATCCCGGTTTCCTCCCATAGCTCAAAGACATGCAGATTAGGTTCACTGGCATTTCCTTATTGCTAGTAATGTGTTTTGTACTGTATGTGTGGGCCCTGCAATGGATTGGCACCTACCCAGGGTGTACCCCATCTCGTGCCTCAAGTCTCCTGGGCTAGGCTCGAGGCCCCCTGCGAACACCGTACAGGTAAAGAAATCATTAAAGTGCAGCAAAGAGAGTTTTAAATAAAACAGAAGATGTAACCAATGGAGGTAAACAACAGTGATTAGTGTTAGTTTGGTTGCTCGAAAGCAACTGATCAGTAATTGATTCATGGGAATGAAGATGATAATTGCTTGGATGTTCCAGGTCACAATGGTCATCAGTGACTGACAACAAAACCTGCTCTATCAATTGCTTATTTGATCTTACGAGTAACATTGAGCGCGGGACAGTCACTGAATTGTTTTATTTTTATTTGTATTTTTTTAATCGAGTCATCAGATCTAACAAAAAAAGAAAAAAATGCACAGTTAGCAACACTGAGCACGACTACACCGAATTCTCCCCCGGGTTCTCTCACTGTGCAATCCTCAACCCTCAGATGACCATTATCATGAGTCAGGCTAAAAAAAATGGTGCGTCAGCAGCTTATTTGTACAGTGGAACACCCGAGTCATAATCTCTACTCACCTTTTAATTTGGGCTGTGTATGATAATGACTGACTCCAGCACGGCCCAAAATAACAACCTTATCAATAATAGAAACCTTTAACTAAAGTCACATCCGCTTACATTATATCAAATTCTACAGATATCATAAGAGTTGGAAATTCTCCTTTGTAATAGCTAGTGGCTTTTCTTTTCCACAATCAGATTTGAATTTATATGAATTTATTTTTCTACAAGGGGTGTTCAAGTCAAACCACGACTTTTAATGGTGCACTTATGAGAGTAAAAACAACCTTTCTTTCTCTATATAATCCCCTGCTACCTACACTAATGCACTAATCCCAGTGTTTCATTGGTGCTTGGATGGCATCAAGGTAGAACGTTTTCTCTCTTCTGTACTCAGAAGCCATAATCGGATCATGACTGGCCTCCCAGGAACTCCTTTAGTAGCCCAAACATGTGGAAATAGCTTGGAGCGAGATCAGGATTGTCCAGGGGAGTTCATGTAACATGCAAGTGGTGTTTAGGAATGATTGTGTTGCACAGTTCTCACAGACAGATGCGTCTGTTCTCCAAGTTATTCGTATATAATTTTTAATGATTAGGCGTTCCACACACTGAACGACGTCAGTGAGCTCTGATCCACCTCGGGCAGGATCATCATTCACGGATGTACGACCTACTTCAAACGTTCATACTGTATGTTTTACTACAGTTAAGAGCCCGATCACCGTACTGTGCTTGTCTTCTGTAAATGTAAATTGGTTTTACGACTTTAACACCGCTCATAGTTCCTGAGTGACAGTGTTCAACCCTAGGAAGCACATGTTAGCGTTTTAGCATATGTTGCTTGTTAGTGCCAGGTGAGAAGTGTGAAGGAACTGGCAAATGACTATATTTAAAATAAATAAAATAAAAATAATAATAATAATAAAGTATAGGAATTAGCTGCAAATGCTTAAAAAAGTCAGTTTTTTTCCCTAAAAAGCAAGCAATTTCCTACACGTGATTCACTGTAGAATTCCTGATGCAATTCCCTTCACAGCCAGCAGAGGGCTCTAAAAACGACTGCTTCCTTTTTTTTTTTACATGTTGCTTCCCAGACATCATGCAGAATACATGAAACATCCCTAACAAGATTTTAGCCTATTCTTTACCACGCTAAACCTTGTAATAAAGCCAGTGTAAGTGATGAGGTCATGGGTATCAGAAGGCACTGATATGAGCCTGTGCTCCTGTCTGTGATCTAATCAGTAGTGAACGGCTGTCCAAACCTTGAGCTAGTCCTCACAGCAGCCTGTCCGCTATATATATATATTAAAAAAAAGAAGGTCTGTTTTACAGCCGTCAGCGGGTCTTTTAATACATATATCCTCTGTAGCAGTTTTACAGGATCAGTCCGAGGCTTGAGAGGAAAAACTTTTTAACAGGAGGTATCAAATGATCCAGTCCTGAAGGCTGAGTCATACACACCTGTGCCTCATGCACATTTTCCCCTACATTCTTTACTCACTCACTCACTCACTCTCTCTCAAACACACACACACACACACCCTTTACATACACTCCTATTCTGTAATCTCAAACTCCGCAGTCGTCATCTGGCTATGTTAAGAGCGTTAAGATCTGGGCTGCGTCTACATGCCTGGGTCAACTCTCATCTGCAAACCATTTGGAGGCGGTCAGTGGTTTTTCCCAAAGCGATGCAGGAAATGTTCGCGCGTCTCCATGCGATTTCGGTTTACAGTCACCCGATACGTCTCTGTTGCAGAACTAAAGCCTCGGAGAGGGTTTGAGTCAGTGACTAGAGCTAGAACACTGCTTTGTAGTGCACTTGAGATTATGGACAGGCGTAATCAGTTCGTTCTGCGCGCATTTCTGATAGATTAGACCTGTCCTGCGTTTGACTAATAGCCCAGCACACAATGCACCAACCGGAGCACTTAATCCACTTTGGGCAGGAGCGGGACAGGCTCGGGGGCTGGAGGAAATGACACGCGTCACCGTTAATGAGCCAGAGCCGGGGACGATACATCAGCATTAAGACATTTCACATTCACACAGCTGAAAATGCGAACTATTCACTCTCAGTCAGTGTGAGCTGCTCCACCTCCTCCCTCTCGCACACACACACATACACAAACACAATCGGGAGAACAAGGACCACAAATCCAGCAGTCTTATGCAAATCAAATACGCACACACAAAACAGGCACTCATGCACAGACACGCTCTCACACACCCCCTGTGTTCAGCTTGACACGGTGCTGGATGCTCAGCGTTGCAGAAAGTCCAAGGCAGCAATAAAACTGCCAGACTCCCACGCTCTTTACTCCAATCCTCCCCAGTACAGCAGGACGTGCAGCTCAGGCACAGGGAGTCAGCCCTATGTGTGTGTGTGTGTGTGTGTGTGTGTGTGAGAGAGAGAGAGAGAAAGAGAGAGAGTGAGAGAGAGAGAGTGAGAGACATCGAGAAAGATTTATCAAAGTGTGTGTAAGTCTGAGCCTCAATGTTTATTTATGTGTTTGCGTAAGTGTCTAACTGTGTGTGTGTCTCAGTGCTTGGTAGTATGTACGTAGGACTTTCAGTGCTTCAGTGCTATGCCTGAGACAGAGAGGCTGGTGTGTGGATGTACTGTATATGTGTGTGTTGGATGTGAACGAAACGTCCCCAAAAGTGAAGCAATACCTGATACTTTTGACCTTCAAAGATTCTAATATGTGTGTGTATGTGTGTGTGTGTGTGTGTGTCCTGTGACAGGACCAGGCTCAAATAAGCACTCCAGTTGGACAAACCAAATGTCTGAGCTCTTTTTAAAGGCAATTAAAGTGATGATGTAAAGTCATGGTGTTATAAATATTCAGCTCCATTTCCCGCATTGCCTAGCATGCTTACAGTATGAAGATCTCAGTATGAAGTATTAAACTCATAGTCACGCAGGAAGGTTTTTATTATACAAGCGCCTCTGTGACACAGTGTCACAACATCTGAAGGGCTTTCTGTCCATTTGCTTAAAACAGTGTGTAAGTGTATATACATTTAAAAAAATATTTTTACAGATTTCTATTTGAGATGATGTGGTGTTGCCTGCATTACTAAAGTGTGGGAACCAGATAGTATGTTGTGGCCATGACTTACTAAGGCGTGGGAATGAAATAGTATGTTGTGGCCACTACTTACTAAGGCATGGGAACGAGATAGTATGTTGTGGCCACTACTTACCAAGTCGTGGGAACGAGATAGTATACTAAGGCATACTGTAGGAATGAGATAGTATGTTGTGGCCACTACTTACTAAGGCATACTGTAGGAATGAGATAGTATGTTGTGGCCACTACTTACTAAGGCGTGGGAATGAGATATTATGTTGTGGCCACTACTTACTAAGGCGTGGGAATGAGATAGTATGTTGTAGCCATGATTTACTAAGGCGTGGGAATGAGATTAGATGTTGTGGGCACAACTTACTACACTGTGGCAATGAGATACTATGCCGTGACCCGCCATTACTAAGGTGTGAGAATGAGATGGTATGTTGTGGCCACTACTTACTAAGGCATACTGTGGGAATGAGATAATATGTTGTGACCACTACTTACTAAGGCGTGGGAACGAGATAATATGTTGTGGCCATGACTTAAGAAAGTGTGGTAATCGGATCATTCATATCCCAGATGTGACAGGATGAATGTTGTTTTGGAGTTATGTTGTGCGTCAATGAGTAAAAAAAAAGATAATCATCTATCTACACTAACAATTATAAATGAAATCAATTTAAATTTGTCCATTGAAAAATCTATTTAAATGTGTCCACATGGGTCATTAACAAGCGGTAAAAATTATACACAAAACAACAAAAATGCATTTCTTATGATTTACACGAAGTGACTGAAGCCTATTTATAACTACAGCTCGACCATTAGATCTTGATTTTTTCCGGCTTTCCATATGTAAACCCCACACAGTTTTGTATAGTGTTTGAATTCTGCTAGCTCCTTGACATCCAGGTGCCCTCGTTGTCTCAATACACCCGCCAGACACAGGGAAGGAGATGTCTACGCTGCATACAGGAAGAAGTTACACAACTTTGCTTTCTGCAGGGTGTTCCTGTTTGAGCAGTCATATGACACCAAATTACTGAATAGAGTCTCGCTGACCAGCAGACAGACAGAGAGACAGACAGACAGACAGTTCTGCTTCCAGGAACCGCGGTGAATTGTAGACACACACAAACACACACACACACACACACACACACACACACACACACACACACACACACACTTGTCGCACCAGTTGTGGCATTGGCAGCCTCTTTGCTTCCCCTCTACCTTTGGCTAATGCTGGTGCCAATCACACCATCTGGAAACTTCCATGCCAGCTGCAATCCAAACCCCCAACTGTATTCATTAAACTATATATTAGTTTAATAATAATTTATTATTATATAATTTAATAATAATTATATGCAGCGTGTTATACCAACTTCTGTTCCCTATGTTTTCTACTCATTTTCAGCGCTTTTTGCTGCCTTTGCAATGACTGCAGGGGTCCTTGTTTATTAAACCAAAGGTAAAACTGATGCTACAAAGGATGCTGAAGTCAAACCGCCACTTGTGATGACATTTCTCACGAATGAAGAGGTAAAGTTCCTGGGAGGCCAGCGTTTCAGAAGTACAGTAGCCAGTCCAATTGTGGCAGAAATCTTTTTACCCTGATGGGATCCGAGCACTAGTGAAATGCTGGGATGAGTGCATTAGTGTAGCAGGGGATTATACAGTATAGAGAAATAAAGGTAGTTTTTTCATGTAACTGTGTTCTGTTATTCTTCACATTTTAAAGTCCCGGCTTGACTCGAACACCCTTTTTGTAGCCTAATACAAAAGAAAAAACATCACTCATTTTAGACTCGAACCCCCCCTTTGAACTTTTTGCCTTTGTATATTATAAAAAGTGTTCCAGGAATCATACTTCAGATTTAAAGAAGCAGTCTGAATTTATGAAAAGCCATTTGTGAAGCAAAAGCTTCCAGAAAAGCTGGAATCCAAACCTCACTATTTAAGTTAAAACTGTTTGCCTACTTTTTAAGAAGCAAAAAATAAATAAAAATAAATAAAAGTCCAAGCCATACAGTTCTCTTCAACCTGGGGGTGGGGCTCTTTTCTGGCCCAGAAAAATGACAGAAAATGAAAACCTGCAATACATCATCGCGAGTCTCGAGTCTGTTTTTAAAGCAACTCTGATGTGTTAATATCTGGAGGGCCTGCTCATGCTGGAGCTTTTAATATCAATAATCAAATCCTTAAATGGGGGAAACGTGTACGCCGGCCAGAAACAATAAACCTGTCGAGGACAAACAGACCAGCACAGAAGGTCAGAGGAATTTCAACTCAATTTTGTTATTTAAAAGCTAAAAATGCATATAGAGCAAATCACATGACCTTACAAAGTCGGGGCAAGAAAAGCATTGATCTCTGTAAACCGGAGTACCGGAGTAGTTCATAATATTTCAGCTTAATTTGCAAGGAATGAATTAGTCACAGTATGCAGTTACTGTATAAATAAGACAATGCGAAGTGGTTAAGTCTGTGAAGACTCTTTCTTTTCTCAGTGAATGTGTCTGATCTAATGAGCTGCCTTGAGCTAAATAATTTAAATAACTGCATCTGATCAGTTAAATAACAAGCTGCACTACAGTAAACTGTATTGTAAACATGCACGCGGGGACCAAAGGAAAGTGTCAGAAAATGCTGGCCATAATAGAAAGGCGCCAGAACAGCCAGTGCACTATGGTCTGCCAAGAAGGCAAAGAGCCACTAGGCCATGGGATCTAGAAACTATGGGATGCGCTGGACAAACGAATCTTGTCCATGTAGGCCACACCCTGCCACCCAAACGATCCACTGCCAATGCCAGACATTACAAGTCTTGTGAAGTCATGCTCCAAGGGGGCAGAGCTGCTCCAGTGGCATAAGGGGAGCTTACAGTACACAATACTGGGCATAATGTTTTGCATTGTAATATTATGGCTGATCAGTGCGTATGTTTAGTTTGGCCAGGGGCTCATGACCTCTTCAAGCTTTCAAGGTCAAAATCAAGGTCAGAAGCCTTGCATTATGTTACCGTGCAGACTGCACGAGAAAGGATAACTCGAAATGCCGAAAGCTGTTTGCCTCGTATGCCCCGGCTCTCACCTCGGCCTGAAGCGCAATGCAAATGCTTCGGATTTGGTTCGGCTGATAAAATCCAACCGGTTCTGGTGATCACGTAACGTCACACTATTCATAAACAGTGTTATAATAAATTACAAAGCAACCGCACATACACGGAGGAAGATAATGAATGAAAAGTAGACACAGCTGAGCTCACGATCCTGCCGTGCATCCGTCACTGATTTGAAATCTTTTTTTTTTCACCTGGATATGTCTCATTCATACACGGAAAGAATGAGGAAGAAAAAGTCACTGTACACTTTGAAGTTCAGACACGTGCATGGCAGACAACGACAGGCAGGAGTGCTCTGCTCCGGGGTCTAATCACAGAATCACAGAATGTGACGCATGTGTTTGTGTAACAGGAGGAAAAGCGCGAACTGACAATGAAAGAAATGGTGAAAAATGAGGAGAGAAAAAAAAAGGGAAGGAACGGGGAGACACTAGTAGGCGATTTCTCACAATTATGCAATTCCCATTGTATAACACTGTGGGCGTCACCCACCCTCTGCACAACAGCAACCCATACGCTCGCTCTGATGTATATTTAGAGCCGTGCATCGGATACACAAACGCACACGTACTGTACGCATACACACATCTCGCTGCTTTGGTGTCGCACGGAGCCTCCCTGCTCGAAGTAGTAACCTGATATACGAGTCAAATCCAGAGTCATTACGCTGCTAATCAATTCAAATCCGAGTCAGGAATTCCTTGGAAAAGAAACCGAACCGCAGGAGGTTCTGCTTGTGCAGTCTGAAAGCAATTATTTAACACTAAAGAAACAATTATTCACCTATCAGAAATCCTCATGCAAAAGTTTAGTGGTTAACATTGTACTGTAATTAGAACTCCATTGAAATTCATAGGTTTTGAAAGTTGCAGTAGATTACAACAGGGTTAAGATTTTTTTTTTAATAATCTCTACGAAAACACGTATACAAAATACGTAATCCAACAGAGTTCACACTGATCCCTGTCCTGAAATATGCACATACAGTAAAACCTGTTAACCTATATCTCTATAAGGGAGTCTACAGGGAGGTGTTGCATTACATCAGTAGGTGCGAAAAAATAATTGAGTGAGTATGTAATGCAAAGTCAAAACTACAGCAGTTCCACAGGTCTCAGGTTGATACAGTAGATCTTACTAAAGTAAGCAGCTCTTCCACTGTTAGAGAGGAAAACAATTAGTGTTGTGCTGTCATAGGAAAATGTTAATGATGGAGAGGTGTGACGAAGCTACAGTACTGACGGCACCCTAAGCTAGATTATTTTCATATAAAAACATGTCAAAGCTTTGAACTCCTCTTTAAACCGCACCAATTTGCAAACTCAATTTTGCTATTCAATATGTACAAGGTGCATTCAAGTCAAACCGGGACTTTTGATTTGCGCATGTATGAGTGTAAAAACTACCTACTTCTGAAACGCTGGCCTCCCAGGAACTCCGTTAATGGCTGAAACGTGTGGAACGGGTTTGGACTGGGGTCAGGGCTGCACGGGGCAATGTGGCGGGAACTCCTGCAATGTGCAAGTGGTCTTCGTTTTCACCTTACTGTACTTGAAGCCATTTGTGTCACGAACTAACCGGAGATGAATCAGAAGACTAGCAGTTAGCCCTGTAGCGTGGATGGTAAACCCAAACACGGAAGTAGCGCGAGCAGGCAGGATAACCACGCTAGTTATTCTTAGAACTCTCCCGAAGCGAGAGCAAGAGTTTACACAAATAAACCCGCGTTCTAAATACACACACCCAATCAGAAGCGATAACCCAAGAAAGTGAGTACTCACGTTTAGACGAGCGAGGCGTCGGCGATAGCATGGGCAGAACTCAATGACTGAGCAATGTGAGGCGCCATCTTGTTTCCTTTTATGCTTCCTGAAACCCGACCGTATTACTTCCGGGTCCTAGTGCCGGTCGTGTTACGAGTGTGCATGACAGTACCCCCCCGTCCAGGACCGACTCTCGACGGTCCTGGGGTGGAGGATACCCGACGACGGTAGTCCCGGATGAGTTCGGGGTCTAGGACAAACCGAGCCGGAATCCAAGATCGCTCCTCGGGACCGTAACCTTCCCAATCCACCAGGTACTGGAGCCCTCTGCCCCGAGGACGTGAGTCAAGGATCCGGCGAACGGTGTAGGCGGGACCACCCTCAATCATACGGGGAGGAGGAGCAGGGTGGGTGGGTGGAACCATTGGTGAAGTGATGAAGGGTTTGAGCTGGGAGGTGTGGAATACCGGATGGATCCGGAGCGCCGCAGGCAGCTGGAGCCGGTAGGTGACAGGGTTAATCCGGAGGTTGATGTGGTATGGTCCGATGAATCTTGGTGACAGCTTTCTTGATTCAGTCTGCAGGTGTAGGTTTTTTGTTGATAGCCATACCTTATCACCTACTTGGTACATTCGTCCCGGTGGGTGTCGACGGCGATGTTGCAGAGTGTAACGGCGGTTGGCCTGTTGAATGGCGTCGTTTGCTTGTCTCCATAGCCGTCGACACCGGCGAACCAACTGTTGGGCCGACGGTACCTCCACCTCCGGTTCTTGATGGTCGAACATCGGAGGTTGGAAGCCGTAGCATACCTCAAATGGGCTTAGGTTGGTGGCAGAAGACATGTGGAGGTTGTGAGACAGCTCAGCCCAAATGAGGTAGCGGGCCCAGGAGCACTGGCGATCAGCAATGAAGCATCTCAGGTAGCGCTCCAGTTGTTGGTTGGTTCGCTCCGTCTGACCGTTAGTCTGTGGATGGTAACCGGAGGACAGACTGCAGGTGGAATTGATCAGACGGCAGAAGGCCTTCCAGAACCGGGACGTGAACTGGGGCCCCCTGTCCGAGACGATGTCCTTTGGGAACCCATGCAGGCGGACTACGTGCTCTAATATCAGCTCGGCTGTCCTTTTAGCTGACGGGAGACCGGAGAGGGCCACCAGGTGAACAGCTTTGGAGAACCGGTCGACGATGGTGAGGATGGTGTCTCTTCCTTCGGAAACCGGCAGGCCCGTGATGAAGTCAACGGCAATGTGTGTCCAGGGTCGGCGGGGAACCGGGAGTGGTTGAAGTTCCCCTGGCGATGGTCGGTTGCTGTCCTTGGACCTGGCACACACTAGCCATGCCTGGACGAACTCGTCTACGTCCTTCTTCATATTGGGCCACCAAAAAGCACGTTGAACGAAAAGTAGGGTACGCCGCTTTCCGGGGTGTCCAGAAAGTGGGGAGGAGTGTCCCCACTGGAGTACTTCGGCCCTGATGGCATTGGGTACATAGAGTCGGCCAGGCGGCACACCTGCTGGTTCGGTCTCCGTAGCTTGTGCCTGGCGGACCCTCATTTCCAGGTTCCAACTGAGCGGTGCGAGGATCTTGGTGGGTGGCAGGACAGGCGCAGGGTCCGCCCAGGGGACGTCTTCCTCGTGCTGTCGGGAGAGGGCATCGGCTTTGGTGTTCTTGGACCCCGGGCGGTATGACAGGTGGAAATTATAATTCTCGAAAAACAGTGCCCACCGCGCCTGTCTGGGGTTCAGTTGTTTTAAGGTGCGGATAGTGATGAGGTTTTGGTGGTCGGTCCAGACGATGAACGGCTCTCTGGCGCCCTGGAGCCAGTGTCGCCATTCCTCCAAGGCCCACTTTATGGCCAGCAGCTCGCGGTCCCCTACTCCGTATCGCTGCTGAGTGGCGTCAAATTTCTTGGAGAAAAAACTGCAGGGGTGCAGTTTTTGGTCTGGACCTCGCTGGGAGAGAACAGCCCCGGCGCCCACATCCGAAGCGGCGACAGAGCTCATGGAAGGCAGAGACGGCAGTTGAGGTGAGGTTGAAGGGGTGAGATGATGGGCGTGTCAGAGCGGTTAGTGGCGCTGCAACGGTACTGTAGTCCCGGATAAAGCGGCGATAGAAACTGGCAAACCCGAGAAATCTCTGGAGTTGTTTAAGAGTCTTGGGTAGGGGCCAATGACTCACAACTTCCAGTTTCTGCGGGTCCATGGCCACACCCTGGGGCGAGATGACAAAACCCAGGAACGTGGTGGAGCGCTCGTGAAAAGCGCACTTCTCCAACTTACAGTACAACTGGTGGGCGAGCAATCTCTTTAGAACCGCTCTGACGTGCTGGATATGTTCATTGACGGTTCGGGAGTAGATGAGGATGTCGTCAAGGTAGACGAACACCCAACGGCCTAACATGTCTCTGAGGACGTCATTGATGAATTGTTGCAAAGCGGCAGGTGCGTTGCAGAGACCAAACGGGATGACCAGACTCTCGTAGTGCCCTGTAGGGGTGATGAAGGCCGTCTTCCACTCATCGCCCTCTCTGATGCGCACCAAGTTATAGGCGCTCCGGAGGTCCAACTTAGTGAAGATGGTGGCACCAGAGAGGGCGTCCAGGGCAGAGTTGGTAAGAGGCAGTGGGTGTCGGTTTTTTATGGTGATATTATTGAGCCCCCGGTAATCGACACAGGGACGTAGACTACCATCGCGTTTTTTCACGAAGAAGAACCCCGCAGCGGCAGGTGAGGAGGAGGGCCGGATGGTACCATGGCGAAGTCCGCTGGAAACATACTCCTCCATCGCCTGCATCTCGGTGTTAGATAGTGAATAGAGGTGGCCGCGGGGTGGTGTCGCACCTGGCTGAAGATCGATTGCCAGGTCGTATGAGCGATGAGGAGGTAGGTGGGTAGCGCGTCTCTTACAGAAGACTTCAGCCAGGTCCCGGTAGTCTAGCGGGATGTTGTCTGTGTCGACATCGGGGGCCTCGGACTCCCTAGAGCACGTCCCAGCCTCGGCCCGTAGGCAGAGCTCGGTGCAGGTCGGCCCCCATTGTAGAATTCGATTTTGGGTCCATGATATGAGTGGGTCATGATGCAGCAGCCAAGGGTGTCCGAGGATGATGGGTGGTGATGAAATGGTGGTGGTGTAAAACTGAATCTGTTCCCGATGCTGGTTGATGATGAGGGTGATAGGCTGAGTTTGAAAGGAGATGGGACTGGAGGAAAGAGGCCGACCGTCGACTGATGTAATGGTTACGGGCTGGGATAACGCCTCGATCTTTATCCCCAGTTTTTTGGCATATGAAGAGTCAATGAAGTTACCTGCTGCCCCGGAGTCGACGAACGCGGTACTTCCGACCCGTTTGTGGCCAAACTGGAGGTGTACTTTTACCGTGAGACGGGAATCATTAGTCAGGGTGGTGGAGAGGGAGATGGGACCCGGTGAGCTACTCTCATTTCTCACCGGGGCTGCGCGTTTCCCGGCCGCAGAGGACAGATGGCTCGATGGTGTGCAGCGGATCCACAATACGCGCAGAGCCCCTCTCTAAAACGGCGTTCCCGTCCTGCAGCGGTTAAGGAGGCGCGCCCTAATTGCATGGGTTCCCCGGCTCCTGTGTCAACCATGGCGGGAGGTGTACCGACGGTTCTGGTGGGTGCTGCAGTGAATGAGGCGTGGACTTCTGGAACTGGAGCGTGGGAGAGGAAGGGTGTGGTGCGAGGTAGTGCTGTCGTGATGGGTGGCAGGGTACGGGGAGCTGGCTTGGGGCGAGCGAGTTGGATTAAGCTCTCGCTGGGAGCTCTCATCCGGCGAGCTCGTCTTTTATACGTGAAGCCAGTCCCTCGTAGTAGGCCGTCCGGAGTGCGGAGTCTCCCCAGTCGGTCTGCACGGCGAGAGTGCGAAACTCCGCGGTGTAGCGGCTCACAGACGACCCTCCCTGCTGTAGATGATATAACTTAGAGTCGGTCTCCACCTCAGCAGTCGGATGCTCAAAGGTGAGTTTAAGCTGACGGGTGAATTCTGTGTAGGAGTAGGCGACGTCTGAATCTGAACGAAGGACCGCCGTGGCCCACTCAGCTGCCTGCCCGGATAGCAACGAGACGAGAAGAGCAATGCGCAGTCGGTCTGTGGAGTATCTGGTGGAATTAAACTCAAACACAAGATCCAATGCAGTTAGAAAAACACTGCACTTCCCATCCGTGCCATTCCATTTGTCCGGTAAAGCTAGAAAAACATCAGAAGGTGGGGAGGGGGTTGGCGGCGCAGCAGCCGCTGCGATGGGCGTGGCAACAGCCGGCTGAGCGGCCGCCCCGCGGAGGATCGCATTCTCCTGTCGCAGCTCCGTCACCTCGCGGCGCAAGACCGCGACGCCCTGGAGCTCCGTGCGGAGAGATGCGACTTCACCACGGAGCTGATCGATCAGCTTAGCATGCCGGTCAACCACATCGCAGAGGTGAGCAAACTCCGCTGGGTTTACTGCTGATGGCTCAGTCATTCTGTCACGAACTAACCGGAGATGAATCAGAAGACTAGCAGTTAGCCCTGTAGCGTGGATGGTAAACCCAAACGCGGAAGTAGCGCGAGCAGGCAGGATAACCACGCTAGTTATTCTTAGAACTCTCCCGAAGCGAGAGCAAGAGTTTACACAAATAAACCCGCGTTCTAAATACACACACCCAATCAGAAGCGATAACCCAAGAAAGTGAGTACTCACGTTTAGACGAGCGAGGCGTCGGCGATAGCATGGGCAGAACTCAATGACTGAGCAATGTGAGGCGCCATCTTGTTTCCTTTTATGCTTCCTGAAACCCGACCGTATTACTTCCGGGTCCTAGTGCCGGTCGTGTTACGAGTGTGCATGACAATTTGCCTTCAATCGCATGCAATGTGTCCCAGTTTGGGTGAAATGCCTCTTGTATTTTTATGCATTTATTTAAAAAAAAATTTGTTGCAGAATGTCTGTGAAGCACATTACGTCCTGCTAAACGATTACATTATAGTGGAGTCTTTATCGATATACATTCTCTTCTCTGTATTAGACTATTATTAATTAGACAAAAAAAATCTGTTATGATGGTTTTTAATCACTGACACTGGAGA
This sequence comes from Clarias magur, assembly GCA_013621035.1. NCBI lineage: Eukaryota > Metazoa > Chordata > Actinopteri > Siluriformes > Clariidae > Clarias > Clarias magur. Next base: position 830,955 of record QNUK01000116.1, on the reverse strand, counting down.
CTCCTTCCAAAATCCAAAAGCTTCTCCGCACTTAAAATAACACCATGTCAATAATGTCAGTTGATGCTGTTCGGTCAGAAAGGATCTATGATCTAATATAAACCCGTGATCTATAATATGTTTATATTACAGCACTGTGTTTAACAGCACTTGTTTCCAATATAAAAAATAAAAAAAACTGCATATCAAATCTCGTTCTTATCTTTGCTTTCAAAGTATCAAAGTAGTAGTATGACACGGGGGAAACAACCCGAACATCACATGACCTACTAGTACGACATGCCACTTGTGACCCAGCACACACGTGGAAACAATGCGGCCGTGACATGTTTCCCATCCTGACGCTCATCAGGTACACTGATCTCACACACCGCACCAACTCATCCTGTATGCTGTGTTTTTTTGTTTTATTTGGTTGTTTTTTTTTCCCTTCCCCTGCAACCCTTTGGGCTGGTGAGGAACTTCTCCGACGTGAGCAGCATCTAAGCTGTGATCTCGCCTCGTATTTTTAGCAACAAAGTAGCACCTCTCGGAGCTCGCAGCGCTCACACTCGACGACGTGGAGGAGAGATTCCCGTTAAACACGCGGTGAGAACACTACACGGAGAGCGTGTGCTGCACAAGGAAGCCACTTGCGTTTACTGATTATTGTGTACTCAGCACCTGCTGTGCTCTACAATTTTTTTTTCTCCCTACCAGGAGTGCAGGTGTTTTTGATTCTGTGATTAATTGCACCAGCCATAGGGAGCATGAAAAAGGTTGCGGTGCACCAAGGGACTAACAGTTTTTGAAAGTGATCCAAAGTTCTTGCACAACACAAAGTCAGGATGGTGAGATGCACCGATTCTCGAAGACAAAGAGTTACACAACAGCGCGCGGTTCGATCCGGCTCTGCTTGCTAGAATGTGTGTTTTTATGTGTCGCGTTAATAGAGATTAGCAGCAGGAGGTCTGGAAGAGTCCAGAACAAGGCTGAGCCTACAATTTTTCCTCGTCCTTGGAGAGCTGTGTGTGTGTGTGTGTGTGTGTGTGCTCTTAATATCTTGCCATTACTGTTCAGTCTCTTGTCTCTCAATCTAACTTTCTACTTATACCTAATAAAAAACTCCACCATGATACAAGTTAGTTGTGTTATTTAAGATGTTGGTTAAATTGGTTAGTTGGTTGCTGTATGTATTTTCAGCAGTTGTGTCACATCAAAACATGACACTTATAAGGCAGGTATGGTATGTGTTTAATAGGTGATAAAAAAAATGAAAAAAAGATACAAGAACCAAGCGACACGCGGCGGTGAAGTGGTTAGCACTGTCGCATTTGCACCTCCAGAGTCGAGGGTTCAATTCCTGCTTTGGGTCTGAGTGCATGGATTTTGCTTGTTCTTCATGTGCTTGGTGGGTTTCCTCCAAGTGCTCTGGTTTTCTCCCACAGTGCAGATTAGGCTAACTGGTGGTCCAAAATTGCTGTGTACCCCACCTCGTGCCCCAAGGCCCCAGGGATAAGCTCCAGGCCCCCTGTGACCCAATGTACATGATAAAGCGATAGAGAAAATGAGTGCCTGAAACATAAAGATTTATATGACTTATAGATAAAGGATATACAGTAAGAGTTGTGAATCATACTGTAGGTAGCCTTTAAATTGCACATTGATTCAATAGCACTAATAGTAGCTAGATCTTTTAAATGATTTTAAGTATTATAACTATTAAATGTACAGGTACGTAGTGTTGTTAATCGTATAAATGTTGCATCCCATACAAAGGGTTCATATTTTTTTCCTTCCAATGCTCTGATCCATGCTCCAGTTCAGTAGGTGGCGCATTGTACAAATTGCTCACAAACTCAAAAAGAAGGAGAAGTGATACTCTCAAAAAACACGAGTATTTCTAAAACATGCATGCGGTTTTTCCATGTTCTGCAAAAGCTGTGCTATACATTCAAGAAAATGATCAATTAACGTTTGTAAATTTACCTAAGTGTAAATCGATTCTGAATAAAAATCGTCAGATTTGAAAGAAAAGATTAAATTGATTAATCTGTTTAATCGCACAGTTCTAACAGATATATAAAACCTGAATTCAAAAAGGCTGACATGGTATGGAAATTTAGTGAGTCAAATAATGAATATTAATGCCCACCGGGGTCTGCTTATGAATATTAATTGATTAGTAGGTGGTCTGAGTGAAGAGCTAAAAGAGGATGAAAGTAAGCAGTCTATTTACTAAAAATAGATAGGCAGGGCTTGCAGGAGACACATCACTAAAGAGGTGCTTCACAGACGTACAAAGATGACTGAATATAATAAGACAACACCTATAAAACCAAACCGAATAAGCAGCATCCTACTTAAACTAATTATAAAGACAGCAAGAAGAAAAAAAACTGAGCAAATAAGCCAATGACAGATTACATTAATATATGGAAGTGGGGGCGAGGGAGAGAGAGAAACAGAGAGAAACAGAGAGAGAGAGAGAGTAAGTGAGGGGGATTGATGTTTGCAGCCTTGGTCATGAAGCGCTTGTATCCTTTCATGCATCTTAATAATTTTATTACAGACGTGTTCCTTGCACCGTCTCAGTTAAGCCATGAAATACGACGTTTTCCCATCTGATACGCCCCCAAAAAGTCCAATCGCAGAAATAAACATGACTCTCCTGGCTCGTTCTGTACAAACGAGCTTCTACTAAGCTCTTTTTCTAGACGTAAGGATGGTTACATCAGGGGCGTTCCAGGGTTAAACAAGCTGTCTGAGATTCTTCTCCATCTAGAACCAAGAGATGGTGCCATTTATAAACGTACCTAGAAGCGTAGGTTGGAAGTGGCCCATTTGTCACCTGCCTTCTCAGTGCCAGTGACAGCAGCTTGCACCACACGTTCGCCAAGGCTGTTACGATGGAAACGTGCAGAAAACCACTGATGGGTGGGGGGGTGTGCAGGAGAAGAAATGTATAGTCTACTTCACCTCCTCTAGGTCCGAAGTGTCATCCTCACCGTTATTCCACTCCGGCAGGTGATGAAATGTGTGCTTTGAATAGCAAACTGCACACAGCTGTGCCAATAAAGCCCAGGCAGGACAGGGGGCCAACAGGGGAGCAAGGGATACCGAGATGGTTAGATAAAATGTACGATGCGGGACGGCAGTGAGTGAGTTACGTATGGTTGGAAAAAGGGGCTCTGGAACAAAGATGAAAAAAAATGAGACATGAAAATGAATTGCAGCTACGCCCTCCAATACAGCAGATGGCAGTAGCCACCTAATTGGTTTACGATTCTCCCATAAAAACAAAGAGAAGGAGAATACACCACTAAAATACACTAGTATGAAAGGTCTGATATTATTGATAATTTTAAGAAAACCTTCTCCCTTGCCCTTCTAGTGCATATTATCAGATATGGCCATGCAATCCTGTGCTGTGTGTACTATATATGCAGATATTGAAAAAGACAAACGGTCACACTATAACCAGCAGTTCACGTCCTTGTTTAGGTACGGCTGGCCTTCAGAGTAGCTTCAAACCAACAGTATAGCGAGTATGATATACGGTGCTCGAGATCACCTTTTAAACCAGAACACCTTTTATGTTCCGCAAATGTACCAAACTTCATAGTCAAGGGTACTCATGTCTGTGTGTTAATCCCTAGTGCGAAAGCACTCTTAAGTCTGCATTATAAAGTTATTTTGGTTGTTCACCTTTATCCTACTGCATGTGGTGGTTTTTTCCAAGATGATTCTGGAAAATGAAATGAAAATGAAAATGACGTCAATTGTATGTTTTGGCCTTCACAGTCTGTAGGTTTAGGAAAATCAAGAAATGTTTATTGTTACATATTTAATAAATTGCGAAATATTACTGTAACTGTCTAAATTTAATTAAATCTTATTTATAACTAATCTAATTATTGCTTATTTGGGTTTCTTATTCTGTATCACTCTTTGGGTGTGTGGCTTTATAATGCTAATGATTATAAAGTGTGTATATTACAGATGGTTGGGAAAAAAATGATTCAATTATGACTCATGATTCTTTTGCGCATCGATTCATGTATCGCCACATTCACTCAAAAATCGAGGTGCTCACAATTGCTCAACACACTCACAAGACTTTGGAGATATTTGAGGTGGTAAAACGTCACTTTTTCTTTATAGTGAGTTTATAATATAAGTTTGTTTAGAAATAATAATGTCGGATGAACCTGGTTTTTTTATTTTTTTTATTTAATTAAATTGTGACGCCGCTGAATAAAGCAAAGGTATAAAACAGGGTTTTAGGGTTGAAGGCTTTAAAAACTGTAATAAAATATGAAAAAATATAATACTGAATTAGGATTTTTATGAAATCATCATAGTTTCACAATCGCAATATTAATATTATATCAGGTTGTGACTGGTGATTCACCTCTTTCAACGTTAAGTCAACTGAAGCATTTCGAGCTTACATGCCAGACAAGAGAGACAAATTCTACTTTAAATACAGTATTTCAACGCTGTATAAAAATGCTGCACTGCTGAAGTGTCTAATCACTGCAACACAATGAGCTTGAAATTAACGTAGCAAAAAGGCATTTGAACTATAAGCACGAAACTCTACTGATGCAATAGGGCGAAACCACTTACAATACTTTACAAGTGAGGTTTACAGCCAAAAAATGAACCAGATACAGTTCTATACATTCATCTTCATCACGTTGCTTGGGTTCCTGAGTGGCACAACAAATAAGTCTTTGCCCATTTGTCTGAAGATCATAAGGTCAAACACTGGATGGATTTCATAATCACACAATAAATTGCACCTTACAGTGGTACATTCATACACACACACTTTATACATGATCCAAAGCTAAACAGGTTACGCCGTGCCAAAAGTGCTAGTAAAATAAGCATAACAGGACCAGACCTCATCAGGCTAGAACCATTCACTCAGTGAACATCTCTGCCCCGGTGATTAGCCTCCCAGTGAACCGGTTCTCCTTTTCTATGTCCTGACACTCAGGAGAACCGACTCGGTCATAAAGAGAGAACTGTGACGGTATTTTAATAATTTAAACTCAGCAGTCAATTACACAGACGTGAGTCCTGGGACAAAGGCCCATGACATATGAGTCACAGAAAGGATTTAGTATAGTCTGAAACTCCATCCAGACTAATTAAAACCAGTTCCAGTGACCAGCCTGATACAGCACATACACAAAGTATATGATTTTCAAAGACATATTTGCTATATATATGTAGAGAGAGAGCGAGAGAGAGAGAGAGAGAGAGAGATACACTGTGACAAAAAGTCACTGCTTGGATTTAAATAACCAAATATTTAAGAGCCTTTAATTACATAATTACTACAGTGATTAATATGATTCAGCTGATAAGACTTTTAACCCTATCTAATACACTAAGTAGCTTTTCAGTCTTAAACAACCATGTCAGAACACGTACTGTAGTTAAGGGAAAGCCGTTTCAGAATGCCGGCCTGCATCACGCAAAGAAAACAACTAAGGAGACTGGAAAGGGCGAAGAACTGTCCAGGGCATTATTAAAATCTGGATATTCAACTTTTCAAAAAAAAAAATGTGGTCGGAAAAAATAAAATCATGAATGACAATGAGAAAAGATCACTTAAATGTTTGGTGAAGTTGCATCATACTGTAGAAATCGACCGTATACAGTAGATGCTCTGTGGTCATACAATAAGTAATCAACCTGTTAGAGAGACTTATTATAAATAAGGCTTCAGTTTGCTTGTGATCATAAAGGCTGGACTTTGGAGTAAAGAAGAAAAATATAATATAATGTGGTCTGATGATTCCTATTGTCAGGAGTAAGAAGGGAAGCAAATGAAGTGATGCATGCCCATCATGCATGGTGGCCACTATAGATGGCAGTTTTATGATCTGGGGTTGCTTAAGTTGGTCAGGTCTTGGCTCAGCAACGTTATGTGGCAGTAAAATAAAGTCAGCTGATGGCCCGAATGTACTACATGTCCATGCATTTTTCCCTTCCCTGATGGCACAGACATACTGTACGTATTCTAGGCCTTAAATTATATATATAAAAAAGAGTGATTCTGGGAGCATAAGGAATCATTTTCACACAAACTACTGTAGCCCCCACTGAACATCTTCGGGATGTACTCGAGAAGATTTTATGGAGTGGTTTGACTGTCACCAATATAAGATCTCGGCCAAAAATAAATGCAACTCTGAAGGGAAAGTATACACGACACGACTTGGTCCAGAGATAGCTAAATAGAACATCTATATTTATTCTCTCTCGATCCAACTGGCCTTATCCAAAGAATCATGAAATTAGCATGAGGATATGTTTTTAATGGCGATGAAAAAGCACTTCGGTAAGTCGCACTGGACAAGGCCATCTGCCAATTTCTGCAAGTGCAAATGTAGTTTAGTTGAGCCACGAGCCAGAAATGTGTTGACTGTGGGGGCCAACCAGCACAAGCTCAGTCTGTTTGTTAATGGAGGCCATGTTAAAAGCAAATGTCATATAATATAAGCCAGGAAATATATTTAGAAGTAAGTATGGTCATTTATTATTATTATTAAATAGTAGGTACCAAAAGAATCTTGGCTGATTGGCTGTATTCATGGTAAGAGTCGCATGATGGTCGATTCAAGCAGAATCGTACCTTTAAAGAGGCTGAGCTTCTCATTCATAGTGTCCATGTATCTAACCATAAACGACTGCTATATTTCTAACATGACAAGAAGCAGGGAACACACACTTCTGACTCACTCTGCATGCTGTGATGTCACATTTTTTGCTTTGATCACAATCTGGGTTTGTCTGGAGTACTCACAGTGTGTGCTCACACGCACATGTACACACACACACACACACACACGCGCGCGCACACACACGTTCACACACCCAACTTTTACTGCCAACGCATTCTAAAAATACAGATCTCGAGAGCCTTCACTAGTTTGTGTGTGGGTGTGTGTGTGTGTGTATGTGTAGTGTAGAGCGTGTGTGTGAATGTACAAGGCTGACTCACTCGATCATAGAAAGGCACTCTGCTGATCTCTGTATTCTATGTCATGTCTGCAGTGGGTCAGAGAGACAGAGATAGTCAAGATAAAGGAAGTGAAAGCCAGTGCAAACCAAGTGCATGACTGCTTAAAAGGTATTTTGAAAGCACAGACACATTGCATTTTGAAAGTGAATGCATTATGAAAGCGAATGTTGTACCAAGGGCTACATAACATATGAGTCCTAATTTCAAATATTTACTAAAGATGGAGGGAAAAAAAATATTTGGGTATGTACCGGGATTCTTTTGTGTGCCAATAAATGTATCACAACACTGACTATATAAATTTTTATTTATATATGGTTATATATACATTTGGTTTGTTACAATGTAGCAGTTCCTCAATAATCCTAGGAGTGGTGTGCTTTAAACTATTCGACAGCACAGCATCTTGTGTCCATTCATCTTCTGTACTGCTTATGCTACACAGGGTCACAGAAAGCCTGGAGTATAGAAAATAGACCGCGGGAATCAGGCCCTCGACCCTGGAGGTGCAAGGCAACGGTGCTAACCACTAAGCCATGCATCTAGTCTGGCAAGAGTCAATTATTTGCTAAATTTGTTTAGAATTGTAAGGAAATCAGAAATATCAGGGTATTTATAAAGTCGTGATACTTACAGATTCGCAATACAAATCTAGGTATCGTGATAATATCGTATCCGGTGGTCCCTGGTGATTCCCATCCCTAATGTTAGCACCTGAAAAGTTCCTTGTATTCAGACTCATGTTACGCATATAGTACTGTTTTTTTCCCTTCTCATGACTTTTTGAGCACTACCTTGGTGGACTATTTGGGTTACTGACTGAAATTATGTTCTTTAGAAAACAGAAATCACTACTTACTCCCTTCTGTAGAAAAAACAACAGTAAGCAAGCTCCAATGAAATGAATAGGAGTTAATATTAATACAGCTGTCCTAATTATACCTTCATAATTCCTAAACTGACAGGAATATTTTTTATTATTATTATTATTATTTTTAAATCAAGTTACATCATCATTACTTTTTTTTTTTTTTATCATGGTCAGGATCATGGTGGAATTGTTGAGGTGAGGTGTCCATCATCCCATGCCAATTCAGCACAGGGCATGTCCATTCACACACACGTTCACACACTCATTCAAACAATTGACAGTTAACAATCCACCTACCAAGAAGTTTAGGCAAGATGGGAGGAAATTGGAGAACCCAGAGGAAAACCCTGTCCGTTCCTGATGAGGCAGACAGACAGCAGATGACAAGAACAGAAGAAACCACAAACTGTATAATGTTTGGGAGGGAGAGCAACTCAGCGAAAAAAATGACAGAGGGAGCAGCTAAGCTTTCTTCCACTCCACAGAAGGCACTAAAGTCAGAAGTAACTGTCAATCAGCAAGCCCCATCAGTCAGGGAAGCCTTGGGCGATTGGCAGCACGTCAGGAAGGCTGTGGGCGAGAAAGTCATTCACACAATCCCACGCTGGCCATGTTCACACCGCCTTTTCCTTCCCTCAACAGCATACGGCGTCTGGAGCACGTTTTTTCTCTTTCAAACTCAGCTTTGTGCAAAGAAGAAAGAAGAAAAAAAAGCCATGTCTCCAGAGCATTACTGAATTCTTTCCCTCACTCGCTAACACAAGGAATCTCCCTGACTCTAGCTTTTTTCCAACTTCCTGCTAACCACTCACCGGTCCATGTCAAAGACCCAGTCAAAACAGACCAGTGAAACAGCCTGGAATAATTTGTGTATACTGTATATACTCAGCATTAACCTGACAAAGTCCAGGTACATAAATGGTATGAAGTTATGTCCTACTCCAAATACCGAATGTTTTACGTACAGAGGCATCTGAGTATTGTATTCCATAACACATATTCAAAAGGAGCATCTGATGGGTCCTGGTTAAATGTTGTGATGACATCTAAGCTAATTATGGAACGGCACAGAATTGTTTCTAGTCTGAGCATCAGATTCTCTGCTTATGGATAGTATGATACATACACTGTACCTAAAAATACATAAAAATATTATAACATTCAGCTTATCTGACACAAGGTTCTTATGCATTATGACAGAACTACAAACTAGTGATGGGAACTAGTGATATTCATACGGTTATCACAATACCTTAGTGTCGATTCAATTAAAATTGCAATTCTGATTCAATATTACACTTTTCCCTGATGTGGTACAATTTTAAACCTTTAAAAAGAACAACAAGTAATTCAATGTAATGGATTCCCTATAACATTATTTTTCGCACAGCATACATGGGTTTAACATTAATCTGAGTAGCACATATCTCTGTCCTACGCCATAATTATTATTTCTAGCAAGTAATTCACTCCTACCACACGGGAAGAAAATGTCAATAGCGCGCCACCTGTAGTTTCATAAAGAAACTGAGACGTTTTACCTCCTCAAAGGCCTTCAAAGTCTCAAAACTCAACTGGACGGTGAGCGTGCGGGTTGAGTGGCTGCAAGCATGCAGCCACGTGGGACTTCTAAAGGGGCTTCTAACACACTTGATTTTCAATTAATTAGGGCTCACTGTGTTTTGAGACTTGTGAAAACGTGTATGTGTGAAATGAGTGGGTTTAAGACTAATTCGCTCACAGAGTATGGAGAAAAAGGCAGATCAGAGGTTTTTAACACATGCAATTTTTGATAATGTAACGGCATAAAAATGCCAGAGCCCAGAACAGAATAGTTTATATTCAATTCAATTGAATATTATTTGTACAAATAGCACTTTTAACAATGGTCACAAAACAGCTTTACAGAAACCAAAGACAATTATGGAAATATATATGAATCAAAATTATGAAATTGTCCCTAATGAGTATGCCAAGGACTCCTTGAGATGGCAATAGGAAGAAACCTTGAGAGGAACCAGACTCAACAGGGAACCCATCCTCATTTGGGTGAAAACAAATAGTAGGAATTGTTTTGCAGTCATACAGAGTGTTAGCCGGCTGGAGGTTCAATATAACGAAGGATGTGCTCAAGTTAATTTGGAGTCCCGCCCATTATTGGAAGCTCAGGTATAAAATTGCAAATTATAGTCGTGAGGTATTGAGCGAGTATATCTGAGGCTGATCGAGAGATCACATGTCACGGCCACTCAAACTGAAAACCAACTAATTCTAGTCACTGGCTGATCGACCAGTTCATCTCTATTAGAAATGTCTTTTTTTTTTTTTTATATACAGTAATGTATAAGCATATTTTCTTTTCAGTTTTGCATTTAAATACAGGTCATTCGTTTGCTACTGCATGATAATATTCAGTCAGGCGGTTAGAGGTAGCTACATAAGTAATCTCTAATCAGAAGCCTGGGCGAAAGTAATGGGCCATTGCCTCCTCCAATGTTGATAACTGTATCTAGTTAAGAAACAAGTGAGGGTGTAAGAGCCCTTGTGAATTCATAGAGGCATATAAATCAGCACCACAAGAGCCCCAATTATTACATTCTCTTTAGCTCTTCCCTGCTGTATCTCCTCATCATCGGTGATAGACTAGAAAAAAGAAAAATATTAAGACACCAAAAGTTGAATAGAAAAAAAGGATGTGTGATGAGTCAAAGTTCATTACAGTGAAGAAGGAGAGTAGGATGTCTGACAATGAGGCATCGATATAAAACTCACATCTTCTGCTAAGGTCAAGGCTCCCGCCAGTATGTTCTGCATACGAGTTAAAAAATTCCTATGAAGGCGAGAATTGATCTTTTTTTTTTTTTAACTAAATAATGTGTCAGGTCAGGTAATGTTAAAGAAAATGGTAGTGTTGACTTTTTCAAATGAGCACATTCTACTCAAAGCTACGATAACAAGCCTTGTCATGTTTCTTAGTTCTGTGACTTCCTGGTTTTTAGTCTTTGCCCGATTTTAAAAAGAAATAAGTCTCCACACATTAAAAAGATCATGATGGATCCCAGGTCAACAATGAAGGAATAAATCCTGGATGGGACACCAGGATACATATACACACATACACACTTATATCTAGCCAATACACAGACATTCATGAAACCCACTTGAAAACTGTGCACAGACAATCATTAACCCGAGATCAGGATTGAACCAGGGACCTAGAAAATGTGAGCCGGCAAACTCTACCTGCTGTGTCACCATGCCACACCTTTGATCTCATAATTACTTTTTCTATAATACCATCATATAGCATGTGCATCGAATCAGCACTTTCCTCAGTGATGGATCCACATTTATCAAGCCTGGTGATTATGAAATTAAATTACACTATATAGGTTTGCTTTCATAAAGATGAAACGCTCCTCAGTTAATTTTCCCAAGGGCACATTGTGGAATTTCCTACCACATACAGTATACTGTATGCACCGTTATAGCGCTGCAGCTGCAGATGGGGGATTATATAAGCAGGAGATATTAAAGATCATCACTCAGTGCTGTATGGCACATCACTAATGGCTAATGGAAACACAGCTTGCAATGTCTGGGTGTTCCTGAAATCTACTCCTGACCTTCTGTGAGCTTCCACAGATATGAGAGCGGACTGCTAACTGGTTTGTACTGACTTTCATTGCAGCGAGGCAGGAGCCGTACACAAAGGAGCTCTTTCACGTACGAACTGGAAACGAGTCAATCGATTAACATCCTGAGTGTACAGATATCCAACAATCTACACTCTGTATATATATGCTTGGCTTTTTGCCTTTAATAAAATCGCAGGAGAGATATTTTCCTTTTCAACAGCTCCAAACAGCTATCACTAAACCGAGACATTTCCTTGGTACTCTAGATAAGATTGCTTTCGAATTCAATTCAAAACACTCAAAATTGCCTCTTTTGTTTTTCGACCATCTGTGCTTGAAGCAAGTGCGAATGAAGGCAAACTCATTTAGTCAAAACAGGACAGATACATGAGTGCACCTGAATGACACGGCACACGCAAACAGAACTGATGCTGTTCGCCAACAAGTATTTTAACGAATAGAAGGACACTCACTCCTTTACTAAAGATGTGAAAAGCCCCTTTGTGAGGAAAGGAGAGAACCTTCTCACTCAGCACTCCACAATGCTTTGGTAATTACACACCAAATGAATGAATTCATAAGCCCTGGTGCAGGTAATTACCTCATTGTTTAATGATTAGAGGCAAACAGAGAAAGGAAGACGAGAGATAGAAAGTGTAGAAGTGATAAGTATGGAAAACAGAATGAGCGTGCCAGGATTGAGAAAGGATAAGCATGTCGAGGTGAAAGCCTGTGATTAAAATATCTTTCGATGTCAGTGCTAAATTAGTTTTAGTAATGGTGTGTATTCGGCTGAGTAGTTTCTTTAGGAATGGGGGAATAACAGAACAGATTTGGTCACTAACGTCATTAGGGCCACTGGTCCAGTTTAAGTGCCCAATTACAGTAAGCTCTGGCATGAGGGACAAGAAAACACATTTTTTCTATGATATTCCAGTCATTTTTGTCTTGTGTTCATTGTCACTGTACTTTAAAGCTAGCTAACTCATTAGCTTCCCTCAGTGTCATTATGCTGCACCTGTCTAGCAAACATGTCACCACAGGGTAATTTACTTTATATGATGTCTTCTTCTAATAATTTACAAAAATATTATAAGTTTATAATTATATTATATTTTTTCTATTTTCTGTGATTTTCATTTGCTTCCACTTTTAGCCAGGTGTTAGCTAGGAAAATTTAAAGGCTCAGCCATTTGCTAGCTTGTACTTAGCGCCCACATATATATATATATATAATTTAATGCCTCTTCTGAAGGAATGTTTATACTGTATTCTTAATTGTTTGGTGTGTTTTCAAGGTATCTTTACCTAGCCTTTACATGGTCACCACAAGATGCTAGCTAGCTAATCAGACTCAGCCTTACCATCGTTGGCGTTTATAATTTACCAAGCAAAGGCCTTTTTAAAACTTGAACCGTTTGAACAGTGAAGCTCTTTTTCCCCTACAAATTCAATTTTAACCTACAACAGCAAAAATTGTTATAGACACTGAAAGGTGAGTAACAAACTCATTTAAGAATTTTAAGATTTACCAAACAATCTCCTATCCATAAAAATGTCATTAATTTTATACCTATATTTAATTGGACAACCATTTTGAAGAATAAAAAGGTAACTGACTCGACCAATGTTATTGTGTCTGTGACTGATTTAAAAAAAAAATTAATTTGTGCTAATAATCAACTCCCCTAACACACGTACTGTAACTACATACAATACATCTTCAAAAAGCTGCAGTGACGTGGTCCTTCCTGCCATACTGGCCCTAGGTATGTTAGCTAGCTAGTTATGTTACGGAACTACTTAGAATTTTATCTCAGCAACACTCACTCACTCTTATTAATTCTCTATACTTTATCCTGTACAGGGCCTGGAGCCTTCCTAGGGGATCTTGGGGCAAAAGGCAGAGTACACAAAAACTGGATTGCATTGCAGCCCATTGCAGGGAACAATCATGCACACACTCACTGACATATTAGGGGCAATTTGAAATATTAGCCTAATCTGCATACCTTTGGACTGTGGAAGGAAACTGGATTACCAGAGGAAAGTCACCAAGCACGGGGAGACCTGAACCCTTGACCCTAGAAGTATAAAGCCACCATCTCAGCAACAAGTATTGCTAAATTTAGACAAAGGTAACTAATATCAAGTTATACTCCCTGATATTTTTTCTCTTCTAATGAATCATCAGCAGTTTATGTTCTAGAAAATCATTATGTTCTAAAAACAAAAAAAACCCTCTAGGCTCCTCAACCTGTCAGACACCTGTGCGTGTGTGATCTGTTAAATAATGAAAAAAGAAAGCAGTACAGTAGATTCCCTCTTCCAAAAAAAAGCATGTGCAATGTGGGTTATTCTGTGCAGAGCATTCCAGGGCATGAACACTTTTCCTGGCAGTGATCGCTGCTGGAGACCAATAAAACGGGATGGCAGATAGGACACAGGCGATGGGCAATAGGAAAAAATTAGGCGAAATATAGATTTCTATTCGGGTAAAATAAAAAGCGAAAGACAGAGAGAGAGAGAGAGAGAGAGAGAGAGATCAGAGAATGTGATGTTTGGGAGGTCTTAAGGAAAGGGAGAGAAGGAGAGAGAGAAAGTTGGAGATCACTGACAGAAGTTAAAAAGCAGTGCTATCAGTCTGACAGATTTATCTACGCACTGCTGCTCATGACCACAGCTGCATCCACAACCAGTATGCAGTGTTGTCCCTGTGCAAAACACACAAGCACACATAGACACACACAGCACATCACATATCCAGAAAACCTTCATCTACGAGTTATTAGATTCATATGCAGTTCACATCCAGAATGTCCACCCACAGACAGCAGAGCACAGAGTGGACAACTCTAAAGCCCTTTTTAAACACAGACTCACGCTCACTTAAATTTAGTTAATCAGGAAGGGGGTACATGTTAAGGAAAGTCAGAAGTAGAGTAAAATCCTGGAAAGATTGAAGCATTGAATGTTCGGTGTGAACAGAAGCCACTTTTTTCTTCTGAGCAAAGTCTAAATGCAGTCACAGACCAGAGACATGGTTTGGTTCAATAAGGAAATATAGGCATGGCATTGCATGTGTATATAAAATCAGAAGAGCAGCTCAAGGACTTTAAGACCATAGATAAGAATATGGATATGTTTTCATATAAAAAGACCTTATATACAGTAGAAAGTCTTGAGAATAATAAGAGTCTCTTACTCTCTTATTAGAAATATTTTAGGCAGCTGATTTAAATAATTCGCCATCACAGAAAAAGAAACAGAGCAGAAATGTATGGAACATAGAGCAGTTCAGAAATGAGGGAGCATTTTGCTTGTTCTTGTCGAGCATGGAGGTCTTGTTGAAAGGTACTATCTGTGATGAGCTACATAACAATGATTTACTCACTCACTCACTCACTCACTCATCATCTATACCACTTAATCCTGTATTCCGGGTCGCGGAGAGCCTATCCCAGGAGTCTTGGCGGGGTACACCCTGGACAGGGTGCCAATCCATCGCAGGGCACACACACACATACACTCGCACACTCATTCACACACTACGGGTAATTTGGGAACATCAATTAACCTAACCTACATGTCTTTGGACTGTGGGAGTACCCGGAGGAAAAGCACGGGGAGAATATGCAAATTTTTTTTACTAAATAATTGACATGCCCATGTCAATCATGTCGAGATTCTGAATGGCGCTTTCATTTCATTTTTGATGAATTGCTCAGCCCTAGTTAAATGTGTACCTGCTTAGGGACAAAAACCTGTTAAAAGCTCATATCCTGTAATATAGAATGCTTGTTTCTCACACATTAAAAAAAAAGGAATGCGTCGCTGAATGGCAATGCGCCAAAAAAAATGTATAGCTACAGAAAAGTGAGAAGGATATGTGGAGAAAAAGGAGAACACGTGGGTGATAAGGAGAGAAACACTAGAGACGATAAATAGAAGAGAATAAAAGTATATGAAGAGAGCGTGAGCAAGCCAATGAAGGCTGAATACAAAGAAAGAGCAGGTGGATGAGGTGAAAAGACAAGGCAGTTTCAGTCCGCAGAAAGCAAGAACAAAGGAGAAGGAGGTGCAGGATGAAGGGAAAAATAGCTAAACATTTTGACGCAGAAGATGCAATAGAAGGGCCTGACCTCTCACCACTCAGCTTAACACATAACTACTAGTGAAGGAGGAGCAGAAACAACATGATATACAGCCACAGAGTCAGTTAGGCTCGCCTCCATCCATCAGCACAGCATTTCACAGCTATTAGATCTGACTGAACTCCTACAGACCAGATGACTAAAGCCTTCATCTACCAAATAGTGACGAACTGAGAGGAATGCGGACAAGGTCAGCGTGTTGTGTTGTACTGTACACGTTTTCCAGACCCGACTGTATGAGATGTAGCATTCAATCAACTGATGAAGTCGCAGTATCATTCATGCCTTTAGGATTCCAATTATAACAGTACTTTTGGAGTAAAAAATGTGCAATCAATAACTTATTTATTATGAAATATTTTATATAAATGCTGTACTAACAATTGCGTAACATTTTTCTGTCCAGACAGATGATTTTGCAAATCAGAATATTTAAACTCATAATATATAAAGAGCAAGTGATGTACTTCAAATGTAAAGTACTGTGCAAAAAGCCTTGAGCACATCTCTCCTTTCTTCAGATTTCACTTCCAAAGAGCAAGACTTTTTGTATTTTTAATGCAGTCATGGGGAATAACTTTCCTGGCTTACTGAATGACTTTTTTTTACCTCTACTTTTCAGTCCAGTCTTAGCTCAAACTATTATCTGTTGGTTGTAGAATTAAAGTTTTGGCACCCTTGACTTTGCTCACTGCCACTATTACTTATTCTCATAAGTTCTCATAGTCAGACAAACAACAATCCAATGCCATTCATACACCTTCACCTATTTCAAGTAGTATTTTTATAACAAATTTTGTAAAGATCACTCAAGTCTTTGAATCATTATAGCACGATGCAAATGCATGAAGCTACAAAACACACATCAGCACATAAAATGAATAAATAATAAAAGGAGCATGCTGTATGATGGAACACCCTAGAGAGCAAAAGCTTTCCAAAACCGGCTTCCAGGTTTTCCGAATAAATAAAGCAATGATTGATAGCATATAAGAGAAAATGAAAATCTTTTGTCATACTCAGACAGACGAGATGAGAAGGCTGTGTCCAGGTAACACAGAGCTGTTTAGGGGAAGCTCAGCATCCAGCTGTTAGCAGGTCTGTATGAATCTCTCGCACTGGATTGTTAGGGGACTGTCTGCAAGTGCCACTCTGTCTGTCCACATCTGTGTCTGTCTGGCTCCAGCTGTTCTCAGCATTCCCTGCCGAACACAGACAGATCAACACATAAACTTGAGGAAATTCTTTTTATATACACAGAGAATGCACGGACATACAAATGGGCATTAATCATAGCTAGTGGATTTCCATCTTAAAACAAAGAGAGGGATTTGTGCAAAATGTGTATTGTCATTGTGTAGTATGTGATGGAGGTCTTTTACAGTTTATCAAATACAGCGGTTCACAACTCAGAGCCTCAATCAGTTACATTCTACACGCTGTGTACCTTGTAATGTCGTAACCTGACATTTTGGACCAAAGGGACAGAATTACATCTCTGCATGGAAGCTCACATCATTGAACGTTGCCATACCAACCCATACCAGAACAATTGTCAGTTTTAAAAATGCCATTTCTAAGTGCTTCTAGACATGCTATAATCATATAATTTCAAAGACTACAAATCAACATTGAAGTCTGTTTATCTCTTATATTGATTTTCTTTTTCTCTTTTTGTATTTTTTACTCTCATATTTTTTTCTTTGATGTGTAAGGTCCTGCTCTGACATCAAACATTATGATGTTTGATGTTTTCATGTGTGCATGAAAATAATAATTTGCTGTTTTCTAGTTCTTCATTTATATTTTTATTTCTTTAAAATATTTTTCATATTTCTATTCAATGGGCATGAATGGTGGTGTAGTGGGTAGCTGAGCTGCGAGGGAGGAAGGGAAGGAGGAAGTAAGGAAGGAAGAAAAGAGAAGGAAGAAAGGAAGCGGGCAAAAGGAAGGGAGGAAAAATTTGAATCAGGTAGAAAAACTACCTGAAATTTATAATAAAATGTAAATATACAGTATATATAGATAAGTGCTGGTAGTAGTAACAGTGAGTGCACACACATCAACGGACAGGCAGTTGTTGTGTGTTGCAGTTCACCTTTTGGCCAGCAGAGGGCTTGCAAACTATAAAGTGCTCCTTTAAATCCGATAAGTTCACCCTAGACCCTTTTTTGCCCACTTGTTGTATCAGTGATTTATCAAACCTTCAAATACAGTCTGTGATCATCTTGAGGAACATACTATTTGCCTCATCTGATCATAGCAAAGTGTCTGAAAAGCTACTTTCCTGTACAATTGAGCTGCTGCTATAATCTAACCCACCTGATAAACACCAGTTACCCTCACATAAGCATCTAGGACACAACCGAACAGGAACAGCTCATTTCCACATGTGTGAAAAATGTCTCCTTTTCATACGATGACCGTTTAATCGCACTCCACCCATCCGCATTCATGCATTCCTTAACTGAGTAGAGGAAAGGCTTTTTAACCAGAACCTCTGCGAGGGCCACTCTGGAGTCTCTGATGCTCACTGAGGGACAGCAGAGCGCTGGCAAAAAAAAAAGAAAAGAAAAGCAAAGGAAACAAAGCCGCCTGCTATTTATAGACGCCTGTCGGCATGGCAACCACACTTTGTTTGTTTGAGTCACAAACTATTTCTGCTCTTTGCCTGAAAACCTGGGCGGTTTCACTTCTTTCGCGACTGGTGCTTCCCCTTCTGGGCAGCCATCACGACTAACTCTGCATATTGTTCCTATCTTTACAAAGCGTAGTGGCTACCTGCGAGCGTAGTGGCACGTTCCTCTTCCTTCCCTCATTGTTCTGGAGGTCAAAACACGTTCTGAGAAAAACACAATTATCATATTATTACTGTGTACTGAAAAACATCCCTCGTGGTGCCGGAAGGAGGATGTGCAGGGTTTGAACATGTACCGAGAGAGTCCTGGAGACGGAAAAGAGCAAGGGGATAATTATTGATCTTGAGTTGTAGGCACAGGGAAAATGATAAAGTGTGTTGTATGTGTATACACTTCCTATGTGTACACTACCTGCTCCACTGATCCAAATTCCCTACTATAATAATTAAAAGCTAAGAAAGAAGGCAAAAAGTACCTTAAAAAACATAGCATGCATCTGGATTTTTTTTTTTTTTTACATGTAAATATACCCCCAGTACCCCCCCCAGTACCCACCCCCCAACCATCCCCAACACCACCACCACCAGCACCGGTGCGGATACATCATCTCCTATTCATTATTATACCATACACTGTAAATCGATCTATAACACTCAAGACACGTGACATTCGGACACACAGTTCTGTGCTGCAAGTTATACACACCGGTCCAGTCGCTGCCATGCTGTTTATTGTATATACAGTACTTGTGTATTTTGTTTGCACTGTACCAGTCCCTAATTTAGAGTACACACTAGTCTAGTGAGTATCCTGCCATTTTCTAAAATAGCACAAAGGCTATTGGGCATGGTAGTTTATTCTAATATATATGAGTAGAATCAAAATAAATCTCTCTATTAGGCATTTCTACTAGTATTTAAGTATATATATATATATATATATATATATATATATATATATATATATATATATATATATATATATAAAGTGTACAATATATACAAAACAACAGGGTTAATAAGCTGTCCCACCAAATGTATCAGATCCGGTGTTATATTAAACAGGTGAATCAACGGGGCCACATGAGGCGAGCGTTAATCAGCCTCGGTTTTGGCGCGAGTTCTTACAGTTCTGTGAAGCGAATCGCCGAGCAAGTTAACCGCAGTTCCGAAGAGTTAGTGACAAAGTTTACTTCAGTAACATTGCAGAGGGAGCGACTGGAGCCTGTGCAATAGATAAGACAAGTATTCACATGCAGAAACAAAAGTGTACACACACACACACACACACACACGACCACACATTTGCTGTACATATTTGTCTATATATCTGAGGACCGTGCACCTACTGCAAATCTACACTTACAACAAAAATCACCAATTCATAAATTAAATAAATAAATAAATAAAATAATAATATTTAAATAACTACAAACATACAAATTTCCCCAAAAGGTGAAAACTGTGATCAGATATTCTTATCCTCGTGAGAACATTTGCTCCCCACCAAGATATCAAAACATGTCCACACACACACATGCACGCGTGCACACACACACACACTCGCACAGTGTTTCTCCTGACTCAGCAGTTGTGGGTGGCAGTTTCATTTCTCACTTAACCTGACTAGAGTAATGAGAGCAGACCAGACAGATGGTATGAACCTCCTACTTCCCCCATGGCTTCATACCCCTCTACTAGTGTTTTACGCTGAAAGCTCCTCCCACTTCACACTTTTTGTGACGCCTTGACTGAACATGTGAAGACATTAATAATGCAGTATGTTTGTACACAGCACATAGCAGGATGCTGCGTTCCAGGAGGATCATACACGAGCATTGTGCAGTTTGAAATCCTACTTCATTGGGATGAACACTGGCCAATTTATTGTTGCAGGTTCCAGGGCTAAATTTGATTTTTTCCTTGATTGCACATTCCACCAGTAAGAGTGGAGTGTGAAAGTTTAACTAGCAGAGTAATAACACAGTTTTGCTTAAACTATTGCAATGCACACAACATTATGAGTGACATATCAGAGTTCAAAAGAGGACAAATTGTTGGTGCACGTCTCGCTGGCGCATCTGTGACCAAGACAGCAAGTCTTTGTGATATATCAAGAGTCACGGTATCCAGGGTAATGTCAGCATACCACCAAGAAGGATGAACCACATCCAACAGGAGTAACTGTGGACGCAACAGGAAGCTGTCTGAAAGGGATGTCCGGGTGCAAACCCGGAGTGTATCCAGAAAACATAAAACCACAGCTACCCAACTCACTGCAGAATTAAATGTGCACCTCAACTCCTGTTTCCACCAAAACTGTTCGTCCAGAGCTCCACAGGGTCAATGTCTATGGCCCTGCTGCTATAGCGAAACCTTTGGTCACTGCCGGACGTCGGTTTCAATGGTGCCAGTAGAGAAAATCTTGGGCTGTGGACAATGTGAAACATCTATTGTTCTCTGATGAGTTCACCTTCACTGTATTTCCCACACCCGGGAGAGTTACGGTGTGGAGAAGCCCCAAAGAAGCGTACCACCCAGACTGTTGTTTGCCCAGGTGGATCAGTGATAGTCTGGTCTACAGTCTCATGGCATTACCTAGACCCAATACTTGTGCTAGATGCAGAACCATGTGCACTAAATGGTTCAAACATGTGTCAGGATGATAATGCACCAATACACACAGCAAGACTGGTGACAGAGTGGTTAGATGAACATGAAAGTGAAGTTGAACATCTCTCATGGCCTGCACAGTAACCAGATCTAAATATTATTGAGCCACTTTGGGGTGTTTTGGAGAAGCGAGTCAGGAAACGTTTTCCTCCATCAGCATCACGTAGTGACCTGGCCACTATTCTGCAAGAAGAATGTCTCAAAATCCTTCTGGCCACTGTGCAGGACATGCATCTGTCATTCCCAAGACGGATTGATGCTGTATTTGCTGCAAAAGGAGGCCCTACACCATACTAATGAATTATTGTGGTCTAAAACCAGGCGTTTCAGTTTCATTGTCCAACCCCTGTACCTTACAGCACAGTGAAATTAGTATTTCTTTTCATTCAGGTGCGATTTAATTCACTTGCCGATGCTGTGGCCTGAATCCCCAACCTGCTAACAATAAGGTTCAGTAGCCCCGAGTTCACAGACATACGGCCAACTTTAAAACGTTTGCACCGTTCAAATTGCGGCCGAGTCTCATCCCCGTACCGTGCTCGAAGTCTTCACCAAAGGTCAATCCTTCATTCACGAGAAACTTTATCACAAATCCCGGTTTGACTTGAACGCCCCTCATACAAACTCAGAGAGTAATAGTGGCTCGTACAACCATGGTGACCGTCTAAAAAGGACAAATTTCAGAGTATAACCGAAGAATATCAGCGCAAACAAACGAAGGACTGCTATTAAAGATGCTGAGAAAAGAGAGCGACCTCTGGAGAGACCTTTGTGGAAGGAAAGGACACACCAGCCTTCTCACACTATAGGACGAAGCTTAGTCAACACCTGAGAAGACTTGAACGCTGAACCGAAAAGGACACGTGGAGATCTGAGACGTGTTGAAGTCACGGGTGTGTAGTTATAGCTGTAGTAATGGGCGCTGATAATGTGATGCAAGGAGAAGTGCTTTACATCGGAGTTAATGACGTGAGCCGGTAAATGAGAATGAGTCACATGAGACACCTTCACGAGGTCATGAACCTGGCAAGGAACAGCATTCTTAGGTGGCAAATCTTCCACTGCACAATCGTAATTTCTCCACTGGGACAATAATAATAATAATAATAATAATAATACAGAAGCTGAATGAACGAATGTTCTTAGTTTAGGAGTCTCATTTTTAAACATGCTCATAATATTAATTGAGGAAAAACAGAATGAGGACATGATCAGGCTGTCGCAGGCAGACATTTATACAGTGTCTTATTTAAACTAAGTTTTAAAAACTGCATAGACAAACCTTGACCCGAGTCTCCCGCCCTCTCTCTCTCTCTTCCTCTTTCACTCTCTCTCTCTCTCTCTCCCGGTTGCTATGCCATCTGCCTGTCTGTTGCTAGGACAGTTTAGGGCAGTCGATGACAGCTCGCGAGAGACGCAGTAGCCAAGGCAACTCTGCAGAGAGAAACTCGCTGTAGTTCCCTATAAGGTTTTCGCTCCATTTCCATTTCCTTTCTCACGTCTCCGCGTCGGGGGGTAACTTTACATGCAAATTTTCCCCACTATTTTTAGCCAGGGACGAGACGCCACCTCAGACTTCTAGGCTTTCAGCAAGGAGAGGGTCTTCTCCCGTTTCTTCACACAGACCTAAAAAGCGATCCCTCTACTTATACCAGGGCGCAGCAGCTGGACAGCTACAGTAGGGAGTCTGAGAGGGATGAACTGAATAGGCACAATAAACAAAAAAATGTAATGTCATAATGAAAGGTATATTCCTTAATTTAATATGTTCTAGAAATCTATATCCGTGGCTACAGTGGAAACTATTAACTACCTAGCCACTTTATTAAGGACGCCTCTACACCTGCTTATCCATGCCAACCGGTCATGTGGCAGCGGTACAAATACAGTATGATAACTTCAGTTAATTGTCACATCAAACAAAAAGAGGGGAAAATGTGATCTCTGTGGCATGGCTGTTGGTCCCAGATGGGCTGATTTGAGTACTTCAGAAAAGCTGATCTGAGATTTTTCACCCACAGCAGTCTGAAAAGTTTGCAAAAGACAGTTGTACCATAAGTAGGAATGTCTTGCTGATAAGACTTTGCCCGGACTGGTTCAAGCTGACAGGGAAGATACAGTATGAGCAGTGGTGTCTCAGTGTGTTAAGGCTCTGAGTTACTAATCAAAAGGTCGGCGGTTCGAGCCCCAGCTCCACAAGGTATCGCTGTTGGGTCCGTAAAACAAGGCCCCTAAACACAGTCTGCTCCGGGGATGCCGTATAATCGCTGACCCTGTGCTCTGACCACAGCCTACTTACAAAAAGCTGGGGTATACAAAAGTAGAGGGTCATATCAGTTTCCGTCTTATCAGCCGAGAACAGGAATTCCAAACCCGGTCTGTTGAAGATGAGAAAAAAAATCCGACCTGCTTTCTGTCGACAGTTGAATATTTCCAGCATTTGGATTGTGCGTTCCTAATAAAGTGACAGGCGAATGTGGTTAAACTATAACCATTATTCCTGCTAGCGATTGACATGAGACATTTGCATTTCCCATCAAAGTGCAAAAAAAAAAAACTGTACTTATGATTCCAGCAACAGCAGGATGTCAGAGATGAGTTCATAGCAGCGAGCGACATTTTCTTTCCTCTATGCAATTTAGGTGGAATGAAATACAGCAACAAATCCAGATGACTGCCTCAAAAAAAGACTCAAAAAATCCGTAGAGTAATCATTATTCTCACGGTAAGGCACTACGGCCACAACTTTATTTCCCCGTTCAACTCTACATTCAATTAAAGTCTATAGAGTGATGCAGAAAGGAAATAAAAGAAGGAGGTAGAAGACCAGCTAATGCGGACACATTCAGAATCCTACATAGTAACAAATTCATCTCGGTCATGGTCAGGGTAGATCTGGCCTAGCCTGGGAGACACCCTGTGTGAGACACATCCACACTCATTCACACCTAGGATACGTTCAGATTACCAGCCTGATGTGACTCAATTCAGATTTTTTGACACGTGACACAGATCTGATCTGAAGTACAACCTCTACTGCTTTTCAGATCGAATCTGAGTCACTTTCATACAGTACGTTGTCCTGGATCAGATATATATCCATTATGCATTCATGTATTTTCTGATGAGAACGGGCATATTGGAATTCCTGCGACTTTTTTGCCTCTGCACATGCCTAGAGCATTCGCCGACATCAGTCAGCAACGACAGTGCAAGGATTTCACTAGTAATAACTGCTAAAACAGCTAAAGGCATCTGGCTTTTTTCATTCTTCTGGATCACAACAAAAACACCTGACTAACCTGAGATACCCAGCCAAAACCCATAACCTTATGAGACGGTCAAACACGAACTACCTGAGTTCAAGGTCAACCCAGTTCAACACGTTCAACCCAACCCGATGCATCAGATCAGCTGAGCAAGAACAGCGCAGTGGTGTCATCAGGAATGCAAACACAATGACTTTCCCGAAGTGGATAAGTGGCTAATTATACGCTGACATTTATTATGACACCCAAGGAAAAGACGACAAACGAGAAAGGGAAATAGAAAGAAGAAAAAGAAGTCAGTCCACTTTGAATAGGAGAAACTTCCAAAATAGGTGAAGTTTAAGAACATCACCTTATCTGGTGGACAAGAATCTAATCATGAAGAAAGACTACAAGAGAGAAACTTCACTCCTCCGTAAACACAAGAACTCCCAACAACCCTTATTCTCGTAAGTGTGTGTGTGTGTTTCATTCCTCATAGCTTTTGCTCACTTCTCAAGTTTATCTCTCCTGCACAAAGGCAGCTGTGTTTATATTACAGAGTGATAGGCCATAAGATCTTTACTATTATCTCGCTCTCCCTCTCGCTCTCACACACATACACAAACTTTAAAAGTCTTTCTCAATCTGACACACCCTTTGTCTTTTCATTGTTTGGCCTTACGCTGCCAGAACTTTCTCCCAGGTTACTCCTACACTCTGTCTGTCTGTCTGTCTGTCTTTCTGTCTGTCTGTCTGTCTTTCTGTCTTCTCTGTTAGAGGTCTCATGTCTCCATCCATCACCATCCTTTTACAGCTATCTGCATGTCTTTCTTTTGTGCATCTCTCTCTCTCTCTCTGTCTCTCTCTCTCTCATGCATACAAAGTTCAGAATTTGAGACTTGAGAGTTTACAGCAATAAACGCAAGTGAAAGAATCAAATCAATTATAATTAAGCAGACAGACAGACAGATAGTCAGTTGTAGTTCATCTGCCTGGGTTTGTCATGGTGCGTGTTCTGAGATGCTTTTCTCTAGGAATCCAGCTTGGTTGTAAAAGGTGATCATTCGAGTTACCATCCACCTCCAGTCTCCTCTGAGCACTCAGAACATTCTGACCTCAGAACCACCGCTCACTGGATGTCTTTGGAATTTCTTCACACAGTACATTCCGTGTACGCTCTAGACACACCTATGTGTAGTACGATGAGCAGTTTCTGAAATATTCATACAGTATCAGAGCATCTGCTTGGATGGATGCACGGACGGAAGGGTGATGGAATGTCTCGACCCAGAAAAGATCTTTTCAAATATCTGAGTGCAAAAGAACCTCATGTCCGGACCGCAACCAGGCCATAGATACTGTACTGTATGTACAAGCTTGATGGCTCAGTTTTTGGCCTTGTAGCTGAGTTCCCAGGCAAGCAAGCCAAAGTCCAGGAGCCGAAAACACCGAGCTCCGAGTAAGTTTCATAACTTCATCATCACATGCCCTGTCGGCCAGCACAAAGTCCACGAACTGTACCTGTACCTGAATATCCTGACACACACCTGGCAAGTGTACTCGATCTTTGCAAAACACAGCCACACATATCCAAAACTACTGTATAACACAGAAGAAAAGTCACATATTCTGATGGAAGTTTTAAGTGATCGGCCAAGACACAGTATTGGTGCTGATTTAATTTTTTTTATGTTATATATGCCAAAGAAGCTACTTCTAAAGTTTATGCAGCATGCATCATTTTTCAAGTTGCTAACTTCAGCTGTTTTGGAGAGATGATTTTACTGTATACTGTATGTGCCCAAAAAATTGCCATTTTTCAGCGTTATACAAACTATAATAATTTAAAATGCGAATGATTCATATTTCTTTGTGAGTATTGATACTAAAAATTTGTGTAAACTTCTAGAAGCATAGGACTTGTGAAAATGTTGCTTTAATTAAGCATTTTTAGTAAAAGCTTTTTAAAAAAGCAAAAAATCTGTAGTGTCCGTAACCATGTCAAATTTATCTTACCAATTTTGCATTTTAGAATAATACACTTTTAAATAAAATTTTCAAGTTTCATCTAAATGATGACTGAGAAAAAAAAAAAAATTTAAAGATATTTTTTTAAAGTTATGGACACTAACAACAACCTGTCATGAAATTTTATTTAGCAAATGTTTCTTTTGATCTAATAAAAATATAAATATGTCTTCATATTTACATGGACCGGGAGATAAAAAGCATTAAGTATTTTGGAAAAATGATGTTACTGTACATGATCCTATCTGAAAAGTCACTTTTCACCTAGACGAGAGACTTTTTAGCAGCAATGCCATGTTTTGGCTGAATATTTATTTAATATGTTTTAGGATGGAAGCAATATCTTGACAGAATGCACACACTTAAACATGGTAATATGTGAAAAGTCTATGAAATGTATATAAAAAAAAAAAATTCATGGAAAAATGGTAGTTACTGACAAGGTGCCATTTTCAATTTAAAGCTTTTATACTCTCCACAATCTAAAATGGTCTTCAGTTAACTTCATATTAACTTCATTGTATTCCTTTGAAAGGTACTACTGTATATTTTAAAAACTTTCTCCACTGATTCATAGTCTGTTTGCTATAAAGACATTTTCTATCTTTCTCGAAATGATTCAACGAATAAGTGTTTTCTGGAACAGGTCTGGTTACTGGCATTACGCTTATCGCTGTTTGCTCAAAACGACCAAAAAAATGTGCCAAGTCATTTTTTTTTCTCAGCCTTCACAGTAGAAACAGCTACATCATCTCACGCTGGGCTTCAGATATATTAAAGCCAGACTTAGACATAGGGGGTTTCCTCTTCCTATCCACACGTTTGAACTCTTATCATACAGGACATGTGAACGCTAACCGTGGTGGGTTTTTTTTTTTTTTTTCGGGGAGAGGGTCTGAGAGGGTGTGTTATTACACTATGAAAAAGAATTCCTTACAACTTTTACTCTATTTGTTAAAAAAGAGTATATAATGATATATTACCTAACTTATAATGCAAATGTATATTTAAATCTTCAAGAAATTATTTTACATTTCTTTACATTTCTCATAACTTGTCTTGAAAAAAAAAATGGATTAAAATGTAGCACTGTTGACTCGTACCTCCTCGGGTTGGGGTTCCGATCATGCCTCGTGCTTTGTGGGTTTCCGCCGGGTTTTCCGGTTTCCTCCCACAGTTCAAAGACATGTGTTTCAGATTGACACGTGTTTCCAAAACACCCGTCGTGTATGATAGGTTGTGTGTGTGTGAGTGTGAGTGTGCTCTGCAATAGACTGCTACCCCATCCAGGTGGTACCCTGCCATGTGTCCCAAGTTCCCCAAGATAGGCTCCAAGCCCCCCATGACCTTGCACAGGAAAACTCATCGTCTATACTGCTTTACCCTGTATTCAGCATCGCCAGGAGGCCTAGGGCACTTCTGGGAACACCAATTAGCCTAATCTGCATGTCTTTGGACTGTGGGAGGAAACCGGAGTACCCGGAGGAAACCTTATGTACATCTTTACATAATTTACTGATATATCTTCGAATACAGTGGACTGACAGAGAGAGAGACAGACCGACCTTGTCCACCATTCAGGAAGCTTTATTGAACAACATGTCCGGCGCCAGGGCTCCAGCAAGCTCCACAGAGCAGAGTAATCCCTCACCCAAATCCACAGCAGGTATAATACTGGATTAAGGCTTTGACCGAGGCATTAGGACTGCTGAAAAAAAAAAAAGAGCTTTTCACACTCCCGTGTCTTCAACCGTCTCTCTCTCTCTCTCTCTCTCTCCATCATGCAACCAGACCAAAGAAAAATCTCATTCATGTTTGTGACCCTCTGACTTTCTTACTTTAACTGAAATGCATTTTTCTCTCTCTTATTTGACCTTGCCTCTTTTTCAGACCGGATTCTACTCAGCTATTTTCAGTTCCCGTCTGTACGTATGAATGGCACGAGCGTGACAACAGGACCTTGTTTAAAGAAAATAAATGTATCTATCTGCGCATCATGCTCGCTATTCCTGTCGCAGGAAATGCTCTCAATCATGAATTCGACATGAGCAAGTAGCTACAGTATGTATTTAAGCTTAAAACACTTGCACAGTACACACACACACTCACACACACACACACACACACACACACATGTAGACAAACAGAGAAAAAAAGAGAAGTGAGCTGCCAAGATATCATGACTAATTCAGGCACCAGACAGCACAGTGACATCTACAGATGCTACACACATATAGCATGAAGGTTTGATTATTATTATTTTTTTTTACGATAGCAAAGAAATGCAATGCTGCTTGTGATATGATCCTTCATCAGGAGTAAAGAACGTTTAATAACGTTCATTATTGCACTTCATCCTTCTTTTACCTCCCTCTGGAGTGTAATCAGCGATTCAGTGGGAGTCGCAGGAAAATCATGCTGAAATGGACAATTATAGAGAGCATGTGTCCTTGGATGTCCTATCCACCTGTGTGGACGTGTGCATGTGTGTGTGTGTGTGTGTGTGCTGCTGTATATGAGACATGTCAAAATGCCCTCACATGCTCCTCCCCAGAGGCCTGTATATGGCCACCCTGATTATATAATGAAGGTTGAGGTGACAGGAGAAGTGTGCAAACACACACTCATGCACACACACATACAGTACAGGCATTACACACAATGCCATTACTTAATGCATACAAGGTTACAAGGTCTAACAATATCCGCCTGGACGTGAGATCTGCTGGAGTTTGGCCAAAAACGTCAAGACCTAAAAACATACTGTGTGTCTCTGTCACCAGTTACAGCTACTGTGCAAACCTGGTGTGCGTGTGTGTGTGTGTGTGTGTGTGTGTGTGTGTGTGTGTGTGGGTGTGTGTGTGTGCAGCTGATTTTAGATTGCGTGATTTCAGGGTTCTTTAAAGATTATTACTTTTCGTACTCTACAAGATGATCCCGGAAAAAAAAAATCTTGGCTGTGTTCTACAGCAGGCTGCAACATAACATGCAGTTTTATAAAAGAAAGATTCTCTAGTGAGAGACAGACCTGCAATTAAAAAATAATTACTACACCCAGGCTCGTACAGAAAACATGGTCACTTTTTCTCTGTTTTAAAAATGTTTTCACAGCCAGAAACAACGTTAAAAAAAAATCGCCTAAAACAATAAAAATATCTTGACCATTATTGAGATTATTATTAATAATAATAATTTAATGTACGATTGTTCAACCCATTGTAGAAGGCGTTAATACTATTTAAAGCTTTTAAAGTTTCTCATCAATTGACAAAATGAAAAATTCTTTTAGTAATTTACTCATTAATCGTCTATACCGCTTTATCCTGTATTCAGGGTCGCGGGGAACCTGGAGCCTATCTAAGGAGACTTAGGGCATGAGACGGGGTACACCCTGGACAGGATGCCAATCCATCACACTCACATTACGGGCAACTTGGAAACGCCAGTTAGCCTAATGTACATGTCTTTGAACTGCGGGAGGAAACCTACCAACCACGGGGAGAACATGCAAACTCCATGCACACAGAGGCAGGAATCGAGCCTGGCTGGGAATCGAACCCGGACCCTTGAGGTGCAAATCGTGACAGTGCTAACCGCTACACCACCGTGTCGCCTAATTTAATCTAATGAATTCAAATTGAATGCTTACTACTCAATACCTAGGCAGGAGTCCTCTGGATCAGTGGAGGGAACTGCCCCAGGGGACAAAGATCTAGGTGCAGATCCCAACATAATAACTCGTACATGCACTCTGCTCCATTGTTTCATCACTCCAAAGATTTACACACGGTGAATGAGGGCTTGATAAACTGTATGTGCTCTTCCTCTGCCCAACCTGCCCTTATGAACAAGAAGTCAGTGCACGTATCCAAAGCAAGTAAAATCAATTAAATTGACATTGAATATTAAACAAAAAAAAGCATTCTTACTAGAACTTTTATTGCATTCATCTTTCTTATTACTATAGAGCTGACTCCCAAATGAGCAGCGTGTCCTTACACACTCACACACTGTCAAAGCGTTTTGAGGATGAAATACTTAAAAGTGGGACAGAGAAGGATTTCTTTTTCTTTTTATTCTTTTTTTCAAAAAAATTAAAAATCCTGCAGTTGTAAAAACAGAGTGGGACTCCCTCCAACCCCACAGTGCCGCCTCTCCCTCTCAGCGCAATTCTGTTATTAAAATCTACAGAGAGGAAAAGGTCGTCTCACAGAGGGAGAAACCAGGCAGGCCTGCCGAGCTGCACCAGAGCAGAGGGGTAATTGATACGTAATTGAGAATAAGATCTGAAGCCCTTTAATTAACTACGAGAGAACTGCAGTGTGCATTTAGCAAATGTGTCTACAGCTACTAGAGTTTCTTCACAGCCGATGCAAAAGGCAATCTGCATCTTCTTCGAAACGTCCCGGACAAACGCTGGACAAATGATCGGTTGGTTTTAACGGCGAGAGGAGAACCTTTTACAAGAAGATAACAGTAAATGAGACCTTTTAAAAGGAGAACCCATTAAGAGTGGGACCTTTTAGACGGAGAAACCTTTTAAATCAGACCTTTGCTAAAGCAGCTAATGGGATTATGGGGCTCTGTGTGAGGTGCGCAAATTTAATAATCAGAGCCATTAAAATGTGTTGTGTGAGAAAAGCATTCATCATGCTTCGCGAGCATGGCAGCATGGTATCGTTTCATCGTCTCGCGGATCACCAGAGGCGTGAGCTAACGACAGAAGCGGCTGGAAACCGTCCCTCGCTTGAAATGATAACATTTCGCAGAAAAGATGGGAGGGGAAGAAGTGTAACTTGGACACGGTGCTTGTGGACAGTCAATAAAACAAACTGTGAGGTCAGGCAACCTTTTACCATGAAAAAAGCAAACAGAGGCCATTCAAATAAAAGAACACTCACCTCTAGTTCAGAACGTTTAAACAAGGTGATTAGGATGACTTCAGGTGGTTTTAGAAAATTTAGTGAAAAGTTGCACAAAAAAAAACAAGGAGTGCATAATTTCCCTAGAAGCAGCAGTCAAGTTGAGGAAATGCCAGTTTTAATACAGAGGTCATGTGCTACATTTGGCAAAGCGTTCTAAAACCCAGAGCATGCTTCGCAATTCAGGGCTAATCGCTAATCCGACAGCTCGCGGTAGTAAAAGTAAGATCTGGAACATATCATTCGGTTGCGTTTAAAAAAAAAAGACTCCCGTTTGGAAGCGGCTGCTCTCATTTTATGTGAACTCTGATTCAGCAGGGGGAAAACCAAAGTGAGAATTTTTTCTGGGTTTTTTTTTTTTTTTAGGGAATTCTCAAAAGGGTGCTAAAAGCACTTCAGGGAAATATCCCACTGCTCTGCACACCGTAGCCCTTTATCTATTTATCACTAACTGTGTGCAGGACGCCAAAGCCGTGCTCGCACAGGAACTAAAGCTAGCCGATCCTGTGCAATGCGTAAATACGTTTATGGGAATTTAAGCATGCAAATCAAATCATATTCCCCCAGAGGAAAAAGAGGATCCTCCAGCCCCTCTCTGGCATGCACGTCGTGATATAATCTGCAGAGCAACGGGAACAGCAGACCTCCCACTGTACCCAAACCATCTGTGACCCCTGGACCACAACGCTGCACAGAAGCACGTTCCCTGGAGTGTGCGCTTCTGCAAGCAGACGCTGTCCTCTCCAGCTCGGCTCTGGGTCATTCTGATCTGTTACTTTGAAAAGAAAGTACAGCCAGGCTAACACATGCAGTGAGTCTTTCTATCAGAAAGTTATGAAATATGAAGGGGGAAAAAAATGCTTTTAAAAGAGCCGGTATGTGTGCTTAAAAAAACTGTAGGCTTGCCAGCCAGGTGTAGCACGAATCTGTGACATGTATGAATATTATCGTGCTCATGCATGTCTGCTTGCCCACACACTATCCCTATACAATTCAGTCATGGAGGGACAGCTCATCTCACTTCCACGCCGGAAAAGCACCTACTATAAATGTCTGTGTGTTTGGATGCCTGCGTGTGTGTTTTTGTTACCCCAAGCACAATCTGATAAGATGCTAAGATCTTATCAGCATCATGATCGTTCATGTGATGATGAGATGTGATTATGTTCCAACTGAAAAATAAAAATAAAAACGTTTTTTTTTTTTTACATATGGAAATTAAATGTAAAATTTCCACTCAAAAGAAAGATGTACGTTGAACAAAATGAAATAATGGTTAAAAAAAAAAGTAGGTTTAAAGTTAAACTCATTAAATAGAATTAAATACACAAACAAACTTATTTTGCTTTAGTAAAATTTCATGATATTGATATCCGCCAGCTACACAAGGTCTACTGTATACTGTATGTACTACTCACTCACTCACTCATCTATACCACTTAATCCTGTATACAGGGTTGTAGGAGGCCTAGAGCCTATGCCATGAAACTTAGGGCACAGGGCAGGGTACACTCTGGTCATGGTGCCAAACCATTGCAGGGCACACACACACACTGATTCACAAACTATGGACAATTCGGGAACACCAATTAGCCTAATTTGCATGTCTTTGGACTGTGGAAGGAAACCGGTGCACCCGGAGGAAACCTACTGAACAGGGGGAGGACATGCAAACTCCTACTAGTACTATCTGATATTAACTGTTGGCAGAAGTGGCATTACTAGCACTCTCACTTAAATTATAGTGACACTAGCCATTCATGGAGCTCATGCAAGAAGAAGTGTCTGTGAGCTCATGCAAGAAGAAGTGGGAGAATAGTGTATTCTTCTAAGAGCGTCACATCAGCCTTAAAGTTGTGCAAGCAACCGTTTAAAAAGATGCGGTGAACTGAGAATTTGCCTGAAGATCTGAAGAATCTGCAGTGACTCAAATATGGAGAAAGACCCGGGGGGGGCGGGGGACATTATGCGCATTCAATTTATTAAATAGCATCAACAAACAGTTCACAACAGCTAGCTACAATAATTGATACTATTGAAAAAAGTGTAGCTCTTTTCCTGTGGTGAACAGATATTTTTTCTTTTGAAACAAGTATAAGAATAATGTGCAAAATCCAACACTTCACGTATACGTGTAATGGTAATTACAATAAGAATGTGATTAAAAACACTGTTTGCACTCCAGCATGATTGTGTCTGTTGTGGGATAAACTGGAGTGTGTGTGTGTGTGTGTGTGTGTGTGTGTTTACATGTTTTACAGTAATCACCGGGTGCTTGCGGGAGAAAAGCTGCTACTGCTTTGTTAAGGTGAAGCGAACACATGATACATGATACAGCAGGATACTTTTCTAGCATCTAAATCTTAAACAGAAAACATTCTCAGTATTTTCAGTCTAAGTTATAATTCAGCTAGGCTACATGCTAGCTAGCCTACAAACTGCTTAGCTAAATATTAGCTAACAAGTCTGCTTTACTGTTAGCTAGCTAGTTTCATCCTGACTGGGATAACAGACTGCTTACATTCATCACAGCTACACTCCTTGTCTTCTCAGAATGAGAAAAACTGATAGGGAAGATCAAAGAACATGATATAGGTGACATGCTAAGAAAAAATAAAGAGATACTCCGGAGCAATCTGCTGGCAGCATGGTGGCTTAGTGGTTAGCACAGTCACCTAGCACTTCCAGGTCTTGGGTCTGTGTGAGCCAATTTTCTCCCCCTGCTTGGTGCGTTTCCTCCGGGTTCTTAGGTTTCCTCCCACAGTCCAAAAACAATTGTGTTTGAATGTGCGTGTGAATGTTGACTGAAGGTCCTACCATGGTCGTACAAAATAAATACAGAGGTTACAATTGACTACTGAGGTTCCTAGATGGATGGAAGCGATCTACTATATTTCTATAAAGGTTCTCTCTCTTGCTAACACACTAAAATCAGCACAAAATGCAAAACCAAATCAGCACCCCTACTTCCCCTGGCCCATCAAATCTCAGTATACGACGATACTTCAGCATGATAACAGTCCTCCCCAGTTTAACTAGCAAGTGCTAAAATAGTCCAGTGTGGTGCTCTTATGATGTCCAGAGAGCAGTGGTTTTATTTTACTACACTCAGTATGGGTGTGCAGAAACAGTCAGTGGTCCTCTATGCCAACACAGCAGCCGCTTTATCACATCTGTTTTACTTACAGTACACACGTCTTCATTGTGTGTGTATGAGTGTGCGTGTATATGTGTGCGCTCTCTGCATTTTTGTGACTGCTTCAGTCAGACAGGCTCAGAAAAAGAGACTCATGTATGAGTCTAGCCCTGTCAAGGTCAGGTGTGAATAGAAGCGAGCAGTCTTTGTGCGACGTACGAGACCTTCACACTGTGAACTTGTGCAGAAGTGGATTTTCATACAAACTCTTTATTCAAACAATATCTTTTCCTATTACTAAAACAGAGAAAGAAATGTCATTATGTTCTCGAGAGATTTTTGATATCAAATAATTAAGTGAATACGTTTAGTAATGAAAGTGTACTCAATTATACGGAAAGCAAGAACTATATAGAAATAAACTTCTTTATCATTGTGGATACAGTTTATTGTGCATTGTGTTTATTCAGTTGTCATCCATTCATTTATTCATACCATCTTCATTCTCTTCATCCTCCAGCCATCCATTTTTTTTATTAATTCTTCAATCACCCATTTAGCCACCCACCCTATCCTATCTTCCATCTCTCCATCCATACAGTATATCTATACACCCATCCAATCCCACCCATACCCAACTCCATTTATACTACCCACCTTCCTCCCTCTTTCTGTCTTTATCTTTATATTGTTTATCCATCTATCATATGTTCATTCATGTTTCCACCCTAACTTTCCTTCATCCTTTCCAATGAACTTGGTTTTATTTGTATAGTGATTTTAGATTTAAGATCCCTTAGATCCTTTCTATCCATGTGTTCATCTTTATTCCTATTCTCCATCCATATCTTTGTTCCTGTCCCCTATCTCTCTATGCTACAGTACCTTCATTCCTGTCCTTTCATACTTCCATCCAATCTATCATTTACTCTACCTTCTTTCATTATTTACCTATTGGTCATCATCTCCCTTAATTTATTACCTCTGTATTCTCCGTCTATCCATATATTTCCATCCTTATTTTAACCCGCCCATTCCATCCATCTGTTGGCCCATCCTTCCTTTCTTTCTTCTAATCATGCTTCATTTCTCTAACACCTCCTTTAAATATATTCATCCACACCTTCCTAATACGAATTTATCAAAGGTAACACCAATTTCTCACAACACCCTACCTTTCTTCCTTCTTTCTATTCATCCATCCTTCCTCCTATCAATCCGCCCCTCCACCCATCCAATTAACCATCCTCATAGTACTTTCTCTTTCCTTCACTTTTATTCATCTATTCAACCATCCACCTATTCTAACCACATTTCATCATCATACGGCATTCTGTCATTCCACCCGTTTATACTCCTTACTAAGTTTCATCAGCTATAGATTCTTATTATTATATCTACTCATCAACTCTGTCTACTTTTTTACTCTTGTTATTGTCGCCATCCTTTTCTTTTTGCTGTATCCATAATTTCCTTATTTGTTTTTTCTATCTATTCATCCCTTCCTAATTTTGATACTTCTATTCATGTCTTTTTAGATGTATTGATCTATCCATCTATCTATCTACATATCCATGCTTTTGCCCAATTACCCCCCCTATATTCCTTTCATCTATCCATCCATCTTTCCACCCACCCACTCTGCATTACTATATCTATCCACCCACCCATCAATCGTTCTTCTTTATCTCCCAACTTATTCTCATTTCATCCCTCTGTCCATCCATTCATCCATTCTTCTTTACCTTATTCCTTCTATCTATCTGATCTTCCCTCCATCTATGGCAGTTTGACCACAATTAAATTTTGTGTTACAAATCTGCATATCAGTTATTTACAGTAGCTCTCTCTCTCTATCTCCCCCCCTATTCCTAGAATAGTGCATCACGATGTGGTCCAAAGATTAGCCTCATTTATCTGTGTCAGGCCTCATCAGTCCACTTCCTGCTGCTCATTCAACCTGCCTCTCCACCTGAGTGCTGCTGCTACACACTCACCACTGTGGACTCTCTGCATGCTATTTACCAACAAATAACGTTTATCACTGCCAGAGATAAAGCTTTGATTCTCTCAAACAAGTAAAAAGTAATCGTTGGAGCTCTTCCGTAATTAAGAACCATTTTAATGGCACAAGAAATATCCTAAATATGCCTAAACAATGGAAACGGTACATCATGCCTGAGATCACAGAGGACTTAAAAAATGTGTGAATGTTGATATTTAGGTACCTTCGGCTAGGAAGCACACCCTTGTTTGGAAAGTCTGATGGAAAAAGGAAGAAGCTCCCCAGAGATGGTTGGAAGACAGGAATGCTGCTCTGGCCGTCTCCCTTCCACGCTCCCAGGGAAGATTTCAGAGAGATGACACGTGGAGAACAGCAGAGGTGGAGACGGAGGCTCTCTTTCTAAACACACACTCTTTCTCACTGCACACATGACTTGACCCAGGAGGGGAAATGGAACAGAAATGGGCACTGTTTTTGCGCGAGTCTTATCTCTGAGTGCAGTACGTTAGCCTGTCATCTCTTTACTACTTCTCCCAACGACCCAACTTCAATTCCAGGAAATTACTTTGTAGCAGTGTGTTTGTGAGTAGAACAGCCTGTAGTGACGTCCACGACATGCTCCTGTTTTTGAAAAAGCGTGCAAATACCTTGGGGGGAATGAGATTCTAGCAAGTATATGTCATAGAACTAAGAAAGCATGCATAGTAAGGAATGGTTACACTGTATCAAGCCAAAAATAACAGTTGTAAGGGTGGGTTTCGCTATTCCACAGATTGTTTCTATCAGTGCTGCTTTCCTGTTATTGAATTCCTTTCTCGATGCATATCCTCCTTCATACTGGGCGCACTCACTGCTCATGTCGCCGATGAAGTTTAAGCCACTTGGCAACGGCCTTCTGTGGCACGCCTGCCCATCGTGCCCGTCCTCGGCCAGGAGCTTTGCATCTTCTCGCCTCGTACTTCCCTCCTCTGCTCTGTCACCCAGCAGTTACTAAAGCTTGTAATTCAGCCTTGACCGTGCATCGCAGGTAATCCATATTATAAAGTCTGGACTATATGGTCAACACTAGGGACGGGAATCACCAGGGACCACCCTATACAATATTATAACAATGCTTAGGTGTTGATTCATATTGCATTGCGATTCTCTTAGCATCATGATTTTATAAAACCCTATCTAATTTCATTTATTATATACAGTTTGAATCAGGAGTGGACGAATTCCTAGCTTGCGTGCATGGGTGCAGCCAGAAACAGTATTCTAATCAGCAATACTATTAACATGAGGAAGTGTTCAAGTCAAACTGGGACTTTTCAGTGAACACCGTTATGACACTGCTACACTAATGCACTTATCGCAGTGTTTGACTAGTGCTTGTATAACATCAAGGTAGAAAGTTTTCTTAGTATGCTGAAGTTGCAGTCATCATCACTGCTGAAGTGCTGGCCTCCCAGGAACTCCATCACCAAAGTCATTCTGTTTTTGCAAGACGATGCTCATGCATGCACATTACAGGAACTTTTTTTTACAATTTAGAACCTTTTTTTTTTTTTTTTTACAATTATTCAGCAGTTACTGGCAAATCTACACAGTCAACAAAAAAAAAAGAAAGAAATCTCAAAAGTCCCGGTTTGACTTGAACACCTTGAACGTACCTTGATTTTACAGCTGCAAATTGGTACATGTTCCTGAACCACCTGCTGCACACATATCAACCAGTTCTATTCTGCATTCTGTTTGCTGTTAGGAACTTTTTGATTTTATTCTATTAAGATTCTATTTTATTTCAAGAACGAGAAATGTCAGGAGTTTATTAATGTACGGTATTGTGAGTTACGGTTTGGTACTTTGCCTCAATTAATGAGATGATATTTCATAAAGATACCACACTGTCATAATCATGCGTGCGTTCCTTCACCCCAGGATCCATTAATCCATGATCAATGCACTTTTGAAATAAACACATTTTACCAGCAAACAAGTGCAAAGTTTGGGATTTAATGATGCTAGAAAATCATTTTCAGCCTAAATCATTCTGACTTCAGGCCTTAATTACATCTGAATGTACGAGAATGTAGTTGTAATCCGGTAACTACATTTCTGATTGTGCACCCCTTCATGCAGTGTGCACTATTTTATGCACAGCTCTGGCTTGTGGTTGAGGAAGGAACAGAGATATTGACAAGGGAGTAATTTGGTCATACTACAAGAATTGTTCGAATGAGCAAGTGAAACACGAGACTGATGGTAAGCCAGCTAAGAATAGAAGGCTGTTTTCAGTCATGTTTTTTTTTTTCTGCTAAGTTCCTCATTACACACAGACTCCATGGTTGCTGGGAGACTTCCTCTGTTCCATCACACTA
Source organism: Clarias magur (assembly GCA_013621035.1). Lineage (NCBI taxonomy): Eukaryota > Metazoa > Chordata > Actinopteri > Siluriformes > Clariidae > Clarias > Clarias magur. The sequence continues at coordinate 792,252 of QNUK01000116.1, read as the reverse complement.
TAGACAGGAGTGTATTGAATGTGAATCTAGACCAGCGACGATATAACAGGGGGGGATTAACACAGTTAAGCAACAGATACCTGTAAATGCAGTTTCAATAATGTAGAGGGAATATTTTTAACTTGGGAAGAGAGCAGAAATAAATCCATCAAGGAGAATTCCAAAACAATACAGAATTATTCACAGCTCACAGTCATTAAAACTTTCACCTTGTATAATTCGGGAATTCCATTGCATTTTTTTTTTTTTTCGTATATGCATGTTTGCACATTGGTGGCCACTAGGGTCCTTTTTTCTTTATTTATGATATCAATTAAGTTGAACCAATCATGTTAATCAAGCAAAAAACTTTCCATCACTGATGCAGACGACTTTAATGGATCAATAGAAGCAAGCGCATGACCACCGTTTTCATTAGAACCAAGGGTGGGGACTCTGGACCGCCCTGCGGCCCGAAAACAGCTTTAACAAACTAGCAGGGCAAATGGACCAGAGTGAAAACAACTCTTCAGGACATAAGCCATCGATTTCCCACTCAGTCATCAGCACTATTCACTATCACAGTGGTTCTCAGCTTCGGTCCTGGAGGACAACTGCCCAGAGTATTTTAGTGCTTTCTCAGCTCCCAGCACACCTGATTGAACTAATCAACTAATTAACAGCCGTTTCTTAATTAACGTGAATGGGGTAGAGCAGGAAAAACATTATAATATGCAGGAATAAGGTTGAAAACCGCTGTGCGACATTATGTATAACATTTAAAATCTCATTAACATGACTCCAGTCTGTTCAGAAATATATCTATTGGTATGTATGATGCGTCATCCATTGTGTATTCCACCATATACATGTCCAGGATTCCTTGCAAAAGGCTGATTATTCACCATAACCCTGATCTGAAATGATGCGTTGCTGATTCACATGTGCACAATTCATATGAGACTTTCCTCCGATGTCTGGTATGCGCTTGCTCTCGGGTTTCCATACAGTACGTGCAGCTTAGCTCCTTGAACTCCAATTACCAACTTTTGTACATTGTTGCATTCCAAATTGAAAGCGCAGATGGAATCCGTGCACAAAGTCACCACTGGGAGCTGCGAGAAAGAAGAATGGCCTGCATGCCGACATCCACTCGGTGAAGAAAGGAATGTTTTTCATCTCGACATCAAAAACCTCTCGTCGGTGCTGTAGTACAAAAGTGGCTTGCGTCTGTGTACTTCACCCATGAAGGGGAGCAGATGAATAAAGCTAGGGATGAAAGGCCTGGCTAGAAACAGCTGGAACCAGCAAGCCATTTTTACTCCAACTCTATCTGGGTAGTTTCTTTCCTCTGCTTCTACTTTGTCACCATGACGACTTTCCTTGAGCTTTTAACATGAACCGTGAGGCATATCAAAGAATCACGTACGTTTATTCATTTGGCAGACACCCTTATGGAATGTGACTGTAAATTGAGAAGTGTTGAGCAATTAGGCATTTTGCTCCAAGTGCCTTAAAGTTCTAAATTACTGACCCAGACCCTGTATACACCAACTCCTCTTTCTTGGTCCACCCTCCCAGACCAGGTGGAGGCCCAAGGGATCTACTGACATGTTTAAAGAGTCCTATTTTCTCAGAAAAAGTTGGGTTTGTTGGTAGGTTCGCCAGTGCCTAGTCCAGGTTTCTCGCGAATTTGTTCTTGGCCCCCCCAACAGCCAGCCCTCTCCTATCAAATGGCAGCTACAAACAAGGAGTGTGAGGGCTACGTGCAGTATATATATCCTCAATGACTTTTATGGCACTTTCACATATGGCACAATTGATTTATATCAATTTCTATAATTGCCCTCCCTCTCCCCCACTGACCAGCGTTAGCATTGTTTTTATCTCTCTTCTCAGGTATACTTGCATATTTAAACTCTCCGATACAGCAGGTGGCAGTATCAACCTACTTGTTTTGTGAGCCGTCATTAAACACAAGAGAAGAAGAGAACAAGGACGTTAACCATCAAGCTATGCCTATCATTATTCATATTTCAGAAAAAAAAATGTCAAAAGTAACGCTCTTGCACGCCTTCCTATTGTATCAGCTACCTGTATGGCTGTGTAGTTAGACGGATGAGATTGCCGCGTGCTAAACAGAGTTCTACTTCCGTTCTCAAGTACGATTCGCTTCCATATCTGATGCAATCCGTTGCACACGAACGTTAATGCTGTAACCTTTTCAGCGGACCCGAGCACATAGCGATCGTGTTCTCACTGATCAGATTGAACCAGACTTTGGGGTTCTCGGAACTGGTCCCGGGGCCCTAATGTAAAAGCCGGCTACCACATCTTTTTGTACTGATGCTCAGGTTGCGTCACAGGACAGTGAGGAATAAAAGACAAGTGGCACTCTGTTAAAGAAAAATAATCAAACATGTCCTGGTATAATGTTCAGATAGGAATCACCACTGACCACCTAATACGATATTAAATCACAATACGTACTGTAGGTGCAAATTCGATTTGTATTGTATTGCAATTTTTTTTTTTTGGTATTATGATTTTATAATGCTAATATTAATATACATACTATTCTAATTTTTTTTGTCCGTTTTGTGACAATTCGACAATTCTTGCCAATGTGAATAGTTTGAAGCGTGCTGCATTATAGAGGACCAGCAATGTTTTATCATCTGAAGACAAAAAATCTATTTTAGAGTCCGGGTGGCGATAGATAAATTGCCACACATAAGAATCACAATACAAAACGGAAAAGATTTTACCCTCATCTCTAGAATAATGCCACCTTGGAGCACTGAAGACTTTCCACTGGTGGAACATGTACAGTATGGGAACACCTAACAGCTTTTTTCTGCTGTGTTTATAATGCAAGCATGCATGCTTTGCTTAAAAATACGATCTATACAGAAGGCATGTAGGAACAGTGGCGATATTGTAAGGAACAATAATTGGCGCAAAATTCTTAAAGTTGAGTGATCAAACACTTTTTTTTTTTTTAAGTGCCGTTTGTCTCTTCAGGGACAAACTGCATGGCTTGGCTCGCTCTGCTATTGCACGCAAACCTGTGAGGGAGTGTGTGCCGAGAGCTTGTCTGGATAGGCCTCGATTCACCGTGTGTTCTCTGGAGCAAGGTGAAGCCAGGTTGCTGTTCGTTCCTCCCCTCTGGTGTGTAAACAAATTTCTGGTTCAGCTGGCTCTCTTTGGCCACTGGCTGATCCTGTCCCCGTCAATCACTGCGGCCTTATGTAAGCACTATCTGCAGGTGGAGGTGTGTCCCTCCATATTTCACTGGCACTCGAGCGTGAAAGGTTTGCCTTGCCCGCACCTGTCACTCCCTCTGCACGGTTCAGCAAACCAAGCCCATTAGAACACTTCTAGCACCTTTCAAATAAAACATTTTTTTTTTTAAAAGGCAAGCAGATGCAGTTAAAAAAAAACACTGACAAGAACAGGAACTAAAGGAATCAGTAGCAACAGTTGCATGTGCGTCTGTTTGTCTGTGTGTTGTAACTTAAGACAAACACGCTGACACACAAAAGCACTCTTGATTAGACCACACACTGTGTCTTCATTACAACTCATTAACAATTAAACGTAAGCAGTGCTGAGGACAGCCGCGCTCTCGGCTCACTGTAACGTAAAACACACACAAATTCCTTACGCAAAAAAATACAAAAAAAAAACTTGCAAATATGCTTGTAGAGCTTGAATCAAAATATTACACAATAAAGCAGATTTAAAAGAAGAAGAAGATACAACAACATGGTCTTGCATTCCGGCATCGTGAACAAGGTTGCACAACTATCTCTTTTGCATTAGGGCAACACAGTATAAACTAGTCCGTATGAATGATTTGCGGAATTGAGAACAAGGTAAATACTGAATGTGACATGGATTAAAAAAAAAAAATTTATGTTACTCTGACCAAATCTATTTTGGATCATGTCAATGTCCTTGTGCATTCTAGGAAAAAAAATGAAATAGCTAGGATTGATACCACAAATGCTTAAATAACTGCAAATGTGTGTGGGTGTGTTTGCACTAGCTTAGACATAACCCAAAATACAAGCTAATCTTTCGTAACATTGTTAGTTCACATCCCAGTTCACAAGATCCATCAGTACACAAGTCTTTCATCAGAATGCAATGACTCTCTTTGGCACGTCTTCTGATTTTTGACTGTTACCATGGACACGCACTCATGAAACAATAATATTGACCGACAAGAGTCATGTGAATCCTTAAATTCTAGTCAAATCCCAAGAGTAAAGCTAAAGTAGAAAAAAAAGGAGATGTTTGCATTAAATGATGTCATTCGTCAGTATGTTCGTAGCATGCGTAAAATAAATGTGGCCAGGGACTCGCCAGGTTCTCAACCTGATACTGTCATGGATGCAGCGGGACAGTGCTGGACTACACGTCCCAGCACCTGTCAATTAGCTGAAGTTCATGCGCTTGAACATAGTTCCTGTTTTGTTTTGAGTGTGTTCTGTTTCACAATGGTTAGTAAAGAGGATCTGCACCTGCATTTAATCAGTGGATCCTCTACAGTAGTACTCCTCCATAAAACTGGTTCTTTGAGCAATTAACCAGCTTTACTTAAGCTTTACTTTATTTAAAAAGGGTTGTAATTAAAATATTTCTGAAAGAGAAGCCAACAACGCAACAGAGTGGTATTAATATTTTTATATACATCTGCAAGTTCAGTAACATTGGCAGGGACCAAATGACAAATCAACCAATTCGAAAGCAACAAATGCAGGCAATTAGCTTGAATGATTCTTCAGCTGTACAATGCTTCTTTAGTTTCTCCACTCACCGGTTTAGTTCTACCTTCAATTATTTCACTAATTTCGGCTCATTATATGGACCATGCACCACACAAATATGTAACGATTTGACAATAAAGCTCAATCTAACAAAAATCAGTCACTGCACATCTGGGGGGTCTACAGATGTGCTGTGGGGGGTTATGTCATGACACTTTGGGCACGAGGCATGGTAGTCCCTGGATGATGTTCAAACACTACAGGCAATTTGGGAACGCCAATTAGCTTAATCTACACTTCTTTAAACTCGAGGCAGGAGGAAACCGTCCAAGCATGGGGAGACCAAGCAAACTGCATGTACACGGAAGCAGGAACCGAACCCTCGACCGTGGAGATATAATGCGACTGTGCTAACCACTAAGCCACCATGTCACCACCAGAACAATTGATATGACTAAAATGACAGATCAGTGTTCACAACCAGTCCCATCATCCAGTCAGCAATTATGCATGAATACTTATTCTTTGTTTCAAACTCACTACTTATTTATAATTACATCTAAAAGTTGTGTTCACTGGGAATCTCCTTACTACAGCATATTCTTTTCGTTTTCTTTTCATTTGTTCAATATGTACTGTAATTACTTGTTACTTCTTTCTATAAGAACTTCGTAAGAAAAAAAATATATATATATATAGTATATATATACAGTATGTATATATATATATATATATTTATTTATCTCTTTTATTCATAGTATTTCCTCCTTAATGTAGCATGTTTTGACATGCAAAAATATATATATTGTAATTTTAAAAAAGCATGCAAATTAGTCAGTGACATCATCTGGAACGTTCCAGCTGTTTTGTGAGCATGCACTATAACTACTTTCCCCTGAAAAGGTTGTGCGGTACTCCAAGCCACACCAGTGTCTTGTTCTGCTTGTGTGTAAGTTAAGGGTTTCCCCTAAAGGACAGCCTGGGAACTATTAAGAGGGGCATGTAATAAAAAACAGGTCTTGGTTGGACACATGAATAATTTGCATATTGCAACTTGTTTTTTAGATAGATAGATAGATAGATAGATAAATATTATAGTGCATTATATATGGTGGCTGTATTAGCAACAGTTCCTGCTGGTTGCTCCAGATGCTCGAACGCCTCCGCAGGAGTCTCTGGAGACTTTTTTTTATTCTGCTCTAGTTGGCAAAACTTAAGGGCAGCTAATGGTTGCACGTCATAACGCACATATGAACTGTCTGGACAAAATGCATTATAGCTGGTATATCTGCAATACCCTTTATAATGCACGCATTTATGTAATGCACGAGTTATTATGTAAATGTAAACAAAATGAGGGAGGAGGGATGGGGGGAAGCCTGGCAGCGGTATTAGGGATCCCAGCAGCCCGTTATATAACCGGACCCGATGTGCACCACGGGAACAGACCTCAATGAAGCTGCGCCCGTCTCTCTCTCTCTCTCTCTCTTACACACACATAGACGTATTTCACTGAGTACATAAATAAACACGTCATATCATAGCGCATGCATAACTGTTGGAAATGCGATTGAATGTTTTTTGCGCGCGCGCGCGCGTGTGTGTGTGTGTGTGTAACTGTGTGGGTTGTTCCAGCGAGAGATCAGCAGCGCTTACAACTTCCGCGATTGTGTTTTCACGCACAGACAGAAAGTGCAAAAAAAAAAAAAAAGCCACGTCGAAGCACTGACGTTGTAAAAGTAGGTTACAGTAGTGTAGTGTAGTGTAGAGTAGAGTAGAGTGTGTGCGCGCGCGCGTGCGTGCGTGCAGCAGATGAGTGGCGCAGTTCTCCAGCGCTCTCGCTTTAACCTGAAAGCCGGCGCGAGCGCTCCCTCGCCCCGGCTTTCCCGGTCGAAAAACTGTCGCGCGCTGTCTGTATGTCTAATTAACACTTTTTAATCAGACTGTTCCAGCTTGGACTCGGCGGACAGCCACTGCTCCGGTCCGATCGAGCTGTTTTAATCAGATGACAAAGTAGTACAAGCGCTTTTTTTTTTTTTGAATAAGTGTGTTTTGAATGTTGCACACGAATGTCAGTGTGTGATCCCATGTCCCCTTTACGGTTTACGCTATGTGGTGGGACTTACTGTGTGCCGGATGGGGCAGCGGAAGTGTGCGGCTGTCCGCGCTGCTGCTGTTGCCGGGCTCCCTGCTCCCTGCGCCCGCTTCGCCTCCACTAGCACGACGGCGTCTGCTGCAGCCGAGCTACTAGCTATCTCTCTCTCTCTCGCGCTCGCTCTGTTCCCACCTCCCGTGTGTGTGTGTGTGTGTGTGTGTGTAAAGGCGTGCGTACGTGCGTGTCTGTGTGTGAATGTGTAACCCAAATATGGAGCACTTGGCCAGCCCCGTTAGCTTAGCACAGACTCGGCTGTGTCACTCCATTTAAAAAAACAGGATCGCTTTATGATTTTTATCACCTTTAGATAACACGAATCCTTTTATGGAACCGTGTTAAAGGGCTGGCACAACTTAAACACAAATCTGCAGTTTCAAAATAGCTTGTTGATTTCTTGGTGTAATAATGACAGTACTACATTGGCTTCTTTCAGCTGATACAATTAATATAAAAAAATTGTAATAATTAGTTATGATTAATTTAATATACAGTAATTGCATAAGAGTAAAATGGCAACTTGGCGCAACAGTGGACCATCCAACCCAACTCCGCTTTGTGCCCAAAGTCTCCTGGGATAGGCCACCACAACCTTGTGTACAGGATAAAGTGGTATAGACAACTAATTATCACTCACTCACTGTTAAGATTCATTTAATCTGCATTGCTTGCATAAGAAAAGGGCATCTTCTTGGCGTAGTAGTTAGCACTGTGGCCTGACCTCCAGGGTCGGGGTTTAGTTCCCGTCTCTGGTCTTCTTCCACAGTCCAAAGACAGACAGGTTAATAGTTGTTCTTGTTAGTCTTTTGACTGCTCCTGAAGGGTCCCCACAGCGGAGCAACTGACTTGGCACAGATTCATGCAGGTCCCCTTCTTGACACAACCCTCTCGTTTTATCTGCGCATGGACCCCGCACTGCATACAGTGGCTAGGGGTTTGGACATTGGGTGGGAATTGAATCCAAGCCTTCCGCATCGCAGGCAAGAAATCTACCATTGAGCCAGGCTAATTGGGATTCAAAGATTGCCTGTAATGTGTGACTGACATATGAATGTGCTTAATGACACATGGACGGACCAAAATAAATTTAAAAAAATCTTAAGTGGCAAGGTTTCAAGGGCAGCATTGTCCACACCGCTGGCTGAAGGCCCAACCCTATACTTCCATCCTTATAAACATAGAAAAATGTTCCTGTAGATTTTGAACTTGCTAAAATTATATTTACTTCATCGAGCCATGGGCACTTTTTTTTTATAAACCATGTCCCAAGACCGCATTATCAAAGCACACCTCCAATTAGTATGTTAATATTCTCATCCTGTTGACATGATTTAAAACCTTATTACGAATTATAAAGTCATTTTAGGGCCACAATTATATGCTCAAGTAATTAAAATCCTCAGAGCTAAATCAAAAGCAAGGAAGTGTGTGTGTGTGTGTGTGTGTGTGTGTGTGTGTGTGTGTGTGTGTGTGTGTGTGTGTGTGTGTGAGAGAGAGAGAGAAAGAGAGAGTGCAGTGAGAAGAGACAAGGAGGAGGAGATTGTGGAGGGAGGTGTCTGAGCAGAAGCAAGCAGCAACATCTGACATTTATTTTCCGCATTCGCCTCATCATCTGTTCCTTGAGGGCACAGGAATGCCAGGTTGCCTGTGTACACGAGGGCTTCTCAAGAGATCTTTCACACACACACACACACACACACACACACACACACACACACTGAGGCAGCAGTGTTCAGGGAAATCTACCAAGAATTCAGTGAGTGTGTGTAATGTATGCGTGTGTATTTGTGGAGACCAAATAACCACACACATGTCGTAACACATCATACTGAGCATTACAGAATACCAACCATGAATCATATAGTAGCATTTCTGACACACACTCTCTCTCTCTCTCTCTCTCTCTCTCTCTCTGTCACACATGAACACACAGTACAGATCAGACTGAACACAGTCTGACCTTCAACCGCCAGGCACTGTCATGCTTCCTGTCTCCATCCTGCATGCAGTGTTGTTATGGAGGGGCTCATCTGGTTCCTCTGTACACCACTGTGTTTGATATAAGAGAGGCGTGAAGCTGTGTTGAACATCATAGGCTTCTGCTTTTCCAATTACCCGCCATTGTCACGCCCTCTACTGGGCAAATAAAGAATTACTGTAAAGACATGATGAGCTGCAAATTTGAAGCCAGGCTGAATCTTAAAAATGTATTATTGATAGAAAAGTACATATAATATTACAGTATAGGTCTCCATACAGTACAGTAGATTTTTCCCAAACCTAAGTTAAAATATTCATCAAAGAAGGGAGAGCAAAAGAAATATTACTAATTGGCAATACTTTACAATAATCCAATAACACTGACATTTGTAAAAAAAAACAAAAAAAAATGTTGTATTATTTCCCTTCACATATATTATTTATTTTCATTCACATAAAAAAAAAAGTCTAGGGTGTACCCCACCTCGTGCCCAAAGTCTCCTAGGATAGGCTCCAGATCGACCCTGAATACTGGATTAAGCGGTATAGCTGATTGAGTGAGTGAGTGATATATGAATAAAAATTACAATTTTGATTAATTGCACATGACCAGAAAGTATACATATAATTAATATATTTAAAATAATAATAATAATAATAATAATAATAATAATAATAATAATAATAACAACAGGACTCATTGACACAGTTTTAAAATAAATACCTCTTATTAACTAGTTTATTTATGTCCTGCTGTATTATTTGTACTCAGGATATGTGTTGGTAGTTTCTTAATGCTAAGTTAAGATACTGTATCTCTGCATGGTATCTCATCTCTGGGAAAATTTAATCCTTACTATATCTGACACATACTGAGCTATATAATGCTGTACAACAGCTACAGCTACACATGGCCTGTGAACACAGTATATGGACCACTGGGCATACTGTGAGCACTGTGCACGATATTGCGTGACATGACTCGTGCAGCATGAGTGGGTGTACAGACTGAGATAGTACAGTTTAAAGCATGAAGTGACACAGCATGGCAGTGGGATCATGTGGAATAGTACTGTATATCGGATGGGGTCACATCAGCATTCCTGATTTCTAGTCCAGCATTCAGTAAGTTATACACAGAGCAGACTGTAGAGTTACAAAAGACAACATTTTCAATTGAATACTGAGACATTAACATTAAACCAAAGAAACTGCAGCCCAGTTTTCCTTTACTGAAACTAAGAGGCCCAAATAAGTCCGAACATGACAATGCACCTGTGCACAAAGCAAGCTCCATGAAGACAAGGCTGATGTGGAAGAACGCAATTGTCCTGTTCAGTGCTTTGACCTCAACCCCACTGAACACCTTTGGAATGAATTTGAACCCTGATTGCACCCCAGGCCTCGTCAAATCAGCTGAAATCAGTGCCTGACCTTGTTAATGCTCATTTGGCGGAAAGAAGAAAATCAGCATAGCCAGGCATAAAATTCTAGACAAGAGCCTCCCTAGAGGAGTGAGTTTATTACAACCATAAATCTGGATTGGGATTGTCAAAAAACATGTGTATGTGTGGATAGGTGTGAAAAAAAGTATTGAACATATAGTGTACACTTGAAATCTGGGGGTGGAATGGGGCAGTAATTAAGCTGCTGTTTTGTATGTCAGTGATGTCATCTAGGTTGCAAACACAGAGTTCCAAGAAATAAGATTTTTTAACATCACAGATTTCACAACATTCAGTATCTACAGCATCTAATATTCATCAAGTACGATTAGTCAGTGTGTGTTGTCAGGGTGTGTGGCCAGAACTAATAATTTCCTAGCAACAATGAAAACCTGAATGAACTAAAGTGAACAAAGCGTTTCCTAATCCCTATTAGTTGTCTACTAGTTTCATGCATCAAGATTAATTAAAAAACATTGATGAAGAGTATCTTTAAGCAGGAGTAATACAGGAAAGTGCTTCTAGCAGGATACTAGCTAAGGGATACTAGCTAAAGCAGGTTAGCATTAAACATTCTTCACAAGAAGCAACTTGTGTGCTTGGCCTTGTGACACAACAATCATTGAAATATTTTATTAAAGGAACTACACCATTTTTTAGCTCTAGAAGGTCCAGTTAGTTTCATTCAATAGTTCAATTAATGAACTACAGAGGAAGATGTATTGCACGTATGACAGAACATCTTTTAATCGCTGCATGCATATAGTAAATACAGTACATGTGTGTTCAGGTCAAACCGGGACTCTTGTTTGTGAAAAAAGCTAGCTTTATTTCTCTATACAATCCCCTTCTACACTAATGTACTTATTCCGTTGGTTCACTAGTGCTTGGATACTATCAGGGCCTCAGAAACCCTGGTCTCTCAGGAACTCAAGGAATGGCTTGTACAGGACTGTACAGGGAATGTGGCAATAACTCCCACAGTTCCTGTGATGTGAAAGTAGTTTTTGCGAATGATTGTGTCTTTACAAATTCCACAGACAAATGTGAACTCCCCTTGTTTATGAAATAGTACAGATTTATTTAAGGTTTATGGCATTCTTCAAAATTCCTCATTACAGTTTATACTGTATAATATTTTAAAGTCTGCATGCTTAACATGTAATCATTGCTTTAATCAGGTGCAGTATAAAGACACATTTACAAAATAATGTCATTGTCCAAACACCTAAATGAAGGATTGTATTATAAATGTGTGTCAGGGTTAGAGATAATTGAATACATGGCCTTTTTCTCATTATCTGAACAAAGCGCCTGGCAAGTCAGACAGAAGTATAATTAATGTATTCAGTTTTCTGGTTGAGGAGACATGCTATAATATAGTGTTTAAAGACTTACAAGTTCATTTTGAGGATTTTCTCATCAGGTTGTCTTTTTCTTCCAAAAATTCAATCTTTTTTTTTTTTTAATAACAAGAAAGATGAAGTTGCCAAACTTGACATGGCGATTCGCTAATCTCAGTCTTTAGAGCACCCAGTTTAACCTGCTCCTACAGCCCAGGCTAAATAGTTGTAATCTTGAAGCACACAAGGTGATCTTTAGAAAGTTTCACTCTAATTAGTGGCTGTAAAACCTTCCGAACAGCCGGAGGAATAGAGAAATCTTTCGTTCTCTGAGCTAAGTGGAGCAAGAAGGTGACAAAATCTGAATAATGTATGACGCAGAAGATCAAACAGAATTCAACCTGCAGTTATGATATGAAATCCAAGAATTTGGCGGAAAAGGGATTAGACACACCATCTCAAACTCTTCATGCTCATAAACTTTAGAATTTTTTGAAAAATCCTTTATCAGTTCCACATTGTCCTTACACACAAATGTCTTCCATGGAGACACCAAACAAGTGTTTGATCTTAAAGTTAAAATGAAGTCGTCACGGTCACGGCTGGTCCGTGTGAGGCAGGCTTGGAGGACCCAAAAGCAGACACAATAGGTCGGATTCAATATAACAGTTTATTTCAAAATGAGGAGGTGAAACAGAGAGAGAGAGAGAGATGATCAAAAGAAACCAGTACTTGGGGTGCTGTCTGAAAAGAGCTGTGGCGTGGCTTGGTTGTGGAGGTGGATGAGAGACAGAGCACTGAATGCACAGGTTGAGCAAGCACGGCAGAGGAGTGAGCGTGGCTGTGTGGAGAGGTGAGGGCTGTGGTGCACGTGTAAAATCCGATGTGCAGTTTGAGGGAGAGATTGGAGATTCAGCAATCCTGAGGATAAAGGCAGGGCCGGAGTCAAAAACAGAAGCAAAGGTTCAAAGCCGGGTTATCAATCAATGTAGTGAACCGTTCCAACTCGTGAAGCTAAGGGTGTAACCAGAAGAGAAAAAAGGGTCAATAACATGAAAAAGGTAAAAAGGTATTATTTTCACAAAACACTAGACACAAAAAACACTAGGCTTGTGGCACGCAATAATTCGGCACTGGATGGTTGTTTGTGGCTGGTTTAAATAGGGAGAAAGTGACGAATGAGATGCAGAGCAGGTGTGCTCATGCCGGTGAATGAGGCGGCAAAACAGAAGCCGTGGGATGGAATGTGGAGAGGAGTTGCAGGTGATCATGGCTTGGTTAGAGCGGAGGGCATGACATGGCGTACTGTTACAGTCACCCACTTTTTAAGATCTAAACTAGAGCGAAAGGGAAGTGTGTTTTCCTCTGATGCCAATTGATGCCTCGACTCCTCTAATTACGGAAGGTCATTAGTGGGTTTCTCTAGAGTACACACCACACACACTCTCAAAAAATGGTAATGGAGTTTTAAAGTGCAAACACCAGGGTGACCCTGTGACAAGCATGTGCACATTAAAACACATCATAAGGGAACACAACTTGACCTAGAGATTGCGGTTATATTTTTTCAGAATACATTACCACAAGCAGTACAGTTCAGGAAGCAAAAGATACAGGCATTCCTAACCTAGATTTTCTGGGATTTTTTTTTAAAGTCTAGTTCAGTTTTATGAAGAAAATTACATTTAAAGATTTCAATCAGGAGCACCACGGATATTTTGAAGGCTATTATCAATCTGCCAAATTACAAATGGGTGTTGTCTATTTTGAATAAAGCATGGCGTTTATTAAGTGTAGAGTGTTTATGTTTTCTTTTTACCCAAACCTGGGGCAGGGGTAGCTCGGTGGTTAAGGCGTTGCCGTACAAATCAGAAGGCCCCAGGTTAAAACCCCAGCATTAACAAGTTGGCATGTTTGGGCCCTTGAGCGAGGCTCTTATCCATCAACTGCTCAGATAAAAAATTAGATACATTGTAAGTTGCTCTGGCTAAGGGTGTCTGCCAAAGCCTTAAATATAAATTTAAACGTGAGCTTTGAAGAAAAAAAAAATGCATCAAATGTAAATAAAACATTTATCATTTATGATTTTGGTAAAATATACATTATGGATGCTTTCTTAAAATTCATACTTTAAGTTTTAATATGTTTAAAAAGATTTTTTGCCCTACTTTCTATCTTTCTCAGCCGAAACATTAACATTAAAACCACCCAGGTTTTGGGTTCCCCTTGTGCCACCAGAATGGCTCTGGTCCCTCGTTGCGTGACTTGGCAGGAGCTCAATGGTGTCTGGCACTAGGATGTTTGCAGGGGATCATTTGGGTGCGAGGTGGGGCCTCCGTGGATCAGACCTGTTTGTCCGGGATATCCCATTGGTGCTTGATTGGATTGGGGTTTGGGGGAAATTAGAGGCCAGGTATGCAGCCTTTGGCTCTTTGCTTGCTGTGGTACACTGGGTGTTCTGGTGCCTGTCTATCATGGACATTTTTTCAGTGCTTTGTGCTGCATTTGCTTTTCTGTGGGATCAGACCAGACAGGTTGGCCTTTGGTCCCCACGGGTATGGGTGAGCCTTGGGTGCGCATTATCCTGTGACCTGTTTACTGGTTTATATTTGGTGATGATCGATGTTCACTTGTCAGGGTTCATAATGTTATGGCTGATTGGTGTATATTAAATATAAGCATCTTGTAATTGATTAGGTCAATAAAATAAAGTCTGAATTGACATGCACAAAGCTGATATGGTGGATTAATTTTTTAATCACAGGAATAGACATAAACACTATGCTCTTTACCCTGATCTCACCCTTCACAAATTTTTTTTTGCAAATAGTTACGACTTTTTTTTAGCGTGAGACCATGTTACACATGTTGCCAATCTTTGTTGTTCTTTCTGTACTTGTGAAGATCTTAATGTAAACCTGAAGCATGACTTTGCTTGTGCAATGTATACAGCAAATAACCAAGAAAACGACCTTTTCTATCTCTTCTCAGATCCTAAATATAGGATATGTCCAGTTCTGGGGTCTGATGATAAGTGTTGGTTAAATATTGACAGGAGAGAGAGAGACTGTGTGAGGAAACACTGCCTCCTACACTGTGTCCCTGTGAATCTGGGGTCACGCAGGGGACAACTGAATTATGGATGAGCGAAGCAGAGGCAGTCGATGAACTAAACGGGCGTCAGCTTTCTCAGCAGCGTGAGTAAACGGCATCGAGCACAACACCGAGTCAATGTAGATCAAAGGTTGAGCTGATGTGGAGGATCGAATGAAGAGAGGTTAAGTTGTACTGGTTTCATTCAGTTAATGGATATGTAGGAAATAAAGCACAAGAGGAACATGCTGTTATGGGAAAATAATCAGTCTGTGGGGTCATCTAGCACCATTTGTGATACAGATTTGTGATATTCTGCTTATAATACACAAAAAAACTGCATGAATTTCCTTTTTGCCACTGAGTTAAAGCCACAAAGCTACGAGTCTGAAGTGGTAAGGTACAGGGTAAATTTGGGAGAACTGCTAGGAAGGCAGTGAGCATGTTTACACATGTTCCCTCCGCTCACCGAGATCTTTGTGTACCTGTAATGATACTCACAGCGGATTTGGCGTGCAGGGGAGCAGCGAGGGAGCCACCTGTCTAAAGCATTAGAGAGAAAATAAATCATTCTGGCTGCACCGTAGACCTTCACAGTGACAGACTCGCAAGCTCTTTCCATACTGGCCCAGTTCTGCCTGCTCAGATCTATTTCTACCCCATACTCAGCACATTCAATCTGTCATATCCTATTAGTGCACTTCCAATTAAACAAGTCGGATCTGCTAATTAAAAAAAAACAAGGCCCAGCAGACATGTTATCAGCTTTGCATCTGCTTAGTGCATTCTTTGCATCGCCTGCTGAGAGACAAAGAGAAAACATACTGTGAGCAAACCAAGCATCACACCGTCATATCTTACCCAAATCTCTCATTCCTATCACATGCGCGCTGGTATGCAGTCCACGTGATCCACAATCAGATGTAAACAGTATAGTAAACAGCTAGACAAACAGCAATCAAGCACATCCTCTTTCCTGGTGCAAAACCCGGGGGCTGAAGCAAGGGTCTTCAAACTTATAATCACAGAACAGGACTTTCGATTGTGAAGAATATCAGATATGAGAGTAAAGACTACCTTCATATCTCTTGCTACAATAATGCTCCCAGAGTTTCATTTGTGCTTGGATAGCATCAAGTCTGAAACACTGGCCTCCCAGGAACTCCTAAATCGCCCAAATATGTGAAAATAACTTGAAGTGAGGTCAGGACTGTATAGCGATGTGGCAGTAACTCCAATCCAAGGCCCTGTAATGTGTAAATGGTGTACATGAATGATTGTGTGTACAGTTCCTACAGTAACAAATGATTCTCTTCCGCAAATAGGCGACAAGTTATCCTGCGATTTGCAGTGACCAGGTATTCCACTCGCTGAAAGTTCATGGGAACGATTCCAGTGGGCTCCAAGCCACCTCGTCCATGATCGTCATCATTCACAGACGTCTTTACAAACTTTGCACCATTTGTGTGTTTAACTGCAGCTAAGAGTCTCATAACTGAACTGTGCTTCTATGAAGTCCCGTTTTGACTTGAACACTCCTCATATAATAAATAATAATAAAATTAATTCATAATAAAATTAAAATGCCTGAGTAATTTTCATGGTCAAAAGTCGGGAAGTGTTTTTATCTGTAAGAAGCGCATAATGATATACAGTATAAAATCAGTCTGTAAAAGGACAGCTGAACGATTATTATTATTTGTAACTCAAATCTGTGTGCTTTTGCATGTATTTTGCATGTATGACATGAATGACAATGTGGATGTCAAAAGCAAGGCTGTGGAGATGTCACTCGACTGATTGATGTATCATAGCGGTTTCACTTGCACGCGGCAGCTAGGCAAACTTTGCAGACACACACAATATATAACCAAGCTTGTGATTGGTCATCGTAAATAAGGCATCCCCAGGCCATTTCATTGCAAGTATCACCCAGGTTTCACTAGCATGCTAAGCATGCTAAACTATCAACATTTTATTATTTTTTAGTCTCACCTGTAACCTTATACTGTAACACCTGTCTTCTTTCTATTCCATTTCTGCTCATAAATATAAAGCAGTTCTTCGTGTTCTTCATGTTCTATTTGTTTATGTACTTCCAATAACCCCTGTTTCACCATAGTTCATGCTCGTGTTCAGGCTCGCAAAGGTGATTTCTTCATCACGCGAAATAAGCCTCCAAAAATATTGGTTTAGTGTAGTATTGTTTTAGGCTCAGTGCCAAATATTACAACAGTACCATCACTTTTTGAATGGTTTTTGAAAGCAATTTCCACACCTGAAAGTGTGTGGGAGTGAGTAACTAAGCAAAACCTGAGGGCAATAGCGGGAAGCTCGAAAGCTAGCTGGTAAAGTACTGTAAGGGTCAGTACAGCTAGCACGTCGACTGGCTTTAGTTGAAACATACTGCATTAATGGATTAATTTTCAGCGGCCATGCGACACATCGATAATGCTTTGCAAAATTTTCAGCAAAAGTTCTAGTTCAAAGTTGGAAATCAAGGTCACTGTGGACTGCATTAATAGTCATTAAACACTCTATATTCAATTATTATTATTATTATTATTATTATTATTACCCTGCACTTTTCCACTAGTCAGCTAATTTGTCTCAAGTGTAACTAAAATGTCCTTACTGATCAGAAAGTCTAGGGTTCAAGCCCCAGCACTGTCAAGCTGCCCCTGTTGAGGCTTAACCCTTCTTGTTCCAAGGGAGCCGTATCATGCACTCCAACCCCAGCTTCCTAACAAGTTGGGATATGTTAAAAAAAGAATTTCACTCTGCTTTAATGTACAGTATATGTGACAAATAAAGTCTTTTGCTTCTTTTCTGTGACTTTATATATATTTTCTAGGTCAAGGGCTCTCCCTGTGGCAGACAGCCAGCTGCTCTCACACGAACCCTGCAAAATAAATCAAACCTATACTCAACTCACCCACACACACACACACACACACACACACACACACACACACACACACACACACACACTCTATTGTTCATAATAGTCTCTAGTGAGAGGGTGTGTTTTACTACTATGCACTTCTACCTATATATCTTCCAGGAAGTTTTGCAACATGACTTTTCCAGAGCATGCTCAAATAACTAGTTTTTAATCTTTACTCATCAGTCATAGGGTCACACTCCAGGAATCCAGGAGACAGACTGTGAAGGCACTGAATCGTTTGATATGATATATGTAATGCCATTAGAGCTTATGTCCAGTGATATGAGTGCTTTGTTGAGATGGCATTTATAAATTTCCTCTCGTGAATGTAGACGTAAAACCGATTGACATTTACAGAAGACTTAAAGCACAGTACGGTGATTAGACTTTTAGCCGCAGTAAAACATTCGAATGGCGCAAACGTTTTAAAGAAGGACCTACATCTGTGAATAACGATCCTGGCCAAGGTGGCTTGGAGCCCACTGCAATTGTTCCAGTGAACATTCAGCAAGCAAAACCTCTGATCCTTGAAAATGGTCATAGCGGGAAGTGTTAGAAGATTAGTTCCTTGGTTACGCGTGAAAGCTGAATAATTTATTGCCAGTAAAAAATTTTAAAAAATCTGTATAAGGTTTAAGATGCTTTTCTTGCATACTGAATTTTTGCATTGAAGCTTTTAATATTTTTTACGTCTAAATTCAATTTTACTTGTGTTTTAGTTGAGAAGGGATCACATCTAGATACAAAATATAGCAAACCAGAATACTAAACAAGACTTTCTTACATGGCTTAACAGTCATAAAATGTTTATGACATGGTTATGTCAGTGATATTATGCGGCGTTCTGGTAAACTGGAATAACGTATTCATGCTGCATTTGAGCTGAAGCCCATCATCAATGTGCATTGACCATGGATGCAAAGGTTGTACTAAGACACACTCGCTCTCTCACACACACCTAGGCGAAACGAGTCACTCTTAAGTTGTGTGTGTTCGTATTTGTTTTTATATAAGTAAGTAAGACAGAGACATGGTGCTAATTAAGTGTGTCCCTTCTTGGGCACAAGTCTGACTTGTTCTGGGCTCCACACACTCTCCCCGAGGACCTTGATGATTATGCGCTCGTGCTTAGTCACTCCCCTTTTGGTTCACTTTACATGCCGGTCACTCTTTATATCTGTCTAGAGATTTAAGAAACACACCAAGTGCTGGAGGATATTCCAGGAGTAAAACAGGTTTTGTCACGGAGGGTTAGAACACACCATAGACTGCAGACAGGAAAAGAGTCCCTCGGGCCAGTTGCTTGGACTTTATCATGGACCAAAGCTCTGTTAATACGCCTCCTTCTGTGAATAGTGTTGTGACAACCTTGAACAATCCACATTTCATTATTGTGGACAAAAGTCTACTATTAAAGTGTAACTATTATGGTGTAGTTCTGTTCATTACAAACATTATCAGGCTTGATGGTAATTCCACTTGATCCAGTTAATTATTTTATGAGTCAGATGTCTTTAACATGTTTAACATGATGTTGCTTTAGGCCATCTGCAGTAATTATGTTAAATTCTCATGGGATAAGTGATTTTATATGGCAAGGTTTAGTATAGGACTGATATACATCATCGCATTCAAATTCACTCACTCATCATCTATACTGTATTCAGGGTCACGGGGGCCTGGAACCTATCCCAGAAGACAGGGCGCAAGGCAGGGTACACCTTGGACAAGGTTCCAATCCATTGCAGGGTACACACACACACACATATACACATACACTTAATATAGACAATTTGGGAATGCCAATTAAACTAACCTACAAGTCTTTGGACTGTGGGAGGAAACAGGAGGACCCGGAGGAAACCCACCAAGCACGGGGAGAACATGCAAACTCCATGCACACAGAGACGGGAATCGAATCCGGACCCTTCACCGTGCAGCCCATTCAAATTCAATGAACACTTTTTGACCTGAATCATTGGATGTCTTGAGACTGAGTGAATACACTTGATCATTAGTAAGTCACATCACCAAAAAATCTGTGCTCGGAAGTCACTTATTTGCCCAAACCCTCCCTGAAAATATGTGTTCTCGGACAAGTCTACTTAAATATCATCTATATTATATTGCTTGGAATTTTAAACTCGGGCAATAATTGTTATTCAGTTTGCCATTTTTCCAGAGGATAAGATAAAAGAGTGATAACTAAAGGGTCTTTATACTAAAGAAATGCGGCAAGAAATAATGGAGCAACATGCCAAAACAGACAGTATATATTAAAGTAATGTTTATTTAACTGAAAGTAGTTTTATTATATTAACTGACATAGGTTATTCAGGTAGCACTTTTTATTAGAGTAACTCTTCCGCATAGTTTGTTGCAGTTGATGGTCTTCCACTGTGTGGTTTGTCTTCAATGCTGGTTCCCCTTCTTCATCCATCCATGCACATCGCTCTTGTTAATGGTGTCATCTTCATAAACATTGAGTAGCACAATGGGAGACCATCAGCTGCGACAAAGGGGATTTTCAAAGAGGATTCAATACAAGAGTTGGTTTCAGTGTTGGCGCAAATGCAACGCTTGAGATGGAGACTATATTGAGTAATACTCATACTCTAGTATTCACTACATTCACCCACCCCTTCAAGGAAATTCAACCCAATTAGAACAGAACCGGGCTAAAGTCACATATAGAGTTAGAATTTCCTGTTTGAATACTCTGAATACCAGTTCGAAAATCCCCTCCGATGTATCCTGCAGATTAAATAAGTTTGCTCTGAGAATCACCTTCTAATGGAATTGGAAGTCAGAGGTTAATGGTAACAAAAGCTACTGAATGGGAAGCTTGGGGATTTTCTTATGATTTATTGAGCTACAGTAATTTAACATACACACATTGGATGCTGGCCAAAGATTGATCAATATAAATGCAAAAATGAAAGAACATTATGAAACCAACCAAAAGGCTGAGACTAGCAATAAACAAAATGAACACTTAACCCTCTAGAAATCTTTCTATTTAACTGCATAACTTCAGTTTTATTATCTATAATCACATGATTATAAAGATCACACAATTCACATTGTAAATAAATGTTTATAGGAGCAGTTTGCGATTTTTAGGTCTTCTCCTTGGGGGAAGGGGCTTATTTATGAGCCAGAAAGATATGTTTCAATTTCTGAAGCATGGGCCAAATCCTTTGAAATGTATTGCAACTGACTTGTTTTGTGCATATACTGTAGAAATTAAATTACACACAGTAATACCATTATTTCCTCATCTAAATGCATACAAATATGAAAATGTTCTTTGGTACTCTGCAACGATTCCTCTACACTCACTGATCACTTGCACTCAGGAATTCTTTTGTGTGTGCGCAATTCATGGCACCTTGTACTTGTTTTTTTATTACCACACTCACAGCTCTGCACGCTCAGATTATCTGCTTCACTTTTTTTTGAAAAGCCATAAAAGGTTTTATCAGGTTTATTTATGTGGTAGGGGAGATACTGTAGTTCCTCCTCATGAGTAAAGTTTATAGTTCGCTTTGCTCACCATGATTAGCCATGAAATACTGTATAACCAGATTGATTCATTAGTATATACAGTACACTAGGCTTAAATTGCATTTTAGGCTTATGATACAGTACATGCAAGGAGTGTTCAAGGTAAATACGAACTTTTGATTGTGCAGAATAACAGAATACAGTTATGAGAGTAACGGAAGCTTTACTTTTGTTTTATAATCCTCAGATTATAGAAAGTTTCCTCATTTTTGCAGGAGGCATGATTTCACATCTGAAATGCTGGCCTGCCAGGAACTCCTTTAACGGTCCAACAATGTGGAAATGGCTTGGAGCAAGGTCAGGACTGTACAGGGGGTGTGGCAATAACTCCCATAATGTGCATGTGGTGTTCGTGAATGATTGTGTATACGGTTCCTACAGACAGATGCATCCTTCCACAGGTTGGTGACAAGTTACCCATAAACTTTAGATAAAAAGGGTGGGACGCTTCACTCGCTGAATGTTTGCATGAACGACTGCAGTGGGTTCAGGCCAGGATTGTCATTCACGGATGTACAGTACAGTGTTCTTTAAAACGTTGCACTTCTGTAAATGTCAAACGGTTTTACACCTTTGTTCACAAGAAATGTATATTTTATGAAGTCCTGGTTTGACTTGAACGCCCCTTGTAGTATTATGCATTATTGAACACAGGATCAGATCAAGGCATGACATCAATATTAGTCTTAGATTTTTTTTTTAATATTGTACCTTTAAAAAGTATTGAAATAAATTCAAATGCCACTTTTTTGTTTGTTTGTTTAATTTGCAGTTCAGTCAATGGAACTCTTTTGTCCCATACAATCTTTCTGATTTATTTGAAGAAAACATTCTGCTACCCAAAGATAAGCTTCTTTATTTGGATGCCCAAATTAATTCACTCCCACTTCGTTTCCTTCATGAAGAATTTGGAGCCACACTTTAGATCCCACTCTCTGTACTGATGCTACTAAAGCATTTTATATGATCCAAACAGGATTATAACTTTGCAAAAAGCTTTCACATCATTTAATAGAATATCAGCCTCAATGGCATTGCTTTATTTTATGAGTCACTCAAGTGTCTATTCCACATAGTAATTTACAACAACAGTGGCTACTCTCTTCAGGTTTATTACTGTGTATATAATAAAAACAATCAGAAATAAACTACTCTGCTTATAAAATGCACGATAAATGAATCATTCTCATTCCACGTATGCCACATTACTGTGATAAAAGAAACTGCACAATACACAGTCTCTATGGTTATTACTTCTCCTCCCACAGGACTTTTACAGCACGTATCAGAACAAGGGGTCATGGAGACTGAAGAGCACACACAAACACACACATATGCATGCATACACACAGATGGCTGGCCAGTGCTTGACGTATTATTTGGGTGGTCACTGGATAGATCCGTGTCTGTTAGGCTATTTTTAATCAGCCTACGAACATGCTGACAGTTCTCAGGCTCACAGATTCGACTGTTTTTCAACCATCTGTTACTACATTACACTTCATGTCCAGTTTTGTTTAAATGCAGGACAGGACATCTGGGGGCATCAGATTTGCGCCCAAGTGATGTACTGTAGCAAAGCGTACAGGTGTGAAAAACAAGGCAAATTATATATAAACTGATCCATACTCATAATAAGACCAGACACCAGCAAGCTAACCCTATATGCAGTGATTAACAAGTTGCTGCAGCACTATATAAGTTATCCTGAACTGATCGGATGTCTGCAGTGTTTCTCGTCCTGCACTGATGATATTGTTCTGCCTTCATCGGCCTCCCACCATTCCTCCCTATCTAGCCACACTCTCTTTCCTCTCTATTTTGGAGATATGAGCCACAGGCGTCCTGGCATACAGTACATATCTCCGGCTGAGTGAACCAGGTGTCATGTCTGCAGAGGGCACTAATCCAGGGCTGTACGCTGCAGACTGCTCCCTTGGCTTGGGCGAAACGCCCAAAGGTCGAGGGCACATTCTGCCTGGCTGGACTGTGTCAATAGCAGCAGCTTAAATTCTGACCGGCTTCGTAGCCAAAGCAGTTTGCTCTTTAAAGTGACAGTCACACTAGAACTGTGAAGGTTTGAAAATAAAGCTTAGCATTTTGGTGCAGGAGTTCACAGGGCTTATAAAAATTGCTGTGCTCTGTCAGTGAAAAAGGATGGTAATTATAGTGAGTAGGCAACTTCAGGTAACTGTGACGTCCAGTATGGAGTAGATAGCGCTTTCTGCTAAGTGTGATTCCTCATGTGGTTTATGTCAATAAATCCGTACACATTTCAGCCTAGCTTGTAACACACATCTTATTCAGTCATTTAAATGATTGCATGATGTTTTCTATTGAAAACATTGTCCATCAAGCCCTTCTATCCACTCATAAAGAAGAGTGGTTGCAATGACCCATGACTTCATGCTAATGTTATAGTCTTGTAATATACAAAATCCCCTGCTATTATACACTGGTATTAGAATTCCCCCCTATTTTGGATTTTCCACCCTGTAATATTGAGACCAGAGGGCAAAACAAGCTAATTTCCTTGCCAGTGTTTACTGAAGTTGACCCTTCATGGAGCTTCACTTACAAAAAAAAAACCAGGAGGTGCCAACATGATCTGGTTCATCATCATTTCAGATGCAAGATTTTGATACCCAAGTATGGTCAAGCCCCAAAACTGAGCATTCTCTCTAATGCAGTCTGTTAACTTATATCTGATTTTCTTTTTATGTTACCAACAGCACAATAATAAAGGCTTCGAGGCTAAGAGGATTTGGTGGTGGTCAGAAATTATGGACGACCGAGACGTCTTCCTGTTGTGAACTTCTGAAGTTAAGGAGAGGCCAGCCAAGCCGCAAGGGAGACAGATAGAGCTCCAGTGAGTGAGGGGGTTTTAATGGCTATGTAAACAGGATTATCAGGAGCTGAGTTCATTCCAGTAAAATGAAACCCTGTGAGACTACCCCCACCCCCCGACGCACAAACACACACAGCACACAGACACACAACCCACTACCTTCTATGTGAGTCTCATCCAAAAGTAGTTAAAGAGTGCTTATTACCGTCATGTCCATGATCGGACTCACCCGTTCTCGTATGTGGCCAACAGAGAGTGAGCAGTTACACAGAAGCAGACCTCGAACATTAGTGGAGATTTCCACATACACATTCTAAAGGAAATGCCTCAGTATTGTAGGGGAAAAAGGCTGGCACAATCATTGTATAATTTTCATATTCCTGCTCAACACCTCCTGAAGAGAAATCTCCAAAAGTAGGTCAGTGTTTTTGTCGTACTGACTGACTCCCTGTGGTGCAAACGAGCATAATCAGGGGTCATTTGAGAAACATGAACAGTATGTGGTGGTAAACATCTTTAATATAAAACGACAATCTGGGGTTTAAAGCATGAGCAATGTTACAATAGCTAGCTGCATTCCAGTCATCTACTAACTAACATCATGGTACTAGCTAACATGAGCTAGCAAACAGACAATCATTTCCAGACAACTATAAGACATGAAGTATATTGCAGCAACAAAAAATGTCAAATAATGGCAGGACTAGGAATACCTTTGTGCATTTTGTGTAACATAATATGAGAGAATTTAGTTTGTTCCAAATGAAGTTTTCCAGAAGCCAACTTCTACAGTGTGTCTATGCTAAGCTAATCCATGAGAGTTTTGTTTTTGTTTTTTTATTTTTAACTCAAGTAAATACAAAATGCAGAATGATGATTTAATTTATAAAGGGAAAAAGCTGTCCAAACCCACCTGATCCTATGTGAAAAGTAATTGCGCCCTTGTTAAATTATGAATAAGCTGTGATTTTTGGAAAGATGAGTTAATTCATATTTGCCACACCCTGCCTGATTACTACCAGACCTGTTGAATCAGGAAATCACTTAACACAGTGAATCATGCTAAAAGATAATGTTAAAGTGAAAAGTGTAAAGAAACAAAGCAATTGATGTATCAGTGTATTTCCAAGGTAACTGGAGGAATGAGACTACGAAAAACCTTTTACAACATACAATATAGGCAAAGATACTGGCAAATTTTAAGCACCTTTGCTAATGTTTGATGACATTACAGCTAACTAGTGAGCTAGCTAAATATTATTGCAGGTCTAAATAACCCTGTACTAATAATGAGATGTAGCAAGTATCTTGTATGAACAATATGAGAAAACCTTCAAATATATAAAAACCATCGATTCTTTGAACCTGATACTTTATTTTGCCGTTCATGCGAACAATGCAAATAATGTGTTTTTATTCCCTAAACAATTGTATATTCTATCAGATCATTTGTTTCGTGTTTGGGAAATGAGTGCTTATTTAAATGAGGGGAAAATAGAGCACAGCTGAGGCTGCAGTAACCGCATCAACTTCAGCTCTGTCATCAAGTGCTTAGTCGTCCCACTGTCCCCCCCCCCCCCCTCCCTCTCTTGTCCGTCCTGTCCTCAGGCTGGCAGATGATAGTACTACACACCACAGCTGACAGCACATGCCGAGGCAGCACATTCCACATCATTACTACTTCACATGTTTGTGCCACAGAAGCACTCTGATTGGTGGGAGAGTGAAGGCTACCAGATAGAGCCAGCCAGCCAATCAGACCAGAGGTCTATGATACCAGGAAGAGTACTCATAGATGGTTTCAGGGTCATAAAATATGACACAGTCTAGCATGGAAGAGAAAAACAGATGGTAAATAGCCACTTTGTTATCTTATACAACAAAATATTTTATTGTTAATAATAATAATAATAATAATAATAATAATAATAATAATAATACATTGTCAGACTTGGTGAGGCCAGTCTTTAATCCATTCTCTCATTAAATATTGACATCTTGAGGTTTGCAAAAAAAACCTTAATCAAATTGTCATACTTGACAAAAACCTCCTTCGCTATGACATCATGATAAGATTTTTTTTTTATTACATGTTCAGGAGCACATTAACCATCACAGGTTTACATCAGTTTTTGCTCATTTTGTTTTGCTTAACTATGTTTAAACATACAAGAAAAAAAATAAATATCAATAAATCCAGCATTTACCACACAACTTAAGTTACGAAAATACACATTAAGCTCCAATCAACTTGGAAGTGAGAAACTTGAGCTAATGGTTGCCTATTATGGACAATTCTTCCATCAAGGCTCTAAAGTTACTCTTTTATTCCACGACGCAACAAAAGAAAACATTGTATTTCATCTGCAGCCGGTCGTGTAACCCCTCACATCCTGTCTCTAACTCATTATTAAAGATCCTGGAACAGTAAGAACGTAGGAGTCTATCTAAACACAGCATCTGGGTCAACTGCTTAGTCACTTCTGTATTACTGCTTGTTTCCTGAAGTCACATGAGAGAAGTTCATTCAGTCTGTCCATATGCTTGATTAACACAGTGATGCTTGTTTATCTCATTGCACTCAACATGTTTGGCACGTGTCTGTATTCAGTGATCTCATCTTAAAGGGGACAAACTTCTCATTTTCATCCTTCCCCTTGTAATAAATCAGACAAGACATGTTTGGTGTCCGAATTTTGCTTTGTCCTGGAGCTAAAAGAATAATATTGGCACCAAGTACAGTAAGCTTATAACTAAATCATCATATATTAGGTTTAAACCATGAAATAATTTGCCTGTGTGATTTTGACACCGACATTTTAGACCAAAAAAAAAAAAAAAAGGAAGAAACTTTTTCATTTCTTAGTACAGTATGTTATTGCTGTTCTTTTAGCTGTTCTTTTTTTATTGGACCGGATGCCTTTCATGCCCTTATCCAGGCTTGGCACTAAGCGTCTACTGGACTACTGGATCATGCCACCACCATCATCGCCCTATTTTTGTTAGGAAGCTGGGGTCAGAGTTTTGGCCATGATATACCTGGAGCAGATACGGTTAAAAGACTTGTCAGTTGCCCAACAGTGGCAGCTTGGCAGTGACCACCAGTAACCCTGGTCTGTATGCCCTTCATGCTGTTATCCAGGGTGGCACTTAAAGTCCACTGGCTTGGGCAACCACACTGACTGGCAGTTTATTTCCGAAATCAAACTAGTAGCCTTAAAATACAGTGATCATCTCCAGACAGACAGTTATTAATAATAAATAAACATTATCTAGCACCTCATTGTGGAACACACTTTCATTCATGAAAGAGTCTCCTACAAGCTTCATATCTGACTGAATAATAAAAAACTGCATCCCGCAAGATACCAGTCTTGATGCATAACATTATTCTCTACTAGCTTTTCCTGCAAAAAAAAAAAAAAAAAAAACCCTAAATAGGCCATCTTTTATTTGTATCTGTTTAGAACATATCTACTCATTCCCAAATAACATTCATAGCTTAGAGAATAGAGAATAAAGAACATTAAACAAGCAGACCTGCTTTGCATTCAACTGTGTAGTAACTCACAGCTCTGTAGATGCTCTCTGGATCTTTAACACATTTCTATAGTGTGCTTTAAACCCTCTGGATTGTTCAACAAAAGATCTGAGAAAACGGTCAATCTTTCCTTTTACAGAAGGAAGGTGTGTCTGTTTCATTCACTTCCTCTATAGACTTATGGCACCATCACCTATTCTCTTCTTCCATTAGCACCTGACTGATTTGAGGCGCAATTATAAAATCAAAACAGCTTCTTCTTACGTGTGAAGGAAACTCAACAACACCAGATGCTCCTTGCCAGAATCTTCGCATATTTCCTCCTTCTGTTGGATTGCCCGAAATACTGATTGCATGCCTCATCAGGGTGGTGCGGCACACACAGCTAAAACTATACTTCAGCTCAGGGAGCAGGCCAATACCCAAAGCCTTATTAGTATTCTAAAGAGAATGTCTACCTTCTGTGAGTGCTCTCATCATGTCTAGTGCACTCTTCCTGTGTCTGATAGGGCTGTCTGACACTTCAAATATATAAAAATCCTCTTTACTCTGACAGTAGTAAAATAAAGAGTGGCGGTCAGGGGAAGACAAGGAGCCAAGAAAAGCATCGGAAAATGGATCAGTCAGTTTCCTTCAACAGCATTAGAAGCAGAGCACTGAATGCTTTCAGTCTTAGGATGGCAATCTTACAGCAACCTACAAGGCTGAATGTGTTTCTTTTGAGCTCTCAGATAAGTACAATGTGTGTGGACAGACCTTGTTAAAAGACAGCAATAAAGCAAACCTGCACGTTTTTCCGAGAATACTAAATACTGAGAATCTAAATCAGGAATTAATTTAAGGATGATTAAGCAGGGCACGATCTGCACATATAAAATAATAAATGGAACAGACTGAAGGGTGAATGCCAGCCAGTGATGGTGATATTTGGAAACTTGTTTAATTATTTAAAGCCCAATCTACCACCAACAAATCCTGCCATATTAATAGGCACAGGAAATAAAATACCTTTATGACAGTTCTACTGAATGATTTAATTTTTTTCATCATGCAGTATTTCTTCAGCAGGCACTTTACAGTTTCTATGCATGTTGTAGCCTGAAAAAAAAAAAACAGGAAAAAATTATAAAGCCCACGGTTTTGGCATGAGATATCCAGTGAGCTCATACTGTGTAGCAGTGCTGCACAATAAATTGCATAAAAAATTAAAATCGCAGTATGGTCCTGTGCAAAATACGGCAATGTATTACAGATGTACAGTATATGCATAGTAGGGAATTAATGTAGAATTTGTCAAGAATTGAAGGATTTTTTTTAAACATATAATTTTCAGTTGATGAATAAATATTGGTTGTGAGATCATTTGTCCAATTATTAGCTATAAGCACAATAATAATAATAATAATAATAATAATAATAATAATAATAAACAAGTGGAAATAAAATGATACATTCAATAGTTACATATGCAGTCCAAATCGCAATAGTTGTCAAAAAAATTAAAATTATATATATATACACACACAGTACAGACATTACTACATTACTTGATGGTAATGAAGATCAGTCAGTCCGTGTCCCCAAGTGCAGTCCCCAAGTGCAGTCACAAAAACCACCAAGCGCTACAAAGAAACTGGCTCACACGTGGACCGCCCCAGGAAAGGAAGACCAAGAGTCATCTCTGCTGCGGAGGATAAGTTCATCCGAGTCACCAGCCTCAGAAATCGCAGGTTAACAGCAGCTCAGATCAGAGAGCAGGTCAATGCCACACAGAGTTCTAGCAGCAGACACATCTCTAGAACAACTGTTAAGAGGAGACTGTGTGAATCAGGCCTTCATGCTAGAATATCTGCTAGGAAACCACTGCTAAGGACAGGCAACAAGCAGAAGAGACGCGTTTGGGCTAAAGTACACAATAAAGAAAACTCGCTGAATGAGAAGGTGTGTCCAAACTTTTGGTCTGTACTGTATTTCATATATATATATATATATATATATAAGAAAAAAAAGAAGTGTACCAAGAGAGTATGAAAAAGTTTGTAAGTATAAATAGTTTCTACTCAACATTGTAGAGAGTATTGAAAATGTGCTCCAAATCACAATACATTTCTATAGAAACTCATTTTCTCTTTAGCAGCTTGTGTAGGAAGATTGTTGCAGGATGGTTCTTTCCTGTGTAGATCAACGTGTTATTTACACAGGATTTCTCGCTCACACCTCTTGCAGTGTTTGCTTCTATTTAGATCTGCTTTGCTCCTCTCACCTTACTTGCAGCCGCTAGCAAGCGACATGAAACCACACCGCAGTAAACACTAGTTATCTTAATGACTTGATTTAAATACCTCCCATATATAATGGGAAAAAAGTATTCACCTTGATGGCACAGTTGCTAGGCCAGAACCACAATATGGCTCGATGAGCTGTCAGTCTTCCAGAATTTAACAATAAGTCTACTTAACAGACGACAATTTCCTGCAAGGCTTTAGATTTTTAAGTTTAATTATTTATTTTTTTACATGATATACACATATAGGAGATTTTCCTTATTGATGGTAAATATTTGCCTTGAGTTTTTTTTTTTTTTTTTTAAGAGAGAGATATAGTTGTATTTATTTATCCAGGAGCACTGTGTCACATTCTAGGTACACACATTTGATAAAGTAAGCTCACTGCATCATGTATATTTATGATAACTGGAGTGTATATACAGTATGAATGTAACGTTTGGTATTTTAGGAATATATAGTAATTGGACATTCTGTGCACGGCAAAACAGTGATTAGCATTTCTTGTCATACATTGTGCTGTTTATTTCCGATTCATACATTTGGTTGTCTGGGAAACACTGTTGAATGTTACTGTAGCTGAACTCCCATGAAGCTGAAGAAATCAGTGTTTGTTAATTAAGATATACTTGTCTAATTCTTATTTCACTAAATGAATGTGAATGAATATACTTTTATTTCTGTTTATTTATCGTTTCTGGACAATCTTTTGTGAACATCATGATGGGCAAGGAGCCAGAAAACACTCGGTCTGCCAAAAGAGATCTAAATCATTGCGAACTAAGTGTGTGTTCCAACTTGATAAAGTTACAGCTGCCTTTATGTGCTGAGCAAAATAAGCCAAATTAGATCAGTTTGTAATTACCAGCTGTCAAAAGGTCAGTCATTCTCCCTTGGTGTGATTTATTTTTTGGGAGGTAGCTAGAGTTTTAAATAAGCTCTATTTGTGGTCACCTGTTCCAATCACTCAGCATTCAACATTACCAGTATACTAATTACCAGACTGATCATCTGTGAACATCTGCATCTGTAAACATCTGCACCTTACTGGTTCATGCCTAAAATTAGATGCTTTTTATGCCTGAATGATTCATAGATCACTCTCTGGCTTAAAAACAACAACAACAAAAAAAAAATGTCTCGAAAACTGCTCAGTTATAGGGACCGGACTAAAAATGAGAGACAAACAAGTGCTTCAGGAAGCCTGGACTACATTAGACTACATTAAAAATGTAAAAAAAATATATATATATTTTTTAAAGATCTGGCTCTTTCGAAGCAAAAGCAGAAAATACATATATAAAAGTGGTGGCTCAAGACTTTTGCAGAGTACTGTAAGCTTGACGTTACCATTACAGTTCGTATACCTTCCTGCTGAATATCCCATTCAAGATGTAGTCCTCCTTTAACCTAAATGTTTCCCAAAAAGGGCCTCCCCCAATTTATTACAAAGGTGTTCGATGGGGTTTAGGTCAGGGCAGAATACTTGAGTTCTTCCACATCAATTTTAGTAAACTGATGTCACTTTGTGAATCCTGCATGTTTGGGTTCCCTAGTTGCAGTATTAAACAAAAGGTCTAATGCTTCAGCATACAAAAACGTCTATAAAAGTGTGTGCTTGGGGAAGTCCCACATCTGGGTCAGACGGACAGATGTCCTTAATCTGAGAGGGGGAAAAAAGATGATCATATCTCACTTCAGTAAAGTCTGTGTATAGTAGAGTTTCTTACCATGCAAAGCATTCCTTAGGCTAGCGTCTGGAAACACAATCGCTAATGACATGAGTAATGGATTGATCATATTTTCTGCTTCATCTGGCACAGAATGACTCTGATGAACTCATCTAAAGCTAGCTGACTAAACAGAGCCACAACTCAGCCTTGGTGAGACCAAATGTTTACAGCTGAGCCACTTTCAACCCAAAAGAAGAATTGTTTGACCCAGATTCCAAATGTTGATAAAAAAGTCTCAGATTACCAGTTTACACATTAATTTCCACTGCCATATGGCCTTAAACCCAACCAGATTTAACCCAGTTTTCTCAGGCCTTTTTAAACCAAAACCTTAAAGACATAAAAAAATAAAATAAAATCTCCGCTTCCCCAAATCAATTGTTCTTGGCTTGTACTGC
This sequence comes from Clarias magur, assembly GCA_013621035.1. Classification (NCBI taxonomy): domain Eukaryota; kingdom Metazoa; phylum Chordata; class Actinopteri; order Siluriformes; family Clariidae; genus Clarias; species Clarias magur. Next base: position 760,166 of record QNUK01000116.1, on the reverse strand, counting down.
TCTTCTTCTGATTGTCTTAAAGCTGTCAGGGTGATTTTCCCAGAAATCCTTCTGATGAGCCAGATGTGCAGCCCAGTTACAATTATTTTTAAGATTGAAAAAGTTTGTGCGTGGTCAACACCTAAAGATTATGGCTGTGATTTTTTTAAACTGTGATGTCTTCAGCATAATGGCATGCTGCTGGTCGAGCCAAACATTTAATTGGTTAAAGGTTTTGCTCACTGATCTTCTACATTACAAAATGATACCTTACTAAAGCTCTCTTTACAAGTAATCCAAATCAAGTAAAACCCAAACAAGGCATGCCATTCTAAAGAAATAATCTGCGACATCTTACTCCCCCAAAATTCACTCCACAAAACAAAACAAAAACATCATGTTAACAATACAGCACAATAATTTGAAATGCTCTGTTTGTTATATTTGTAATCACATGCACATGATAGTTTGCATGCTTGTGTTGATGTATGAGCTAGTGCATGTGTTGTGAAGTGAGCGTGACCATTTCCTTTATTGGACTCATACGGATCTGATTATGAACAATGTTTTCAGTCTTGAGAAGTACAGGCAAGGGAAAATATGGAAAAAAAAAAAAACACACAGATTTGTGGGTTTGTCATCACATCACAAACATAGTTCATCAGTAATTGTGTCTGATTGACTATATGTAATATAGACATATTTTACAGATTGTTCTTGGGCCGTAACTATGCTAAACTCCCAAAGCTAATAAATGGCAAACGGGAACATTTTTAATGTTCACATGCAAATACCTCCCTCTGCTGGACTGGAAAGCTAAATTTCCAGCTTTTAGCATCTGCAATTTAGAATCAACAGCTACAGCTTTGAAGGGTAGTAAACTGAGTAAAGAAATAAGAATTTAAAAAAGGAAATTATTAAGAAAAACATTTATAAACTGATGTTTCTCAATGATTAATAACATTCAATAGTAAATTGCTGCTGTGTCAATAAAGTGATAGTTTTAAGCAAGTTTTAGTTCAGGAACTTTTCCCCCTCACATTATGGCAGCTGTAGATAAAATATCTGTTCAGAGGAAAAACCATCTTCCATCAGGAGAAGAGGTGTCTCTATTCACCTGTAGCACCCAAGACTTCACCCAAGAGCACATTGTTAAAAGGTTTCTCAAGTGTTTGTTAGATGGTTAAGGGTTCTAGCTTCATAAAGGCCATCGTCTTGAAAGCTTTTCTGAAAAGTAAACCACTCGTATTAGTTCTACACAATTCTTTAAATCTATAAGGACTCCTCCAGAGGGACCAACTGAACAAAAAACCCTGGTATCCAACATGCAGCCTGATAAAGATTCTTACCCGATCGAGCAAACAGATTTAGAGTTTATTTAGTAAATTAAAATAGTTGTATTATTAGTTATTATCAGTTGTATATTTGGAACATATTTTATCCTCAGTCATAACATTAAATAACATTGAATAACATTCTAAATTATATACCAGTAAACTGATGAGAGGATCATGGGCACCCGTGGACGAAAGGCCAGACCGCGTGCCCTGATCCCACAGAAAAGTATCGCAAAAAAAGACAACATAGAAATTGCCAAATTAAGTAAACTCTGGCCATGACAGAAAGGTATCAGAACACCACAGCCTGTCATGCACAGAGCCCAGCAGGGTAAGAGTTCAAGGTTGTTGATCTGGCCACCAAATTTCCGATCCCAATCTGATCGAGTATGCATGAGATTCGCCAGACAAGCCGATCTAATCCATGGAAGCCCCACCAGGCACCCCACAGCACACATAGCATCCCCCGCTAATATCCCAGTATACCCAACATGGTGCATAAGAATTTTGCACAGTACTGTATATTATTTATATTATTTTTTTTTTTTTATGTAATTAAAAAGTTGTGATGGGGGTCATATCTGCTCAAGGCTTATTGATGCATGTGGAGAGATGAAGGCTCGCCGATCCAACTGAAGAGCTCTTGTAGTACACACTGTTTAAAGTTCATACTAGCCATAACAGAAAGGTGTCTGGACACACAGTGCATCAGCTCATTCACGGTCAAGCCTGCCCAACTCACCTGTCCAAGCCTGTCCAACTCCGAAAGCACCTACAATATGTGCGTGGGCAACAAAGAAACTGAAAAAAGTGGTCTGGTCTGATGAATAATAATTTCTTTTACATCACATGGAGAGCCAGGTGCCTACACATTGGCCCCCAGGTGACACCAGAATGCACTATAATAAGAAGACAAGCCAGCAGAGGTCTGTACCCAAATTGTCTGCTAGGAAACTGCCATTCATGTGGATGTTACTTTGTCGAGCACCACCTACCAAATGGCAGAGGCTTTTATATACACACGCACACACACACACACAAAAAGACAACAACAATGCAACAGCATTATGGGAAAATGGTTATTGCAACAAGTTTAATTAGCAACCACCAGTATGGGTTATTTTTAAGTCCTCATACACATAGTAGTATGAGGGTATTCCTGCTCCTCGTGAGACCCTACCATCCTCATATAAGGATAAATTGCAAAGTACACAATGTTAGAGTTTGAGTCTGAGGAGGTTAAAGGGGAATTCCAGCATAAACTGCCATTTAATATTATTTGTCATGCAGTGCTAAATAACACCCATTGGTAGATTCTACCATTTCTGATTGCTGAGATTGCACCAGTCAATATATAGGCACTACAAATTAATTAAGCACTACACTGATGCGCTGTGATATTGGAAGCAACAGTAAGTAAGCAATTGTTAGTTGTTAAACACTGAGTGAGATCCCCTGATTCCTAGACCTCCTAGGTAGAATTTAGAAAGAGAGAGACAGGAATAATGCATCCCAGTATAAGACACCGGTCTGGTTGTTCATGCTCAGGATTTTTCTTCATATCCATAGATACCTGATGGGAACGTTAAGAACAATAAACCTTATTTCTTACTGACATTGAAAATCATACCCTGAATGTGCCTCACAATGTCATACCGCATACAGACGCCCTGCAGTTAAATAAAAATGCTATCCTGACTCGAATAACATCTTGCAATGCAAGGAGAGAACCCCACAGCTCCCACTATCTCACCAATGACTTGCAGTCATGAGGAAAGGATAAGGATTATCCCCAGAATTCATACGCCTTCGATCAGTGCACTAGATTAGCTGATGACATTAGCTACTATCCGTGGCCTGTGTAGCACACTGGAGCTTCCCTCGTCTTCTTAGCTCGATAATACACGGATCATTTGTCGGACACCGGTTTCAGATCTTCTCATATAATACAGAATGTAAAAGCTGAACATGACGTTCTTTTCAATTTCTCAAGACAACATGTAGAACTTCAGGACAAGCACCTTGTCGATAACAGACAGAGGAACAATTCGCATCGTTATCAACAAACGCACCAGGCGTTGACCTGGTCACAAAAGCACAAGTGGTGACTATGGCCACATCTGCAGCCCATGAAAGCAGCAGCTGTTTTAGTGGTGATACCATCAGAAGTACCCTGAGAAATCAACACAATCGTTTATCAAGAAAACTGTCCTGTCAGTCTGACAGCTGACTTTAGCTTTATTATACTACATCCTACAATGTGTGTACTACTGGTCTCGGTTTATTGTGAGGAAACGTGCTGATTAATAAATGCTAGAAAATTACTAATTTCATATTTCCTTTTTTTTTGTGAATACGCAGTCAGACGTTAACCCGGGTAAGGCTGTGTCTCTTGCCGGAGGGATTCATGCTTTCTGCTGTAATGCTGATTTGTACCTGTACAACGTCAGCAGATTTACACATTATTTAATCAGTCAGATTTTCAGCGTTTTAGCTGTTGCTTTGTTAGCCACTGTTCTCGGACTTCACTGGACATGACCTAAGTAAGGCAGCTCGTAAATCTACAAATCTATAAATCTACTAACACCATACTACAAGCAGCTGCGATCCCAAGCAGGAGCATGTGTAAAAGACAAATGGGTATTTTTTTTATATATAAATAACTGATGTATTATTAGTGGAATTCCTGATTTTTGTTTGGAGTGTACTGACAAGCAACATGTGTTTAACAAACAAAACACAACGAACAAACTTATTCAGACAATCAGATAAAGTAAGCATATTCATTTGATTTAAACAGAAACCTTCTGATCTGACCTCCTATGGCTATAACCTTTAGGCTTCAATAATACTATTTTACACAGTCATTTTTTTCAACCGGTCATCTTAATCCCCTACGCCGCACAACAATGGTTCCTGCCACAATGTCATACACGGTCCTGTTGTGTTGGAAGAACAGCAGCGTGATGAAGACCGGAAAAAGGAATGCAATCGACAGGTTCTTATTCAAGGCCCGTACCGTGGATCTGTGCGGGAAAACAAGCGAAAAAGCAATTACATAGTGATATTTGCTTGTTTCATAAAAATCAGCAGGATTTCCGTGGATCGTACTCACGCTGATAAGGTGACGTTAGATGCTGGAACCACAAGGACGCGGTTGGGTCGTACCAAAACCGTAGAGTCACAGCTAACCACTCGCAAACCAAGGAGAAATTTCCCAGGAGTGGCACCTCCTGCTCCCCAAATACAGATAATCTGCAGGTTTTTAAAAAATGCAGTTGGAAGAAAAAAAAAATGTCAGACAGAATTATTTATTAATGTCAGATTTTTGTCATCATATTCTGTTTACTCAGTCTAAATCAGAAGTAAATCCATTTAGTTTTGCTTTCTGGTAAGAAATATGATTTTTTGCAAGCACACGAAGAAATTATGGAAAACAAAGGCAGTGCTATATAACAAAGAAATAGTGAAACTACATGTAAATATACAGTTAGAAGTTTTGTGAACTGCAAAACTTTTATATTTTTTACAGAATTCCACTTGGAGGGGGGTCTGACTATTTAGTTGTATATACTGTACATGAATGATTGCTGTAGCCCAGCAAGAAAGCAAATGCACCATAGGTTGTCTGAAACTGAACATGCACAATGTTGATAGTATGGATTTTGAATATACTAAAATGACATTTAACTGCAAACAGCACTGGAAACTGTGGTAATATAGTTTAAAACATTGTAACACGGCTTTATTAGCAAGAATAATTAGCAAAAAATCTAATTAAATAAATAAATGAATAAATAAGTTAAAATGTACTGCATCAAGCCAAACAGCAACAAGACAAATCATGACTTGATAAAGGTTAAGGCTACAAGACTGAGGTACCTACTGCCTTTTACCAAAGAAAGAAATTCTGTTCCCAGAATGCACTGCAAATTACATAAATCAGCTTTATTCTGCTTCTACGTACCAACACTATTCTTGCTGTTGTTCATTTGTGCCCAGACAATCTTATTAGGTTGATGTCCAGGCTTCATGCGTCTAGGTTTCTAACCATAATAGCCAAGGCAGAATTCTTCTAACCAATCATAAACAGAAGTCAGATTTCTTAACCTCACACAAGCTTGATAACAGAAGCTGTCTTATTTTATTATTTAAATAACAATGATTTATATATAATCACTTAATTATATATAAATGTGATTTAGACTCACACTGAGATTTAATAAGTAATAAATATTGTGCTAAACCGGTTTGAGACCCAACTTTGTGCGTTAGCTTTCTAACCTATGATAGAAAACAGAAGGCGGGAAAACACACAAACGTGATAACATACGTTGTCTTACAGTACGGTACTGTAAAACCAGGCAACTGAGAAACAACAATCCATTCACTGACCTCATAGAAACAAACTAAAACCCTGTACACCAGAGCCACCACCATCATTTTCTGAAGGTCCTCCAGAGACGTGTTCTCATCGATCTCCTCCACTACAAACTGCATGATGACTTTAGAAATGTCCCTGCGGTGGACATAGAGCAAACATCACACAAATATGCACAGAGTTTCACATAGATATTTGCAAATGCATGGAAATTACTTGTTAATCAGTATGCCTGCTCTTCAGTACGTCACGGTTAAATGACTTACTTCATTCCGCTTAGGTGCATTATCCACAAAACTATTGTTGCCTTAACGCAAAAGAGGATGAAGAAATCCACCATTTCAGCTAGAAATCTGTGTAGAGGTGAGGGAATGGTGTACTCACGACCTACAACAGATACAAAAGGTAAGACTGAATAAAACTTGATATGGACAGAGCTCATACTTCCTGGAAAGTCCACACTGAAAAACCTGCATATTTATCTTTATACCTAGAGTGTGTTCTAGAAAGATATATTTTTTACATAAAATTAAATTCTTAGTTGTAAAGTTAGGGGTGTAGGGCACGTGTATGATTTAGGGTTGTGAATGCATGGAATGTTTATGGTTTAGGTATAGGTTAAGGCATAGGTTTAGAGGTGTTAGGGGGTAAATGTTAGGGGTGTCCCTGTACTGTATAGTTTGTTAGTGTATAGTGTTGGTTGAGGGGATACATGTAGGTTTAATGCAGTATGTGCTGGGTTGTACTTGTATATTTTAGAGGGATGTGTATTGGTTATGGGGCACATGTTAGTTTAGGGTTAGAGGCATATTTGCATTGTTTAGGGATACATTTATGTTTAACAAGGTATGTAATAGGGGTGTACTTACATGGGTGCATGTCGGTTTAAACGAGGTATGTGTGAGGGGTGTATTTGTATAGGTTAGGAGGATACAAGACGATGTCGGTTTAGAGGTACATGTTTCAGGTGGACACTATAGTTAGTTTAGTGGGGTATGTGTTGGGTTAGGGGGTGTTAAAGGTGTATTTGTATAGTTTAGAGGAATATGTATTAGTTTAGGTTTGAGATATGTGTTAGGGATGTACGTACTGTAAATAGTTTAGAGGGGTAGGTGTTGGTTTGTAGGATCATGTAGGTTTAATGGGGTATGTGTTAGAGGTGCGTGTTGGTTTAGGGGTATGTGTTGGTTTAAAGGTGTACAGTTTAGGACGGCACTTGCATAGTTTAGAGGGTAGATGTAGGTTTAAAGGATAATGTGTATAGTTTAGGAGTGCACTTGTATAGTTTAGAAAGTGTACGTTCAGGGGGTAGGTGTGCAACTGAACTTCACATGAAGTAACATCGTTCTTCTCTTTATGCTAATTTAATGCTAATCTAAAAATTTTTAGGCTTACTTCCACTAAAACTGCAGCTGCTACAGTACTTAGTGAAGCACCTGATCACCAGTTTCCTGCGTTAGCCGCTAGCTAGTTAGCTAACTAGCATCGAGCTAACCCGCTAATGTACCTGCTTGCTGAGCCGGGATTCCATTCGCCTGTAACGGGCTTGCAGCCGCTGCCGGCGGTGACGATGCTGGCGAACTCCCGGCCTGCGGAGCCGCAGCAGCATTAAACTGAGGCGGACTGGTGAGCTGGATGTACCAGTTAGATATGTCCGCAGGTGTCGGGGTGGGTGGATAAGGAGGAACGTTAGCCGCTCGGCTGGCAGGCTGCTGAGGAAACCACGGAGGAGATACGGGGAGCGCCGACACGCACATCCAGCTCTGCCAGCTCGCATAGCCGCAGTAGTAGTGCCACATCCAGTCTCGCAGCTTATTACAGTACTCCGTCCTGGACACGAGCACATGTCCGTTCTGTCCCTTAACTTCTGTTTTCGATGTAGCCATCGTTGTTCGGGTAAATTTTCTGTAATCGTCACTGTTACCTCAGTCTGAAGTACTTAATTTGTCCAAACGCATCGGCCATTACCGGGTCTTGCTGGGGCTCTGAGAGTCTGAAGGAGTCGATTGTTCGTTTCTTTGTAAACGAGATTTTAGGCTCGACTCACTTAAGTATGTAACGACGGAATTTCAGACTCAGTGAACACCGTATTCACTATGTATGTACTCCCTTCATGCATCGAAATATTCACTCTGAGAATATTTAATCGTAAAGCAAAAAATATATATTAGACGGAATCTTCTGAAATATGAATCTGAGTCGACTCAGCAGTTCTTGAATCAAACCGCGCTGCTTGTCGCTAAACCCCGGACTGTACCATTGTGCGCTGCTGTAGTCCTGTGGGGCGCTGAGAGGTCTACAACAGAGTTTATAAGACTTAATTATTGTTTTAATATATTTAAATTCATATATCAAATTTAATATAAAATAAACATTTTCAATATGTTTAAATACATGCTTAAAATGACTGTAAATAAACACGCTAATGATTCCCTCCTATGATCATCGTTATGAATGGTACAGACCATAAACAGACCCTCCAGTGTGTGATTGTGTCTGTGCACTTTACAGAAAGTTCAGCAAAATGAGGAAAAATAAGAAGGTTAATACTTGATCTGTTATAATCGAAGCTATGTAACGAGTAGGGCATAAAAGAAAGTCGGATGAAACAATCATTGTCATAACCAATTCCCTCTCAAGAAACTTGTCATGATCTTTTAGTTTAAAGTTTTTGCACACTCGCATTTATGCACCCCCTGTCACACGATGGCGTTAGAGTCATGCCTATGGCAGATTATGCTTGAAGAGGAAAGACAAGACACTTGAGGATCTGTTTCTTAAATGGTCCATATTTCCTCCAAACCTGCAACACCCATAATGCAAGTGCATTGTGGGTGTTCAGCATCCCCTAGCTAAGACTGATAATATTTCAATGCCCTGTTATATCTCTCTAATTAGTATACTGTGTTGTGAAGATAACTAAAAGAGCACCGCTGAATGTGTGTGGCAAAAATGAATAATTCAACAACTTCCATTTCGTTGTTAGGAATCTCCACTCACATTAATTTTTTGTTCTGTACAGCAGTCTTAAATACACCATGGCCAGGATCATTCTTTCTGTTAAAGCCTAAAGGCTCTGGTGATGCTCAGCCTATCATGGTTCAAAATCATTTTCCATACTTAAATGAAAAGAGCTGAAGAGAGGATAGGAGTAATATTAGTTGGAATAGAGTTAACTCAGAATAATATGGAGTGTCTCATTGTGCATCTTTCTGCACATCGGAGGAAACTGGGTCAGGCCTAGAATAACAAAACTCACTTTTGCCACCAGATGCTGACAGCTAAGAAAAAACCTGTGAAACTCTCTCTCTCTCTCTCTCTCTCTCTCTCTCTCTCTTTCTCTCTCTATCAGATGTGTATTTGCTGACTGGTCTGCGGTAGGCCAATTAGTCAGGTCTGGCTTGTCCGGTGACTGTGCTGAACTCTGAATGGAGGCTTTGAGGTGGAAAAAAAATGGACCAGAGTGAGTCTGATCACCTCAGACAAGTCACGCCTAGAAATAATCAGTGTTAAATAAAAGCTAGTGTCCAGCACATTCTGACCTATTGAAACCAACAGCTAGGGATTATGGATAAATTGTGTGTGTGTGTGTGTGTGTGTGTGTGTGTGTGTGTGTGTGTGTGTGTGTGTGTGTGTGTGTGCGCGTGCGTCAGTGCAATGCATGTTGAAACATGGACACAGATTAAGAGTTGTGTCTAAATCCAGATGGTCAGTTATTACTTATGACATGCTTTTTATATATATATATATCTGAACCTTGCTGCTTCTTCTAAAGAATTGCGTGGGTCTGACTAACAGCAAAGTTCAGAGCAGATGCAATAGTTCTTATAGAATTGTCTCAGCTCTGTATTTTAGCTGACCTTTGTGTCTCAGGGTGAATGTTATGTTATGAAATTATTTCAGTCTAATACAAGTGACCCAATGAACAGATGTCTCACACTATCCGACTGTAGCATCAGGTATTTACTAGGACATGTTCATTATAATGCTATTAAATTAAAGGAACACTCCACCATTTTTCAACCTTATCACTGTGCAACAAAGCTGTAGTATACACATCTGTACATCTACAGAACCTCTGAGGTGACCTGGTTAATATTTTTAATAAGGTTAAGCAAATTTTGGCTTTTATAGGCAGCTTTTTGATGGTCTATGCTTTGTTACACATTCTTCTTTATTACCATAATTCTTCTATTTTGTAAAGCTGCGTTGTTACCATGACCATCATTAAACACGCTATAGAAATACAATTGAATTTTATAGAATAGAATTAAATCTTTAAATAGAATAAAATCTTCTATTATACTATAAACTGCCTAGCTTAATATGTTGTGGAAACATGATACTTAATATGTGGTATACATTTGGCATGCACAGACCTGGGCAAAATGGTTAATGTTATTTACTTTTAATGTCAATGACAGCAGTATGTCTTTATGCATCATTCCAAGATATAATATTCCAACTGTGATATTATCAGTGATCTCCATGATTAGATTATATTGGCCAAAATGTTTTTGTTTTTTTGTCTGTGTGACAGGGCGCATTATCCTGCTATGGGAACTGACCAGTCTGCAACTAAGCAGTCCCATACACAGAAAGCTGAGATACACTGTGTGTTCTTACACCTTTTTAATCATTTACTATTGATCACTTAAGCTAGCCATCATTCCACACACCAGTGAGCCTGGGGTGTCCATGACCCTGTGGGTCCATGACCCATCACTCACTGTCCTTTTTTGGAGAACTTCAAGTAGGTAATACACACTGCATACAGGGAAGACCTCAAAGACCAATCATTTTGTAGATGCTCTGCCTAGTGGCCTTCTCATCACAGGTTGGTGCTTGTCAGCCTGATCTTGCCCATTTTTTCTGCTTCCAACACATCAACTTTGAGAACTCCTAGTTCTCTACACTTGCTGCCTACAATAAACAATCCTACCCAATTTATACTTTTAAAACACTTAATTTTTGCCTGTATAATGATTCTATCCTCCTACCAAACCTTATCCAAAGATCAGTGACTTGACCTAAGGTCTTGTGTTTTCATATCAGAGCTGCTCATTAAGAGAAAAGGAAGTATAGAGGATAAAATGTCAAAGGCTTTCGGTTTAGCAAGAATGGAGTCATGCGATACAACCACAACTGAACTAGTATTTTGCTTATTCTGTGAGTAATGCAAAAATTAAACCTCAACAAAGAGCAATGAAGTATATCACCACAAGGTCTTAAGGTTGTATATTTACAACTACAAAAATGTGCAAAATATAATAAACTGTAAAGTTGTGAACCTTTGTATTTCAAAAAACCCACAAAACCTAGTGTAATTTGTACTTTAATTGGATATGTGCATAGTCAATGCTGTTTTCATTTCTTCTCCAATGCAAACACACATACCTTTTCAATCACTACTGATTAGGTGTTGAATGTGATGGATGTTAAGGGAAAGCTTATCATATCATATCACCGTTCCTAGCACAAGTCAAAACACAGGCAGGCGATATTAAAACAAGATAATCTGTGATCAACAATGAAAGCGCACGCACAGGTCAAAAACACAGGAAACACTGAGGCAGGAAATAAGGCACTGGGTAACTAGGCTTAGACTTAACCCTAGAAATGCATGATAAGACTTCACAAGAAAACTTTTAAACATCAGGATATAGAGTAGATAGGAAAAACTAATTATGCACTCAACACAAAACATGGACACAATGAGGTAACACATGAATGATAAGACGAGGGGAGAAGCTGGACAGGCAAAAAATATCACATCACGTGGTGTGGCTTCAAAATATGATGAGTAAGAGCAGCACTGCTCACTTGAGAGTGGGATTTATGGTTTAGCAAAGCAGGACTTGAAAGATATTATTCCAAATTGAGATCAAATTTTCTATATGCGTATTCACCTGACACATCTGTCACTGACTGGCTGCATGAATCTCTAGCTTGGGATTGAAGAAAAATAGCTCTAGCCCCTAGCTTCACTCCTACCCATCATTGTGTATTTTTCTTATGGCTTACTCATGGTAAATTTTAAGACATTTGTTAATAGCAAATAATTTGATTACACAGAGCCTGGCAAAAGTATTCATACCCCTTTGTGCCGGCATTATTGCATTGTGTGATGAAGGGGAAAATGGCATTTAACAGAAATTTGAACAATGTGTATGTATGTAACACAGTCCCTATTAACAGAATTATTTATGGCAAGTGGCAAGTTCTTGTCTAAAGGTCTTAGCTTCCTGCAGTCGGCTCTCATATACATCCCACCACTCGATTCTTTTGTGATCTTGCCAAAGCCCTTTTCAGCTCTATATATGTTCCTGTCTGTCACGTGAGCGACTTCCCCTGTCTACATTTCTGGATCAGAAGTAAGGCATGAGAAAGTGTAGTGAAACAGTGAAACTCCTAAGCTGCTGACAATGATGTTTGCTTTTCTTTTCCCATCTGTGTTATGAAAGAACTCCAGTAGCCAATATTTCAAAGCACAGGTTTCTAAGCAGAATCAGACATATTTAGTACAGTGTAGTTCCCATGAATAATAAGCCATGTTGCCATGTTGCCGTATTTAGCGCTTACATGCTTTGTGGTTTTGTTGTACAGGACACCCCGTGGCCAGACACCTTGTTTGTGAGAGACTAAACGGATGGTGAATGGCCAAAATCATATTTACATGCAAGGAGAAAAAAGAGGTTAGTGAATGACTGATGGCTTCCTGTTTCCTTTACGCTTTTACAAACCAATGTTATCTTATCCCAACAGTTTGTGGAAGTGCCTGTTTTCATGTTGGGAAATAATCATAGGGAGTTCATGAAATAATTTTTCCCCCCAAATTCTTTAATTTAATTATGGCAAATTTTATGACATTGCTGTTAGAAATTTTGAGACGTACCCATGGTCAAGAAATGCTCACCCTTCATATGTTTACATGTTCACTTTCTCATATTTCATTCCCTTTACTACAGGAAGGGGGTTGTGTTCCTTGTTTTTTCCTGAAACCAATTCATGGGAAAAAAAAAAAGCACTGGATAAAAAGGCATCAAAAAGACTCAGTGATAAGCATCTGCCTAAGTGGAGCAGTATGACTCACAGCCTAAAAATATTTGTGTTGCATTTATGCTTTTAGGTCTTGATGGTTTTGTAGAGTTGAAGTTTAATCGGGACCTTATCTACCACCACGACCTTATCCCCTAAACACGTTCAAATTCCTCAGATTCCTCCCCTTTGCGTTATCTGTGGTCATGTGTGGGGAAAACTTAGAGGCTCCTTAGAGACCAAGATAATCCCAGGCTTCGGATTGTCAGCATTTTTTCCTCCAAACTTCCATGACACTCTAAATCACGGCTCCATGTTCTCAGTGTACTGTGTGTTCAGAGCAAAGATGGGCAAGATGTAAAAATAAAAACAGCCAAGAGCAAAAACCCTTCAAGGCCTTTCTCAGGCATAATCACAAAGATTGTGACTAAACTTACAACTTTAAAATGTATCAACTAGCTTTTAACTTAGTTTTTAGGAATCTGGGTTCTGTTATGATAGACCTTTTGGTTCAGTAAGCTATTAAATAAATAAATAAATGCATTTTCCATTTCAAATATTGGGCTGCATCAAGCAAAGAAAACAACTAAGGATTTTTTTTTTAATTGGCCAACCCATTATCAAAACCTGGAATGATAGTTCTAACTCCTCAATCTCATGGAAAAAATGGGGTCGAAAAAAAAAAAATTACAAATGGAGATTAATTAAACTCCTGGTGAAGTTGCATTCTAAGAGAATGAACAGTAGAAATCACACCTACGTATGTTTAATGTTGTAAGTAAGAGCATTTCCAAACTCATAATTGAATGAGACACATTGGATTGGGACTAAACAGCTGTGACACCAAGAGGACAACTTGTAAAACCTTTTGCTTTATTTAAATCATGAATGCACTTAGCTTTGGGCAAATATAAAACCACACATATCTGGTAAAGAAGACCACTGTGCCGAGAAACTTACCTGTACCAAATTAGAAGTTACTTGCTTTCTAAAGAAACTTCTGGCAGTGAGCCTTCACCGTTGCCTTACATTTCCACGCACGTCCCGTTGACCTCCCTTTGTTTTCGACTGAACTGCTGCAAGCTGATAAGCATCTGTAGATACTGTTTAGGTCTGGCACAAATGTTGCATTCTAATGCACAACACAATGAGGTTAAATAAGGACAACTTTCATCCTCTTTGGTTATGCGCCTAGATGACGCAAAAGTCTATGAGTCATGGCAGTGATATATTTTTCTATAAACTATTTGTGTAAGCCAAATAAGTCAGATGCATTTTTGGACAAAGGTTTTGACTCGCTCTTAACATTGTACAGTTATAGTAAAAGACACTTGGTGCTTGTCCATAATCTCATGTGATTTATGAAAGGTACATTTCACTTTAACTATATAAAAAAAAAAAAAACAGTAGAAAATATTCTGATTGGTCAAAAGGATGGGGTTGAATAATTTTCTACACAGTACCAACAGCTCTGACTCTAGTTCCATCAGTAATTCACAGGACTGTATTAACACATGATTTAATGTGTCTGCAGTGACAAATTACACAGGAATTGCTGATACAGTAAGGAATGAGCCTCCAGTGTTAATATTTTATGAATTTTGTGACATTATGAAAATCTTAACATGAAATGAGAGTTGGTATCTTGTGTAATAATTCATAACCCCGTCTGCACAACATAAAATATAATTTACTTCTTAATTGTTAGCAACCTACTGTGGTGTATGTGCTGGTGTACTTACACTTCAGTATGTGCTGTTATTAAGAACTAGCTGAAGTACACGTCGTTGATTATTAAAGTTAAAAAGAGAGAAAAATTCGGCTTTTGTGACGTGGTGCGGATTAGAGAGCCACACCACGAGATGTAATATTATTCATAAGAGCCCATAAGAGGGGGTCAACAAAACAGGAGGTTGTGAGAGTGCTTACAGTATGATACGCACGGGAAGACCCTCCCGTTTGGAGATAGCGTGGGGTTATTAATTAATGAACTCAAAATAAAACTGAAATAAATAAATAAATTAACAGAGCTCCGCTGTCTGCGCGAGAACTAAAAATAAAACTTCTATCCTCTCGGGGCTAATGCCCTTACTGAGGATTTATACTGTAGGAGAGGGTTTTGTGTTTTTTGTGTACACTTTATACTTAGCCTGAGAGCGCACGCGCTTAAGGGGTAGCGTGCAGCGCTCTCTCTCACTCTCGCGCGCGCTGGCGTCTTATGAAGACAGAGACTGGGTCTTTACCTATGTCTCTGGACTTTGTCTTGTCTTTGTCTTTTTTTGGCCTTGATACCTTACCGGTGCTACCTACTAATCGCAGGAAGTGCGCCGGTATCAGCACCCTTAAAAAGACACGCCGGCAGGCGCGGCGTATCCAGGCTGATTGCCCTGCGGCGGCGTTGCCTGGCAACAGCGTGTATAAAAGGCTGCACCTGTTCCTGTTCGGAATTGCGCGCGGTAGCAGGCTGTGGATCTGCTCGTTCCGAACAGCGCAGAGTATTTATAAGCGGTTCTGCCCCTCGTGAGACCCGTGTCGTTACAGCTTTAATGTAATCAGTCATATGAATATTTCTGAGGGAGGCAGAACTATCAGCCTAACTTATTTATACAAATAAATACAAATTGGTAAGGTGGAGTATCTTACGTCTCGTTTACGCCAAATTCTACGTCTTTCGTTGTCAGGCAAACACACTCCCTATTTTGGTAATCAGAGAGTGAATCACAGATGAGAAATTGAAAAAGTAAATCAGAAAGTCTGAAAAAAAAAACCTGACTTTTTCAGCACATTAAAATTCACTTATACCACTTCAGCGCTGTTGTTTCAGCAGTGAAAATATTAGCGAATCCCAGTAAAAATATGCAGATTAGCTTTTCTAATTAATATCTATTGATGCATGTGTTCGTTTAAATTTAGCAAGTATCTTATTTTAAAATAGATAATTAAATCCAGCACATAACTGGATTCATAACATTTTTATTTTGATTTCACTTAGGGTGCATATTAAACTTCAGGAAGATAGACAAGCACAGACAGACAGACAGACAGAAATTTTTCTGAGACTGGTTTTGGTTTGTCCAATGTATGAAATGTAGAAACATAATTGAAAGAGCAAGTTCCAACACACTAAAAAATGCTGGGTTGTTTTTACTACCCAAACGCTGAGTTGCCTCTGTTGGGTAATATTTGTGGGTTATTTACAGGGAACTGGGTACTTTTTGTTTAACCCAGCTTGCTGAGTTGAAGTTGGGTTAGCTAGTGACAGCTAACATCACAGATCAGACCAGCCCTCCGGTGTAGCCGGTGTAGCCAAACCAAACCAAAGAACCCCATCTGTGTATGAAAGAAACAGCAAAAATGTCTGAACGTTTTAGCTTTCTTTGTAGAATGCTTGCACATATTAAAAACATATACATATAAAACTTATAAAATAGCTGAGGTGTTACAAAACACTAATCATCTTACAAATATGCATACTAGCCAACCCTCTCGAATATTTCCATAAACTTTTACTTTCTTTCTTTCTAAGGTTGGAACCAACACCATGGAATATCTATCAGTCGAGGCCGTACACCTACATCCTGATGTTGGAGATAATGACCAGCACTGCTCTCAGGCATTAGTGCTTGTCAGTAATACAGTAGTATCGTAATGATGTCGCTGTTGAACTTGTTTTGTATTATCTGATCTTGTGCTTTTGAAAAATTAATCTTTTTCTATGTTTTGTACAATTAATTGGGTGTTGTTTATTGCATATATGTATGGTTTGCAAAACTTAGTGTTTTCTTTTGTAATAGACCAGTATATCAAAGTAATTAAACGGTTTAAACTGTTTTACCCATAGACATGTAAAACATAAAAATAATAATAACCTATTTGTGAGGTAGAATTAACTCAGCATTATAGTTAAATATGACCTAGAATTTGGATTGAATATTTTACCCATCTTGCTGGGTTAAATAAATAACCCATTTTGCTGGGTTAAATTAACCCAGCATGTAGTTGGTCCAATATTTATCCAGCAGCTGGGTTAAAAACAATGGCCCGAGCATGTTATGTGGGCATTTACTGAAAAACTTATGCTATATTGCCTACATAAAAAAAGGATCATTCTACTCTTAACCCCCCCCCCCACCCCCCTTTGTCAGTACATCTGCGGCCGGCCACACCTGGTCCTATGGCGCCTGAAGAGGTTAAAGATCGACATATTCACAGCTCCATACAGAGCTCAGGTCCTGCTGTGCGTTACTGATTACATGACCTTAGTGAAAGCCGGAGGCGGACTCAAAAGCATGATTTCATTCACATCAGAGTGAATTTCAATGTCATGGTAATCTTTAAGTCTCAAATTTTACAGCCTGAAAGTATATAAGACATTGAGAAATCTTAATGAGATTGGTCCTGCTTTTGATTCTAGATGAAACTGGTGCATGATTTTACTTACACTAACTATAAAACGTACTTGGATTTTTCTGTCAGAGGTGAACACTCAGGCATCATCTCCAATATAAATGCATTTGGTATCTTCAGAAGTCTAGTTGCACGGTCTAAAAAGCTCCTCGTTATTTCTGTCCAAAGCAGTCCTGCCCCCTGACTCTCAGTGGGAAACTTGAAAGGCATGACCTTACATCCTTTCTGGTATAGCTCAACTAC
Source organism: Clarias magur (assembly GCA_013621035.1). Taxonomy (NCBI): domain Eukaryota; kingdom Metazoa; phylum Chordata; class Actinopteri; order Siluriformes; family Clariidae; genus Clarias; species Clarias magur. The sequence goes on along the minus strand of QNUK01000116.1, from coordinate 742,781 downwards.
AAACTTCACCTAACACACTGAGATATGAACATCAACTTTCTAAACTCTCAGAACCCATGGGCAGGTCCAGATTTAAATTCCTCAGGCTCATAGCAACACACCCTTTCTATAAGACCCACTTTCATTACTGAATAATGTGCTTAAAAGAAAGAAAGAAAAAAAGAAAGCAGCTAGCAGAGTGTTTTTTGAACAAAGAGTGTGTTCTTAAAATTTCTGGGTTTTCTGAGAACAGCTTTGCATAACATTTCTAAACATTCTTACAAGATTGCTGAAACTTTCTCTAGTGAAAGGGATGTAACACTAATTTCTTCATGTTATATTTGTCTGAATGTTTTGTAAGAAACAAATTATTTTTAGAATATTGCAGGAACCTTTGCAATCAGAATGTTTCTGGAATATTTTTTGTAAGTATTAACAATAGTCTAAAAAGGATGGACTGTAATATTGTAGAAATGACATTGCTCAAACATTTTAATAGAGCAGAATGTGATGCACTAAAGCTCAAGTTCCAGTGAGTGTGAATCCTTATGTTAATTAAATAGTTCAGGATTTTTTATTTTTTAAATAAATCAATCAAACACTCCAAAGACACATTTCTTTTGTCATTGAAGAGTATTGTATTTAGAATTATTATAATGTGTGTATTTACTTTATAAAAAAAATCATCATTTTAGTATTAGCAATTACAATTAAGCAAATTCTACAAGTGTCACAGGTCCCATTGAATCCTATGACCTTAGACCATGGATTTTATGACCTCAGGTCATTGTTTAAATACCAAAGGATGCTGAAAACTGTGGGATATAAGACAGTAGCCTTGGCCTTGAGATTTAACCAGACCAGGCATGGTTGTGTAACAGCATTGTGTGTTTGATAATAAGAAAGGACAACGGAAGGGTGGGAATAATATCCTGGAGTGTAGCTTTCCAGATGTTCCTAAAAGGATATGACTTCATTCCTATAATAACCTATCTGTTCAGGCAAAATAGGTTCCAAGTCAAAGTAACACCACAGTAGCCCACTGTATCAATATCGCTTACAATACAGCTTCCTGTCATGTACATACACCCGGGATACAAAACACACAGAGAGACAATAGTGCTGCATTGTATACAGCATTCCAGAGGTCTACTAGCTGTAAACAACAAAACGACTATGTTGTATCCTGAAATAGTGCTTATCATACTTGTGCGTATCTCCTCTAAGAATATATTTGCATATCAAAAATGTGAACACTTGGTGAGATTTCTTGGCACAATCTTTATGACAGTTTTACAAAATAGTATAGAATATAGATAAATATAAGTATAGAATATAGAGATGATAAAACCTCTATCTATCTATCTATCTATCTATCTATCTATCTATCTATCTATCTATCTATCTATCTATCTATCTAATTGTAGAATAATCTTTTTTTTATCATCTTTTGTAAATTTAATAAATGCTTATTTAAATGATCATCAAAACAAAGAATAAAATACAATAACACTCTACAAATGACACCAGACAAAGCTTTAAAACATCGAATTGATCTGCTACACATGGAGACAACAGCAATGAGAATCAGTGCTATTTCCCCATGAACAGCGGAGATCAGTCGAGAGATGGAAAACTGACTTTAGTTTTTGGGGTTTGTTTATTCCTAAGTGGATTAGGTTGTAAATAAAGCATTTTATTTTCAGGAAAAAAAAATTCTTCAGAACTATTAACTGTTTTAGTAAATGGATAGAACAAATATATGCCAAGACTGTACAAAAATGGCTACAACTAGGGAATTCTCACGTGAATTGTGAACTTCAGTGGAATATTTCTGTACATGATTTCAGAAAGCAATCTAGCGGACATATATTGAGCATGAGGGATAGCAGATTGTTCTATAACAATTATTCTTATTATCTTGATTTGACATTATTTAAAAGATTGAGAATGTTATTGGAAGCGTTAAATGTCACTTTTGTCTCAATACTACTGGCCACCATTGTAAATACTTATGTATTTCACATTATACTATAAATGTAAGAATTTAATTTTCATTTGAGATAAATAAATACTCTCACTTTGCCTATCTACATATCTATGTATCTATACAGTACGTTTGTTCCAGGATCCATCATATATAAATACCAGTCAAACGTTTTTTTTTAGTGATTTATTTTCTACATTTCAAAACTATGAAATAACACATATGGGATCAGGTGATGAAGTAACAACAACAACAACAACAACAACAGCCAGCTGTTATTACAAGATATGAAGGTTAGCTCTTCTGCATAGTTCTCGCAAGAACAGTATTGTCAAGTAAATTTGTAACACACATCAAGCACCATGATGAAACTGGCTCTATGATGAAAGCAAGACTAAAACTTACCTCTGCTGCAGGATAAGTTTATTTAGAGTTCTCTGCCTCAAAAATCACCAGTTAACAAATAGCACCTCAAATTAGAACCGTTATGAAGGCTTTACGGAGCATAAGTAGCAGACACATCTCAACAGTAACTATTCAAAGATTATTGCATATTTTGGCTGCCTTCAGCAATGTAGAAATAAATCAAAATTAGAAGGTGTGTCCAAACGTTTGACTGGTAGTGTATAATGGTTTTTATTTCCCCTGTCACAGATTTGCACTGAAACATGTTAAAGATTATAAACCCTGTCCCACTTTATTACAAATCAATGAAGATTTGTAATAAATCCTATGAAGGAAATCCTGTTAAGGAAAATATTATTTCACTCAAATCACCAGAAACATACATACATTGCTTTATTCCACACAGACAGAACCTACAGAGACCCTTGCAATGATCACTCGAGTGTCTCCTGTGCAATGATAATAAATACATCTGAAGAAAATTAAGCTCAAAGGTCTGTTTGATCTCAGCATGGCTGAAAGAAAACCTGGAAACAAATCCTAAAGTGTTTGATTATCATTGGAGTTGTTTTTTAGGACTGCCTTCCATTATGTAAACTTTATACAGACTGAGGAATAGGAAAATACATTGTGCTTTCTGGATAAAGTGGCTTGTAGGAAGTTGGCCCATAATGCACCTGTTTCAGCTGTTTTTGCTTTTAATTGTAATCAACTCATCTCCTCTTTTTCCTCTCCTGGGAAAGTGGCCATGAGTGGAAGTTTCTATGATTTGAATAGAGGTCAAAGGGAATGATGGCGCAATGACCTATGCTCTCATTTCCTTGCAGATCTTAAAACTATGTGTGGAAAGGAAATGTTTAAGAAGGGAAAAAAGGAAAGGAATCACCATCCTGTCCCTCTCAACAACTAGAGAATATTGGAATGTTTAAATATAATATTGATGCTCTTACAGTTAACTAGGACAAAAATGAATGTTAAAATCCAAGCATTTTTTCAGCATATTATTAAGGAGAAAGAGTTACACAGCATTACAATGGTGAGGAAGCAAAGCTAGACTAGGGGATTTGAAAGAGTTAATTATTGTCAGAAATGTTCAGCTTTATAGATTTATTGGAAAAAAGGATTCTAATGTAAATAAGACTCTTCTACTGAAGTCAACCATTCTGGACTATTGCACTCAGTAGTTAAATAACATCTAATATTTAAAGCGGTTGAGTTGTTGATCAGTAAGTTATCTGGTTTAATAAAGTTCATTAAAACTTTTAAAAGTAGTCAGAGTTAAATTATATTGAGCAGTTAGTTCCTAAAATCGGAGCCACATCCATCTTTATTTAGCAATGCATTAAAAATTCTACAGTGATCTGTTTAACACTAATAAGTAGTGACTTCCTTACTGACATTAACCATTTAAGCACATACACAGTTAAAAAGGCAAAGTAAAGAAACAAACCAAATTATTAAAGGCAGATACAATCAAAACTTTATTCAAACCACCACATAGATGAATCTCAATGCATCTTAAAATAGACTGCATGCAACAGGTTTGGTGTCAAAAATGAATACAAGAAAATTAAATGACTGCTCATTGAACTGAGCCAGACATCTTAAAAAAATCAAGCCTGGATCATTTATTCATTCTTCTTTAACATACGTCCTCACTGCCACCACATCTCCCATCTTGCATGTCTGCAGAGGAAGGGAGAAATCACATTTCCGTAAAAACAAAAACAAATAATGAAACTAAAAAAAGAATTCACAATTAACCATGTTAAACTCTCTAAGCTAGGTGTGATTGTGTATTGGTTTATAACAGTGCTAATACATATACAAACTATTCTACTATCAACGTTCTTATAGATATTAAGCTTTTATAGTCTTATGGATAATTATCTGATTAAATTTGCTAAAAATGAATACCTTTAAAACAAACAATGCCAACTTAAATCAAATAAAATCTTATTCTGTATATGGTCTACATATGCATTGTTGGTTTATGGTTATAAAATAAGATTTTTAATAAGCAAGGAGTCTCTGGCTGCAAAATATCTGCAAAAAGCTATTGAAAAATTATAACAAAGCAGCACATTAAATGGCATCATATTTTCTGAAACAAAAATAAAACACCTACCGCTATTAATTTCCCATCAGTCACTTCTCTCTCTAGTGTGGTCTCTTTGCCATCCCAGGTTTGTTTTTGCACCAGTTTGCCATTCTCAATGCTTACCACGGTCTGCACATAGAGATGAGACACTCTCACACAATCCACAGACTATGACAGAGCTGCACACATCACTGAGTAACCTGTCAGGAAGCATTACTGACCGTGGTCTTTCTGTCATCGGCAGTGGTCTCCTGGAAAGCCTCGTTCAGCTTAAATTTGACCTCAGTTGTTTTAAAAGTGCTCTGTGATTTCATGCATATCAGTCCTTGGTCGTCGACGCATAAGATGAAGTTGGGCTTGGTCCTGTTTCCTACCTGGCGAGTGGCAAAACCCACACCTGAAGAATACAAATTAATTAGTTTTCTAAATTAAATACAATATTTATTTATAGTTACAATATTGAACCGGATCATGATATCCCCGATGAGTGTGTGTCTTTTACCTGGGAAAATGGATGTGATGCACTTTTGAAATCCATTTAAAACACATAGAAATCACAGTTTATCTTAGATAAAAAGTAAACCATATTTAGTAAAGCTTTTTAAAGTAAACCATATTTATTTTCTAGTAAATGCAGGATGCATGGTGCATGCTAAAAGTAGCGCCAATATCTGTTTGTTTTTTCTTTATTAAAGTATAGTAGGTAAAAATGTACATTACAGTTACACATTTAATAGAAAATGTGTACTCATAGAGAATATGACTAAAAATTTAATACTTTATGTCATTATGGACCTTAACATCACCTACTGCCAGGTATTATTTAAGAGTATTTAAACAGGATATTAAAATTTATATAACTAAAACCCAAAGGCACATTAATTAATTAGTAATTAATAGATTTCAAAATAGGAGAAAAAAAACATACCCAGTGCCTTCATGTATTCGTCAAAATTCTCGCTGGCAACCATCTTCCAGATTCCCACAAATTTATCTACCATCTTCACACTTTAATATTCGGACACACTTTACACACTAATAAACCTTACACTACGGCTCGACAGTGACACTCCGCTTTAAGGTCCGTTTCCTCTCTCTTTATACTTCTTCTGCAGCACGCGCACGTTTGGGATGTCCAATCAACGCGTGAAACGTCATCCGGCGGCGTTCATCATTCTCTCGCGCACAGAATGAGGGGAAAGTTCATGAGTGGGTTTGAAGAATTTAAAACAGAAAAATTATTAAACCAAATACAAGCAACACGTAATGATTTTTTTAAAATTACATATCCATCTTCTCTTATAAACTTAATCCTAACCCCTGACCCTAAACCCAACAACACTGTACAACACGTTGAACACACTTTTATGGCCTGAAACACACATCAACCCCTGAACACTTTACCCTGGTAGAAGGACTGGATGAGTTTCATCTTCACCTTCAAACTGTATTTGATGTTGAACAAGAGTGAGGTATGGAAAACGGATGAAGACGGCTGACACAAAATTTTGTTATACATAACTTTCTTTTTTAACAATATACATTTTTACAAGCAGCTTCACACAAAGCATCCTTTATATGTTGTAATCTCCTTTGAATTGTTACTGTTGAGATGCGTCTGCTACTTATGCTCTGTAAAGCCTTCATAACGGTTCTGTTTGTTTGTTAATTAGTGATTTTTGAGGCAGATAACTCTAAATGAACTTCTCCTCTGCAGCAAAGGTACGTTTTGGTCTTGCTCCCATCCTCTTATGAGTCACCACGTAGTGAGATTATAAATTTTTACAGTGTACTGTATATGGGTCATTCTACAGAAAAGGTGGAATTTGGGACATAAAATCTCCTGAAATTCTTACGTCACACCAGAACTTCTTTAAAAGCAGTAGCTTAAGTTTACACTTTATGAATTCACAAATGGTAGAGCGTAATGCAATTTTTAAAATACATTTAATAATTAGTGTTACTTCTCTTCCGGTTTAAAACCATTGACAGAGAAAAATTCTAATAATTTACAAAATGGCTTCCGTATGTAAGACCATATTGGTTTTCAATTATAAAAAAAAAGAAGTAAAAATCAATTATTAGGCGTAATATAAAAAAAAGTCAAATTTTTGACAGATATAATTATAAAAAGAGTAACAGCAACAACAGACTTAAAGTCTTTGCATAAAATTGCAAAATAAATGATGACATGTCTAAACAAATGAAGAGGGACATCTGACATAGCTTTTGCATTTGTCCAGTGCTCTTCATCTAGTGACCTCTGACATGGTAACAATTTCAAATAGTCAAATGCATTTAAAAATAAAACCCATTTTGTGTCACAGTAACACCAATGATGATCCATCACAGAGCACACAAACACCCACTACGGGCAATTTGGGAATGACAATTTTGCATAATCTGCATGTCTTTTGGACTGTGGAGAGGAAACCCACCAAGCACTGGGAGAACAAGTGCAGGATTCGAACCATTGACCATGGAGGTGCAAGACCACATAATTAACCACTATGCCACCATGCCACCTCTAGCACAGGAAAGCCATTATGATTGTAGGAGTGGATTGTAGGAAGATGTCTACAAAAGCATTGCTTCGGCAAAAACTTTACTGGGAAAGAATTCACACAGACTGCTATGCCATGTGGTCTGGTCATTGATTTAATACATTTCATACAATATATCCTTTGTTATTATATAACAAATAATTAAAAAACGACCATGTAAACAATTGAAAGACAATTCTGGAATTTGACAGTTTTATTTAATGGAAAGTTAATAAATATACACAAATCATATACAAATACACATCTACTTCTTCGCTGTGGCTTTAGCCTGAGGGTCTTTAGCAATGCAGCGGGTCTGTAGGGCAGAAAGCATCTCCTGGCTTGTCAGCTTGGCTCCTTTCATCACTAACCTCTCACCATCCACTGATAACAGAAGCACATCCATGACAAGACTTGTGCCCTATAATATAATATATTATGACAAATAGAAACTATAGTTCAAGACAAATATTTCTTAATGTAATTCATGTACTCATTCTATGTCAGGGTGCACACAAATAAAATTCATAACAGACGTCACTTACTGAATGTAATGTCGATCACAGGCTCTGACTGGTCGTGTTTCACTTCTGCTTTAACTTCACAGTTCATGTTTGTAGCTCTGGCCTTTTCTGAGCCAACCAAGACAAGAAAGTCTCTGTGGAAGAAGTCAAGAATATTTTTAAATGAGAACGACCCAGGACAAAAAATTCCCTGCAACTTCAGTTGCAGGTTTTGTTACAAATTACAAATACAACTGATATTGATTGAAACAAAATATAAAGAAAAACAGACTGTGCACATCAGCTGTTACACTGCACAGACAGTATGGATGAGTATCACAACCCTTGAAGTCATTTCTATGATGCATGAATTTAATAACACTTTATATTCGTCAAATAATTTTAACTGAACATATCAAAAAGCTGTTATTTTCCATGGTACCCACCATACATGGTGACATGATTTATAATTATATTATTGTATATGTAGCACTGCCCTAATGTATACTCATACTGTAATACCACTGAGCAATTCAATTTCAATTACTTTGCTTGGGATATGGAGAGAGGGAGAGAGAGAGAGAGAGAGAGAGAGAGAGACTGGTATAAATGCTGGTGGTTTTAGAACCTAAGCTGATTTTCTGTGAGCAATAATCATCTTGTTGAATCTTGCCATCACATTTCATGATTTCTCATCATCATCTCCTCCGGTCAATTGTCAAGAAATACTGAGAGAAGCTAAACTTACAGGAACAAAGAACAAAGACAGTTGTACCCCAGTCTATACTCAAATCCAACTTATGATGATTTTCTGTGCTAACACGTGGTACAGCAGTTAAGGGAAAAATCCACCCTAAACAACTAGCACCTTTATAATCAACTTAATGATTATCATCTTTATAATTCAATTAACAGTTTTCCATATTATGCACCATGATGTCTGACAGTGGCGCCAGAGCCTAATTTAGTTTGTCCAGGTCGCTCATCCATAGATTTTGCTCAAATAGCTCAGCTTTCAGAGCTTCATCTTTTATGCAACAACAGTCAACATCGCCATCAACTCATACATCACTAACTAGCCCAGTTGAGAACGGGGCAGTCTGACTTTGAATGATCATCTTTACTAATTCTACTTTTAAATTCTTATGTATTAGGGCTAAGTAATTTGATAAATTATCAAGTGTGTGATTATTTTCACACACAGTGATTACAATTTAAACTGTGATATGTAACTATTAGATGTACCATTTTGCATTAAAAATTATTTATCTAGTCTAACACCAAATAATTTGATGTCATTAATAGGATGTTTGCTAGTATTTATTTACTATTTAAAATATCATTACTAATTTTTCACCTTAAAAGTATATAATTTTCTTTTTTTTACTTATTAACAAAATCCACATAAATTTCTGACTGTGTGTATACAGTAGTTCCTGCAATAAATGCCAGCCTTCTACAATTAAATGTGACCCTGACTAAGAAAACCAACCTAAAGTCTCTGATTTTATGTTGAAAACAGTTAATCATGTGGGAGAGAAAAAAAAAGACATTAGCTGGGTTTTCACAGACAGGGTCACAGATTGTGATTTCGATTTTAATGCAACTTGTGGCTGGAAAATTTGAGTGAAACAAGATGTCTTTTGATTTTTAGGAAAAACTGTGAAACATCACATGTGAGACTATATGTATGAGATCACTGATTGATTTATAGATTAGTTTATTTTTGTTTTATCCATAAAACACCTTCATGACAGCACCTTTAAAATCCCTTTGTGACATCAGCACAGCACATAATCAAGAGCATTCCTGACCACACAACATCCTATTCTTTGGGTATTAGCGTGGAACAGGCCGCTGTGTTGCTGCTATAACAACCTCCAATTTTTTTGCAAAAACTTTACTGGGAAAGAATTCACATAGACTGCTATGCCATGTGGTCTGGTCATTGATTTAATACATTTCATACAATATATCCTTTGTTATTATATAACAAATAATTAAAAAATGACAATGTAAACAATTGAAAGACAATTCTGGAATTTGACAGTTTTATTTAATGGAAAGTTAATAAATATACACAAATCATATACAAATACACATCTACTTCTTCGCTGTGGCTTTAGCCTGAGGGTCTTTAGCAATGCAGCGGGTCTGTAGGGCAGAAAGCATCTCCTGGCTTGTCAGCTTGGCTCCTTTCATCACTAACCTCTCACCATCCACTGAAAACAGAAGCACATCCATGTCAAGACTTGTGCCCTATAATATAATATATTATGACAAATAGAAACTATAGTTCAAGACAAATATTTCTTAATGTAATTCATGTACTCATTCTATGTCAGGGTGCACACAAGGAAAATTCATAACAGACGTCACTTACTGAATGTAATGTCGATCACAGGCTCTGACTGGTCGTGTTTCACTTCTGCTTTAACTTCACAGTTCATGTTTGTAGCTCTGGCCTTTTCTGAGCCAACCAAGACAAGAAAGTCTCTGTGGAAGAAGTCAAGAATATTTTTAAATGAGAACGACCCAGGACAAAAAATTCCCTGCAACTTCAGTTGCAGGTTTTGTTAAAAATTACAAATACAACTGATATTGATTGAAACAAAATATAAAGAAAAACAGACTGTGCACATCAGCTGTTACACTGCACAGACAGTATGGATGAGTATCACAACCCTTGAAGTCATTTCTATGATGCATGAATTTAATAACACTTTATATTCGTCAAATAATTTTAACTGAACATATCAAAAAGCTGTTATTTTCCATGGTACCCACCATACATGGTGACATGATTTATAATTATATTATTGTATATGTAGCACTGCCCTAATGTATACTCATACTGTAATACCACTGAGCAATTCAATTTCAATTACTTTGCTTGGGATATGGAGAGAGGGAGAGAGAGAGAGAGAGAGAGAGAGAGAGAGAGAGAGACTGGTATAAATGCTGGTGGTTTTAGAACCTAAGCTGATTTTCTGTGAGCAATAATCATCTTGTTGAATCTTGCCATCACAGTTCATGATTTCTCATCATCATCTCCTCCGGTCAATTGTCAAGAAATACTGAGAGAAGCTAAACTTACAGGAACAAAGAACAAAGACAGTTGTACCCCAGTCTATACTCAAATCCAACTTATGATGATTTTCTGTGCTAACACGTGGTACAGCAGTTAAGGGAAAAATCCACCCTAAACAACTAGCTCCTTTATAATCAACTTAATGATTATCATCTTTATAATTCAATTAACAGTTTTCCATATTATGCACCATGATGTCTGACAGTGGCGCCAGAGCCTAATTTAGTTTGTCCAGGTCGCTCATCCATAGATTTTGCTCAAATAGCTCAGCTTTCAGAGCTTCATCTTTTATGCAACAACAGTCAACATCGCCATCAACTCATACATCACTAACTAGCCCAGTTGAGAACGGGGCAGTCTGACTTTGAATGATCATCTTTACTAATTCTACTTTTAAATTCTTATGTATTAGGGCTAAGTAATTTGATAAATTATCAAGTGTGTGATTATTTTCACACACAGTGATTACAATTTAAACTGTGATATGTAACTATTAGATGTACCATTTTGCATTAAAAATTATTTATCTAGTCTAACACCAAATAATTTGATGTCATTAATAGGATGTTTGCTAGTATTTATTTACTATTTAAAATATCATTACTAATTTTTCACCTTAAAAGTATATAATTTTCTTTTTTTTACTTATTAACAAAATCCACATAAATTTCTGACTGTGTGTATACAGTAGTTCCTGCAATAAATGCCAGCCTTCTACAATTAAATGTGACCCTGACTAAGAAAACCCACCTAAAGTCTCTGATTTTATGTTGAAAACAGTTAATCATGTGGGAGAGGAAAAAAAAGACATTAGCTGGGTTTTCACAGACAGGGTCACAGATTGTGATTTCGATTTTAATGCAACTTGTGGCTGGAAAATTTGAGTGAAACAAGATGTCTTTTGATTTTTAGGAAAAACTGTGAAACATTACTCACATGTGAGACTATATGTATGAGATCACTGATTGATTTATAGGTTAGTTTATTTTTGTTTTATCCATAAAACACCTTCATGACAGCACCTTTAATATCCCTTTGTGACATCAGCACAGCACATAATCAAGAGCATTCCTGACCACACAACATCCTATTCTTTGGGTATTGGCGTGGAACAGGCCGCTCTGTTGCTGCTATAACAACCTCCAATTTTTTTGCAATAGTTAGATTTTAGACTGTAGCTGTGGGGATTTATCCATTCAGTCACTACAGCATAAGAGGATATGCGATGATGAACTTGATGTTGCAGTTCATACTGTAGGTGTTCATGGCTCTGTGGCTTCTTGAGTTCTTGCACAGGTATGCTGGAATTGGTCCGTGTCTAATCCAAGTGAAGTGAAATTAAACTGCAATGCTACAGCGTGGAAAGGAATTCTACAGGGTGGGCCATTTATATGGATACACCTTAATAAAATGGGAATGGTTGGCGATATTAACGTCCTGTTTGTGGCACATTAGTATATGTGAGGGGGCAAACTTTTCAAGATGGGTGGTGACCATGGTGGCCATTTGGAAGTCGGCCATCTTGGATCCAACTTCTGTTTTTTCAATAGGAAGAGGGTCATGTGACATCAAACTTATTGGGAATTTCACAAGAAAAACAATGGTGTGCTTGGTTTTAACGTAACTTTATTCTTTCATGAGTTATTTACAAGTTTCTGACCACTTATAAAATGTGTTCAATGTGCTGCCCATTGTGATGGATTGTCAATGCAACCCTCTTCTCCCACTCTTCACACACTGATAGCAACACCGCAGGAGAAATGCCAGCACAGGCTTCCAGTATCCGTAGTTTCAGGTGCTGCACATCTCTTCACACCATAGACAATTGCCTTCAGATGACCCCAAAGATAAAAGTCTAAGGGGGTCAGATTGGGAAACCTTGGATCCAAGATGGTCACCACCCATCTTGAAAAGTTTGCCCCCTCACATATACTAATGTGCCACAAACAGGACGTTAATATCACCAAACCATTCCCATTTTATTAAGGTGTATCCATATAAATGGCCCACCCTGTAGACAAGTGTACTCTTCCAAATTTGTGGCCACAGTTTGTGGAAGGGGCACAAGTGTGTTGATCAGGTGCATTTAGCCATAGTGTGGATTTCATGTGTTTTCAGGAGGTTTCCCTTTACTAGTGGAACAGGAGTAGAGGTTTATAATTTGCATATAAAGCATATCAGAGCTTGTCAGTTTTAAAGATACAAAGGTAGAGACTTTTATAGTGTAGCCTTGGGCATATATGAAACAGTTAAATATTTTTAAACACCGCGTGATCAAGCGTGTCTTCCATGACTGTTGTTACTATACATACAATAAAACACTATTCGTTTATGTATATTCAGTAATTCAGTCTGATCATTAAGATCTGTTTCGCGGCTGACACAAGGACGAGTAGTCGAATTTTATAAACACGACCAATTATTAAATCAGCATTTTATAATGTGCTAATAATAGATATATATATATATATATATAATTCATACCGTGTGGCGCGAACATTGGATTCAAAAGGGCAAAACTGTACAACAATTTTCTTCACCGTCTTTAACACCACAGCTCCTCTGGAGGCCGCCATGTTTCCCCACCATGAACTCTGACCTGCGCGTCACACAGCGCGTCACAAACAGCGACTGGTGACAGCGCAGTGTTATTATTATTATTATGTGTCGTGCAATTTTATAGGAAGTTAGCTATTTTTAATTAAACCATGAATGCTGCTTTATACAATATTTGACTATTTGACCTGTGACTAACAGAATAGTTTTTTTTTTTTACACATACACGGTCATATTATATGTTATATTATGTTTTTCATGCTAAGTGCACGGTGGCTTAGTGGTTAGCCATGTCAACTTTAGCACCTTGGGATCTCCTCTCCTTGCTTGGTGGGTTTCCTCCTAGAACTGGCGTTCCCATATTGTGTGAACGTGTGTGCCCTGCAATGGATTGGCAAGCCATCCACGGCTGCCTCGCACCCCACGACCCTGGATACAGATAAAGTGTTATTATAGACGAGGAGGGACTGAGATGTAATGTAATGTAATGTAATATAATATAATAGTATAATGGCTGTATAAACTAGAGATCAATGGAAAATTAATGTATCGTATATGTGACGTTTGAGGAATACTATTCAGTATTATTTATTATAAACATCTTAATGCAGTAAAACTGCCATTAATAGCAATAAACTCTAATATGAGAAATTTGCACATAGTACAAAAATTGCATATGGGGCAGATGAGCCATTGTCTAGACAGAGATGCTGGTTTTGTACAACGCCATCACTTTTTTTCTCATCTGTGCTTATTGTACAGTACCAGTCCAAAGTTTGGCTGTTCTGTTCTGGAATAATTCTCGCAAGAACTGTATTGTCAAGTGCATTTGCAAAACAAGCACCATGTGCTTATTATACAGTACCAGTCCAATGTTTGGCCACAAGTTTTTTTTTCCCCCTCTGGAGTTCAAAACAAATTAATAACACCTTTGTACTTAAGTAAAAACAACAACAATTTTAAGACATGATGGTTAACTGTTCTGGAATAATTCTCGCAATAACTGTATTGTCAACTGCATTTGCAAAACAAGCACCATGATGAAACTGGCTCTTATGAAGACCATCTCAGTAAAGCAAGACCAAGACTTACATCTGCTGCAGAGGAGAAGTTCATTAATTGTTACCAGCCTCATGAATCACCAATTAACAAACAGCACACGATATTACAGCAGCTATGAAGGCTTTACAGATCATAAGTAACAGACACATCTCAATATCAACGAGGATTATTGGATATTTTAGATGCCTTTTAGTGTTGTTTTATAATGTAGAAAGATTAAAAAAAAAAAAAAACCCAGGAAAGACCGCCGAATAAAGTGTGTTCAAACCTTTGACTGGTAGTGTAATAATAATGAATGAAATAATAATATTAAATGAATCAATATTAAAATTATATAATTAAATATAATTATTATACTATTATATGATTATATTTTTATTTTTATTTTATATAATTAATATTAATAATATGAATTAATAATTATAATATTGAAAGGCGTAATGAAAGACAATTTAATACGACGTTAAATTTGTTATGTAGATTTACCACTAGATGGCGCGCAATGTTTGAGATTCACATGAGTACGTGAACAGGTCATTTTCTTATTTTTGTTTACAGTTTTAATGCAATCTAGATTTGATCCATTCATACAGTAATCCTACAGTCTGTCTATTTGCAGACTACAGGATATTTCCTATAGTCCTAATAATAATAATAATAATAATGATAATGCCTACCCTAAAAAAAAATGGGAGAGACCAGCATACTTCGTCTACTGTAGATTTGTTAAAATAAAAAATAATAAAATTTGTTAATTAAAAAAACAAGTTGTGTCTATATTTGTATGTTCAGTTTCATGATTCTTTACCGAAACTGATTAGGCCTCCTGAATAATTTACAGTGTTGATCAGCACAATATTATTTTCATGTTCGGCTTCGTGAAACTAATGAGTTCCAAATATCTGTATTTCTCTCTCCCTTTTTTTTTCTCCTACAGCCCCTTGGGCGCTGATGTGATATTACAAAATGCATTTGCTGCTAAAACAATTTCCCATACCAAACATGACTCAGCAATTTTTCTTGGTGAATTAAAAGGTACAGAGTAATTTAATTCTTTAATTCTTGCTGTGTGCAGTCTTTGGTTCAGCTTATCTGTAGACATCACTGTAAACCCTGTAAGTGTTCATGTGTTATTATTTACAAATTGGTTATTAACATCCTTATCGTTGTTTAATGGAATATATTTAACCCTTTAAAAAGGCTTATTTATGCCTGTGGGGGTAGAGGCTAGCCTGTCTGGTACGACACACACAAAAGTCAATGCAGCAAAAATTGCTGAAAGTCAATGCTGGCTATGATAGAAAGGTATTAGAACATCCAGTGCCTAACAGCTTGCTGTGTATGGGGCTTAGCTGGTAAAGACAAAGAAGTCAGGGTTGTGGAGCCGGCCGTGGAGTTCCCCAGAACTCAATCTAATCGACTATCCATGGGATGTCCTGATGACAAAGAAGTCTGCTCCATGAAGGCCCCACCCCATAACAGACAACACATAAAACAATCTGCTGTTAACATCCTGGTGCCAGACACCACAACACACCTTCAGAGGTCTTGCAGAGTCATGCCTCGAGGGGTTAGAGCTACTTTTGGTGACGCATAGAGAATCTAAAACATAGGTTTTAATGATAATGTTGTTTAATGTTATGGCCCATCGGTGTATAATATAATTTTCTTATGTATTTTTAAGTCTCATGTATTGTTTATAGTTTAGTGTTCCACACTGTATTTGTCATTTCCGTTGACAAGATTTTCTTTCCTGAGTTGCAAACACACTATATTTAGACCAATGGCTGCAGACCATGTTTCCTATTCAACACCCTCTGAAAGCTGGTTCCTTTTTCACCAACAATTATGATCAGAGTTGAATCACACAGTCCAAAATTAGTTAAACTGCTACAAGACAATGCAATTGTTTAAAATGTGAATACATGGGGTTAGGTCTTTAAGAATACGGGTTAAAAATGCTATTTTGGGGTTTATAGTGCTGATTGTGCCAAATATAGACCTTTTTTCTTTACAGCAGGCAAACAAAAAGGCAAAGTTCTGCATAGTGAAGCAAAAGTTCAGTTTAGTGAAGCTAATGAATGTTCAGCATGTTCTTATTCGGTGCATTAGGGAAATTACTATAATAGTTCTATGTGCATTTAATAAAACCTTTTCTTAGAACCAATGCATGTAGTATTTTTGAAAAGAGTACAGTGGCATCATGGACAAAATTAATCAATTTATGTGTGTCCTGTCTGTAAAATTGAACGAGACCTTTTAAATTATACACACCAAAATAGTTAATTACTATAAACACACTTTATAATCAGTTTGCCTGGGGTGTGGTGAAGCAGCAGGTGGGGGCTTCCACAAACAAGGTGTCATTTAGCCTAATATATACTGTATATATATAAATACGCACACACAGGGGTTGGACAATGAAACTAAAACACTGGCCAATTTAGTGTTGGAGGTTTCATGGCTAAATTTGACCAGCCTGGTGGCCAATCTTCATTGAGTGTGAAAGTTTAATTAGCAGAGTAATAGCACAGTTTTGCTTAAAATATTGCAATGCACACAACATTATGGGTGACATCAGAGTTCAAAAGAGGACAATTTGTTGGTGCACGTCTCACTGGCATATCTGTGACCAAGACAGCAAGTCTTTGATGTATCAAGAGCCACAATATCCAGGGTAATGTCAGCATACCACCAAGAAGGACGAACCACATCCAACAGGAGTAACTGTGGACGAAGCTGTCTGAAAGGGATGTCCGGGTGCTAACCCGGATTGTGTCCAAAAAACATAAAACCACAGCTACCCAACTCACTGCAGAATTAAATGTGCACCTCAACTCTCCTGTTTCCACCAAAACTGTGTATCGGGAGCTCCACAGGGTCGATGTACATGGCTGGGCTGCTATAGCCAAACCTTTGGTCATTCGTCCCAATGCCAACCATCAGTTTCAATGGTGCCAGCAGCAAAAATCTTGGGCTGTGGACAATGTGAAACATGTATTGTTCTCTGATGAGTTCACCTTCACTCAGTCACCAGATCTTAATATAATTGAGCCACTCTGCAGTGTTTTTTGAGGAGCGTGTCAGGAAACGTTTTCCTCCACCAGCATCATCTAGTGACCTGGCCACTATTCTGTGAGAAAAATGACTCAAAATCCCTCTGGCCACTGTGCAAGACTTGTATCTGTCATTCCCAAGACAAATTGATGCTGTATTGGGTGTAAAAGGAGGCTCTACACCATACTTATGAATTATTGTGGTCTAAAACCAGGCATTTCATATTCATTGTCCAAACCCTGTGTGTGTGTGTGTACAGTCAGTATATATATGCCAATCCAATTTGGGGAGTCTGCAGAACTTTTTTGGGAGAAACCAGAGGAAACTCCATGCACATAGACCTGAGGTGAGAATCGAGCCCAGACCCTGGAGGTGCAAGGTGACAATGCTAACCATTATGCCATATATATGTGTGTGTGTGTGTGTGTATCCTGTACATATATGAAAAAAGAAATTGAAAGGTTTCTAACCCTAACCCGGGGTCAGGGGTATCTCAGTGGTTAAGGCATTGGACTATGGTTTGGAAGGTCCCAGGTTCAAGTCCCACCACCACCAAGTTGTGCCTTGAGCAAGGCCCTTAACCCAAACTGCTCAGATGTATAATGAGATAAAAAAAATTAAAAAAAGTAAGTCGCTCTGGATAAGGATGTCTGCTAAATGCCTAGATGTAGACACTGACTGACACTGTTTTTTATTGCTTTCTGCTGTAAATTGTACTGTAAAACAATGCTGAATCCATCCAAAAGATGTTATTTCATAGTTTTGAAATATCCAGTATTGTTCCAGAATGTTGAAAAGTCACTAAACAAAAAACATTCAACGAGAAGGTGTGTCCAAACTTTTGACCGGTACTGTGCATTACTATCAAAACGCATTTAGCCATTCAAAGTGTTTTATCCCATCTTTAGCAGCAATCTACTTCTAAGGTAGCAACAATCTAAAGTTTCTTTGCTGACATTCCGAACTAATTGAACATTTGGACCTAATCAGTAAATATGATTTGAAAATAAAGGGGGAAAAACAACACAAAATGATCAATATCCTTTCTTGCAAACTTTTTTTTCTGACTGTGTGAAATTTCTAAGTAGTTCATAAGGGTGATGGTCTTGAAGTGATGAGTGAATGTAGTGGGACAGTCTCATGGATGACTCTTGGGACAAAATATGTTTTAAACATCATTAGATTCATATATGAATGCAAAATAATAATATTGCAAAATAATATTTGGAAACTATTTACTACAGTGTTTAGGTTTCTAAGATATTTATCTAAAACAAACGTTGTTGTGGAGACACTGTATCTGTGAAATCAGTTAACCACAAAGAGGAATCATTGAAGTATTGTCCTTGCCTCACATCTCCAGTGTCATATTAAGATGAAATGCTCTACAAATACACATTTCTAAGTGTGCTGAAGGATTACATTAACACTGTTCAGTTCAGTTTTATTTATATTGTGCTTTTAACAATGGTCATTGTGGCAAAGCAGCTTTACAGAATTCATTTGTTCATTTATCTTCACTCCTTTCCTGTGTACAGGGTCAAGCCTATCCTAGGAGACTTGTGGCACGAGGCGAGGTACAGCATGGACAGGGTGCCAATGCATCAAAGCACACGCACACACACACAATGGTGAATTAGGGAATGCCGATTAACCAAATCTGCCTGTAACTGGAGAAAACCCACCAAGCATGGGGACAACATTCAAACTCTTTTATGCACGCAGACCCGAGGTGGGGATCAAACTCTTGACCCTGGAGGTGTGAGGGCACACTGCCCCACTGTTCTGCATGCTTTACAGAATAAAACATAATAACAAAAAACAATCACATTCACTTTGTAGGCTATTCATTTATTTATTTATTTTTCCATACCACTTCATCATGTGTGGCGTCTGGAGCTTGTTGCGCGGAGCTCCGGGCACAAAGCAGGGGGCACCTTCAACTTGGTGCCAACCAATTCTAGGGCACAGACACATCTGAAGCCAACTTCACCCAGAGTGAAGAGGAAACCCACAGAGCATGCAGAGAACACAGAGACAGACTGGAGGCCATATTCAAACCACAGCTCTGAATATGCGACGCACGAGTGCTAATCATATTCACTAGAAATAGATAGAGGTTCAAGGGCCAAAACTCGACTTCCCATGAGGCTTTGCGAGGCTTCTTTCTAGTCCTCCCCGCGGTGAGAGTATAGAAGGAGGAGGGGAGGAGGGGTAGGAGGAGGAGTGGATGTCTGGAGTCTGCGGATCTACACACCGGTATGCGCTGTGTGGAGAGCCACAGCTCAGAAACGCTCAGTGTGATCGCAGGCTGGTTAAAAAAAAAAAAATTATTCTGGATCACAGACTGAAAGCAGAAGAAGCCGCGGGTTGGGTTGTTTGCGCATTGTACGCGGTGTGTGTTGCTTCTGCGGAGCCGGCGCGTCCTGGAGTCGCGGATGATCGTTTGTGGGTGAGTGCTCTTTCTTCTGACTGTGACAGTCATACATGAGAAAGTTGCTGCAGAATAAACGTGCAGTACTGGCAGGAGAACCAGCACACAGGATCGTGCGCGAGCTGAAAGTTGGCCGGTATGCGGGGTTGTGCCGCAGCGCAGCGCGTGTGGACAGAGAGGAATGCGGCTCGCTACAGAGGAATCTCAAAATATTGACACCTTTTCTATATAAACACCGCCATATCAAAGGAGAAATGTAACTGATTTATTCTTTGATTGGTTCTGTGATGTCAGAGCACTTGTTGGCTTTTATGGCATCAGCTGGTTCGGCTTTAACTCCATCACACCAACTGGTGGCAGTTCACAGTCTGCTCTCCACTAAATTTCTCCTCATCTACATCTGAGCTGCATTTCATCTCAGTACACTCAAAACACCACAATTTTTTATTTTTTTGCATACTGTCTATATTTTACTTTAATCTAGTGTAATGTAGACTACAGTATGTCGTGTAACTTGAAAAATATTAAACGGAAATAAATAGGTAGTCTTTTGTGGCTTAGTGGTTAACAGACTGGCCTCACATATCCAGGGTTGTCGGTTCGAATCTTCACACTTGTCTGTGTGTGTGGAGTTTGCATCTTCTCCCAGTGCTTGATGGGGTTCCACACGGGTACTCCGGTTTCCTCCCACAGTTGAAAGGTGTAGGTTGTTTACAAAAAAAAGGTTTCAAAAAAGCTTTCCAATTTTTCTGTAATGTGTAGTTGGGTATGTGTGGTTTCTGTGGTTTGCATGAGGTTTCGGTCCCTATCTTCCCCTTACGGCAATAAACACTGATGTGAAGTCGTAGGTATTTGTACTGTAGCTGACCATCAGTTCCAACAATGATTTAAGATAAATATATAGATAGTTGAAACCTCACCTTACTTTTTCACTTTTTTGTGTCATTAATATGCATATAACATCAAGCTTCTCTCTAAAGTTTGGTATATAAAAATTATCGACTAATGATGATCAGGTTTAATTCAGTTGCCCAAATGACGTCCGTATTAATCTTTAGAATTAATGAGTGAGGGTGACTGAACTTCAAGATTTATGTCGTAATGAATTTTCCTTTTTATATTTGAACTACATTTATTGACATGTTGGTTGATTTTCACTTTGGTCAACAGTTTAATTACGTTACCCACAAAGCCATTCGCCTGCCTGTAGTTAGTCCTGCCAGTGGTATAGGTTCACCTCTACCTTAAGAGAATGATGCGGCAGCACTTTAGTCTTGTATTCTGTCCAGCTCTCGCAGCTCCTCATCATTACACTTGGCTCAGACAGACCAGCTTCCAAAGCTGCAACATTCATTTTAATACTGTATTCAACATCATTGCACTTGTCTGGCATAACATTGGAATTCTCATGAATACAACACACATGTTTGGGGGGGTGCACACATTTTATAATAATTTGTTTAATGTGTTTCAGGGTGGTGGTTTCCTTTAAAGTGATTCTGAATAATAATTCAGTCTGAAAGAAAAGAAATTATCAGTTGCCCCATTTGTCATCTAGTTCTCTTTATTTTGGGATGTTTTATTCTGTTAATTTTCAGACACGACTGGAAACACTGCAACTTTAAACTGCATACCAGTGAAGGCATGATTCTTACATAATATTCTGCTCACTGTATGTGCTTTTTGTAACTAGTTATTTTTACATGGACATCTGATACATACATTAGTTAGTGTGATTTGGATTTATTAAAATCAGCACCAAAAGTAATTGACCACTTATTTGCAGGGTTTGAATTGAAGAAGGGTCAGTGAGGTATGCATTTGTCCTGATTAGAAAAGGACAAAACTGATGTTCTTTTGATATTTGCTGATGTTAAACATCAAGTCAAAGTATCTTGAGTCTAGTCAAATGTATCTAAAATTTCTTAACATAAGAAATATAAAATTATTTGGCCTATTTCTGGATAGCTAAACTTTTACATATAGCTTTCTAGTTTGTTGCAGATAATTTTGCTAGCATTTATTTCTTGAAAGAAACAAAAATTTGTAAACTTAGTTCTCATATATTTGGAATGTTGTAATCTTCTCTTAAGAAATTTGACATGATTCAAGATGTCACCTGTTAAGATATCACTTTTTGCAGTAAAGCAGCATTTGCTTTATATCTGCACAGAACATGTTTGTAATTGGTTTATACAATATCAGAACTCTGTACCCTTTTCTGTGTGCAGATATCGATCACAAAAATAAGTCAATCCTGTTCTTTGTTTTCAGTGAAGGGGAAGTTTCTTTAATATTAAAAAACAAACAAACAAAAAAAAAACACTGTCCCCACTGATTTGCACAAAATGAAGGAGGGACACAAGAGCATACCATCTTCCTGGTTTAAAAAAAGCAATCAACTGTTACATCCACAAAAATCCCATCCTCTTTTGCATTCTCAGATCTGATTACTATATCTATGGTGATATTTTAGTAGACTATCAAGCGGTTTGTTTTTCAGCCTGCTTTTTTCCTGCTTCTCACAAACTTTCTATATTTAATAACATTTAGTATTTAATGAAAATTCCCCCCCCCCCCCCCCCAGCATACACACTCACACCGTAAAGCTTAAAAGGAAGTATTAATAGATAGATACTTCCAACCTGCCTGTCCTTTAACACTTTGCATCTAAATGAGTCTTATATGTTAAAGTTTACCATGGTAAACTATAGGGCATTCCTGTATTACTTCAGACATTACCATAATAGGCACCATAGGACTTTATAGACTACTAGGGAAGGTAATATGGCACATCAGTGGGTACCATGGTATTTATTGGGTACCACAGTGGCTACAAAATTTCAATAGGTATCTACTGTGGTATGTTTGTACATACTGTCCCGCATTAGATACCTGCTGAGCTGTCCAAAGGATTATGTATAAACTGGAGAATACATTACCATAATGGGTATAGTCTTAATATTATACATATTTCCATTATGGTATTTATAACAGTATCCTGGAACATAATACCTTACCATAGTTTAATGTAAATGAAAGCCAAACAATGATAGTGATCATATATAGATACAGAGGTCAGATATGTTGACTGTCTCGTTTTATTTCTTGTTTCTGTTTATCTTTTTTATTAATTTTCTATAATTAATAAGTCAAACAGGTTTATATTAATGCTTGTTACGTTTTACCTCTATAGTGAGAAATCACGAGGGCTTGCACAGCAGAAGCTCTACTTGTACACTTATTTAAGAAAGAGAATCTCTTGATTGACATGTCGATGGTTTCTAAAAGGAGGCATTTCTTTAACAATCATGAGAGGTGGCTCGAGTGTCGGAACTTTGTAACGCCTAGTGAGTTTGTGTCTTATTAAGCTCAGATGAAAAAATATAAGCTGGTGGGGAAATTACTGTTTATAGCTATTATAATATAAGTGACAACAGGAACTAAGTTGTCTTGTGGATGTTCCACAACATCATATATAGATATATATGCATAAGGGTGTTGTTTACCAATAAATAAAAATGACAATAGTCAGCAAACTGCTAAGGCATAAGAGGAATAAAACATTTTGCAATTTGCTCATGATGGAAAATAATGAACTTTAACTCTGTCAGTTAAGCTGTACAGTGGATTTGACACGCTGATGCGCCGCTATGCCTGAGGGATTTGCACTGCACCTGTGTTTCTGGTTGGGAAAATGACACTTTGCTAAATATTATTCACATTGCAAGGTTCGAACTATTAGCCATGCACTGTTTAAAAAGAAGTGTAAATAGAAATTATTCCAAGCCTTATCTAAAATGTTCTCCACTGATCTAACATGGTCATTAAATTAGAGTCAGCATATAAAAAGAATAAAATAAAAGACAGAATTGAAACTGAATGACTGACAGTTTCAGCTCTGGTGTCAGCATTGCTCTGTGTTTAGCCAACGGAAATATTATTGTGTTTATTTCAAACTGCTGTGGTCATGCACCATGAAAAGAGCTACCGCAGACTTGGTTGCACAAACCAGCTTTAACCTCGATTACCTTTTCCGTAACATGAACGAACCTTTAAACTTTGCTTTGAAGCCGTTGTTTAATGTTGTTTTTAATTATTATTTCATTTATGGGTTAATTAAATGTCTGAAATGGCACCGTGTATCAGAAGGATTGTAGAAAATGAATTCCTTAACAGATGTTGGAAAAATAGTTAATCATGATTAATGCTCTTAGACAATATCACGGAAGGCATCAATCAATCTTATTTCGAGGCTTGATTTTAGGAATTTTATTACTGAATAAGCATTTCAAATTAATTTGTGGTGCCACATAGAATAAATGAAAAAACAAAAAAAACAAAACAAATCTCCCGCTCATCACATTCATGCTTGGCTTTAAACTCTGTTTAGGCTAATCCTCTGAGCAACCCTTTTTATCTGTTTGTACAACTGATCAGCAGAAGGACTTTGTCTCAAGCCCAGTTGCATTCAAACGTTTGCATGCTTCTCGAGTTTTTCTTTAACACTGCTTTAAAAGCTGCCAACGTGGGCTTTTGGCACGCAATTATGGATAGCTTGTTCAATGCACTAATGGATGCATGAATGGACATGCCGTATATTGGCATTGTACCGAACCTCGGTGCTGGCCAGTGGCCACTGTCTGGGTGTGTAAGTGGGGATGAAATAGAACATCAGAAGGGCAAAAGAATACAGTAATGACCTTTCAGAAAGACATACTTCCTATTACTCAGTGAAAGCAGAGAACATCCAGGCTCTGGCAAATGTGTGAATGTTTGTTGAACCGTCCGGTTACATAGCAGTTCAGGATAAGGGAAGTACTCTAAAATATTGGAACTTTTGCCCTTCCTTTGCACCATCTGCAAGACAAGTATAGCATGGGATTTTAAAATAAGTACAGACATTGTTCTATTGTAAATATAAGCTTGATTCAAAGCTCAGATAAAAGTTGTACATTTTTAATACTTAAAGTAACCGTGTGCTGTTTAAGAGATCTACAGGAAAGGGTTGGCACAGGTTTTACACCACATGCACTTCCTGACAGAGCCATTTTATTTTTATTCAGGCTTGAGACTGGCACTGAGAATAACCTAGTGGCTGGGCCTGTGGCATTGGGAATTGACCTGGGAATCGAACCAGGGCCGTCCACATGGCAGAGAAGCCTGCTAGCCTGCTGCCTAAATGTAAACGTGGAACATGTTAATACAAAAACATCTGGTGTACAGGTATAACCTTAAACATAAACATAATGAAGCAGCATCATATGAGATGTGTTGTACTGAATCTCAGCATGGCTGTGATGTGGTTGTAACCGCGACTGTCAAAGCTGGTGACCGACCTTTAGCGACCAACAGAGGTATACTGATTCATTCAGATATATACTTAAACGTCCCAGTGCTGTTATGCTCTATTATCACCTTGCTTTCAATCAGATTACTCATTTGTAACTATTATACTGTATAATATAGTTGTAACATTTCGTCACATTGTAACGCAGTGCTTTTTGCTCACATTTGTGCTCCTTATGTTTCCTGTCGAATTTGTCTGAGGTCTGGAATCTGGACAAATGCGAGACCAGATTTTGCCTTATCAGACTTATCAGTGGCTATATTAAAAAGCTCTTCACACAGCAGACGGCTCTTTGCTCTGCCTTTCTGCTTCACGGATGAAAGGTCAGCATTCCGCCCAGCACAGCTTTGCACAGCACAGCAGATAAAAAATGACTTTCATTTCACATCTTACACCCATTTTTTATGATTTTTTTTGCCTTGGTAGCAACCAAGTTTGTGTTAGCAAATGTGGGAATTGTTGACCGATGCTGATGCAATATTCACTTCCCCACCTCAAAAGGTTTTTTTTTTAATAGGCTTCTCAAGGTTGAGCTCTCTTGCTGCTTTGCCTGTAACTGTCTGCAGAGTAAGCAGAGTACAGTATACTGTATGTATATGCTTTGAGAAGAAATTAACAGTGTATACAGAATTTACAGTGCATATTTCCCCATATACAATTACTGCGAAAACTATCCAGACTGTGTCGTACTATTTGAAGGCTGCTTCAACCCCCAAGGTTATTAGATGAAACATTGATTCTATCATTATGGGTGCACTTTTAAAAACCCTCTCTAAATAATTGACCCTTGCTAGATTGATTTTTCATTTCCTCTGAAAATTGGACTGTTCTCCTGTTTCCAAAGGCCATCGAGTGTTGATGGCTTTGAAGCAGTAATGGTCACCGTACAGGGCGATGTCATCTGCTCAGGTGTCCTCTTTAGAAAATGTATTGATTTAAATATTTATGATAGAAAAAGGTTTATCTTTATGGCCTGGTCATGTCATGATTACTCGAGTACCAGAAGAGATACAATCAACCGAAACAACCAGTACTGTATACAGTATATGAAGCAAGCAGGAAGGGAACAAGTGCAAATAAATTTTCATAACGGACTGCACGGTCCACGTTGTGATAAGATCTAGTCAGATATTAGGTTGACATGCATTGTGTGATATTGCTTTAAAGTGAAGTGATGAAGTGAATGCATCTTCCCATGAGGAAGTGGTTGCGAGGCTGAATTTCTCCTCAGAATCGAAACGGTCCATAAACTTTCTTTAAATGCGTTCGAAACTTTAATTCAGTAATTAAGTTAAATCTCTGTGCATGTCAAAGTGCATGTCATGTCAAAGCATATTGAACATCTCACCTTTTTTATGCAGTAAATTCCATGAGTAAAATAGCTTATTTTATTGTATACTTCAAGCAATGTAGAATTAATTTATAAAACCAAACCAAAACTCAATGAACTTTTCACATAGATACTTTTTTTATTACCAAAGGCCAACATTTGAATAATATCATTCGAACAGATGTCAGCTATTTAGCTTTTTTTTTATTTTATAGTGAATGCCTTTAATTATCTGCCTGGCATTTCAGAGTTCATCTTCCTCTCTGTGATACATGTGTTTGACTTTACTGCGTGATCACTAGGTCAGCTGGATGTTTCTAACATCCTGAAGTAATTTGTTACAAGGTTTAAACCATACGCACCACAAGTGTAGTAAATCTGCGAAGGCGTGCTTGATGTTCGACATTTGCCTCTTTATTTCTTCGCTGACGCTACATGACCAGTTCTGCTAAACGATTTGTTGACCGTTTGGAACTACTTCAGTGTGTTGAAGTGAATTTTTGGAACTGAGGAGGTGTGGGAGCTCGACTGCTTTTGTGGTGCCAACAATATGAGAAGAGTACCATTTGATTTATACGTGGAGAGCTCAGCACTGGTATCATGGATATGAAAATAAAATAAAATATATAGAAATACATTTTTGTCACTATATGAGATATCCATTGTCTCTGGCAAATGTGTATCATACATTAAGGCTTTAAATGACCAAAATAGAAACAACTAAATCATACACAAAGTTAACAACTTACTCACTTCACTTCTCTATTAAAGGAATTTAATCTTGTAAAAAAAAAAATGTGAATTTCGAAAAGTGTTCAGAAATACAACACTAGTTCCTCAAAAAGAGCCGGTAAATGGTTTTATATTTCAGTAGATCAAGTTTTGCTCAGGACATTTTCTGAAAAATCAACCCTAATTTGTAATGTTCTACAAACTGTATAAACACTATGAACTTCGCCTGAAGGTGGAAATCACTACAGTACAGACCAAAAGTTTGGACACACCTTCTCATTCAAAGAGGTTGAATTTGTATTATGGATAGAAAAAAGCAGCTAAGTAAAGAAAAACGAGTGGCCATCATTACTTGATGGTAATGAAGGTCAGTCAGTCCGAAAAATTGAGAAAACTTTGAAAGCATCCCCAAGTGCAGTCACAAAAACCATCAAGCGCTACAAAGAAACCGGCTCACATGCGGACCGCCCCAGGAAAGGAAGACCAAGAGTCACCTCTGCTGCGGAGGATAAGTTCATCCGAGTCACCAGCCTCAGAAATCGCAGGTTAACAGCAGCTCAGATCAGAGAGCAGGTCAATGCAACACAGAGTTCTAGCAGCAGACACATCTCTAGAACAACTGTTAAGCGGAGACTGCGTGAATCAGGCCTTCATGGTAGAATATCTGCTAGGAAACCTGTGACAGATGTGACAGAACTGATAAAATGTCATTCTGGTGTGTGTAAAAAAATAAAATAAAAATCAGGATCAAGATTTCACTTTCTCTCACTCACTCTTTGTACCACTTATCCTGCACAGGGTCATGGAAGGACTGGAACCTATCCCAGGACATTCAGGGCAAAAGACAGGGTACATACTGGATGGGGTGCCAGTTCATTGCAGAGCAGCAGCGCGTGCACACACACACAGGCGATTTACATTTAGCCATTTGGCAGATGCTCTTATCCAGAGCGACTTACAAAAAGTGCTTTGAAGTTTACATCACTGGATAGATAGATAGGTTACTAACTAAGTGCCATCAGTCAAACAAGAGTAGAAACAAGGGGTGAATATTCACATCTCCACGCACACAGGCCCAAAGATGGGGGTTAAACCTTCAACACTAAGCCCACAGTGTTAATCACTACGTCACCTTGCTGCTGGATGAAGAGATATGTGGGGGGAATACGGTGATACCCCAATAACACCTGGGCATAAGCACTTAGTATACATGACAAGTAATTATACTTTGCTATAATTTGCCCACAGGTGTAAGTCACAGAGGCCCTATCTATAACATAACACTGAAAAGGTTTCCTGGCTTTGAAACCCCTTGAATGAGAGAACCTTAGTAAGTCTTAGTAACTCTAAATAAATTCTTCATTCCAGCCTCTTACGCTAAATATTAGTAGTAATTTAGTCACCTCCATGATTAATGATCTTCATTGACATGATGGCAGAAAGAGTGGCAAACCCATGCACAGTCATTATTACCAAAAAATGAGGTAATGCTGAATATTTTCTCTTGATTCCTCTAACCAGCATTTCACTTCAAATGACTCAGGACTCTGATACAGTAAAGAATGTTGATTCACAACTTCTCACTGTTAGTTTCAGGTCTGGCAGTCAGGCCCGGTTGCCTAGACATACAGTACAGCAGGTCTGATCTTGCCTGCTTGAGCACACTCTCTTATCAACAACTGGCACATAGCAATTTTCTCAGGACAACACAGATGTGACTTGGCTGATTGGCTGTTATTTTGTTGGCTGCACAAATAACAAATATGTGCTTGAGAGTAGACAGAGTGTGAAATCTTTAAAATAAACAGAGCAAATGCGATTAAAGCAAATTGGAAGAGTGATGAAGGGAAATTGGAGGCTTTGTGGGAGGGTGGTTATCTCTTGACACACTCGCCCTGCGTGTCATTAGCCTTGATTTGGTGGATGCCTGGCCGTTTCCAGTAATCCAGCACACGCTGTGTTGCATTACAAAGACCCAGACAATAATTTAGAGGGATAATTCAGTTTGGGTGTGACTGCAGTATGTCCCTGTCCTTTCCCAGTAATAAAATAGGGACTTTCCTCATGAACGTGAAGATTATTATGTGAAATTATTCTTAAAATTGTTCTAAAATTATTGATCGTATACAGGACAACTAAAATGAGTATCATAATTAGAAATATTCATTTATAAAAAAAAACAAATCCAGTTTTTTTTACAAGATTAAATAAACTCAGTTTAAGCACAGTTCACTGAATGGCTAAAAGCCTGGTTCCTTGTATAGCATCAAGCTGTCTTCAACATCTCTAATGTTATTACTTTAGGAAAAGGTTGTTAAGGTGAACTTTACAACTGTAAAGTTCTCACTCACTCATCATCTAAACCATTTAATCCTGTATTCAGGGTCACGGGGGGGCCTGGAGCCCTATCCAAGGAGACTTAGGGCACAAGGTGGGGTATACCCTGGGTGCCAATCCATCGCAATTCGCATGCACACTACAGCCAATTTGGGAACGCCAATTAAACTAACCTACATGTCTTTGGACTATGGGACGAAACCATAGTACCCGGGGGAAACCCACCAAGCACGGGGAGAACATGCAAACTCCATGCACACAGAGACCTGTGCCGAACCTGGCCGGGAATAGAACCTGGACCCTGGAGGTGCAAGGCGACAGTGCTAACCACTACACCACTGTGCCGCCTACAACTGTAATCTGTGATTTTTAAATCTTCTATTTTCTGCAAGCTATGAATAAAATATCTTATAAGAGCGAAAAAATCTCCTTAGTACTGCCCAGGCTTTGAAAGCAAATTAAAATAAAAAATAATGATAAATAAATCAAGAAATAAATAGTCTGGACCAGGAACGTCCAGTGTCAAAAACATACAGGTCTTGCACTAACATTCATATAGTATATCTTACTGTAGATTGACATGGGCCAGCATTTTGGCAATGTGACTTTGAAGACACTGAAAAAGAGCTGCTAAAATGACCGACTATACCTTTAAGCAGGACGGACTGATGGCTCCCCAGAGAGTCTCCTCACAGGCGCTATTCTACCTCTTGGTATCATTTTTGATAATACAGAGAGACAGCCTGCTCTCTTGCTGCTTTCCTTGCAAGAGTTAAATCACAACCAATGAGTAAATGTGGACGATTCTTAGGTTATAATTGAGGGTCGTATCAGCGTCATGTACACACAATCCTGAGGAACATAAGTGTCTCCCCATCAGCTATAGCTTGTGACTGTAAAACTGTACAAATACCTTTTTGTTTTAGGGAGGGCTACATTTAATTACAACAAAATGGCCACACAGCTAGACACATGCAGAGATATCAGACAGAAACTCAAGAGGTTGGGTTTTTATATGCTGAACTGAAAGATATATGGATGAAACTGATCAGGTGAGAAGTATAATGATCGGGCAAGTTGTCCTTATCGATTGGGAGCACCGTATGAGCTCTATGCATTTCTCTCCCTGAGGCCTGCAGCTAACACTTGCACACTCTGGTGAACACAGTCTTGCACATGCCTTGTTTCTTGAAAAAAGTGCGTGTCTGAGGATTTTTCATAGTGGCCTCCTTGCATGCTCTGAACTTTTCACAATTACGCTGGCCCTCCCTCTTCCTGTTCCTCATACGTCTTTAGGAAATGGGTTTGTTATCTAGAAAGGGCATATTAAGAAAATGCCTTGAGAAAAAACAGCCAGCTAAACGGAGGGGTTGCCAAGTTACTATGCATTTGCTTAGCTACCTTTTATGTGGCTTTTATAACCATTGGTCTTTATACTGGAAGCCATATCAAGAAAACATTTTTTATTTATCTACAAAAAAAACTAATTACCTAGCTCACACAATATGATCATAAAATAATATATATGGTTACATTCATCCACCTTTATCCAGTTGTTTGAGGTATTTTTATATGATCCGTCATGTAATTTGAGGAAATACTCCAGTCGACTTTCTCATAAGAACTGTGTCCTTCTGTGAAAGTGAGGGGGAAAAAAAGCCGGTGAGTAATTATGAATGTAGACTATCTCATATACACATCCCCTTAAACCACACAAGTACACATACAAAGCCACATTCCACAAATACTACTTGATGAACCATAAGGCCTGGCTGCAGAAAGCTTTGTCAATCTGCTGATGGCACCATAATGAAAGCCAATCTCATCAGTGGTGCGCTCTCATCTTGTTCTCTCTCCTCCATCTCAAAGCAGGCCAGAAACAGGAGAGCTGCACCGACGTGAAATAATGCGATTAGAACCCATTACGGCTGTTTACTTTATTTACCGTATTTTGTATCAGGCCTTTTTAGGCTGTTGACCAACATTATCTGGCAAGGACATCAGCCCAGGCTACAAAGTCTTCTGTATTATAAAGCGTTGAGTACATTTGAGGTTGGTGATGCGCCAAGAAAGAGCACCCAGGCTTGGACAATGACTCTGAGATCAACGAAGGACATGATTTGAATGGCAAAGACTCTGGGTTTGAGATGGAACCCTACAAGAAAGGAGAACGGGGAGAAGGAATATAGAATGGTGATGATTTTATAATTTTTTTAAATAATAAATTGTATAGTATTAAAAAAAAAAGAAAAAAAAAGAAACCAAACTTTAAAATACTGGCACGAAAGCAATGTTAAAAAAAAAAAAGAGAAAAGAGGAAGCTCTGGTGAGAAGGGCCAAAAACATGTACAGCAAATATATGCGTAGTAATGTATGAGCGTAGTTTACTAATATGACTACATATACATAATCATATGTAAACAATTTTTAAATGACTTTTAATGTAGAGCAGCATAGTTACAAGGTGTAATATAATGTCTTGGATCATTATAGTTGTAGAAATATATATATATTTTCATGGAGCTTTTGTGTGCATGCTGATCATCTTGACACCCGGTGCTTCATAGTCATTATTACTATAATTACAGCCACCGCTTTCTATCCTGTTATTATTATGTCCTCTCAACACCAAAAATAAGCAGTTATGCCCGGAGAACGGCATAACATAAAAGAGAGAATTCGAACCCGTATGATTATGCGAATAAGAGGCATATCATTCTTTTGTTCTCCTTCAGAATCATTCCTCCCAGTGAAACTGCTGTTTGTCAGTGAGTGTGCATTGGGGCTTAATAAAACCTATTCTTTCTTCTAGGGCTCTCACAAACCCACTTGTCTGTCTGACTCTGATAGACATGCAGGGCCTGGAGGACTGCAGTCGTCTGTCTCTGGCTGCCTCGTTAGAATAGATACTGCCTCAGCGTCTTCTTAAGTTAAGGAAAAAAAAATTGCTCTCTTGGATCCTCTGGATTTTTAATCATTTTGAAATTTCATTGTGGGAGAAAGATAGCTTTGAGTTCAGACCCGAGGCAGATGAACATTTTTTTTTTTTTAGTCAGCTGAGCCACAGTATCTGGAAGAGGTGGCGTCGTGCAGGAACTGCTGATCTCAGCTCAAGGAGTTAGAGCAGGAGGAAGTGAAAAATTTGAGGTGAAAAACTTGATGAGAAATAAGTGGCACAACTTATGCCTGATGCACAGCAGCAACCAATGTCTTTATGTCTCCCAGGAGTACAGAAGCGTGTAGAATTGTAAGCAGCAAAGCAGCAACAGTACTGAATTGGCTTACTTTTTACATTTTTTAATGCAACATAGCTAAGGATTTAGACATGATACAACTGAACAGATGAAGGCCTTACTCATTGACCTAATGGTGATGGCATGGTAGTGCTGGGATTTGACTTTACAACCTTCCAATCAGCACTATGTGCACTAACGTCAGAATTCTGGGTTTGTGTATGCAGCATGCACTGCAAAAATAGGCATATGGAAATTACACGCACAAACTAAGCATTAAGAGAGAGGCACTGTGAGTAAGTGTGTGTGTGTGTGTGTGTGTGTGTGTGTGTGTGTGTGTGTGTGTGTGTGTGCGCGCGCGCGCATGTGTGTTGGGGGACAGTTTTGGGTGTAGACATGTGGCAACAGATGGAGAACAAATGGTGGTAGTGTGGTAGGAAGACTAGGCAGGGTATGGGAATAGACCTTGAGACTTAGATCCGGAGGAAATGAAAAATGCAGAAAGCATCACCAGTAACAGTATTGTGAAATATATGCAGAACAAATGTCTCTTGCTAATCTTGTAATGTTTACGGCTGGTTGTAAAGGTAAAATTTTCAACTATAATCTGTGATCTGATTATAAGTATATCAATCAGTAATCTGGTTTATATCAATATTGCCATTTGTTTATTAAATGATCTGATATATAATAAAAATATAAATAAATATAAATAAATGTAATATGCATCTCTGTGATGAGTATTGAGGTGGTATTTTCCTCATGAGATAATTGAAGCCTTGTTTTAGTTTGTTCTGTTTTTAACACTGGTATTGTATTTACAGTAAAACAGAGAAAAAAGGAAGCTGTTAAGTATTTCTGTTATACATTACATTTCTGGGAAACCGTTCTGGCCAAATGGTCAGTGTTACATGGATGGCAGATATGCATAATATTTTTACATCATTTACATGCAGTTTGTGAGTGCAGTCAATCGTACATACATTCGTAAGCTCATGTTGGCATGCTTGGTTTGATAGTACTGGTAGGGGTTACCTACTATCTGGATACTTGGTTTCAGTTGTTTGGTTAAATTGGTTGATTTGGATTGTTAAGTTGGGTGTGATTTTACATTTTGCCCTTATCTAGAGTGACTTACATTTTAAATCGTTATGCATCTGAGCAGTTGAGGGTTAAGGACCTTGCTCAAGGGCTCAACCATGTGGCAACTTAGTGGTTGTGGGGTTGTAGGACCTTCAGGACCATATTCCAATGCCTTAACCACTGAGGTATCCCTGTCCACGATTTTGATCATTGGATGGGGTGGGAAGGATTAGTTAGATTTGGTTGGGTTGTGTTGGTTTTGATTAGAACAGTTTCGGTTGTTGAGTTGATTGTTTGATTAGTTGAGTTGTTTCTAGGGTCATTTAGTTTAATTATTTTGTTTAAATTTGAGTTTGTTAAAATTAGTGGTCAGCACTGTCGCCTTGCACCTCCAGGGTCCGGGTTCGATTCCCGGCCAGGATCGAGTCCCGTCTCTGTGTTTATGGAGTTTGAATGTCCTCCCCATACTTGGTGGGTTTCCTCCAGTTACTCCGGTTTCCGTCCAAAGGCATGCAGAATAGGCTGATTGGCGTTCCCAAATTGCCCGTAGTGTGTGAGTGATTGTATATGTGTGTGCCTTGCGATGGATTGGCTCCCTGAGCCTAAGCCTCCTGGGATGACCCTGAATATTGGGGTAAAGCTACAGAAATTGATCTAGAATCCCCTTTCCGTGGCTTCCGTGAAAGTACAACTAGCATTGTGGCTATGCTAAAGATAAGATAATAAAAAATAAAGTTCAATACAGTATATCACCAGGAGAGAGCAACACTGCAATCTACTGTACATGTGACTGCTATGTTCCTTCCCAGTTGTTCCAGCCACTCAAGCATCAATGAGCAGAAATAATTGACACAGAAGCTCTCAGAGTGTGCAATTTGGGCTAAAATCCCAGTGAGACCCTCACAGCAGAGTAAATAGCACACTGTCATCGCAGATGCCGGGTATCATTACAAAAATCACCATGTAGATGGAAGATTATGGCTTTGCCTGGAGCAGAGGTCCCTTTTTGGGATGGGCCAAAGGTTCATTGAAATAACTGGTTTAGTTTTTTTTTTTACATGTCCTGTTCATGTAGTCATCTGTCCAGGGTGTCTGTGGTGGTGATTGCATCTTGTGGTTGTACAATCATCACTAAGCTATTGGGCGATGGACAGACATTTTTGAGCCATCTGGATTCTGGGCCTCAAAAAGCAACACTGTGAGTGTAGTCAAGCCCACAATATGCATAGCTGCTTTCATATTGATTCTGACCAAGGAAAAGGAATTGAAACATTAGTTTCTTTGAATTCTCATAAAAGATGGTTTGAATAGTTCCCAGTTGAGAACTTACCAGGAATTGCTGTTCTTAAATGCTTGATTTGCTTTTTGAATTTTTAAAGAATTTTGTAAGCCAGATACATTATCTCTATGGATTCTATTTCAACCGAAATATTTCTACTTGGTTCAAGTTTATGGAGATTAAGGATTAGTGTCTGAATACATTTTGGGTAACATTGTTTGAAGCTGTGATGTTAAAGCCTGTGAGTGGGAGTTTTTACAGTATGCAGTGACTTTTTACCGATATCTGTTTTTCACAGAGGGCCGGTCTGTCCCAAGAACTTCAATCAGTGCCAGTGTTTGGCTACAGATGTAGACTGTAAAGCTGTGCTTTGGAGATTCCTATAGCACAGCTATCCAAGAGGAGGTACAGTGGCAGATGAATTTCCTTGTATTTTATTCAAGTTTTTAAGCTTCCATGTTTTACTTTTAGTTCTGTAATGTACGTGTATTAAACATTTTTTATGTAGTTTTTGTCTGAATGATCAACGTGATGTGGGAATACTGTATTAGCTTAATATGTAATTACAGTACATATACAGTGCTGTGCAATAGTCTTGAGCCACCTCCATTTCTTCATATGAAATAAAATGAAATGAAATGACATTATGTAGGTAAAATTAAATAAACAGGAACAAATGTTTTACTGCGACAGCCAGCAAAATAATAAAAATTTTAAAAATTCATTGTTTATGTAGCCTCATTTCCCCTCTTGTCCGTTCCAACCAATCACCAGTATACTAATCACCGACCTGTTCGTCTGTCATCATCTGCATCAGTTTCTCACTGGTTCATGCCGTAGGTTAGATGGTTTTTATGCGTAAATGATTCATAGGTCACTGTGTGCTTTAACGAACAAAAACATTTCTCTGAAAGTGCTCAGGTACGGGGAAAGAAATGAGAGCCTAGACCTTGCCAAAAATGAGAGCCAAAAAAAAAAGAAAAAAAGGTCCTTCAGGAAGCCTGGAAAACTATTTTTTGACACTACATTAAAAATACAAGAAAGTCCGGCTCTTTGGAAACGAATGTGAAGAAATGAGGGGTGACTCAAGGTCACTTTTGCTCAGTAGTGCGCACATTATGTAAAGTACATGTTACAAGTTATTAGCTGACTTTTTATAAGAAACATTTAACAGAGTCGCACTTTATTTCTGGCTGAATCTAATATTTCATTTTGTAGTCGAAAAGCAGAGCCTGCTTTCAGAATAAGCACGAACAGGGAATACACTGTTAGCACCTGTCATGAAAAAGGGTTCACACTAATTCCTAACTGTCAGAAACATAGTGTGAAAATGTGAAAAATGAAAACTTGCATGCTGTCTTTTCTTCAGCTGGTATGAAGCTTGTATTTGCAACCTATCCTAGTGATATTGCTGTTGAAAGGAGTGGTGAGAATCCCAGATTTCATGCTCGACCGTCCACTGATGCGGACACATCGCGGTTATTTTGAGTTATTCTCACCTCTTGCCGCTGTGAGAACAGTTATTATGAGTTAATGTCAGCACACACTTCCTCTGGCAGGTTTGGGTCAGGAGATTTCTCGCTGTTTATTACTCGTCTTAAATGATTAAGTGTCTTCATGAGTGTAGTCATTTTTCCAGAGTATGAAGGTTGTCCAAGAAGTAATGCGATTGTGCAGAACTCGTCTGAAGCAGTGCAGGCTCTGTGGTTAAGATTCTGTGCTAGGGATCAGAAGTTGTGAGTTCAAGTTCCAGGATATATTTAAGAATTTCCTGCAGAATGGTTGAGGGGATAGCTGTATGATTGGGTTAAATATTTCGCTTTGGATCGGATGTCCGCCACAAATGTAACTTGGATGGTGCCTGTGTCTAGTTTGTGGGCTAAGAGTTTACCGAAATAAGTAAAATTTCTAGACATAACAACCCAGCGTTATGACTCACCTCTGATTAATGCTAAATTGTTTGTTTGGTTCAATCCACATGCGCTGAGAGGTAGAGAAAAGCAGATGATGTTCGTGCATCAGTTATTAAAGTGTTCTCTGTTTGGCTTAGAAAGACTCCGGCATCATAAAGGAATGTGCATATAACCTTGTGGAACATAATCGTTAGGCAGTATACTGATTTTATCCAGAGCTGAATTTTAACTAGGGCAAAAAGTGTGTGTGTGTGTGTGTGTGTGTGTGTGTGTGTGTGTGTGTGTGTGTGTGTGTGTGTGTGTGTGTGTGTGTGTGTTTTTTCTATTCCCACACTACCCGTTTCCTCTGAGGAGAGAAAGCAATAAGAAATGCACATTGGGAGCCATATGCAACATTATAGCTGTTGATTCGTATCTATAATGCACATCTGATGATTTTTCTTTTTTTTTTTTTATGACAATGTGTTCAGGTTCTTTTTGCCATGACCCCATGGATCAGTCGAGTGTCTCCATGCTGTTTTGTTACTTGTTCTAAATTAAGTGTTCTCTGGACTATAATTATTCTTCATAGTATCAAGGATGGACTGTTGTATTGTTTTCGGACCTCCATTGTGTTAGAATAAGTGATTCTGCAGAACTCTGCTCATGCAGTGTCGGAGCTGTGGTTATGAGTCTGGGTTATTGATGGTCTTAACAGATTCCTAATGTTGAATCTGTATGTTTTGTGCAGAAGTGAAGAGTATCTGGTGCAGAAGTGAGGCATGTCATGTGCAGAAGTGAGGCGTGTCTGCTGAACCG
The DNA here is from genome assembly GCA_013621035.1 of Clarias magur. Lineage (NCBI taxonomy): Eukaryota > Metazoa > Chordata > Actinopteri > Siluriformes > Clariidae > Clarias > Clarias magur. The sequence goes on along the minus strand of QNUK01000116.1, from coordinate 705,008 downwards.
AATACTGCCAGCTGTGGCACTTTCACGTCTTTTTCTGTCCCTTGTTTCCACGGAAACGTGGAAAATCTTGCTCAGCAGGAGGCTAGCTCCCTCCCTCTCTCTCTCTCTCTCTCACTCTCACAAACTCTCACACACATTTCAAAGGAACCATCATCAAAGCACTCCCTCGATACTTGTTGCAGCAGTAGGTTTTTACTGCCTACTCCAGCAGACACACTTCACCTGGTTGGGATTAAATCACCTCCCAATTAGCTTTGTGCACGACTTCCCCACAGTCATCTGATACGTACATAGCACATATGGTTTTGAAAATCACTGTTGCAGGTAAACAACACTGAACTTGTCCTACTATAATAATGTATAAATAAAACTGTACGACATACGAGCACACTAGAGCACATTCATGCATGTAGTTCTCTTATTGAATATTAAAAGCAACATCCTTAGAAACGCTATTATAGCATTGTTAGTTCCTGTCCACCGATTGTATAGATTTAACTAATTATAATGAAAAACAATGATAATAATCATTCTGGGTATATACTGTAGGAAGTTTTTTTTTTTTTGCATGCATGCATGCATGCACCATTTAATCTGTAGGAACAGAAACTGAATGATTATGGTTACATGAGAAAAAAGGAGAAATTTTTAGTTCTCTCTTTAGAGACAGCTGTTTATTCATTTGTTCTAAAGAATTTCGGGTAAAGATCTTCATTGACCACTGTTATTTATTTGCATTATTAATATTGCATGTGGGATTAAAATGACTTGTACCATTAGGTGCATTTAAATGATTCCTAATATTAATAATGGGAATAATAGCTCATCAGAATTAAAATGCCTCATGTAAACACATCATTCAGAACAGTGTGACCTGATCCAGCCTGATCAGAATGAGTTTTCATTTAGAATAAGAGGGGTGGTGAGAATCAGTTCAAAAGGCAAATATTAACACATGATTTGCTCGTTTCTCTCTTGGAAGAATAATACAGTAAATGGTTGGAATGAAAAAAAAAGAACTTTATTATTCATTTTAATGTTACCCCTACATGTTTGACCCATGTAGGGGTAATCTGACGTGACTTTACGAGTTTTCATGAAGGATTTTTCTGCTTCCATTTATGATTGGTAAACTCAATGAGAACAAACAACTATTTTCCACCAGTCTTTACTTAAGATTTTCATCCACTGTGTCTCTGGCTAAGGAAAGGGCACTGATTAGCCCACTGTCACGTTTAACTACTCATTTATGAAACTGAATTATTGTAACCAATCATAAGGTAGAATGTGATGGAATTTTCTCGGAAAATATGAGAATCCTAACTTAATGCCAAAGCTGGAAAAAAATCATTCTTAATATTCTTCTGTTATATTTCTGATAGATTTAACACGTTATAGCAGACAGGACCATTTTGCGCATGCCCTAAAAGTTATATTCTGATCAAATGCTTTGAGCATGTAAATGCACATCTTATTGGATCAGCATCAATGTAAAGAGTTAAGTTTGAATCTGTCATCGAATTATTTGTCCATGTAAACATAGCTAGTGTCGTGCATTACAGATAATCTGTTACGCAACATACTAGAATATTCATAAGATATAATTCTGTTGTGCTTCAAATACTTTACTGTGACTCTGAGACAGTTTACTGGTTGAGACAAGCAAGATAATCATTGCATGAATTATTATGTCTTCTTATACTTCTTTTGAATAAAAATGTGCTTTTTTTTGCACAGATATTTAGACGTCTGGTAGTGCTTCATAATTACATTTTAAACATGTTATAATAGGTAATGTAATTATCATGATAGGAATATTCATGCCACAAGCATTTACAGTATTGCTGATCTAATGACCATAATCAGAAATTGTAATTTTATCATCATCTGAGACCTTTTTTTTTTTTTTTTTCCTGGAGCATCTTTCAAATGTAAACATTTGGCAATCCCTTAAAGCTGCCATATGACAGGATCCACATTCCCACAATACTGCTGGGACGGCTGAACGCCGTTCCAGCTCCTATTCCTGTCCTGCTCTCAGGAGAAATCCTTTTAAATCTGGAGGACTGCCCGGGCACAGACCGGGACTTCCTGTGATCCTCCCTTTGTCCAGTTTATTTAAATTCTTGTTGAAGCCTGTGAGTTTGAAATGAACCGTGTGAGAGCTGCTGAAGGAAACCCAACTTCAAGAATGTGCTTCTGAGACGATGATTTAATCAAGTGACCTCATGACCGCTCTGCGGACAGGAAACACTCTGCGAGGAACATCTATCGTGCTGTTTGTCTTTATGAGTCCAACTCCCCAGAGAATTCTAATGGCCGAATATATAGAGCAGAACAGCTGAGCTTTTTATGTACGGAATTGAATCAATAGAACTGTTGAAAGGGCTGTTGGCTTAAACATACTGTTTACATGTATGCATGTGTGTTTGGACTAGATTTTACTGGTGGTGCTTTTCCCAGGTTTTAGCGTATATAGATTTGTTCTGTATCTGTTCGTTGATGATGAAGAAAATTTTAAGAGGTACCTTTTTATTTTTAATGAAGCTGATTTTGCATATTATCCTATATGTACCTTTCTGATCATGATATGATTTGAACATTCATGGATTTGTTAGTCACATACTATGTTTAACCTGCTTATTGCATTAATCAGGTTATTCCTGTACTATACTACCATGGTTGTTTTCAGAATATTTATTAGATTGCAATTTTTTTTAGTACATGAACACTAGTGTATAACCCGAAAGAGAAAAAAAAAAGTGTATAACCCGAAAGAGAAAAAAAAAAATCGGACTTTGTTTGAGATAAACCAAGGAAAGTTACCAATCCATAATGCACACTATGAATTCAACTGCATAATTGTGGAATTGGGTTAGAGGATAGATAGGGGGCTGAAATTTTTTGCGCAGCTTCTGCTTTGTGCCAGACCTCCAGCTCTCAAGGATCACCAAGTTAGATAAAGTCATGAGAAGCAAAACAAAGAAAGCCCTTCTTTAAGATGTTAATCACAGCCAGACAGTCTTATGGCATGGAAGGCAGAAAGCCGAGACTTGAGTCCTGATTGTATTAAAGAAATGACATTGTCTCTTGGAATTTAATAAGGTTTGTCCAGACACCCATGTATTTGCATGGTTTCCTCCAGGTTATCTGGTTTCTCCCCCACTGTCCAAAAATATCCTGGTAGAGCTGATTAAATTGAAGGGAGGGGTAGCTCTGGACAGAAGGTCAGGGGTTCAAACCCCAGCATCACCAAGCTCTAACCATCAACCGCTCAGATGAGATAATGAGATAAATGGAAGTAGCTCAAGATAAGGGCGTCTGTCCGATGCCATAAATGTAAATGGTAGGTTGAATAGCTTTGTATGGTGCTCTGAAGTGGACAATGGACAATCGTTCCACACAAGGTGTACTCTCGCTTGCTTCCAATATTCCCATGATGATGTTTTTACTGAAAGCGAATGAATAAATACATACTAAGGAGGAAGGTGTTTCAAAAGTGGTAACATTCCCAAATTTATTTTATAAGTCAATTTTAGAAATATTGTCTACGTTCTGTGTGCGGGAGATGGCTCGCTCTTCAGATACAATTTCCTTCCTTTTTTACATTCCACCTTTAACAAGGCCTGTCCTTCAAAAAAAAAAACTGTATTGAGACTACATCCTCAGTGTAGATTAGTTTTTGCCATTCCCAAGACAGATGAGTGTGTGATGGCCATCATAGACATATTCTGAGAGAATTATTGATGACCCTGTGGACGATTTAGGAGACACATGAAAAATTGCTCCCGCTAACACCGCTGGCGGTTTATCATATTGCCTTGTAACGACTCTGAAATTTTAGGTTGAGCTCAAATTACAGTCTTGATAGAGTGATCAGGCGCTCAGCCAGACAGCTATGATGGGCTTATATGTCAGTGTCAAAGTAAAGCAAAGAATGTATGTGTGTGTGTGTCTGCATGCTGTTGTTTTCCCAGCACTGCGTTAAGTTGAATGTGAGTCATGTCAAGGTGGTCGATCGAGAAGTACTGTAATTGCTGCTAATGCTGGGATGTTTTCTCCAGTACAAACATGCAGGCAGGTGGAGACCCTATCTCATTACAAATGATTTTTCTAGTTAGGGTTGCTGTGTAAGCCGTGTCTGAGTTCAAGCTTTGCCTGCAGTCGTCCCTGCCCTCACTACTTGATAATATATTCTGGTGCTCACCCACGGCTGTGTGGCAGGCAGGATTTTAATTGGTTCATTTCTATTCTGATACCAGATGTCTAGCAACTGAGGAAAAGGGAATGACTCCATTTTTGTGGTTTACAGCAGTTCTGTTTTATGCACTTGTTCTTCAGGCTTAGATGATATGAAGATGTTGCAATATCTTAACATTATGATATTATGATATACAGTACTTATCACAGTATCATTACTGCAACAAGTAACTAATCTGCATCTCGTCATCCAGTCATTTGCATAAGCCATGTAGTTTTTTTAAATAATAAAAGTTTCCTGGTTCTTTGGTTGTTTTCTTTGTATTTATCATGCACAGAATTATGCCATTAAATGGCACAAATGTCAAATGCATATCCACATAAGTCACCGTATCATTTATTGAGCCCTTTACTTTTGTCATGCCGTAGCCATCCTTCCTCCATATTATAAAATGTGGTTATTTGCAAATACATAAAAAAGATGGGAAGGAAAATAGGAGAGAAGGATATCCAAACAGAAACACTTCCCAGAGGAGGCCCTGTGATAAATGGGTTTACTGGAAAGGTCATAGTAAGCATCAGCTATGCAGGAACACTCCCTCTAAACACACAAACACATGCGCAGACACACACACACATACAGTACTGTACACATTTCTTATTCCTCTGATACACCCCTATCCCCTTTTCCCATACCAAATCAATCAGGCATGGGGGAGAGTTGCACTACCCCCATCATTCCACTCACCTCATCTGAAATCAGATAAATCAACCATGGAGGAGGGGGATGGACAGACTGACCCACCTCTCATCTTTGAATTCAAGGAGGATACAATGCAATCCTCTTTCACATCAGAATGGATACAGAACTACAGCGTTTCTGAATCATGTTCTTATTTTATTAGTTTCCGAATTGAAATGCTGTATTTAGTAGAATTTAGTTAAGTAAAGTGTGTTTGCCTGTCTGGTGCTTTGTTACAAGGTTGTGCCGTAGCTTCAGTACAAACTGTAGGCCCCAGTAGAGCGTTCAGCTTACTTTAATAAATCACTTCAGTGATAATGGACTGGAGAGTTCTTGAAAAGCGGTGTCACATTCCCATATTGCCTGCGCTTGTACAGTAACACTCCATTCCACTGTATTTATCCTGACATTATAAAACAGGTGCCGTGTCGTTAAACTAGGATTTGTCCATCAGGCTCATGTAACATTCTGTGGCACTGTACTGCATCTTAGGAAAAATAAGGTTAATATAACATGAATGAGTGAATATACTGCGTGGCACAAAAAAGGTCACCGTTTCAGAAGGTTCAAATTATATGGCTGTATCAAGCAAAGAAAACAACTAAGGAGGTTTAAAGTTAATGGAACCGGGTTAAGAGCGCTTCAACACATTATCAAAATCTGGAAGGATAGTTCTCAACCATCAACCATAACTAAATCGATCCCCCGCCATCTCTACAAGATAATCTCAATAAAATCTGGATCAGTTTCTGAGGAGGCCTTTGCTATATATATATCTTAAATAACTATGTAATGGAAATCAGATAATATGATTATCAAATTTACAAGTACATTAGACCTAATCTGCCATATTTCTTCTATGGGAGATCTTTTGGATGCATGTTATAGAATCCCAAATTTATTCATAGTCAATTCCCGCACATCGCTCTGTTAGGCCACTGTCCCATCGAGTCGGCAAGTACCAAGCAAGGACAGCAAAGACCATCACATGCTTTCTCCGAGACATGTGGCGTCAGCCGAACGCATATTTTTATTTTGCTACTCCTGTTCTATTAAGTGATCTAAGACCACTAGTTGTAAATTACAGCCAAAGATTTTTTTTTTCTGATTTGCAGTTGCATGCCTTAAGGGGTACTGTTGAACTTCTCGACTTCATGATGAGTGAACTGTCACTGTATGTATATACGTATGTGCAGTATATGTACATTGCAAAAGTATATACTGTACAGTATGTGCATTGCAAAAGTACCTTGAACTTTTCCACGTTTTGTCATGTTACAAATACAAACATAAATGTATTTCATTAGGATTTTATGTGATAGGTCAACACAAAGTGGCATATAATTGTGATGTGGCAGGAAAATGATAAACGGTTTTCAAAATTCTTTAAAAACATATATCTGAAAACATGGCGCATTTGTATTCAGCTCCCCTGAGTCAATATTTGCACAACCACCTTTCACTGCAAATCTTTTGGGGTCTACTGTATCTCTACCAGAGTGAAAATTTTGCCCATTCTTTTTTGCAAAACGCTGAAGCTTAGTTAGATTGGATGGAGAGCGTCTGTGAACAGCCACAGATTCTCAATTGGATTTAGGTCTGGACTTTGACTGGGCCTTTCTATCACATGAATATACTTTTATCTAAACCATTCCATTGTAACTCTGGCTGTACGTATCTTTAGGGTCACTGAACCTCAGTCTCAAGTCAGACTAACAGGTTTTCTTCTTAGATTGCCCTGTATTTGCCTCCATCCATCTTCTCACCAACTTTGAACCAGCATCTCACCAACATGTTGCTGCCACCACCATGCACAGTGTTAGTTTTCCACCACCCATAGTGTTTGCATTTAGGCCAAAAAGTTCAAAGTTTGTCTCATCTGACCAGAGCACCTTCTTCCACATGTTTGCTGTGTCGCCCACATGGCTTGTAGCATTGCGCATGTATTTTTATTGAGGAATCATTTCAGCCCTAAGCAAACTGCAAATGAGACTTCTTGTGGATTTCTTTCAACAATGGGTTTCTTCTCGCCACCAGAGCACTTGGCTAGATTTGTATATATTTCCCCTTAGGCTACATGACTATCTAATAACAGTACAGTTAAATTTACATTTAGGCATTTGGCAGACGCTCTTATCCTGAGCAACCTATAAAAAGTACTTTGACGTTTCCATCATTGGATAGATGCTTACACTGGGTTAGTAGGTTACTAAGTGCCATCAGTCAAACACAGTTGAAAAGGGGACATTATTTCACTAACTGCCTTTTCTGTATGCATGCTGGATAATTTCTGTATACAATCTTGTGTCACCAAAACATCTTTAAACCATCAAGGTATGGACTCCACAAGACCTCTGAAGGTGTGCCATGGTATCTGGCACCAAGATGTTAGCACTAAGTCCTGTGTAGTAAGTTGAAAGGTATTCCTGTAACATTCATGACTCAGACTAGTCTAGCACATGCCACAAACTAAGATCTGGAGACTTTGGGGGCCAAGTAAACACTTTGAACTCAAGTTACTCAAACCATTCATAAATGATTTGGCTGTGCACCAGGGTTCATTGTCCTGCTGAAAAAGGACACTGCCATCAAGGAATACTTTTTGTAGGTGTAACATCCACAAGACTGGACAGGACACAGGAGTTTTCAGCAGAACATTGCTCAGAGCATCACACTGTCTTCACTGGAATGCCGTTGTCTTCTCATAGTGCATCCAGGAAAGTAAAGCCAACCACATGATGTAAAAGGAAACGTGATCCATTAAATCAGGCCACCTTCTTTCATTGCTCATTAGTTTAGTTCCTGTTTACTGTCTAATGTCTGTGTTTTGTATTGCTACTACAGAATTAAACTTTTCTTCTGGATTAATTATTTTTCATTTTATCTTTATCCTAAGCTCATTACAAGACGCTTGTTACCAACATCCTAATGCCGAAAAACCCTGTAAACAAAGTTAATAACTTTGAGAGGAACCAGGTTCCTCTCAAAGTTTCTTCCTCATGTTATCTTTTGATACTGTTACCTCATACTTAATGCTCATTAGAGATCTAAATCTATGTCCAGCTATTTCAGGACAATGCCTGCTCTTAAAAGCACTATGCAAATAAAACTGAATCGAATTGAGCAAAAATACTGTAGACACAAGAAACATGTTACATGTGAGGAAAATCTATGCTTAATCTTAGTAATCTTAATCGTAATCTTAGCATTTTCATAATTTTAGTTTGGCAAGACCTGCACAAATGCAGTCTCTGAGACGAATGCAAACGGAATAAAAAAAATTCTTGGCTATAATTACAATTTATGGTCTTAGATCACTTAATAGTCTGGCACCTAATTACAGTATCAACATTGTGACCTAAGATGGAAAACAAATAAGTTCTGATCTTCTTAAAGATTTCTGTTAAAAATTAACAATTCAAGGATCCAATGCTGATATCATCCTAAGATCAATTCATGAGTTCAATGCCCTGGTGATGCTACGACCATCCGAAGCCCTCCCTCACGGGGCAGGGTTGGCCTACCTGCACTCATTCATCAACTAGACAATCGTAGGCGCCTGTAAACTCATGCAAGTAGATGGGGCGGATAGCGCTTTCCTCCAGTTTTGTTATGCAGTCCCCAATGTTGTATGAGTAGTAGTTCGAAAAAGATTAATTCGTCTGACATCATGCATCATACTGTAGTGGTCTTAAAATGTATAATCTTATTATCTCATTTCCAGTACATGCATAAAGTAAGTGATAAAGAACAGGCTTACTCACAAACTGACCAAGATTACGTGAGGTTATGCTGTATAATATAACAGCAATAAACCTATAAGCCATCTGTTATCACATATTGTAAAGTATCCTTGAGTTCTCACTTGTCATTGTTTTTATGTTTTAAAACGAAATTCCCTTTTCATGATTTATGCTTTCAGGGAGCTGGTTTCATATTTTAAACAAATCATGCTTTAGATGATATTGCAAAACTGCCTGCTGGCATTAGTGTCTGTCTACGCACATGTATCAATACTTAGATTTTTTTCCCCCTGTTAACCAGAGTTTCCGTTTAAGGGAGTGTCATTTCTCTCCACATTCATATGGGTATCCTGCAGGTTCTCTGGCGATAATGATTACAATTACAATATATCAGCAAGCAGGCCAGAGAGCATGCACAACCCATCCATGCTATCATAGCTTTGCAGGATGTGTCGTAATTAATCTGCGCAGTGGATTTACATGTTTCCAATCTCTGCAGACTGCAGGTGGCACAACCCTCACATGACTCACCCTTTGTCTGCCCAGCTAGACATTATTATAGCACAGAGATTTAGCTTCAGATGAACAAGGCTGTCTCGTATTAAAAAGATTTGTGTGCAGCGATTCTGAGACTGTCCTCCCTACTGTCAGGTTCTCAGTGGTATTTAAAGAGGGGGGGGGGGGTCATGCTGATAATTTAAGATAAAGTAGTTAGTGTAACACTGGAGCCCACGTTGTGTGATGTGAGAGTAGAAGGATAAGTTGTAAAGTAGCAGGAATTGGATATTAGGGTTTTTCCAATTCAGAGGTGTCCCTTAACATACACTTAATCAAAACTAAATCTAACAGTAACCTTAATCGTGGACTCAAATCTTTTCTTTATGACTGAACTACGTGTCGTGTGTGTGTGTGTGTGTGTGTGTGTGTGTGTGTGTGTGTGTGTGTGTGTGTGTGTGTGTGTGTGTAAGTACACCCCTAATTTCAGCAAACATTTTAGTATATTTTTTCAAAGGACGATACTATAGAAATTAAACTTGTATATATTTAGTAGTCAATGTACATCTTGTATAACAGTATAGATTTACTGTCCTCTGTAAATAACTCAATATACAGCCATTATTGTGAAAAAAGCTGGCAACAAAAGTGAGTACACCCTAAGTGATAAAACCTGTACATCTTTAGCTATGCAAAATCACATGTTCTCTTTATCATATTCATGTGTTTGTCAGTGGCTAAGTATGTCACTAGACCTGAATCCTATTGAGCATGACCCATTATTGACCCATGGGGCACCCTCAAGCAGAAATGGGCGAAGTGCTATGTGTCTAACATCTAGCAGCTCTTTGGTATCATTTTAGAGGAGTGGAAGAGGATTCCAGCAACAACATGTGTAGCTCTGGTTGAATTCCATGGCCAGGAGGATTAAGGCCGTGTGAGATAGCAATGGTGCTCACACAAAATGTTGACACAGTTTTGACATGCTCACTTCGGGTGTACTCATTTTCGTTGCCAGTTATTTAGACCTCTGTATTTTAAGTTATTGTTAAAGAACAGTAAATCTGTATTGTTTTACAACCTGCACATTGGTGTAGTATACCCACATCTAGACTATTGTCCAACATACAGTAAAGTGGTTGCTGAAATGTTTGGAGTATACTAACTTTTTTTTTTATTTTAAATTTATACTTTTATTTATAACTTTTATTTATTGACTTTTAAATGATATTTTAATAAATGATATTGTAATATTATTTTTCTTGTTTTTACAGCTTATTTGTATTATGTTCACAGTCTCCTAGTCTAAAGACATGCAGATTAGGTTAACTGATATTCCAAAATTGCCCTGTGTGTGTGTGTGTGTGTGTGTGTGTGTGTGTGTGTGTGTGTGTGTGTGTGTGTGTGTGTGTGTGTGTGTGTGTGTGTGTGCGTGCGCCCTGCGATGGATTGGTTCCCTGTCCAGAATGTCCCCCGCCTTGTGCCTTGTGATCAGGGATGTCTCCTAGGATAGGCTCTAGGCCCCATACAACGCTGTACACAGGATAAGCAGTATAGAGGATCAAACAAAGATATTTATGTCATATTAGTAGTAGCATTAGAAGTAGTATAAGAATGTCTACTATCTAAAAAGGAGATGTCCTACTTTTTGGTTCAAATATATAACGTCAAGCAGAAGTTGAGTTGAGATGAGTTGAGTTTGTTGTTCGTTAGACTTAGACAATGTAGAAAACAGTAACAATGTATGGTTAATTTATGGTTCATGTGAAGCTCATTAACTTCAAATCTACAAAAAGATAAATCTGGACATACTAGATTTAAAATCAGACGGCAATTCAGAACGAATCCCTTACATGTTGAAGCCTGGGTTCAGAACATTAACACTATGTTTAACCTATAGAAGCTGTTTTTACCTACCAATAAAAAGATACTAGTACACTTTAATGGATTAGAGCTGATTTTAATGTGTTCCAGGGTAAAAACATGAAGGTTGGACCTGTGGCCATGTGTCAGTGTTCATCTTTCATGTGTGTGTGTGTGCTCGGCATAATAAATCCACATGGCTGTTTGCCAAACGCCACAAAATGAGACGCTAATTTTGCAGTGGTCCGAGATTAGCACTTTGCCAGTCTCTGGCTCGAGGGAGACGTCAGTGTCTGGCTTCTGCATTCTTTTTTGAGTGCTGACTCATTTTGTTTTTAATCGCACCCCTTTTTCTGTGATAGAGAAAGAATGTGAGATGTAAATAGAGCACGCTGATGCTTCGTCTCCCTGCGAAAAGCACATAGTTTTAAATATAGTGCTCAGCCAATTTGAACACCTGGAGAAGGAAAGAAAAAGGAGAAAAGACATTCATAAAAGTTGGATTATTATTTAATCAGTCACCACTTTTTGTTATGCAGTCCATGTTCTTGGCCTGTTGATTTGCAGCAAAAACATTGAGTAGAGCATTAACCCGTATAAACTTCCTCCTTGCAACTTTCCCCAGTTCAAAACCACCAAATCACATTTTAATATGTTGCTCTAAACAAAGGGAGCTAGTGTGTGATCTGTGTTTGGTTTTCAGTCTAAGAGAGGTCATGTGTGACAGGAAATTTCTCTAGTGGACTGTGTAGAGAACATCCCTCTGGAGTCCACATCCAGTAGTATTTGGGGAATGCAGGAAGTGTCCCATACAAAATGACATTTTGTGTACTGTCTATCCATTGAGACATCTGTGTATGTGAGGTCATACGTGTACACTATAAATTATTCAGTTTCCGAGAGTCACCTTAATTGGTCATGGCTAAAATTTGTAAACATAACGTGAATGTGTGTGATGATTTTTTATAGTATCGATTAAAGAGTAGGGATTAGGATTTGGCCCTGTGGAGTTTGGAGGCTAGGTTCGCACCCTGGGGTCCATGCGTGGCAGGCTGTGGTACACTGGGTGTTCTGGTGCCTTTCTTTCATATCCACCATTGCCTTTTTCCTTTTGGCAATCCGTGCCACATTGGTTTTTCTGATATCGGACTGCACGACCTGGCCTTTGGTCCTTTAGGGCAAGGGTGAATCCTGGGTGCCCATGATCATATCACCAGTTAGCTGGTGTATACTTGTTGATACAGTGTTCTTCAGCTCACCTCTTAGTGGTCATAGTATATCGTATGTAGGCTGTCTTACATTCACCATAGCTGTAAATAGTGTATAAATCTATGTAGTGTCGCACATGCCTTAACAGCTCTATTTACACACCAACAGTTTTCCCAGGCCTGACTCCGTTACTATAAAACAAGAAACAACAAGCCTTGTGAAGGTTTAACTAGTTAAATGTTACTTCAGCATACTATTCAAGTGTTGAAATGTCAACACATCTACACAGATCTACTGACAAGCAGAAACAATGTATACAAGCCCCATCCCTTGCATGCTACTATTATCTCCAGATAATTCACCTGTATGATGTGAACTGTTGTGACAGAAACATGCAGGTACTTATTTGTCATGGATGTATCCTCTGAAGCACGCCTCCTGATTGGTGATTTGGCTACTAGCGAGTCTGTTTGCTGTTCTCCACCATCCTCTTGACTTTCAGACCACACAGACAGCCATCACACTCAAATCAGACCCAGTTAATTAGCTGCCCTGATAAGATTGTTGGTGGGGCTTGAGAGGACGTGCCCTTGCACATGTACAGCACGAGACTATGTGCAGTGTGAGGCAAGGGATGAAGGTCTGATCTTTATTCACTGCCTTTGGCTTTTGACGAGTCGAAACATGACCAAATCTTGACCAGAATAACGACCTCAGAAGGCATATGCTGATAACTGATTATATACTTTGATAGTCATGTTAGCCATGGCTAACATTTCTCTTCACAGTTTCTGCCTAAAATGTTATTTCATTTTTAGATTAGTTCAGCCATAAATTTTATATTTATTTATTTGCTCAAAAAAGATTTCTGAAGAACGCCACAGAGAATGTCCTAGAATAGGAAGAAATATTTTTAGTCTACAAATGCACTTTTACAGATTGTAGCAAGACAGCTAACAGGAGCTAATCTGATAAGAATTATGACAGGATGTTTAGTCATATTCAGAAATTTATATAAGCTTCACAGCTAAAGATAGCCAATTAGCTAATAAGACAGGATTACTAAGAGGATTAGTCAAATTCATAAACGCTTTTAAGCTTCACTGCTACTGCTAGCCAACTAACTATTCTGAGCTAACCTGTCAGGATTTCTCAGTTGTTTTATGAGTTTGTTGAATTGTTTACACTTTTCACTGCTGTTAGCTAGTGTACAGAATTGTTCAGAAATCCTATTTAATTTTTTTTTTTTAATAAAAAAAACCATTACATTTTATATCTGTTCAAAATTGTTTGGCACAAAGTTTTGAGCTGAATGACTACAACAATATAATTTTGTTTTGAATTTCCTTCTTTTGTGTTTTCTAGTGTGAGAAACAACATAAGACAGTCTACTGAATGATTTATTTAGGTTTCTGAATTCACTCCGCGTTTGACATCTTTTGTACCTTATGTGTCACTGAACTAGATTAGCTCAGGTTACAGTCAGTCATCCTGTGCGAAGTGACATTATAGAGCTATTAATGTTGTCTGTTAAGCCTCTGCTGCCTGTCAGGTTCACTCCGGTCATCACTGATGGCCAAAACAGTAAAGCAAGCACATGTCATGTCATGAGGCTTAAGGGGATCTATTTCTTTTTCTTCAGACAAGCATGAAAGGATGTGATTAAGTGGGTCGGAAAGAACACTGGCTTTTACTTGTTGTCTGTGTGCATGCAATTTGCATGTTCTCCTCGTGCTTTGTGGGTTTCCTCCGGGTGCTCTGGTCTTGTCATACAGTCCAAAGACATGCAGATTAGACTTATTTGTTCCAAATTGCTTGTAGCGTGTAAGTGTGTGTGCCATATGATGGATTGGGACCTCGTCCAGGGTGTACCTCGCCTCAGTCTCCTTAGATAAGCACCAGGCCACCGTGACCCTGTATACAGGAAGTGGTGTTGACAATCGTGAGTGAACATAATTCCTGGTTACACAGTAAAACTTATAATTCCTGGTTACACAGCACATAGTTATAGAAGGTAATTAGTTATAATCAAACTATCTGGTGTCACCCAGATGAGGATGATGTTCCTTTCTGAGTTGCGTCCCTCTCAAGGGTTTTTCCTCATGATGTTTCAGGGATTTTTATATGTCATCATCGCCTCCAGCTCAAAATTTCCACAAATTTTGAAAATTTAAATGTATAGCTTTAATATATATATAATGCTTAAATTCTCAATTAATTTGATATTTTGAAGTTAATTAATCTTGATTAAAAAAATTTGCATGCCCAAAAATAGAAAATAAAGAAAACTGATTTAGTCTGAACAACTCTTAAATCCATCCATTAGTATGTTTTCATTTATACCGCTTATCATGTGTATGGTCATGGAGTGCCTGAAGCCTATCCCAGGAAAACTTATGGCACACCCACACAACAGTCACACACTACAGGCAATTTGGAAATTCCCCATCAGCCTACAACGCATGTCTTTGGACTGTGGGGGAAACCATAGTATTCAGGAAGAAACAAGCATAGGGAGAATATGCAAAATCTATGAATAAAGACTAGAGGCCCCCTACCCTGCAAGTCGTTGTTGGCAACCAGTGGGCCACCATGCCAACCACTTAAGCCCAGTGAATTTCAATTGTAATGCACAGCATAGAGCATACTGTTACTCTACAATTCAGTCTAGAGACCATTTCCAAAATATTTTCCATTTTAACTGGATTGTTGCAAATTATACTCATGTTTATAATTTAAATACTTAAAATAAAAAATTTTGTAGAGAAATTATAAAACAGAGATGCATTCTCAACTCATAGCAGTGCTATTATTAGAACTCAGAGTACCTTTTCCCTGTCAGCACAAAATCTTTTAATAATGAAGCGGCCCAGAAAAACGTCTTTATTGAGTTACCCCCTCCCCAAATCCAGTTCTTTATTTAAGACATGCCTGTGGTTTGTGTCTGAAAACATTCCAGCGGATGCTTTGTCAGACGCTCACCAGATTACAAAGTCCCTCTGTGCTACAGTTCCTCCGCAGAGAGGGGCTTGAATGACATACCACAGGCCTTCATATGGATGCTTGATTTTCACACTTCTTTTTCTGTGCTGATTCACACCATTCAGAATACACCATGATGAATTGCAGTCTCTACACAATACGCTACAGTATGAAGCTTTTTTTTTAAGTTAATTATGATGAATATGTACAGTAGTAGTAGTAGTACTGTCAATACCCAAGTTGGTACTAGTTAGCATCATGCCATCTGCATACACTTTGCTAAGATTAATGGGCATCCGTATTTTCATACCAGATGTCATGTCAAAAATTCAGGGCGGTTATGTGAACTTAATAAGGGTAATGACATCACAGGTGTAAAACCCAAAGCAGATTGTTTCCCCTTTTTAATTCCTGGTTACACAGTAAAACTATGCTCGACTTCTACAACTACAAGACATAGCTTGGCTTTATAAATGCCATAATAAATAATGCCATAATAAATGGCATTAATGTGGAGTTTACTTGTAGTATGACATTACTATGTTTCATCCTTTATAAACATTGTGATACACCTCATATCCTAATTTGCCTTTTTGTTAGCTCACCATAATGCAGGTGAACATCCAATTGAAAGAAACAAAGAGATGCAATGAAAAAATACAACGAATGTAAACAAGAAATATGAGAACAAAAAAAGAATGCAATATGGGAACGAAAAAAAAAGAAACACACACAGAAGTGAAAACTGGCAATGTGTGAAGGTGGTATTACAGAAAGATGCATATAAGCTGTATAGTTCTAGCACAGGAGAATAAGCAAGCACAGCCACAGCTTCAACAACATTCCAGTCTGGAATCGATGCCTGTCCAAATACATTCCTCGCTCAATGGCTTTTCCATTCTCATATTTTTAATGGCTTGAACCTCAGCTGTTGTATTTCTAAGGAAAGGAAATCTTTCCTCTGTTAAGTCTCAGGTCGTATGCTTTGGACCGCACGCATGTGTGGCTCCTTCGACTCGTTAGTGCAAATGCTTGCACAAAGCTTGATTAAAAATGTCACAGTTCGTTAATGTGAATGGCAGTTCAGTGTGAATACCAATCGCTGATATTTCTTCATTAGATACACATTAGCGAACAGGGCTGCTTTATGGCCTGATGATACACCATTAGTCTTTATGTAGCAGTTTGATTGAATTTAGCAAGACAGATGCACAAAATGGAAATTTCCAAAGCCTTTTAATGAATAGAGAGTTCGGAATAAAACAGAAATATGAACTATCACCCTAAAGCATGAGGTCTTTTTTTGTGAAACTAGAACTTAAAGATCTTGGTATGATCCTGGATGCTGGTCTATCATCTGATTTCGTTATGAAATAACCAAAATGCTAACTTGCCATGATGCTGAGAAACCACCACATACTTTCATCCCTTCATGATGTGATTCAGTGCCGGTGTCACTGCCATCTCTAAAAATAAAGCTTCAGGTAGTTGGGAAAGCAGCAGTCTGGTAGAATGTAAGGTCCACATGGCCTTATTGGGGCAGTGGTGGCTCAGTGTGCTAAGGCTCTGAGTTACGGGTTGGAAGGTCAGCGGTTCGAGTCTCATCTTCGCCAGGTTGCTGCTGTTGGGCCCTTGAGCAAGACCCTTAACCCTGTCTGCTCCAGGGGTGCCGTAAAAATGGCTGACCCTGCCCTCTGACCCAGGCCTACTAACAAGCAGCTGGGATATGCAAAGAATAAAGTAATGTATGTTTGACCAATAAAGGCTGACTTAAGACCTTGCTCCTTTATCAAGACTACAAGATGCTACCTGCATAATACTCTTATTACTGCTGTATATCACCCTTTACTCTGACCATGTTAGAAATACAGTACAAGCTGTTTTACCCTGGCAATGTGGAAAACTCGGTTTTGATTCACAGACATGTTGCTACACATATACCAAAGAAAGGGCAGAATATTCCACTATGTGGATTTCAAGCTCTTTTAATGTATTTGAGTTGGATTTTGCTAAGCGTGATCTCAGTAGACTTGTCACAAATACTATATCATAATAACAGTCTAATCATGATTATTTGTGCTGATTCTACGATCGTGATATAGATATATCTGGGCTGATATATATTCAAATCTCTGCACCATAAAAATTCAGTATTCTGGTTTCAAGGCTTTTGTTATTCTGTGTAAGTACGTACTTCCGATCGTAGAATCAGCACAAATAATCTGCTTGAGGTGCTAGTCTACCGCTGAGCCTTAGACACTCGTTCACATCTACAGGAAGTGAAGTGTAGAGTAAACAATCAACAAACAGCGTGTTTTTTTGGTTGCTTCGGAACAATCTTCAATATCAAGCTGGATTTGTAAAGCACCTGCATCATGGTGTCATTCGTTTTTATTATGACAATAATCTCTAACCAATATCTCCAAAAATTTTTGTAGACCATATATATATATATATATATATATATATATATATATATATATATATATATATATATATATATATATATTATATATATATATATATATATATATATATATATATACAGCTTTTGTTCATGATGTATCAATCCTATACATTTTTGCCCTATAGCACATATCTCTAAAAGAAATGCACAGGGACTTCGATCCATAATAAAAAATATGATGATGCATGATGTCATGGTGTGTATCATATCGGAGTATCAGTATGCCTCTCCCAGGGCAGATGTATGACTCGCTTACTGTTTGTGTGTGTGTACCCACTGTCTCTAATATCTCTCTCTATTATCTGTTCCATTGCAGGCAGGGACAGCCAGTTCCAAGTATTCAGGTAGGATGGCATTTATTTCCCAAGGCAGCTTCAGGAAATTGCACATAAATCAATTGTTTTAGATATAATGCCATATTGTATTGCCATTTCTTCACCGCAAACACACATTCTATTGTAAATTTGTTTTGGCGCTGGTTTAGCTGGAATCACATACTGGGTTCATTTGCATAAAACATAACAGTTGGTAAGATGTCGTAACACTTTTGGTTCATATTCTAGGAACTTGTACCTGGACACAACAGGACACATCTAATCCTCTCATCCTCTCCAAGCTGTTTATTTGCATATGCCCCTCAGTTTGTTATACTAACAGGCTTTAATAGGCTTCCTCCCCCCAATACCACATGTAATTTTTATATAAGAGAAGAGCAGCAAAATATACACAAACGAGGTTGCCGACTGTGAGGTGCCAGCAAGTTGTCAGTCTAAAGCTCTCCATTCTCGACGTAGACTGAGTGACTGAGTGAGGAGGAAAGACTCTCCCCTCTGAGAGACTCCTCAGACACAAAAGAGTCGGGCTGTGTGCCACTCTCCGGGATGCCAGCCATCTGATTGTTATCTGCGCATTCAGTTTGTGGAGGTGGGGTGCACTCCGCTTCCCTCACTGCCTAAAAATAACACCACACAGGGGCTTTGCTGAATCCGGCCTAAGCCTCGTGATCACTGTCAGATCAATGCAGGTCTTACTTACTGAAACACTCAGCAGTAGTTTGTTTACGCAGATTGTCAGACTGCAGGCTTATGCGTGTGGTGCTCGAGTTTGAGTTTGCACACCCCCTTCTGGAGGAAACTGACACTGCAGTCTACAAGAATTGGATCATTATGTTCAGGCCAGCTAACAAGTGACTGTCAAATCTAGTGTCACATACTGTATTTCTATATTTCCTATAATTGTATTCATCCTTTTTTGTTATTGTGACAGTTTTAAAAAAAATATTGTCTGTTAGTCAGGCGACATGATGCATAGTGGTTAGCACTGTGGCGCCGCACTGCCAGGGTCGAGGGTTTGATTCCCGCCTCGGGGTCTATGTGCATGGAGTTTGTATGTTCTTCTCATGCTTGGTAGGTTTCATACCACAGTCCAAAGACATGCAGATTAGGTTAATTGGCATTTGCAAATTGTCCATAGTGTCTGTGTGTGTTGCGCCATGCAATGGATTGAAACCATGTCCATGGTGTGCCCCACCTTGTGCCAAGAGTTGTTTGCAGATATCATTAAGTATAATAATAATAACTTGTCTTCACATACTTTGCCTTCAAAACTAAACCCTTTTTTTCTGTCAATTCAAATACCTTAAGTATTTTACTGTTAACAGTTCACTCCTTGAAAATGAGAGCCTTCTATTTTTGGCTCTTATTTTCAGGGCAGTTCCTGTACCTAATCAATTTCAGAGGAATGTTTAAAAAAAATTTTTTTTACCTATGAATTATTCAATTATCAAAAGGCATGAACTAGTGAGAAACAGGTGAAGATGACCAGTGATGGTGATGCCATCACTGGTGATGCCAAATACTGAGTAGTTGGAACAGATGAGAGGGGAAATGAGGCTGCTGCTGAGGATGTTACATAAACAATACATTTTTTTATTGTACCTCTGGGCACTTTGTAGCCTGTCACAGTAAAATATCTTGGCTCAAAACTTTTTTGCACCCAGCTATCCGTAAGTTAAGATGCTGATCCATCAAACCAGGACACATTCTTTCATCACTCCATGGTCTAGTTCTGATGTTCACAAGCACTCTGGGTTCTGACACCTTCCTATCATAGCCCTAATTTTTTGGCTAAAACAATTGTTCTACAGTAGCTCTTTTGTGAGATTGGCCCAAACAGGATAACTTTTGCTTCCCGTACAGATTAATAAGCCTTGGATACCCATGACTCCATCACCAGTTGACCAGTTGTCCTTCCTTGGACTACTTTTGGTAGATACTTTAGATTAAATCTTAGTAAAGATAAAAATTAATCAGAAAACATCTTAGCTCTAAAAACAGCTCCTAATGTAAAAATTGTTAAGAGTAGAGAGGAGGACTTTTAAGAAGCTTAAGAGTTTCTATAGCAGAGGACAAAACAGCGGAAGGAAGAAATATTCTCCAAACACTGAACGTAAAGCTAAAAGGAAACACTGCTCTTCTGTCCAGTTTAGTTTTCTTGTTGTTTTACTTCCTTCCATCCCTCTTGGATTGTTGGCTACATACCATCCAAAAATGCAACTTAAATAGACTGTCCCGCAATCATGTAAATTCTAAAAGCTGAGCCATTTTGCTCCCATCAATCTAAAATGGATTACAAGTAATAAAATTATTATGGTAAATAAATGTGAGAACTTAAATATAGTAACTACTGTACTGTGTGGAAATTGGTTGCTTCAAAAGTAGACACATGTTCAACATTTAGCTGTTTAATTATCTTTAAGATATTTAGCCTATAACAGAAACTTTGCATAAAGTAGCCTGTAGTCATGATTATACAATTTCTTTATATACAGACAATATGATTTTACAGTCTATTCTATTATCATATATTCTATTTTCACAAAGAACACAGTTCAAGACTTTTGCAGAGGTCACAGGTTATTATTTATCAACCAATCACAGTCCTTGAATTGCTGCATCATCCCTAGCAACAGGGTCGATAACACCTCCTCACTAAGAAAAAGGGTTTTGTACTTTCCTTAGTCAGAGTTGCTCTGAGAAGTTTCCTAAATCACTTTTAGTCTAGGACTCCCAGCTAGGACTTTTTAAGCTAAGATAGGAGCTCTCTGAGAATTTTTAAGAAGCTTTGTTTATACGGGCCCAGATGTTTTGGGGATATTCTAAACCAGCTGTTTAGCCATCATAATGTGGCCGTTGTTAAAGTCTCTCAGATCCTTTGCGGCCAACTTGATAAAGTGCTTAATACTTCCCACCCTTTGACAGGTGTCAATATAATGAGATAATCAATGTTATTCACTTTATCTCTCAGTGCTTTTAATATTATGGCTTAATGACGTGTATGATGTGATGTGAGCCTATATATGTATCTGAGTGTATTAATAATAAATTTTTAATGTTTTTTTTTTTTTACATCACATTAATCTAGTTAAACTTATGAACTTATGAAGATATGAACCTCAAAATTTGAAGGATTCATTTTAGCCTTTAAGTCAACAAAGGCTAAAAGAGATCCTTTTCATGTGATGGATTTTCTGCATGTCACATCCTTTCTCTATGCATGACTGAGAATCAAAGCTTAGTTAAACTGCGCAAAAATCAGAAATGACTTAATTAAAGTTTAATTAATTGTGGAAACCAAAAAGTAGAATTCACTTTATTGTGTTTATCTAATTGTTTTGATATCAGGAATTGTTTTGTTTGTTGGAAACGCCTATTTAACTGTAACATTGTTTAAATGGGGTAGAGTTTCATACAGGAAAAGGCGTTTATTAGTGTTACTTCATGTGTTTCAACAGTTGACGTTGACTTGTATGTGACACATCGCCTCTTTCTCTCTCCGTCCTTAGCTCCTGTTAGTGTGTAGCCGATGTAGCGGCTGCTTGGTGTGATGTGTAATGGCTCCTGTGTTGAGTGCTCTGTGGGGTGCAGGGGTTGCAGGATCGGAGATCAGTGCTGAGCTGACTGTAGTGACTACGCTCACGGCATTCTGGGCTTTGTTGCTGCTCGCTGTGCTGCTGGTTCTGTGTACTGGCTGTCAAGGGTGAGTACTTCATTATCATTATCTTCATCATCATCATCATCACACTCTTTCTGTTTCTTCTGCGATTGGGCTCTTAAATACGGTGTATCGTATGCGAAACATTGCTAATATTGACTGCTTTGTGATACCAGGTAGGAGGGTGTTAGTCCGTTCATGATTTGAAAAAAGCGATTTTGAAGTAAATATTTCATCTTGATCATAATCATTACACCAGCAGCCTTATTTAAATATATATATATATTTTTTTCTCCTATCTTAGCTTACAGAAACTCCTAGTTGGGAGTCCTAGACTAAAAGTGATTTAGATAAAAAAACTTTTTTTTTTTTTTTTTTTTTACAGTTTATAACATTTGCAGAAGCTCTTATGATGGAACAACTTATAGTATGATTATCTCATTTATATAACAGCGCAGTTGTGGGTTAAAAAAATTAACATAAGAACAGCAGTGGCAGCTTGACTGTGCTGAGATTTGAACATCCAGAGACAGTCCTAATCATTGCGTCTTAATTTAATGAGAACCTGCAGTTTTCGCCTTGCATCTTCATACCATTCTGTGTATTTGTTTTACAAAAATCCAAAATAATCGTAATAACTTGTTAGCAGCAAACCATCTCATGTAGATGCGAAAATTTGTGAGTCTTTTTATTTTAACCCCACTAGCCCATTTATACCCCCTGCCCTAGTAGCTTGCTTATGTATAATTAAATTTCCTTCACCATAATGATCAATTTTGTAAATGGGGAACCTGTTTGCTTGCAAACTATCCCTGCAGTCAATCTAATTAATTAACACACTAGCAAACTGGTATACATTTATAAACAAAATGTCAATCATCAGACTTACAGACCCACTTAATGAATTATCTCCCACGCATGCCAGCACCACGTACATGCAGAGTTACTCAAATGTTTTTCACTAATGCATTTTCTCTCCTTCTTTATTCCCCAGGCAGAAAAAAGCAACCCAGCTCCCTGGAGACCATGAGAACCTGATGAATGGGGTACGTTAGTGGGATGCTTTTCATGTGAAGGATTTTCTGCATTTCACATCATTCTCTATGCATGGCTGAGAATCAAAGCAGAGCCCCACGGCATCTTTTAATCATTTTTCAGGCTTTTCTTTTTTCTTTTTATAAACAGCTGACTTGGAGTTGCTTTGGAAAGAGCTTATGTGTGATGGTGCGTGGTTTATTTAGTAGTTTTGTAGTTTGAGGACGGGCCTGAACAGAGCACACTGAAGGGGCTTTGTGGAGCTCGAACTCAGTGGGAGGAAAACATGAAGCAGGCAGACTCGCTGCTTTGTCTTGCCAGGGGACATGGGGAGCCTTTCTGTGCATGTGCCCTCTGCATGGAGGCTGGGAAATTATCATGTGAGACAAAAGGTCAGGAGTTCAGCATTGTTTAGAAGCAGGGAGCATCTATGAAAATCTTGTTTGACCTGTCATGTGATGAATACACTTGCATATTGAAACCGAAGGGTGTACAGAGGTTTGCACGTGCACAGCATAGACACACACACACAACTGTGGGAAAGTAGTAAGCTTCCATTGTTGCTAGTAGCCATGTCTCAGTATGGTTGCCAGCTTGTCTTCATGGCTCATTGCCTGGATTGCTGAATGTCTAGACTGCTGCGTGTGGATCTTTATTTTCTTGCTTAAAACTTTCCTCGTTTCAAAATAAGTTAGTCTACTTAATTGATTTTTTAAAAATGTCATTATTAATTTTTAACGCCTTAGGCACATGCAAAGGAATTCTGTAAAGCAAATATGCTTGTAAAATCATGAAATTAAACATTGTAAAGAGCATTAGCACACGTAAATACAACATACAGTACATCAACTCTGAACCAAAGAGGCATGGACTCCACAAGACTTCTGAAAGTCACCAGTTTGAACTCTTAGTCATGTCTCTCAAACCATTCCTGAACAGTGCTGAAAGAATCCACTGGAAATGCAGGGAATATATTTTCTATGAAATGATGTTACCTGGTCTGCAGCAATGT
Organism: Clarias magur; assembly: GCA_013621035.1. Classification (NCBI taxonomy): domain Eukaryota; kingdom Metazoa; phylum Chordata; class Actinopteri; order Siluriformes; family Clariidae; genus Clarias; species Clarias magur. Next base: position 681,267 of record QNUK01000116.1, on the reverse strand, counting down.
TTAGGTAGGTTGTCATATCCATGTGAGTGGCAGGACCCAAGGTTTCGCAACTGAGCATTACCCAGAGCATCACACGGCCTCTAATGGCTTGTCTTCATCCCATACTACATACTGGTGCCATCTCCTCCCCAGATAAACCGGCATGAACTTTTTCAGCATTTCAGCATATATGATATAGTAACCTTCCTGTGAAATTGGCCCACCCCGTGCATCAGTGAGTCCCTATGTGTCTATGCCCTTCCACTGGTTGTCCTCGTTTGACCCACTTTTGGTAAGTACAGGACACTGTTTATCTGGAAATCCCTCAAGATTGTCTTGAAGATGCTCAAATATAATCATCTGGCCATCACAATATGCAGCTTATCCAAGTCACACAGATCCTTTTGCTTACTCATTGTTTCTGCTTCGTGCTTGATTATTAATGTGATAATCTATATGATTCAATTCATCCGTCAGTGGTTTTAATGCTAAGGCTGTTCGAGATACATACTGTTGAGTTGTTACTGTTGTATAAAGGCAGTAATTGTAATCGTTTTACAATGTAGAAAAAAAATTAAATCAGGTAAGAACATCATATTAGAAGGTGTGTCCAAACTTTTGAATGGTAGTGTATAAAAAATGTCTTCTTATACCAAATACTGAAAATAAATAACCAGAATGTTACTGTTAAAAGAAAAAAATTCAGATAAAATGTTTAATTACTCAAAAATAGTAAGAAGAAAGAGATGCACGGAAGGCCATGTTACTGTAATGTGAATCAAGAAAGTCCTTTGGGAAGAATCTGAGTAACTCTCTGTGTAACCATACACCGTCACATGTTCACACGAAACCCCAGCGAGCATGAAAAACTTTATACAATAATGTTTGGCTTGTGAGGGAAAACACAAAAGAGATCTTTCCATACTGTAAATGGTAACGCCCGTCATGGGCTCACAGGTTTAATATGGGGTCTTTGTCTTTAGATGACAAGCAGACTGGTTCCGTAGGGTGTGTGATTTGAGAAAACTGATGGTGTTGAAATCACAAAGTGACCACACGGTGGTGCCAAAAAGCAACTGTATGCTTTCTGATGTGCTAAAAATACAGGACTGTTGCGGAACAAAGCTGAAAATCACCCTAACAGTTGTTTAAAAGGAAACAACACTCATAATAGCAGGTGATGTGAGACTCACACATTGTGTGTAGATTTGTTTGTCCGATCAATGACCGCTGTGACCGTAATTGAGAAGGGGGAAATGCAGTGAAATAGAGTCAAGGGTGTAAAAAATTCAAATGAGGTAGAATTCCTACTTCAACATCACTAGTTTTATTCCAAAAGCTGTTGACTGAGCTTGTTTTATTGTTTTGGATGAAAGAATTTTAGACATCCTTTGAGTTTATCATGCAACACTACCAAATAAGCATTTCAGACTTAAAGAAAATAATTCAGTTGCCTATTTGAATTTATGTATACGTGCATTATAAGTTTGTTCCACGTCATGTTTACTATGCCACCATTATATACCAAGAAATTATCCAAGGGACTTTTGATTATGCAGAATAACAGAACGCAGTTATGAGAGTAAAAACTTTTTTCTCTATATAATCCCCGGCTATACTAATGCATTCATCCTAGCGTTTCACTAGTGCTTGGATAACATCAAGGTAGAAAGTATTCTTAATATGCTAGTGCCATAATCAAACTGCTTGCTTCTGAAACGCTGGCCTCCCAGGAACTCCTTTAATTGCCAAACATGAGAAAATGGCTTGGAGTGACGTCCCAGAGACAGATGCATCTCTTCCACCAGTTGGTGAAAAGATATTCATCAATTTTCAATGATGGGGCATTCCACTCGCTGAATGTTTCAACTGCAGTGGGCTCTGTGCCACATCGACCAGGATCCTCATTCACAGATGTACGGCCTTCTTCAAAATGTTTGCACCATTCAAATGTTTTACTGTGGCTCTTCACCATAATGTGTTTGAAGTCCCCTTTAAATGTCAATCAATTTTTCACCTTCATTCACAAGAAGTTTCATCACAAGTCCCAGTTTGATTTGAACGCCCCCACCATCGTATAATGTAAAAACCTTGATTGTATCTTTCCTATCTAATCTCACTATTAGCCATGGCTCAATCTAAGAATTCCTTACAATAAAGATGGGTCTTGATTTGTCTTTGCTAATATGAAATGTCCCGGTTCTGTCTCTGTGCAGGTGTCAGAAAAGGAAACATGTAGCCAAACAGCAGATACAGGCAGCCATGGCACTGACCTGGTGGCCAGTAGCTCCTTCAACGGGCCCCTTACAAGCGGTACAGGTAAAATGCCTTATATGACCAAGTTTACTGTTATATACTGTACAGTACATAATATATTAAACCATCATTAGTCAAGTCAGTTATAATAATTAGCATAAAACAAAATTTATACAGTTATTTTGGTTCCAAAGTTCTATTCAAAACTTCCATTATTGATTACACATTGTATTTAAGTTTTTAGAGTTTCCAGAAATTGCTTCCATGTGTCACGGTTTGGTGTGCGAGGCATAAACGAAGAGAATCCAGGTGTTTGAAGGAAACGATGTATTTTTATTATAAACAAAAACAGGGAACTTAAACAAATATACTTTAATTGAAACTGAAACTAAAACACGTAAAAAAAAAAAAAACATTGAAAGACACGAACTAAACGCACAGACATAAACGAGGTGAAAATCAACAGATGCAAGACCGCTAAACTGAACTAAAACAAACCATTTATAATAAAACTAATGAGCAACTCGGTTCAGGTGAGCGCCCGATGTCACCTGACCGAGGTGCTTAATGGGAAATGAAGTGAAAACAAGGAGGAACTACACACAAAATCACAGGGCGCTTTGGCGCCCTACAGGGGTTAACCCTGACACCATGAATCAAGTACACTAACTAAAAGAGAGTGTTTGCAATTTATACATTTACATTATGATGTTATTATTATTATTATTATTATTATTATTATTATTATTATTATTAACAATTCAATCTTATCAGGAATGTTAATTTGAGTACGCAAATTAAATTATTAAGTCTAAAAATTGTCACTGAGGCTTTTTTGCCAGCCGTGTTTGACAGTTATGTTCCAATATGCAAATACAGGCAATGCAACAGTAGTTTAACTGGGAAGGAAGGTGTGGAGGATAAAAGTGTAGCTATCATCTTCATCTTTTGAAATCTGGTTATTAAGGAAACAAATTATGGACTTCAAAACATTATGTAGACCACAAAAACCCACGATGACACAGCTGTCAAAAAACTCTTTAAATATTCTGGAAAGTTTCTTATTCAGCTTAAGTTTCCGTCCCTAAGTGACATCTAATGAACATCCTGGCGCAGTCATGTGACAATCTGTGAATTTGTGTACCCATGACATCATTTCCAAAATGAAAGTGTGAGGTGTCACCCCTAGCTAATTATAAAAAACGTGTTTCTTGTGACGGAAACTGAGTTTCGTCCTGCTGAACAATTCGAATGATTTATTAACATCTTGCATTATATATTTCACCAGTTCTATAAATAAATTGAAATATTGAACAAATAAAGAAAACATTGCTGTATGATATGTCACATAGGGGTTTTAACTAGCTTTAATAGTAAGCCTAAAATGAGCTGTAACAGCATAGTTGTAGAATCTAAACAACCATTTTCAAACATGTCATGCACATTGTGATAGATGTGATGATAAATTACTGTATATTGGTGCTGTTGTAGTGTTTACTGTCTGTCATGTCTGTGAATATAAGGTTTTATATTAACACAAATATAGTCAACCTAAATTCATGATTTGTTATCTAATGCATTAAATGGGATTAAATGACAGGTAGTTATAATGATCTAATATCAGGCCTTGCCTAGCTTCCCATTGTTGTAAAGTTAAACATAAGGCTGATCCTGAAACATCAGGCCTCCTAATCATATCTGCTCGTCTCTGTGTCAGTCCTCACAGACACTGTGGACACAAGCCCACACCCTTCAGAAGAAATGCTGTCCATCCAGTCAGAGCATCGCTCTTCTAAATGCCCCCAGGACCGCGAGTTGCCCAGCATTCCCGGCGCCAATGCTCTGGCCTCTTCAGAGGAGTCAGCCGCTACGAACAGATTGTCCGGGGAGGGCACGTACGAGATGCTGAAGGACGGAGCCTCACATGATGTTGTAGAAGACTCGCCCTATGAGACGGTAAAAGAGTTGAAGGAGGCGTGCCTTGCTAACGGCAAACTGACCCCCGACGAGCCTCCGATTGCCCAGCCCAACGGACAACCGAGCCCTAGCCCTGGCACGCCTGACCCTCTGACAGACGGCGCTGAGTATGCCTCCATCGACCTGAAGAAGAAGAGCCGCTACAGTGTAGAAGCTGAGGCTCAGCGCTCGTCTGCAGTGCAACCTGACGAGGAAAATCCACCACCTATACCCGATAAAGTGCTGGATGAGAACGAGAACCAAAACATTACAACGCTGCAGAATGGCGAGGTGAGCAGAGCGTACTGTCATGTATGACGGTAATGTTTTGATGGCAAAACAAAGGCCTGACCAAAATTAAAAAAGAAGCAGCAGCTGCAATTTTGCTAAATTAATTAAAAAAGTGTGGCCTTAAGAGGGTACTTCAACTTATTTTGTAGTTGAGCACTTAAAAAAAAGAGTAATCAAGTACTTGATAATTAAATGAAGCAAGTCTGGGTTAAATTAGTTACCATGCAAAAGACTAATTAGTAAAAATGAGGTAGTTGATTAAACAAAGATTTTTTTAGTACGAATGAGCTTAACATTTTCCGCCTCCACAGAATTACGCATTAACAAATGGGACTCACAGTGCGTAAATCATTACAAAAAAAAAACTTGCTGCTTTTAAAAACAAAGACTTGACTCCCATCATTTTACTTTACCATATGGAACATTTTTTATTCATTTACCATCAACAATGTTCATTTTGTTTTATGAGTTGATTTATGTCAGGGACTTGTGATTAATGTGAAAATCTTGACAGAATCCCAAATGACATTCTAATTACTGTGTTCTCAGTGCATAGGATAGAACATACTGGCATTGCAGACCCAACACTACAGTTTTACACTACAGGCCCAGTAGCATGCCATTTATAATTCCTGTGACAGAAACATAAATTAAATATTGTGTTACTAGCTGACAGTCATATTTGTTATATTTGAATGTGCAATTTAAAAAAAAAAGAAAAAAAAAAGGTTGCATTCGCCGTTCACTCTCACATTAAGATTAAAGTATTGGTGTGTTAGTCCCCCAGCTCCCCCCCGGGTTTGTTTGGGCGTTATTTAATCATTTATTAAGCGGCGGCTCTGTTTCGCTCGGCTTGGCTGATTTCCGTAATTTCTACTTGCGCTTGCCAGAGTTTGTTTACACTTCTGCTTTCTGACCACTGAACAAATAAGTTTTGTGAGTACGTTTTTCAGCGCTGCCTCTTTCCACACGTCTCAGCAATTGTTTTCATGGTTTTTTTTTTTTTAACTATGTTTAATGTGACTGAGCCAAACCAAAAAGCGAACGGTATGAAAATAGCTGGTACGTAATGGTGATCATTACTAATTTGCAGCCTAAAGGTCATAAATCTTGTGTCTCCTAAAATATAGCTGTCCCCTTTTCTCTGTAATGGAAATGGATCAATGTAGACATAAGACATAGACATCTTTTAGGTGAGTTGCTCTGGGTGCCTGTGCAGCTGTAGCATACCAATAAAGCCATCTGTGGAGGGGAATGTACCTACACCTCATGGTGCGGCTGCAGAAGGAGCTGCCGTTTGCTCACAGCGTGAGCTCTGTAGCTCTGCGCACACAACACACACACACACACACACACACACACACACACACACACACACACACACACACGCTCATCCCTCTTCTCGCATCTTCCATCCGACCTCTCTGTCTGTACCACTGCCTCCTTTACTTGGGCCCAAGAGTCAATTAGCTCATCTGTAATGATAAGTTGTGTACACCAGCTGGGTTTGCCCTCTCCTTGTGCACAACCCGGCCACCTGCAGCCCTATCTCAAATCTAAAGTCAGCAATTTATTGTCACCCTTTATTTTCCCTCCCCCACTGCCCATATGGCCTAGGTTTAGGATCGACCCTGTATGTACCTCAGCTCTGATTTGTGGGCTTGTGATTTGTCTCATCTGTCAAACTGGGCATATGTGTCTTGGATTTCTATTAATCTCTTGAGGATGTAATAATCATCAGATGATGTTCAATTCATTTAGAACATTTTACAATTTGAATGATTTCTCTTCGTGCTGGAGTCTACAGTCCAGCCTCAGAGCTTTATACAGATTTAGAGATTATATGGATTTTTTTCTTTTATTATTATTAATATCTACATCAGTATCTTAAATGTCTTACGTACTGATAACGTACCGACTTATGAACATTCAAGTTACGAATTTCCGTGGATATAAACGGACACCGGATCTACAAACATTTATAGATGCGAACAAACCACGAAAGTAGTTTACATGCATTGTACAAAAAACAGACTCTGCAGTGCACCAGATACCAATATTTACGATTATATACAATATTATATGTGTGTGTGAATGTATAAAATGTCCAAAATCCAGTATATTGTATGTACAGTATGTGCATGTGGGGGTGCTGGATAAATGAGTCAGCCCTCCGGTCTGGAAAACAGCGTCCATTCAAGCCCGCCAAGTAGCGTTGGCTTCCCCCGACGTCTTCACCGGGTTTAAACGACGTCAGCAGATCGCGCTGCATCACCGGGATTCCCCTTGTGTTTTGGAGGCACGGTCTCGTGAGGGTATAATGCGGACCCCAAACCTAAGACTCACTTTGTCGGACTTACGAACAAATCCAACTTACAAATGTGCTCCCGGAACGAAACCTGTTCGTAAGTCAGGGCCGTACATTAAATTAAAAGCATTTGTTTAATATTCTGCAGAATTAACCATGTGTCATTTCAGGGGCAATGTGCATAATCAATCAGCACATGGATTATATTTTAGCATCATAAATTAAACTTGTGAACGAAAGAGTATGTGTGAAACCTTTGTGATAATATGCAGTCATAATGCAGTCATCTGATGGTCAGAGTAAGTTCCATTCTGCAATAACTCATACATTTAAAGTGGACCTATTATGCAAAATGTACTTTTAATTATTTATAGAGATTCCCCTGGGTCTCCAGTCTGTGTGAATACACAACACACGAGAAGAAGAAAACAAACGTTTCCAGCTAATTTTTCACTGTGTCTCATGACTTCAAGTACAAAGAGACCCTCCTCAACTAAATGCTCCATGTACGCCTGTTTTGCTGCGTCTGTTTCATATCAAAGATTATATGAAACTCATTATTTACAGTAAGTGAGGGCTAACTTGATGGTAAGAAACATCTGCCCTTATGGTATGTGTGTGTGTGTGTGTGTGTGCGTGTGAGATCGAGAGAGCTCTGCACTGCAGTGAGCACGGTATGCTCCAGGTGTCTACTGTCAATCTTACAGCATGACTTCTTGATGGATGACACAGGTAGCAGTGGAACACACGCATATACTGTCACACAACACTGTGCTGTGTACACATTCTGTACATACAAATCCCAACCCCCTCCCCGCTGTTCACAACAGTAGCAGTTTTAGGTTAACTTAATTATGGTACCATCATGGACAGCATTGGCTGTTTTTTTTTTTTTTTGCATACAGCTGTGTGCTCTGCCAGCAGGAGAACATCTTAATGAGGCACGACTCAACAAGTTATCAGCATGAAAAGGGATGTCCTTGTTTAGTTTCTGATACAAATGCAACTTTGTGAAATCCTCATTAAGACTTGCTTTGTGGGTGTTGTGTCATGCTGGGCAGGTGCACCTATCTGTCAGATATTTATTATAGCATGATTATTAAAATCAGTGTAACCTCGAAGATAACATTTGCAAATGTGTAACATGCTGAGAAAGATTTTTTTATGTATTTATAGTGTACAATCTCACTTGTAATAGTTGGGGCAGGGGTAGCTTAGTGGTTAAGGTGTTAAACTACTGATCATAAGGTCCTGGGTTCAAACCCGAGCACCACCTACTTGCTGCTGTTGGTCCCTTGAGCACAGTCCTCAACTGCTCAGATATGTAAGATGAATGTAGATAATATGTAACTGGTTCTGGATAAGAGTGTCTGCCAATTCAGTAGTAGTGATGAGATGAGAGCAGGGTCTATATTATCTATATTCAGATTGTACTCGCTGGGTTTTAAATTCTGTCCAAATCCATTTTCTTTTTTTTACAGACTGTGCATGTCTGGAACCATTGCAGAATTTGAGTAGAAGTATAAAAAGTGTGACTCGCTGACATAACCGGGACGACAGGGTAAACTGTGTTAACGGCGAGAGCTTGAAGCGCTTTTCAGCCTCCTGCTGCGATCGACTCGGGCAGAAAGTGTCATCATGTTGACATGGTGGTGTTCTGCTTAAGGGAACGATTTGCATTGTTGTAGCACTCAGCGCTGACTCTGTAGTTTACATGCACATGGTTCATAAGGCAGATGATTAAGTTCATTTATTGACATGACCGAATGTAGCATCCGATGCCACAGGGCATTTAACCTCTTCAACAGTCTGTCATTGTGTCCTTCGACACAGCCAAGCATATGCTATTAAATACTGTATATTAGTTTGATAGTTAAACCAGTATTAGAGCAAGACTATTTTTCAGCCTGTGTGCTTTCAGTAAGGCAGTGTGGTTGCGTCACTTCACATTTTGTATAGATCAACATTAAACCCGTACTGTGGATAACAATAAACTCAGCATGTTGCAAACTTAACCGCAAACTTCCACGAAGAAAAATCACTACCTCATGAACCGATCTTCCTCCCAGATGACCGGCGTTCAGTATTGATTGACTGCATGACTCGGTTTCTTAATTAATGACTCTTGCATCGATCCACTTTGTTAATATACCATATCTGTTGCCAAGGAAGGAACTCCATCCATTGGATGCTGTGAACTAGCAAATGAGATGCAACCTTTCACTTTAAGCAAGTTAGAAGGAAAAGTTAGGATATTGATGAAAACAGATCACCTGACTCTTTTCACCTGAGTGTGTTTTAAACAGATGAGGAATGAGGTCATTTCTGTATTGGAAATATAAACGGAAGCTCGACAGAAAGCGATCCCCTGCATTATGATATTGTTTTTTTTTTTAAGACAAATGACATTCCATAGTACAAATGCAGAGAACTCAACCCAGTATAAATTTATATAACTCACATAGATTATGTACTGTAGCTAGCAATTCTACATTTTGGTTCTCAAGTTGATGTGTTGGAAGAAGAAAAAAATGGGCAAACTGTGATTCTTCGGGATGATCCCAGTCTTTGTGGCAAAAGAGGGGAACTACTCAATAATGGAATGAAGGAGGAATGAAATCCTATTCAAATACTGTAGCCGAACCAATAAACATATGAAAAGTACTGGACATAGTGCCTCCAGGTTTCTAAACATGAACCATCATGGCTTCTATAGCAGATCTTCTGTGATTGGGAGAACACAGGCTGCTTATTCAATCGTACCTTCTTATTTAAATTATGTCAAGGCACTCAGTGGACCAGAGACGAACTATTGTACAAGGTAACATGTTACAGTGACTTAGCGTCAAAAACGAGCGGTATTTAATTCCATAAATTCAGATAAAATTCACATTGCTTGCCTGTAAAACCAGACTTCTTATTTACTTTCTCTGTTCCCCCTGCAGATATCGGACCTGTACACCACTGTAGATAAACCAGCGATAGAAGAGGAGAAAGAACATGACTACAGCAGCATCAGCGAGATCCGAGGCATTGTGGTGGAGTCGAGCTCCAGCGAGCTGTACGCGACGGTGAAAGACGTGTGCCACTCGCCCCCTGTCGAGCAGCCTGCGGAGAACACAGACCCCGGGTACGAGTCCATCAAGATTGCAAAAAGCGTAGAAGATGAGAGCCAGCAGGAAAACGGGCTTGTGGAGCCCGACTACGCCAGCTTTGAAGAGCTGGAGCCGGAGAGCGAGACTTCCCGTCTCTGACTGAGAGTCATGAAGCACTTTGGCAAATCTGAGCGACATAGCAGTGGCTCAGACGGACTTAATTTAGCACTTATTTACTCAGAACGTTGGCATTCCAGTGAATGAAATGAATACGGGGTGTCTTAGCTTGTGCTTATGGTATGAAGGTTTAGAATTAAAATTTCTTATGGGATTTCTCGTCTCCTCCAACTTACCAAAAAGCATGCCTGTTGGTTGATTGGCTAAGATAAATTGCCCCTAGCTGTGGAGGAGTAAGTGCATCCCAGTCCATCTACCTGTGATTAACTGGTGTCTCATCAAGGTTAATATATTTCTGCCTATGCACCCTAACCCTGGATAAAGCAGGTACTAAAGATTAACAAGTGAATTGATTTCTGTTGCTATAAAGATTTCTTTGTTATTATCTTATAGTGACTTCTTCTTAGTTTCGGGTGGACGCCGCCATAGTGCAACAATCGTCTTAAGGCAAGAAAGTCAGTGATGTGACTATTTGGGTGCCATAATTTATAGTCACCACAGTGCTCTCATTATGTTGCTTGACACTTAGAGGAGACAACCAGCAACACCGCTGTAGCAAAACGCATATATTTAATTACCTCGCAGCTTTTGAATCTGAGATCAAGATGCTAGACGTATGCACATGTATAAAAAAAATATCGCTTTGGATTCATTTGTGCCATTTCTGTTCATAATCAGGAGAATTTCGAATAAGATACAGAAATGCCAACATGTACGATTTAGCTGTAGCATTTAAAAGGTTTGACCACTGATATGAAAATGCAATGCTTTTTTTTAGATGAAGCAGGGATCAAACCACACAAGAATAAGCTTCGCTAAGTAGAGAAGATATAGTAGTTCACGGAAGGACAAAAGACGCAGTGTATAATATGCATTTGCTTTCATGCAGATTTTATGTTGAAGATGACGTCTCTTTTGTTGGTTAAAGCATCGGTTAGAATGTACCGTTCAGTAGAGTTTTACAATATTACTTACATATGTTATGGCTTTTGTGTTTTTGTTTTTTTTCTGAGTAGCATCTTGTTAGCATGTTGGCACCTCTGGATCATGTAGATATAAATCAGCTCCTGTGGTACGTACAATTCTCAATAACAATCATAGAAAAAAAGCACCTCAATTGCTGATGTAGGAATTTTCTAAATTATTTGTGATGTGAAGTATATTTTAATGTTAAAAGCACCTGGTAACCTGTGTGACAAAATGAATTATGTTCATTAATTATGTATTGATCAGTCATATAAATTGCATTGCCATAGCGTATTGTAGGTACAGATTTGTGCACTGCCCGGGCAAAAAAAAAAAAAAAGGTCACACACACTAATAGTTCATTGGAGTCGCAGTAATTATTCTCCAAGATATTTTATTGACCACTGCATAAAGCTTTCTCCAGCTCATCCCAAAAATTCTCAAAAAGGTCTGGCCAATTCATGTGTAAAAAAAATATGTCTAATGCTCCCTGAACCACCTTTTCACAATGTGAGCCTGATGAATCCTGCCTGGCATTGGATTCTTGGGAAATGCTCGTACCATCAGGGAAGAAAAATTAATTGATTGAGAAACCTGTTCGTTCAGTATATTCAGGTAGTCAGCTGACCATGTTATGGCACATAAGGTAACATTGCTGAACATAGACCTGACCAACAAAAGCACCCGCTGATCATAACACTGCCCCACAGGCTTTTACGGTAGGCACTAGGCATGATGGGTGCATCCCTCTGGAACAGGGTAAATCTGGACTCATCAGACCACATGACCTATTTCCAGTGCTCCACAGTGCATTCTTTATGCTCCCTAGGAAACTGACGCCTTTTTCGATTAGCCTCACTGATATGTGCATTTCCTTAAGGCTACACAGCTGTTTAGTCCCAGCTGTAATTTCTACTGGTTTTTTTTTTTTTTTTTAATGATTTGATTTCCCAAAACTTTAAAGTGATCTCTGATTTGGATTTTAAAAATTGGACAACATTTCATCCTTGAAGATGATGGTTCACCATTGTCCTTCCAGGTTTTAATAGTGTAGATGGTGGTTCTTAACCCAGTTGTATTCGTTTCAGCAATCTCCCTAGTTGTTTTCTTTTCTTGATGCAGGCCGATAATTTGACCCTTCTGAAACAGAGGAACATTTTTTTGCCATGACCACAGGATATGTTTTCTTGTCATGGCTGTTTAAGGAAGGAGAAGCTACTCACTGCATCAGTGCATAAGTTAGGGTTAAATAATTTGTTGCCAGCTTAACCATATTAATCACTGCAGTAATTATCCAACGGAAGGCTTTGAACTGTTTGTTTAGTTAAACCTAGGTGATGACTTTTTTTTTTGGGGGGGGCCGGGCAGTGTGTATCCGTAAAGCACAAAAGGTACTCACCTTGACACTAGTACTACCATGTACAAACTTCAACTAGGAAGTGCTTTTCAAGAAGAATAAGGCATACAATGACAATGCTTTTGTGACCGTGACACGGCAAGAGACACTTGTAAATAACTTTATTCATGACTTTTAACATATTGTACGATTTTACCTACCACTTCAATAATGTGCCTGTGCTCTTTCTCCTCTCTCCTTTCACAATGAAGGCTTTAATTATGTATCTCCTTCGACTTATAAAGCACAGGAGTCTCTATGGATTTTTTAAAGTGCTGTGGTTGTTTAAAAAGGAATTACTGAACGTTTAGAGAATATAAAAAAGGATGCTGACTTTTATAAAATGGTCCCATGGCGTACGGTGTGATTGTGAGTGGGACCTGTTTAGTGAAAATGTTGGTACAAGCTCTGTATTCTGAAGGTACATGCATTATTTAATACCATGTTATAATATTGTTAACATTTGCGCCATAGTGAATTGAGTGTGAGTATTTAATTATATTTTTATTTTTTACTATTTTTTTTTTTTTGTAAATATGTATCACTGCATTTTGTTTGTATCATGATAATCTTTTTTTAAATGTCATTTGCAAATTAAATACTGCAGTCATGCTGGATTCATCAAAGAGTTTGGTTGTGTTTTGTTTATCCATGTGCATCAGTTCTTATTGCATAAAATAAATATCAGGGTATATATACATCAGTCATAGTAAAAGGATCATTTATTCAAAGAGATTTACTGCCAAGGTCGACGAATATATATATATATATTTTTTTTTTAATATATCTTTTTGCATGTTTCATAGGCGGTAAACCATTTGGGATATCTTGTGAGATGTGTGCTTCCAAAGTTAAACATGGCATAAAAAGTATCCTCTCGTGCTTCAACAAGGCAATATTGATTTTTTGAGCTTTGTACCATCTCTCCACTAAAGCAGCAACATTATTCATCAGTATGTGCTGTTATGGCAGTATTCTCCTGCTCAGTGTTTGTTTCAATCTTGTGGGTGGTGATGTGTTTTAAGCATTGCTGTTTTCCATTACATTTGAACAGAGTGAGAAATGCAAGCCAAATAAATGTGCAATTTATTTCCCAATGCACCAAATCCATCTTCTTTAGCACATGCAGAAAATGGCTTAACTGATTTGGGGGGCATCAGTGATTATAGCATCAAAGTACAGAAACCAAAATTTCTTGCATTCCTTTATAATTGCATGTGGTTTATTATATCTAGTATAATGTTTTGTTACAGATAAATGTATGTTAATTTCCTTTTTTTGTTTTTTGTGGAGCAAGCCCTAAGGTTTACTGTTACACACACATTTTTAGTTTACAGTTATTACCTGTCATTTAAATAAAAAGACTATCAGTAAGAGTATAGGCCTATAAATTTTACATTTAACACTACTATGGTTATTCAGATGCTGTTAGGATCATTCCATGAGTGACCGCTGACTTATATGGCGGTCACTACAAGCACGACCGAACACCAGACCACTTTGCATGAAAAGACAATTTATTCACAGGTGCAATGTACAATTAATGCATGCGTACAGTATAATATATATCTAATTTTATTACAAATTTTAGAATTTAGAATATATAAACAACTTGCAGTTTAAATTACAGTTTTGACTCTGCCATTTACATAAAACACTCGGAAAAAACTCAAAGTTCATCTTCAAGGCATACAATTTTTTTCTGTCATTCCGAAAAGACAAACAAACACATGTAACACTGACCTACATGCAGATTTTACAGATGACCATCAGTGTATGGTGACAGGCTTGAATGCCAGATGGCCAGACCAAATGCATGACTCAATAATATTTTTCTTTATATGAGTCTTGTGTGCAAAATGTTATTTTAGCAATGTATTAGTAGTCAACTCTCATTTTCCTTTTCTTTTTCTTCCTATAATACACTATCATAACTTGAGATTGTGATAACAAATCATAACAAAAAAAAAGACTGTGATGAAATTTATCATGCAGGCACAATTTAATTTGACTCGCTGATAAAGTTACATTACAGGTAAATATTACAGGACACCTTCACATACAGTAATAGAGGTCCATTAAATTTATGGAAGGCATATTGATCTCTACAAGTTCTCTAGAAATAATTTCTTGATCAGACAGCCGGGATAATTATTTTAAGCGCATAACTTCTCTTAGTCATGCGCTGAATCGGACCATCTGTCTTCCAAACCTATTATAATACACATAGGAAGGTCAAAAATCACAGGTAAATTGCAAAAAAATATATTATGCATTGCCATAGACAAATAAAACACTGAATTTCTATATTTGTATTATTTTGTTGAAATGCCAGCATCAATGTGTATAACTGTAAAACTGTAACCATGGGGAATCATTGCAGGGGCAAAGTAAAATAGTGGAACAGATTATCGAGATCTCCTGAGGGAAGAGGCCAACAACTGGCCTAAACTAATAGCTAAGCATTTTTAGAGTAGGAAAAAGTGTTGACAGAGACCCGGGAACCAGAAATGTGTGTAACGACCCCTAGCTTCAATATTCCATGAGTCAACTCACTAGATAGCTGAGGAAAAATGTAAAATGCTTAAAGTTTAAAGCTAAATCCAACAAACAAAAGTTATTATCATAAGCATATACAATATGTGGCACAGTGCATAAGCGATATTGTCTCCAGGGTTCCTGGTATGATCATGAGTTTTGGTTTAAATGATCATGAATTTTGGTTTAAAAAAAGAGGGGGGCAACCTCTGCTTTTGAAAAATTTAATCCAACACGGAAGTGCCATGCATGCAGTTCCTCAAATGTCCACTAGAAGCCCGTCCAAAAGTGAGTCAATCCCTATGTTAAAATGCCCCAACTTTACAACAGAAATAAACATGTTTTCAATCTGGTACAAAAACAGTTTTGGTCTCCACAGCTAGATTTTCCACTAATGTACATATTAAACTGTACAATGATGACTTTTTTATGTATCTCATCAGTTAAAACTATATTAAGCCATAAAAATACATAATTAGGGGTGGAGCTGATTTGAGCTGCAATGTAGCCGTCAAACCACTCTAGCTAACCGGCTAACAGGAACTGTTGAAGCTATAGCTAAGCTAGCTAGCTTGTGGAAACTGAGGAAAGTAGGCATGTTCCAACAACATCCAGGCTCTTTTTGCTCAGCCAGTACTCCTATTTGTGTATTAACCGAGGTTTAGGTGGCGCAGCTCCTGCCAAGATGGTGACAACAGTTGAGCTTTAAAACTGCTCTTCAGAAAACCTGTGGGTGATGTCACGGAGGGTTTTTAATACGTTTTAAGGTTAGTTCAATTTGAAAAACATGGGTTTCCTCTGTGTTATGTAGTTTCCTCCACCCCCAAAACATGCTTGAAGGTCAATATCATCACCCTCTTAAGACTTAATTTGGGTCACTTTAAAAAAAAATGCTAGGTGGTGAACTGGCTATGGTAAATCGCCTTTAGGGATGAATGAGTGTGTCTGGCATCTCTTCCTGAATTCGCAGGATGGGCTCCAGATCCATGGGGACCCTTAAGCACTTACTAACAATGAATAAATGATTAAAACCATAAATTCTCCTAAAGTACACAGGCCACTGCCATGAACGTGAGGAGTGCGCAATAACTGCTACACCTCAACTAAAACGCAATTTTTTATACAGGATATACTAAGTTCCTGATGCAACCCCTTCCATTTTATCCGGGCTTGGGAGCGGCACTGCATCAAGTTGGCGGGGGTATGTCCATCGGGTGGACACCCCACGATTGGAGCAGCCGAAAGACCAAATGTTCAAAACATGTTCTAAGTTAATTTGCCTGCCAATATAGAAAGCTCCTACTCTTGCCGTAGAACTCAAGACACACTTGTGGAGATTTGTCGAGACTGAAGACAAGTTTCTATTACTATATTGCAGGTACTTTCAAATCAATCACCCAAACTGCTTGACATACTGTACCACTGGATAAATATTTACACTAACACGTGCAAATCAGTATGTTATCAGGGCACTTTATATTTGCTTATTGTGGTTTCCTGCCATGTACACACCTTCTCAACCCAGGACGTGCTTGAGTGTCGGCTCGGCCTCCGGGCTCCGGCATGTCGTCATTGTTTTGAACCGCTCTCTCTCTCTCGCTCGCTCTCTGTGTGTGGCTGCATGCAAACCCGCGTAACATTTACGTTGCATGCAGTTTAATACACACCATACACAGTATGCCTGGGTTACATCCGGGAACCTTTTGCATGAGATTTTTAAACACTAGCAGTAAGACAGGGGTGCATGGAGCGCATTCTGGTTGGAAATCGGCCCATTTTTCAAGAGGAAAGATGATGCAGTGAGAGAAAAGAGAGCGGAAAGGCGCGGAGGCGTGTACGCTGCGAGCCAATCGTAGCGCAGATCCCGGCGCGAGAGCGCACATGTTTACAGCGCGCGCTCCGCCGGTGGAGGCTGCGGGCTCGGGGAGGGAAGACCGGCACGGAACGGAGCTGCGCGCGATTCATTCCGGATGTAGGTGTCAGGATTTGAGGGTAGTACTCGGTGTCTCGGTGAAGGGTTTTTATTTTACAGGTTCTTACTCGGTTTATATATGGTAATATTTATACAGTAACCGGTCTCCGGTTTCGCATCGTAGAGCCTGTATTCGGTGTTCCGTCCGGAGCGAGCGCGCCGTGCCATGTTTTGTGCGCGTCTCCGCGAGGAAAACAAACAGCCCGAGAGAGGAAAAAAAATAATTAAAGCTTCTCGCCGGTCGGACAGCGAGAAATCCGTGTGTCCGGATTACACAGCGCACATTTTAAGCTTGATTTTAATATGCATTATATATGTATTTTTTGGCATCCTGATTAACCGAGAACGCGCGCGCTCATGAGCCTGAAATGTCTGAAAATGTATCCCTGGGCTCGGTTCGCATCTGCACAGCTCGCTCCGGTGCACGGCTGTCATTTTAATTTCGACGGTTTTCATTTGTAAAGGAGGGAATTTTTATTTGTCTATTTTTTTATTATTGATATTATTTTTGAAGACTTTAGATCTCCGTGATCAGAGCGAGTCATGCATGCCAGGCGCCTGGTGAAGCGCTCGCTGATCGGTGGCCGCGTGTACGCGCCCGGCTCGGGAGCGGCGGCGACGGGGGAGGCGGGAGAGCGCGAGCACAGAGACACACCGGTACCGAGCGGACCCACAGAGGAAGAAGCTGTCAAGGGAGCTAGGAAGCCGAGCTTGAAGGTGTGTGTGTGTGTGTGTGTTTGTTCAAGTAATGGGGAGGCTACGTCTGTGTGTTTGCGTCTGTGTAAGTGTGCACGCGCTGCAGAGGCGAGCTTGTTTTTGTTTTTGTTTTGTCGGTCATCATCACAATGAGAGTGCATGTTGTTTACAAGTGCACACAGCCGTTAAATGCAAATCAGGTCACATGCACATTTCATGCATAATACCTAATAAGGGTGTAATAACTATGTTATGACAGCGCAGATGCGATTAAGATGCCGCGTTGTTTTTCTTTGACCTGTTGTGGCGCAGAAGCATGGCGAAACCAACCCCACTCTGCAGCATTCTGCACACTGGCGGAAGCCTGAGTGTGTGTGTGTGTGTGTTTGCGTGCGTGCGCGCGCGCGCGTTTGTATGTGCATGTATTGGTTCATGACAACCTCCATTCTGTCCTTCCTTCTGAATAAACTGTTTATACATTTCTTTATTGCCTGAAAGTCCTATCTAATCCATTGTTGCTGCATTCTGCATGCACTGTGACCATCATCTAATCACCTGTTTATTATAAACGAGCCATGATATAAAAATATTTGGCCTACTTAGCCATTCTCAGTAATGCATTCTTCACTCTGCATAAAATGGTGCTTCATTTCGACTTGATATCTAAACAAAGCTGCTTTATTTAATTACCTCACTTTAATGACGTCAGCCTGCTTGCATGAAAACACAGATGATGAAAATAGAAAAAACAAAACAAAACAGAGCAAAACAGGACAGCAGATGTTGTACATCTGCCTATAACCGAAAGAGATTTTCAAATGTTATGCTTGATCTGGTATGTGAAAGCATGTGTGTATAGTATACAGAGGGTTTGTATATTATTATTATCCGGGCAGAGCTGTCACACCCTGACCCAACCAGCAAATTAGTGCTAAGTACTGAGATATTTATGCAGTCCTTGCGTTGAGGTGTGACTATCAGAACTATGTCCCATTCAGCGTGTCCAAAAAAAGTTCTGCAAATAAGGAAGTGTGTGTTTGCAGGATAACCTCAAGTTGGGCAGACCACCACTGAGCAGTTGGCGAAATTAAGTTTCTCGGACAGGACAAGTGTTGAATCTGTGGTACTTGGCACAGCACCAGGATTCCTAATCGTGCTCTATTCAGCTTGAGGGAATGCCACTTGTTGACTCGTTGTAGGGAGGGCTTTATGTGCCGATAAGCCCGAGCCCTGAGGACAAAGGCGGGACAAAGGAGGTTTTCTTCTATCTGTTTTTCTAATGTAATTTAATGGTCTCAGAGAAGCAATGCTTTCTGTGGCATTATGTGATATAGAGCCGAGTGCCGTCCCTGTAGCATGATGACCCGCGCAGCTTCGCTCATGATTGATGACTGATCGTTCTGAGAAAGGCAGCAGAGGTGCTCTTGGTGTTTACTACAGTCCTTGAAGTGCCTTTAAAGGCTGATTAACCACAGATTGTAACCTGTTACAGGACACGGCTCGACTCAGGAGGAGAAATTAATGTTTCGTGGCAAGTTTTTTTTTTGGTTCTTTGTTTCAAGAAAGCAGTGCAGGGAAGGAGCAGGGAACATGGCGATCACTGACCGGTGTGAAAGCTGTTTTTCCCTATAGTGAGGCATAATACAGTAGCCGTGTAGCATGTGAGCTGCTATACGGTAAACCACAGAGGCAGGACGCAGAGTGGGGGATGTTTTCCGTGTGTTTAATCCAATCAAATAATGGAACCCTCGTGGTCTCCAATCCAATTAATTTTACAAAATTATGATCTGCTTAATTTGATTGAAACCCCCGAACTGTTCAGATGAACAGAATGTGTCCGTACACATCTGGCTTACGAATTACTTGATAAAATTTTTTTTAATTATGATCCATAGGCATGTTTATTGCACAGGGCGGGTCATGAAGGTAAAAAGATGTGCTGCGATGTAGTAATTTCAGAGTGCCAAATTTAAATAAAAAAACGTACAAGACCCAGGACTGCAAACTGAAGTTCATGACATTATTTTTAAGTGTCATTGTGCCACATCTGTGGAGGGTTAAGGCTAATTTATTCACACTGACCATACGAAAGGAGAGTATAATGTCTGTTTTGGCAACTACATTCTTCTAACTTAGTTATACTATGTGCAGGAAAGTAATTCTCCTGTTTTTAAGTTTCAATAGAAACGGACATGCAACGTGCGTATGAAAAAGGTGAAGCATTTGTCGAAGCAAAACCGATCATGTTATTAAGCAGGTTTCTAGAGAGAGAGAGGCTGCAAAGAGAATGACTGTTTATAGCTATCGTATGAAAGTGATACAGAAAACAGGAACTAACTTGTTTCATGGAAATTGTGTAACATTAAAAGTTACTATAAATGTATAAAAAATTGTTAGCGTTTGCAAACTGCCGTGATATAAGTGGAATGAAGCATGTGCTACAATAGGAAAATAATGACCTTTGGGGTGGTAACACATTACGAACTCCACACTAATACAATACACTATTTTATTTTTATTTTTCATAATACCATGTCTTTGTTGATTTTGTCAGCGATTAGATCCGTTATTAATGACTGAATAAATATATTAGTTGCTTAATTTTTTACCTAATTTTGTTATTGAGTATGTAAATTTTGTTAATTTGTCTAAATATATATTTTTTTAAATAAATCTTTACTTATTTGTTTAAGCTGTTATGATAGTTGTTAGAGCTTGACAAGGCTCATGCAGCTGCCTTGTGAAATGTTTTGATATGACATTTTTGCCATGCATTGACCCACCCTTAGACAAATCTTGCTTCGAATAAATATAGAAAGCAATGTGTCATCTGATGGGAAACTATTAGCAATATGTTGCACTATCATGTCATTAGTTGCTCAATTTCAGTGATGTACATTTAGACGTTGTTCACTGTTTGGGTTAGCAGAGGCATGAGCGTTATTATTTGCGAGGGAGTTCAAGTCACCACTGGTCTTGTGATTAAATATCTCATGAGTGAAGGCGTAAAACCGATTGACATTTGCAGAAGACTTCAAGCACAGTATGGTGATGAGACTCTTAGCTACAGTAAAACATTTAAAAGGTGCAAACATTTTTAAGTAGCCCTGTGAATTCTGGTTGAGTTGAATGCTGATCCTTGAAAATCAATGGATAACTTGTCACTAACCTGTGAAAGAGTTCATCTGTATGTTCGAACTGTACACACAATAATTTAAGAACACCACTTGCATTGCAGGAACTTTGCAGGGCGATATTGACACATTCTCCATACAGTCCTGACCTCACTCCACATGTTTGGGTCATTAAAGGAATTACTGGGAGGCCAGCGTTTCAGACATGAAGCAGAGGCAGTCTGATCATGGCTCAGGTGTACCGAGAAAACGTTTTACCTTCATGGAATCCAAGCACTTGTCAAACACTGGGAAAAGCACATTAATGTACCTGGGGATTATGTATAGTCATAAAGGGAGTTTTTAAAAATCGCAAACGCGATATGGACTTGTGCAATTACATAATCACAATCTGTAATTTATTACACTAATAATTAATTGTTCTAAAAGCAAACAAACAAAAAAACTTTAAAGGTGAATGATTTTCATTTTCAGTGTTTTTCTGAAAGCTGGAAAAGTACATGCTTTTGGAGACACAAATGTCACACACAGCAGATTCGCATTATGCGAATGAATGTGCTGGTGTTATGAATGTGCTGGTGTTATGTTTCTGGGTGTTGGTTATAAGTTCGTCGTCTGTAATTTCTTAATTGCAGTTTGAATTTCTCATTGTATTATCATGACTTACTGGGCTGGCATGTTTTAGCCATGGAAATCACAGAGGATCACCCGATACGATATTATTACAATATCTACAGTAGATGCCGATTTGACTTAATATTAATGCTTTTTTTTAAAGGTTTTGTTACAATTTTAAATTTGGCTGTGAGACCATCACTGGGGTTCGAACCAGGGACCTCCTGATCAGCAGTCCAACACCTTAACCACCGAGCGACCCTTGTCCCCCCTTATTTTGCTCTTTATTTTACTTTCTGTGCACAGAGTAATTGAATACCTAATTGGAGGAAGATAATAATCAGCATGTTGTGTTGTTTGTGTCGAGCATCTGTTCAGTCCGAGATGAACATTGGAGATGTAAAGATATCTGTAGCACATGAGTAGAGCATGAATACAGGAGAGCAGCCATGTTTGTCTGCGTAGAAAGATAGCCACCAGGGATTTCTGTGCAATAGAGGAAGTGCCAGTGCAAACGGGTTTAATTTTCCTGTGTGAGATGTACAGAGATCTGTCCGGATCCTTTACACCAGGGTTTCCAGGCTTTGTGGATAAGATTACACACTTCTTCCTCCCACAATTCAAACGGAAACATCTTGGTCCAGTTTTTGGCTCAGGTCTGAGCATTTATTCGGTTATTAAATACATACAGGATAATCGCTGTGGTGCATCCGCCGTTGTGTGTGTGTGTGTGTCTCTCTCATATTTGCAATCACACTGCAGGTGGTATTACATGCTGCCATCAATGTAAATAAGAATCTTCCGACCCATGGCATCAGTCAGAGGTGAGAATTTTGAGGTGATTAGATTCCCTTTAGAGTCACTCAAAGTACAAAAAATTTTAGCACCAGAGAACTGAAAATGTGCGTTTTTACTGGCCACCAGTCCAGTCCAGTAAAGCTTCCAGTAGTGTGCGAAGATACAAACTACTGGTACTCACGGGTAGAGCTTACACATTTGTACCTTCTTGATTGGTCGTATATATAAAGTAGTGATGTGACAGGATACTGTATCTGTACAGTATCCTATATCATGTAGTTTATATCCCATAAACTTCTATAAAGAACTTTATTAGGATTGTTATAAATCAGTAGTTTAGCCTGTTCTAAACATCACCTTACTGAGGTTGACATATTGTATTTCTATACAAACTGGCCCACAATTTACTAAAGTATTTGTGATTTAATTTTGTAATTTTTTGGTAGAGCATTTTTGGTACATTAGACCCCTGAAATTTGCAGAGGTTATGTTCCTAGAGAACCCACAAATTGTTAAAAACCGCAAATAATGGATGTGGTCTGAAAAATGCTAATAAATGACTATTTTAATAGTCTAAACATGCTTCCCCCCAAAAAATTGTGAACCCCCTATTCTGTGCTATGTCTCCCACAGTGCTAGAATGTAAAACACTGGTATTCATCAGTGTCGGGTAAATACAGTAATAATTCACCATCCCAAGCAGCGTTTTCCTCTACGGTTGCTTTGTGTTCTAACTACAGTACTAAAAAATGTATACAGTATTATATTTTATATGGAAATTTAGCTGAATTTTTGTTTATATTTACAGTACAGATCAAAAGTTTGGACACACCTTCTCATTCAGCGAGTTTTCTTTATTGTGTTCTTTATAGTGTTCTTTATTGTGTTCTTTATTGTGTTCTTTATTGTGTTCTTTAGCCCAAATGCATCTCTTCTGCTTGTTGCCTGTCCTTAGCAGTGGTTTCCTAGCAGATATTCTAGCATGAAGGCCTGATTCACACAGTCTCCTCTTAACAGTTGTTCTAGAGATGTGTCTGCTGCTAGAACTCTGTGTGGCATTGACCTGCTCTCTGATCTGAGCTGCTGTTAACCTGCGATTTCTGAGGCTGGGGACTCGGATGAACTTATCCTCTGCAGCAGAGGTGACTCTTGGTCTTCCTTTCCTGGGGCGGTCCGCATGTGAGCCGGTTTCTTTGTAGCGCTTGATGGTTTTTGTGACTGCACTTGGGGATGCTTTGAAAGTTTTCCCAATTTCCCTTTAATTTTCTTAAAGTAATGATGGCCACTCATTTTTCTTTACTTAGCTGCTTTTTTCTTGCCATAATACAAATTCAAACTCTTTGAATGAGAAGATGTGTCCAAACTTTTGGTCTGTATTGCTTTTAATAGTTTCGCGCTTTTAAGGAAAAATCAGTGAACGACTGATCAGTCAACTCTGAACTCACGACTTCACTTCGCGGGTCAACTGTAGTCCATTTACATTTCTGTGCAAAAGTCTTGAGCCACCCCTCATTTCTTCATATCTTGCTTTTAAAGAGCCAGACCTTCTTTTATTTTTAATGTTGTTCTTTTTGCCTCTTTTTGTATTTTCAATCCAGTCCCTGTGGAATGTGTTTTGTTTGTTAAGCCACACAGTGCCCTGTGAATCATTCAAGCATTACGAGACATCTAACTGGCATAAAGTAGTGAGAAACAGGTGCAGATGATGGTGCAGATGATCAGGTCGGTGATTAGTATACAGTAGTAGTGAGGCTGAATGCTGAGTGGTTGGAACAGACGAAAGGGGAAATGAGGTTGCTTCTGAGGTTGTTACATAAACAACCAGTTTTTAAACTGTATCTATAGGCATTTTGCAGCCTGTCAAATGGTTCAGTTTTTTTTTTTGATTGAATCTCATATAATATAAAGAAATGCAGGGTGGTGCAACTGTACCAATGTGCACACAGCACAGAATCTCTCTTCTTCTGTTCTGTATCCATATTAAGTAAAAATCATATCATGATGACCAGTGAGACGACCCTGTTAAGACTTGCAGCATCACTGTACTGTAGTGTGTCCATGGACCTTTTCTGACCTTACTGAAGTGTAACAAACAAAGCTGAAATAAATCGTGTTAGACATTTCTACAGAATTATTGTTTGAGACCACTTGTGACTTCTTTTTCCAGCAGATGTGGGTGTTGTTATTTTCAGTGGCTCCAGGATATAATAGCACAGTAGAATTAACATTTAAAAAAGAAACAAAGAATAAGCGAAACTAAAGTATGTGTAGTAGTAGTAAAAAAAATCTGATACAGTTGTCTGACTTCAGAATTTTTTCTACAGTAAATGACATTAAATGCATTCTATTTATTTTGTTGTTGTGCAGATTCATGTTTTTATGTTTAGTCAGAAATCAACTAGAGTTTCAATGCAAAACAGTTCGGGAAAAAAAAAGTTTTCCTGCACTCAGGCGTGTTTGTTTTCTTTCGGCAGAGTTTGTGTAACGGCGGGCAGCGTGACGTGCCAGCATTGGGTCAGAACGGAGGCACACAGAAAAGCGAGAACACGAACGGGGTGGAGGAGCTGCGGGCACCGGAGCACAGACGAGGAGGACGGACTCTAGACATGGAGAAGGACAACACGCGGTCCATGTCACTGCTCGAGCAGAAACGCAAGGTTGTTTCCTCCAGTATCGACGTGCCACACGCCAGGTAGGACTGCAGTGCATAAGCAGCGACACACACTGGCAGAAATAAAAAAGTGTCAGCGACAAGTTGGCGTGTTCGTAGGTGGTGTTGAGCTTCTTTTTCAGCTTTCATCAAGTAAGGTGGATTGAAATATTAGAAATAAGAGCAAAATATTGTTGAACACCCGGACTGCCAACAGATCACGCTTTTTAAACTATTCAACTTTACATTCAGTGTTAGTCATTATGCATACAGAATCCAGTATTATGGTTATTGGTTGGGGTTACAGCAGAAAGGCAGTGTCTATATTTATGACTGAAATAATCACGAATCCTACATAAAAATTTATAAATACCCAGCTCTAACAAGTGACCTTTGAGTGACATGACACTCTTTATGATTATTTTTATCATGCTCTGTACAGTATGCTGAAACACGATTTCCTCCGTCCTTAGTTTATAATAACAGAACATATTAAAATCTAGGGGTAATCATGTGTTAGAGGATATTCTAAACACGATCTCCCAGCGGACAACCCTGCGTTATAAACCGCACCTCAGTCTAAATGGTCTAAACCCAACTGGTATAACAAGAAGGAACCTGTAATTTAAATGATTACATAATACATTAATCAAGTTCAACTGAACCGAATTAGGCTGTTTTATACCACAATACTGGAACTGAAGGTTAAGATAAATTTTCCCAAACTGCGGCTCTGACATGAAGAAGGCAAACCACAGGTATACATCAATGTACTAGTTGTAATGCTAGTTTTACATTAAGATACAGTGTATGTTCAAACATACAGAGGGAATTGTATGTCGGAATGGATGGATAGATAGAAAAAAATGGGTAATTGGTAATATATTGGAACGTAACATCAACAATGTTTAAGAGAAATAGAATTAAGTGTAACTTTAGGTTATCTGATATGCCAAAGTGTTAAAGAGGAAAGAATTAGTGGTTTCTGGTTTCCCGGTCACAAGACATGCTTACAGTACATACACTGCCTGGGTAAAAAGAAGTATCAGTTTATAGGCCTGCATCAAGTAGAGAAAACAACTAATGAGATTTGAAATACTGGAATAGGGTTAAGAACTGTATGACACAATATTAATTTTTGTTTTCCAACTTTGTGGAAGAAATGCGGTTCTTTAAAAATTCTTTTTTAAAAAGGAGCTCACTCAAACATTTGAGCATTTCCACAACCACATTGTGACAACATGACTGAGACTAAACAGCAGTGTGGCCATAAGAAAACCACTTGTTACTAAGACTAATCAGGGGAAACAGAATCCCATTTGCTAGTGACTACAAAGATTTGACTTTGCAGCAATGGAAAAAGGTGATCTGATGAGTCCAGATTGACTCTATTCCAGAACGATGTGTTGGTCTGGGTAAGAAGAGATCACATGATGCGATGCACCCATCATGCATCGCGCCCACCGTACAAGCCTCTAGACACTGTTTTGATCTGGAGTTGATCCGGTCCAGGCTCAGCAACGTTATATGACAATAAAATGAAGCCAGCTGATGACATGAATGCACTGAATGACCAGCTTCAATCACATCTATGGAGTTTCTCTTCCCCGATGACACAGGCCTATTCCAGGACTCGAACTGTGAAAGAGTGATTCAGGGAGCATGAAGAATCCAAGCTGATTATTTTCCTGTAACAGCACCACCTACCGTATTTTAGTCCTTGCTTAATATTTAGACAAACAAGTCCATTCAGTATAATGTATTGGATAACTTTAATGCTCCTCTGCAAAAAAAAAAAAACAAACAAAAAAAAAAAACGGAGCAATTATCACTATTATATCATTAAATATCTCCAGCCAAGCATACCATTTTCAGACTCCGTTTCTTGCAGGTCAGCCCGCATCATTCCTGCTGTTCACTCCCATGTTTCGTTTGGCTCACAATCCATAATAACATGTCATTAAGTTGATGATCTTTCCCAGAGCAATTCTAAAGCGCATTTCTTTAGTCGTGTGTACTGTACTGTACGTGTGCCATGATTTTCAGAACCGGTTCAGCGTATTCATATGCCATATTCAGATTTCAGGAGAGAAGATTTGGCTCTTTTTTTTTTTTTTTTTTTTGACAGCAGAAAATACGTATACAGGAGCTGTTGTGTTTCAGACTTTGGTTTGGATGTTACAGCGCTATAGCCCAGTTTCCCACATGGGTTATTGTGGTTTTCTGCTGGCAGACAACATCGAGCAAACACAGATTGAGTAATGAATACCGTGCTTCTCCTGTTTATGTCTTGTTACTCTTTTTAAACCTCTCTCATGCATGTGTCTAGAGAAGTAAGCGCTAGAGAAAGTGTATTTCACATGGACCTTGATCAATATATATTCCTGGACAACAGAGATTCTATTATTTTGTGTGAAATGATCAGAACTAATGAACAGGATTGATTGGTCAAGTGTGTATTTGTAATTACACAGTAATGGAGTAATTCTTCAGTAATGGAGGTTTTTTTAGATTAGAACATTAATAGCTGGGGGACATGATCATGAGACATCGAAACGTACTTTGCCCTCTCAGGTTGTGATTAAAATGACCATGTCTCTCCCTCTCGCGCGCACACACACACACACACACACACACACACACACACACACACACACACACACACACACACACACACACACACACAGACACGCAGACACATACACACACATCCCCCAGAGCATGTGATTGCTTATCCATCAACAGCATCCTAGATGCAAGTGCTTGAACCTCAGCAGGCTGCAGTGTACAGCTCCTCAGAGTGTGTTCAATTATAGTGAAATGGAGAAGAATGTGTGGAAGTGGTGCTGCAGGAGTGAGATGAGCCGGAGGTGCACCTTTCACTCCCTCGTCAGCTTTTTTCAATCCTTATTATTGAGCAGAGCAGCTTGGCTCATCAAATTTGTTTACACTCAGTCAGTATAAGCACGCGCTCTGCTCTTGAAGAAATAAATCAATAGCCTTTTTTTTTTTTTTCCTGATGATTGATCCACACTAGATCAGCATAAGCATTCTGATATTGTGACAGCTGACTAAAAAATGTTTTATTTTTTTCCCATTTGACTGCCTTCCCCGGAGAAAGTTTTTATCAAAAGCCTTTATTAATTTGATGTGGGTGCGAATAGGAAAACAGTCGCATTAAAGGTTTTTTGTTCCGGTTGTGTAACTTTGTGCTGGAGAGCCCGAGGCATTCAGATTCTGCAGATCCCTGTGTCCTTCCTCTGCACCACATATGGGCTCTGGCTATTCTTTTCATGTTTATGTTTTTTTAGCCATAGCAGGAAATAGGCAATTGTAACAAGCTGGCGATCTGACTTGTGGTGCCGCAGCTGAAATTTTGACGAATAGCCTTCAGAGGACTAATTGCAAGCAGGGGAAGTGAAGTATGATTTGAGGGGTGTAGCAAGGACCCTGATTGTTGTCGAACAGTAAAAACAGCAGCCGGCCTTTGCCAAGTTCAAGGCCTTTCCAGAAAGTCTTTCAGCTGTGCAAAAAAAAAAAAGAAAAAAAGAAAATCAGTTTACTTAAAGTCTGACTCACTGACTGTGTTATTTACCACACGGTCTAGTGCAAAAGTTTTCATACCCTTAGGACAGTCTATAAGAGTCTTTTTTTTTCTTTCTTTTAAACCTTTTTCTTCTTGATGTTTCTTCATGTTTTGGATCTCAGGATATACCCACATTTCACTTTTGTATGTTTATACATGTCTTTATATCATTCGTTACGACATTTCAGTCCTAACTCTGCTAGAGTCTTACAATCTCAAAACCCTGAGTCATTGTCTTATTGCCAGATCCATTTTTGCAAGTGAAGGGACTTTTACGTTGTTTTATCCAAAATCAAAAAGGCCTGTTTGTTTTTTCAACTGGCTTATTTACAACAAAAAATAGAATGAAAAAAAAAAGCTGTATTTGCATATGATTTTCATATTTTATGACATTTCTATTATGGTGAATGTTAGACTACCTTCTTTAACCCTCAGTCGAACAAATTAATTTGGTAACTTACGAGAGGCTCGAGGCTTCTGCAACCCTGAATAGGAAGAGCGGTACAGAGAATAAATGAGAGAATGAGTCATTTTTGACAGTGTCTATTGTTTAAATCTCTATATAAATAAACAGAATTGAAATGGAAATGAAAATCTATGCTAAATAATTTACGCATTTTATTCATAACTTTTTTTCTATTTTATTGAAGAAAAAAAAATATGAATAAAATAATAGAGGGAACCTAAAATGTTACCTGTGTCTCTCCTATCAGCATCGACTTCCACTCAAACCCCCTCTGCTGGTGCGGCTGTTTCCCAGCACCGTCTTTAAATCAGGATCCAAAATCTTTTGAATATTTCTATGGCAAACTTTTTTTTGCCCTCTCCCATTTTAGCCTATAAAGGCCAACCAAACCAGAGTTCACATATTAATGAGATGAAAAATATGAAAGAAAATATTTCGAAAAGGAAAAGTTTTTCAATTAATCGTAGTTCATAATCAAAACATTTTAGGGGAATTATACTATTTATATATGGGAGTATAATCATGAATAAATTCTAATTTGTTTTTTGTTTTCACTGCAATTTCGAGAACAAGCTCTAACTCAGTTACAGTTTTGTGAATAAACAAGCATAAGGGTAATTACCTGGCATAGTTTCAAATCAGGATCTGTAGGGGGCATATCAGATAGACTTCCCCTAAAATCCCCGTTGCTGATCCTGCTGTTTCTCAGCACTTTGGATAAAATCAGGGGAATAATTCAACTAAAACCTCACAGTTCATACACACAGCTCAGCTCAGCCCAGACAATCATAAGACCATAACATCATGACTTTGTTATTCTTGTCTTTTTATGATTTTTTTTCATAACGAGGTTTTTCCTTTATTCTTTTCATTTTTTTCCCCTTTACTGACTCGGTGGCGAGGCGTATAGCGTTAAGAGCGGGTGTAAAACAGTCAGGAAAAAGGGGAAGCTCAGGCCAAGCGGTGTGCTGTTTTAGAAGAGTAGCTCAGTGTGTGAGCCAAAGCAAATAATAAGAGGGACAGGGCTTGGAGCATAACTTTAGGAAACTTGTGATTAGCATCTGAAAAGCACCTCTTTTTTTAAAAATTGTTTTTATTTCCACCCTGGAGATGTCGGACACAGTCCAGCTCGATCGCAGTAAACGTCTCTCAGTAGCCAACGGCTCTCAGGACCCTTATCAGATTGGATGCGGTCCCTTTTTTTCTCAGCTAACCTCCCTAAAATTGCACCTTGATTCTAAATATTTTTAAACCTATATCAGATCGGCACAACAAGCAAGACGAGCTAAAAATAGACAGCGCAGTCAGAGAAAGTGAATGGACGCATTGTGTGTTTAATATGCTGGCGGTGGGCTGAGAAACCGAGTGTGGACACCTGCGTTATGACTCTACAGTTATTTACACAATGAGAACATGACCTTCAGGTGCGCTGAACACCAGGTTGAGTATTTTTTTTCCGAAGTTATTCACACAAACACATACACACTCCTGAAAAGTCAATCACAGCATTAGTAGCTATTACACTGAGTTATTACACTATCGCAGTCTCAGGATTAGTGTAAAACAGTACTGCTCCATTACATATTATTAGGTTTTTATTTATTTATTTATTTATTTTCATAAATTGTGTTTACCACAAACACTGAATAGGAAGTCATTTGGGATTTGCTTCATTGTTATTGATGATGCATAACCAAGATGTTGATGGCTGAGAACTTGGCATTAGACAATTTTACCCTTTGTCCCATCTTCTATTGTCATTCAATTCAATTCAATTCAATTTTATTTCTATAGCGCTTTTAACAATGGTCATAGTCTCAAAGCAGCTTCACAGAAATAAAAAAAAGAAAATGAAAAGAAAATTTATGAAAGTGTATGATTGTCCCTGATGAGCAAACCAAGGGTGACGGCGACAGTGGCAAGGAAAAACTCCCTGAGATGGCAATAGGAAGAAACCTTGAGAGGAACCGGACTCAACAGGGAACCCATCCTCATTTGGGTGATAACGGATAACAGAAATTGTATAACATCATGTGTGCTATGCAGCTTAAAGTGAACAGAAGTCCTTTAAATTAACATGAAGTCCAGTTCAGCACAGGGATGAGTCAGCAGATGCAGGGGGCAGATGGGGTCTGGATCACTGGGAGCTCAGGAGCATCATTGCAGTTAATGCCGGGCAATTAATCAAAACATTAAGAAGCTCTGTAATCTGTGTAATCTTGGCCATGTCAATTATTAAATTATAATATATATATATATATATTGTGAGTGTTGTGCTCATGTACTGTCCCCTTAAAAACATACTATCACATGTGTAGTCACATGACTCCAGCCTGCGAAGGGAGCATGGAAGCAACAGGGAGAAAACCTTTCATTAGAAAAAAAAAATCCCAGCTTTAATACTTATAGTTAAGAATAATAACCATACAAATCTTGTGAGTGCAAAAAAAAAACCAAGTAAAAAAAAAAAAAAAATCATAATCCTCTCGTGCAGCTGTAACAGGGACTGATACTCTACATACTGTATGTTACAGTTGCTTCAATGGGAAAAAAGAAAAAGAACCCGATTTCATTAAAAGTTCCATGTAGCAAGTATAATGTGTTTTTAAAAATGGATTTCATTTGAAGAAAGAAAATAAGTCTAACTTTAGCCATAATCACATTCCATACAATTTAGCATACATACAGTATAAGATTTAAGAATGTGTAAATGTGAAACCACAGTGATCATAAACTTTTTACTTTAACACTTCAACCATGTTAATCACTGAGATTTTCACTCGGTTATAGCTCTGGTTCACATTAAATTCAGGAATTTTTTTTCCCCAGTCCAAAGAATATCTGTGGTTCATTTCCACCCTCAAAGTGTTAACAACAGCATTTTATTTCTTTCTCCAGCCAATCATGTAATCTCAGTGAGGTGCAGTGTTTGTGCAGCACTTTTTATATTGTCATGGGGTTAGAAGGATTCTAAAGAAGGAACTGGATTTGAAACTGTTTTGTAAGTTTCATAACTATTAATATATACGGCCAGCAGCAGCTCGTGACTGTAGAATATGGAGCAGCAAGCGAGATGAATCATGTACTGTACAGTGGAGCTAATATTATTTAAAAAATGATTGACAGCAAAATTTCTATTTTTTCTGTTTCTAAATCTTTGCATGTTTGCGTTATCCATGCTGTTATCCCTCTTTCCCTTCTCCCAGTTTATGCACTATATATCTCACAATAGAAATTGTCCTCTACTTTGGAATTTGCCTTTGTCAAAATGTGTAACCTGTTTCTTTAAATTATATTCCTGCCCAAGTCGACCTCTGTCAGCGCTCACAATGCATCATGATTGTGGAACAGCTAGAAAATGCAAGCAAATCAATGGAACATTGACTTATATCTGTCCATTAATATTTGAACAGCATTTAAAATGTATGGAAATGGAAATGAGAAAAAAAAGAATATTTGGTCTCGAGCTGATATGGACGAAGCACCTTCTATATACAGCGCATCAATATACTTTAAGCGTCACCAAATCATTTGTAGTAACTACTAAAAAGCTAATTAGTTTAAGCTGACGTACTGTATATAATATTAAGCCACAAAAGATTTATTGTATAAAACAGATCAACTACTTTCCATCGGTTGCATTTGCACTCTCCTAATGTGATGCAAAGATAACCAGTGTCACTAAATACAGTGATAGCAGATGACCGACGAAGTTAATAATCATGTGTAACGATGTTTTAGTCCAATAGATGTAGGTCTGCATATAAAGTCCTGAGAAAAGTTATAGAGCGTCTTCTTCAGACCTGACGAGGTGGCGATGGGTATTTATTGGCTCAACATGGTAATAATAGCACACTTACTGATGAGGAACGTCAATATGCTCTTACGATCCTGTGCTCAAGACAAACTGGGACTTTTGACTGTATAGAATAAAGAAATACGGTTATAAGAGTAAAAAAAAACATACATTTCTATATATAATCTCTACATATAAACACTAATGCATTATCCCAGTGTTATGGATGTAGCAGGTTCTGTCGAGTCTTCTGTAAATCGGGTCAATCGTTTTACACACCTTCATTCCCACGAAAGGTCCCAGTTGGACCTGAACGCATCTCGTAAAAAAATCACTGTATGTTATTTTAGTAAAATTGCATTCATACTTCTGTGACAGCTGTATTTTCATTATATTTTGAGAGAATTTAATTTATTTTCTATATTTACATTATGTTAATCAGAGCAAACATAAGGATTTGGACAGGGTTTATTTGACATGCTGAGCTGGAGTACGCAGTGATTTTATTTTTGGTGAGATCTGCAAGATCATGTTTTTTTTTTTTCCGCCTCCCCCATGAACATTCCAGGACTAAATTCCTGCTGTTTTTCAAGAAACACAGCAGCAATCTGCTCATTTTAGCATAACCACACACACTACCATTTTTGTGTGTGTGTGTGATTTTGCTACTCACAGCACGTAATTGTTTTTGTGTGCTCACCAAGAGAAAATACTTCATGGTATCATGAAAAGATGAATGGTACGAAAGAGAAAAAGTAATTGCTGCCGGTTGTAGCGTTTCATCTCGAAACTCGCTTTATATCAACATCTGCCACAGTACCCTGATTATAGTTTTCTGTAAGTAAATCCCCTGATTCATTAATGTGATCACATCATGGACTATAACACAAACATCTGGGTTTTTAGGAAAAGAAACTCGGTCCGGGTTAATTTATAACTGTCTGGAGTTTTATCGCTCAGCGTGTCGAGAGGATGTTTTAATCTAGCCTTCACCATGGAAAACTAGACAGTAATGCTCGAGAATGGCTTTTGGCATTTTTTTGAGCAAAACAAAAATATTGGCCCTGTTGATTAGGTACAAGTGTTCTGCATGATGTCAAGTATTTTGTAATATTAGGTATATATTAAACGTTCTGTATTATGTTAACTCCATGCAAAATAGTATTATAAATAGTAAAATAGTAAAATATTAATATTTTCACCATTTTTTATTAATATTATTATTATTATTATTATTATTATTAGTCATAATTCATCAATCTCAGTCACTTTGAAACTCTTTATTAATTAAAATGGAGATGTACTGATTAAGATCTCTGTAGGTGGTTGTTTTAATTGTCTGGCGACTCAAATTTTTCTTCTCAATTTCACAGTTGAGCAGGATGGTAATGAAGAGTAAAATGTGTCTCAGGGCAGCAGATGCCCATGCAGGGTGCTAGGACGGCACCAATCCCTTTTTTTTTTGCCACTTTGGATACCCCATACTGATCTGTTACTGACACCCTTTTTGTAACTGAGTGCCTGTCTGTGAAAATCTTTTGCTATGGAAACCCAGGTTAATCACAGAACAAGGACAAACACTCCACACATACTGTAAAGTAATACAGGCTCAGAATCCTGACGCTGTTAGGTGCTATGCTACCACTTACTGTATATCAGAATGCAGTCCACAAAAAACAACAATTGAGTCTGATGTGTATCCAGCATTTCTGGACACGACCACGCAGGAACGTGTCCTCGTAGATTACACAGGAGAGAATATGTAGTATTTTAAAGGTATTTAAAAAATAAGGTATTATAACATGTGAAAAAATATTGCATCTAGCACTTTACAGAAAAGGTTCAGAAATCTAGAATTGTTAACCATCTAAAGAACCATGGATGAACTTTTTTTTTTAGAAGTGTGCGCTTAAAAAAAGTTCAACATGTTTAAACTTGTAGAACCCATTTAGAAAGCTAGACCCTTTAACAGCTCTACATACAGTAGGACTTTGGGAAGCTAGAACCATAAAATGTCCTTTTGTGTTGTTTTCTTATGAGTGTACAGTATACTCTTGTGAAAATGGTGAAATCTAGAACTCCGGTTCATTGGTACTTTGGTTGGTTCACTGCTGGGAACCCTATGAATTCTTTGTACAACCATTATACCCTTTATATTTATCAGAGAGGGGTCCGAGTAGAACCTCTTTAGGAAGCCAAACTCTTTGGTTTGGAAACCATGTTTGGAAGGGACTACAGTGAAAAATGGTTAAATCTAAGACTCTTAGAGGTTCTTTACTTTCTCCAGCTTAGGAAACTTTAAATGGTGAACTGTGCCACAGAAGGTTTCTCTTTATAACACCATTATCATAGTGAAAATTCCACATGGAGGAGAAAATCATGAGCAGGCCACAGCGTTGAGCTCAAATAGAACACTGTATTTGTGTCCTGGCACGACAGAAACTTTGTCAAGGAGTCAAATCCACAAGCAGCTGCACTCAGGCTGTTCTTGTCAGAAACGCAGATGCTTTCATATGGAAGGGGAAAAGTTGGAAAGTATATTAAAGATGACAGTTAAATATGTTTGACATATTTAAAGATGAAATAGGAATGGAGGTGTTTAAAATCGACTACTGTACATCCCCTATAGTGCTGCAGTTAGAGGAAGAGGGTCATCAACTCTATCGGTTTGTTTGAACACTTATTGAATTAAATCAGCATTTAAGAGATCAATACTGTTGTCTAATGTAGATATAAACCTGATGATAACATGTTGCCAATGTGCATGACATGATTTCTAAGTGTTAATGGCAGGAGTTATCCCCCTGTGCTGGGTCAATGCTACTCCATTACTCAAAATATGACAATACTATTTTATGGACCGAGAGCCAAAGGACAACCTTTCAGAAGGTCAAGGTTACCTGAAAGACATGGAACTCCTCAGTCTGCAGAGAACTTACGGCAAATCAAACATATACAGCAGAGAGCTGATGTACCAGATGTTAGAGGAAAGCCTGCTGGGACTCCATATGCTTTAAATGTAGCACACAGGATCCTCTGCTTTTCAGTCTCATTATATTTCCCATTGGACTCCAAGGTTCAGTGTCATTGAGAAAACCACTGGCATTCCCCAGTAACCATGCAGTATCACTTTTCTGCACTTCTACTTTTAGTGTGTAAGTCTTATTGTTCTCAGCTGCTGCACACCCGAACAAACGGGTTTCATATCCGTGATAAAGTATTTTTATCATATCAGGATGCAGCTGTTACCTTCCGGCAGATGATTATTCTTCTATAACAGCATGTACAATACTAATAATGTTTTATTCCTTTTATATCACAGCAGTTTGCTATTAACTTACGTTTATTCATTCATTTTGCATACCGCTCATCCTGTGTAGGGTTGCGTGGGGCCTGGAGCTCAATCCCAGGGAGTTCAGGGGTGAAGACAGGGGACACCCTTGATGGGCACAAGCGCACACACACTCCCAATCATACACTGCAGGCGATTTGGAAAGAATATTTCATGTTTTCGGACTGTGGATGGAAACCAGAGTATCTGCCTGAAGGAAACCCAAAAATATGCAGCACACACTCCCAGCACACACATTGAAGGTGAGATTCAAACCCTCTGCCCTGGAGATATGAGGCAACAGGGCTAAATGCTAAGCTTCCATGATTCCCCTGCCCAACAATTACTCATTTTTAAACAAGATTTTTTTAATGCATTTGAAGTAACTTTAAATGTTGTAGGATTTCCACCGAACCGAAATACATAGATCCATCATCCAACCTTATGTTTACTCTCTTGAGATTAATAAGGAAAAAACATGATTACTGAACTTCATGAATGTCCAACTCTCTCTGTCCTGAGGACTTGCTCTGGGGACTTGCTTGTTTTCTGCTGTGGCAGTTGACACTGGAGACTCCTTCTATAATTGTGCTTTTTTTCCTCCCTGATTTGCTCCCTAATTTATTCATATCCAGTTCCAACCTATCACCAGGGGTCTCCCACATCAAGGCTTATACTCAGTCAGAGAAAGCCGAAGACTATCACGTGTTTCCTCTAAACCACATGACGCCAGCCGACCGCATCTTTTGGAACACACTCGCAGGACAGTCCTATCCACTCCTTCCCCTTGCGTGAGCTCACAGACATCCATGATGGCTGTAGAGCTGTGATTGATGTAAGAATGCAGAGTGACTCCCATCCCCACCCCACTGAGAGAGCTCGGCCAATCAGCTCTCTCCAGGCCCCCTGGCTGCTGAAGAATAAATTTTATCTAAGCAGCCACACTTTTTATAAAGCACATTTTACATTAGTATTATTCTACATTATGCTGCAGTATTACCTGCATCAACAGTCATGGAGATACAGTAGCAAAAATATAAAATTTACCAATCTTACATCTTGTTTCACGTATGTTCTATGATCAAAAAAATTTTACGGGTCAATTATAGCTATTTTATTTTTTACGTTTAAGTTACAGTAGTTGAAAATGTTTGGGACATATTTTCTTTATTTGACTTTTAGAGCTAACTGGAAAAGCTAAGCTCTTGCCTGACTTCCCATCCTGGGTCTATTTTCATCTTGCTTCCATTGTTTCACCATTTGGATCCACAAAAGGAGGAGTTTAAATGAAAATACAGCATATTATTTGTCTTTGATTTTGACCCTCGAAGTGCACCTGAATTAATAAGGAACTAATGTAATGTTCAATTAAGTTGCAAGCATGACCAGGTAATAAAATAATGCACAGACATTGGCGTATTTTAATTGATCTAAGCTAATTATGTGAAATTATGTTTTGTTTGTGTAAATGAGAGGTGCAAAACAGTAATAAAACTCAGCTTGATGTTCAGACACTTTTACTGGAGGTGTATGAGGAGGAGGTCTATGATGGCGGTCTATCTACTTTAGCACAAAGGCAGTTCTACTGTACTTATAACAAATGAAAATGCATGTTGGCATTAAAGATCAATACGAGCAAATAGAATGAACAGATATACACGGAATAAAATGTTGCATGGATGATGCATGATGTTTCTTTTGTAGGCCTTATGCACTGCACATATAGATTATCGCACAAAACCTTTGTTTAAACTGTTTATTCTGTTGTTCAAGGAAAATCAGCCAGAGCATCATCACCACTAGGTGAACTGAACAACATTGATCAGCAATTATACACAAGTAAACCTGTGACAGCCTACAAACTAACATGCTTGGGACGCTCTGACAAGCAAACGTCGATCCACAGAGGCTCTACATCACAACCCATGGCACCCAAAGGATCCTCTAACAACGTTCTATTGCCAGACACCAGAACACACCCAAGAGGGCCCCTCAGAGCCATACTTGTTGCATAAGGGGACCCAAAAACTAGCTGGTTTTACTGTTACGGCTGATCAGTGTATATGATAGGTATTTCAGTATGTGCTAATAAAGAGAAACAATAAAAAAAGCAATGACAAGACACAACATTACAGCTGGGGTCGCAGGAGGTTAGGAATGATATTTTTATAAATTTTTTACAGTATGGTGAGGCTCAGTTTGGAAATAGCTGACAGTAGTCTCTAATAACCAGGCAGTAGACTTATACTGATATATAGATACTGATGCAATGTAATCGGAATTAGAACAGGTGCAAGGTGTGAGCAGGTTACATTTATTGCCATAATAAAGCAGGATTGTTGTGCAGAGCTATATAAGGCGCCTATAATTTGCGGCTTAATTTTATTGTCAAAGACAAAAATCGCATGTCATTAAAAAAAAAAAATTAAATTGGAAAGTTTTTGTGTTCTTAGTTTAAGTGTTCTGTGTGCTGTAAGTTTTTTATTTTTTAACCGAAGGCATTAGATGAATAGTCAGTGATTTGATCCCCAGTTCTACTACACAAATACTGTATGAAAAAAATCCAACCGATTTCTTCAGTGATCTCACCAAAGGCACGCTCTCAAATCATGCACACATCAACTAGAGCTACATTAACCAGAATGCTTTTTCGTTGGCAGTCACTAGAGAAGCTTTCTTGTCCTGATTGGTTACACATTTATGCTCTAAATTATTTGTACTACTACAGAGCCTTGGGCTTTTGCTCTGAGCTGATATTTTATAGTTATAAAGCGAAGAGGAAAATAACAAATAATACAAAACTGTTGTGCGTTTACTATCACTGACACTATTATTTGAAAATTCGAATGCAGAAATAGCACAAGAACCTACTTTTTCCTGTTGCTCAACGGTGGTTATTATCTATCTATGGCTATGGTTATGGTTATGTGGGCCACACATTTTTTTTAAAACCTCACTTTCTAGTGTTTTTTTTTTTTTTTTTTGCCTTTTATTGTCCTCACTTATTCCTTCTGCGAGGGCACTGAAAGAGACTGCTGAGGCACATCAGGACGTGAATGAATACTCTTTTCATTCCTGCTCTCCCAATGCTTTGTTGTTACAGTTTTGCTGATCCAGCATGAGACAGGGAAAAGTCTGAATGTGGAGTGTTTTTTTTTTTTTATCTGCAGGCTTTTTCTGCAGCAAAGACAGCTGCCATCTTCTCCCCCATTATTTGCCTTTAGGGAACGTTCAAGCCACCTCGTGTGGTGGAATACTCACCGAACTGCCTTTAGCTGACTGAAGTGAACAGTAGAGTTGTCACATGAGCAGCAGCTGTGTCTGTGTGTGTGAGTGTGTGTGTGTCTGTGGGGTGTAGCTCTTGTGCACATACACACAGTGAACTTTGCTCTAATGGGAAAAATGCAGCGTGTTATCTGCCAAGCCAGAGTGCTGTGTGTGAAAGTAAAGGAGTGGTGAAAAGAGAAGGATTCTGGCTTTGCTTACAGCTCGCCGTTTGGTTGGACGGGAAACATGGCGCCACTCACTCATCCAACTTTCTCATTCTATGCAATTTTTTTCTATTTGCCAGTTCTTTTTTTTTTTTGCTTGCGGCACCCTGTTGCTTATGTGCCTGACAGCTGTGCTGGCATGTCAGTGTCACTTTTATGTTTGTTTTTAACACACACACACACACACACACACACACGCACACGCATATGCACACACACAAGTTTGTCATACTCTCATGAGTACCTTGCACTGAAAACCTCTTTAACACAGCTAATTCCTTCTCTAACTATACCTAAACTCAACCCTTACCTTAACCCCAGTAACCGAAACAAATCTTTTGACTCTTTGAATTGATTTGTTGCAACACATACACACACATCTGCATTCAAAATATCTTTGTGTTGCTGTCTAACCCAACAACCTGAGCTTATTATCATGCTCACCTGCACAATTTCACATTTACTCTCACACTGTTTTTATCGAGTGAGCATCTCAGCATGGGAGGATCAGGACACGATGGACAAAACAACAGTCATTGTACGGGCTTTGCTCAGAGACGAAAGCTCCAGACCCTCCTTCCTTCCTCCCTCCCTCCCTTCCACTCTCCCTCTCACTGCCATCTCACCTCCCTTCCTGCAGACGAGCCCCTCTCACTGCCCCACCCTATCCCTTACTCCGGCTCTCCCTTTGTCTCCTGATCGCGTGTTTTTCTGCTCTGCAGGAGAAATGTTAATCCTCCTCTGTGCATTGTGCAATGCTGCCTGACACACACACACACACACACATGCACACATATAAAGATGCTGAATAGGAATAGGCACATTAACCGGCACATCTGCTGCTCATTTGCAGCACCAGAGCCTCTGACAGGTTGTTGTTGTTGTGGTTTGTTGATCATGTGTTGTTTGAAATCGGCTTTGTTTCAGTTTGCATTCAAGTGGAGGTGGAACAAGTGACTTACCAATTCACACCATAGTCAAGTGATCTGGTAACCACATTACCAGTTAACAATAAGTCTGTACTGTCAAGAACTTGCACCAGATTTTACACCAATAATTACACCAAAATACACTTTTCTGGGAATTATGGCTATTATCACCACATTAAAAACCACAGACGGATTCCATATATTTTCATTTAGTTGTGTGTTTAGTTGTCTGCTTTGCTTTTTATTAAAAGAATACTCCTAAGCTTCGCCTATCACATCTGCATCCCTGTACTAGGAAAGGAATTAAACCCATTTATGTGAAACTTACATATAATAGGAGTGCTTGTTGGGGAAATAAATGAAGGTTTTTGTGTAACACATATTTGTCCAAGGAGGCATAGTGGTTAACACTGTGGCCTCGCATTCGGTGTCCTGTAGCCCACCTTGGGTCTGTGGGTCTGTGGAGATTATTTGTTCTCCCTGTGCTTGGTGGATTTCCTTCCAGTTTGCATTCCAAAAGTCCAAAGACATGCAGATTAGGCTAAATGGTGTTCCCAAAATGCCTGTAGTGTGTATTTGTATGTGTGCCTTGTGATGGATTGACACCCTGTCCCAGGTGTACTCCGCCTCTTGCCCCAAGTCTCCTGTGATAGGATCCGGGCCCCAATGACCAGAGGTGGGTAGTAACGAGTTAGATTTTCTCTGTTACATTTACTTAAGTAGCATTTTGAAAAAAAATTGTTCTATCAGTAGTTTTACCGCACCATGCTTTTTATTTTTATTTGAGTAGATTTTTGAAGAAGAAACACTACTCTTACTCCACTACATTCGGCTACACTCGACTCGTTACTTTTCTAACCATTTATTTGACACTTTAGATATTCTGTGTTTGCCAGAGAAATGCAGTCGGTGGATCTACCACGTGACTATGTTTCACCAATCAGATGTACAGTAGCAACAATAATCACATGACTCCGTTTGACCAACCAGCCGCAATAATGATAACTGCATGGAGTCAGAAGCAAACATGTCACGGTTAGCTTAGCTATTTTATTTAATGTTGCAATCTTAACATATATAATTAGCAAATAAACTTGAGGCTAAAAAAATACAAGTTTTTTAGATTTGTGCCCCTGGACACAGTTTATGGTAAAGTGAGACAACTTGTACACATGTTCTAATGTTATTTTCTGAGTCATTTGCAGGGCAACTGAATATACAGCATATCTTACACAGGAAACAGTCTACACTGTTCAAACACACATATGTTACCTACAGTAGGTGTTTATTTCAAAAGCTTTATATTGTAAAAAAAAAAAAAAAGGAGATTAGGACATTTGTGTCCTTAATTTGCTATTTTGTAAAGATATTTAGTTTTATTTATTTATTTTATTAAATTTATTAAATTTATTTTATTATTTGGAAATGTCGCAATTTGTACATTCTTTTATCATTTTGTCTGACTTCTTACATAATTTCTAAAAAAAAAAAAAAATCTGACATTATTATGAAACAGTTACTCAGTACTTGAGTAGCTTTTCACCGAATACTTTTTTACTCTTACTTGATTAATATTTTGCATGACTACTTTTTACTTCTACTTCTATTTACTTGACTAAATTCTTTGGCTACTCTACCCACCTCTGCTCATGACCATGTACTGGATAAGTATTATAGACGATGAATTAATAAATTTTTGTACAAAACACGTTCTTTAATCGAAAGCGTGTTTAAATTCAAACTCCCCAATTTTTAAACAAGTTAATGGAAGTCTTAAAGTCTCCAAAATTTCTGTTAACTTTTTAGCAGAAATACAGCTAAGATCCTACAATCAGTGTGTCTACACTCAGAGCTGGATTTAATTTCTGTTTCTCATTTCTAAAACCATTTCAGTGACTGTAGATTTAAATAGGCCGCCATGGAATGCCTGTTTGGTGGTGTGTATTTTTAAGAGAATTGATTTACAATGAAATCGTCAATGTTCATTATAAAAGATACAATATAACACAGCTAAGAGCTAAAAAAGAAAAAAAAAAACGATAAAGAAACTGTTAGTAGTTAGTCGCTAAGCTACATATCTTTAGCTTTTCAGAAGCAGAAGGAATGTAGGGAATGTAGCTCCATGTCAGTCTCAATTTAAATTTATATCACCAAACAGGTGAAACTGAGGATAATGTTGTGAAATAACATTCTTATATCCACACACAATGGATCTTTTGAGACTAAAAGCCAATACATGCTACAGTTAGCAATGTTAGCCTCACAGTGTGTCTAAATTCAGCAAACAAGCTAAACAAACATACAACATTCAAAATAGCAACACTTGCAGCATTAGTTTTCACCACATTTGAGCTTAAGTATCTTTGCTAGTAAAATTAGCTTGGAAGTGTGCCTTGTTGTGAAAGCAGTTATACACTGCATTGTGTACAGAGAGCGGCGTTGGAATGCGGAAGTGCGAGAGCTCTGTGTGAAGCATGAGCCTGACAGGAATGTGGAAGCGCAGTGAGCCAGCAAGAGAACTTTGTGTGTAGCATCACTCATGGAGTAATGTGGAAGCGAGGTTTGCGAGGAGATGGAAGCGCAGAGAGCCGACGAGACGAGAGGGAATCCGTGATCCAAAATCGTAGCCGTTAAACTCCAGAGGTCAATAACACAAAGATCCGTGTGTGTGAAAATCCAAGGCGTGAGGCAAGAGCGATAACGGAAAAAACAAAGTGTGGTCGAGATTGTGAAAGCAAAACATAGAGAAAACGCTGGAAAATTGGGCTTTGAAAGGCACACAATAATCTGTCAAGGAGGTGATGTAGAGATGTGCAGAGTGGAGAACGTGGTAGAAAAAAAAAGGAGCAGGTTGGATCATGGAAGCGGCATGCACAAGTGATCATGACAGGGCGTGACAGTAGCCCATTCCCCCCTTCCCCCACCCCCCCATTGAATGCCACCTGGCGTTCTAGCAGGCGCCTCAGGGTGGAGTCTTTGGAAATCGGTGATAGGGGAATGGTCCAAGATTAACCCCTAGCCTTCACCAGGTACTAGAGACCATGCCCACAGCAGCGAGACTTGAGGAGTCTATGGACGGTGAAGGCTTCACCCCCATCTATGAGTTGGGATGTGGGGGTTGTTTGGGGGGGTGGGGGTAGGTAGAGAGTGAGGAGGAGACCAGTCGGCGAATCTGGGAGACATGAAATGTGGAGTTGATTCGGCGCATGGATAGAGGTCAGGCCAACCAGACAGAACAATGACATGACTGTGAACAGGCCAATGAACCTTGGCGTGAGCTTCTTGGAGGTGGTCTTGAGTGAGAGGTCACGAGCCGATAACATGACCCTTTGGCCAATGCAATATATGGGGGTTGGTAAACGGTGGCGGAAGGAGCTAACGGTGCATTGTAATTGGGCATGAGCCCACTTCCAAGTCCTTCTGCAGTAACGGACGAAGGCTTGGGCAGAGGGAACCGCAGCTTCCTCCTCCTGGGAGGGAAATAATGGTGGCTGATAACCAAGGCAGCAGTGGAATGGGGACATCCCTGTGGAGAAGGTGGGGAGCGAGTTGTGGCCATATTCTACCCAGAGGAGGTAGCGGCTTCAGGAGGCTGCATCCCGAGAGGCCATGCACCTTAATGACTTCTCAAGGTCAATGTTTTTGGTTTATTCATTAGCCTGGGTGTGAAAACCGGACGGAAGCCTGGGTGTAGCGCCGATAAGGCCACAAAAGGCCTAACTGAGCGAGAATTGAGGACCCCAGT
Organism: Clarias magur; assembly: GCA_013621035.1. Lineage (NCBI taxonomy): Eukaryota > Metazoa > Chordata > Actinopteri > Siluriformes > Clariidae > Clarias > Clarias magur. Next base: position 637,096 of record QNUK01000116.1, on the reverse strand, counting down.
CAGAAACATTGTCAAGCGGTTGATGAGAAGCTCGGCTGTGTATTTGGCGGACGGAAGCCTGGGTAATGGAATACAATGGGTGGATTTGGAGAACCGGTCTACAATGAGTAAGATGCAGGTGTTGTTGTCGGATGGTGGTAGTCCAATAACAAAGACAATGGAGAAAAGAAGCGACCAAGGGCGATGTGGAATGAGGAAGGGTCTTAGGAAACCCTCTGGGGGGCGGCTAGGTGTCTTGTTCCTTGAACATGTGTTGCAAGAGGCTACAAAATCCTTAACATCGTCCTTCATGATAGGCCACCAGAATCATTGCTGTAGGAGTGAGAGGATGCATGTCGACCCAGGGTGGCACGGCAGGCTGGAGCTATGGGCCCAGTCTAGTACTTGCGGTCTCCACTGAAGCAGAGACAAAGAGCATCCTGGGGGGGGAACATTACTTGGGCCTGGTTCCTGTTTGAGGGTCCGCTGTACCAGGTTTTCCACATCCAGTCACGTAGTACCCACAAGACAGAGAGGGGGGAGGATGGTTTCTGTTGTGGGTGTGTCCTGGAAGATGGAGAACTGATGGGAGAGGGCGTTGGGTTTGACATTTTTTAAACCCAGTCGGTATGACATATAGTATATAAAATGGAAACAGGAGAAGCAAAGTGACCATTGTGCCTGATGAGAATTAACTCTTTTGGCTCTCTTTAAGTACTCAAGGTTCTTGTGGTCTGTCCGTACAAGAAAATGGTGATTTGCTCCTCCGGCCAGTGCCTCCATTCCTTGAGGGCCAATTTGACTGCCAAGAGTTTCCGGGCCAGAATGCCATAGTTTCGTTCCGGGGGTGTGAGACGAAGGAGCAAGGGTGAAGCTTGTTGTCTTTGGGCAATCTTTTCAAAAGGACGGCCTCTACACCGGTCTCAGAAGCATCTACTTATATGACAAACTGGAGGGAGGGGTCGGGGAAGGTGAGGATGGGTGCTGTGGTAAATCGGTGCTTGAGCTCCTCGAAGGCCTTGTTTGCCAGGGAGTTCTAATAAAACGGGATCTTGGTCGAAGTGAGTAGTGTGAGTGGAGTAGCCACCATGCTGTAATTCTTAATGAAGCAACGATAAAAGTTGGCAAATCCCAGGAAGCATTAAAGTTTGCATCTGGATGATTGTAGTGGCCAGTTAGTGACCGCCTCACTGGTGGGGTCCATTGGCCAGTGGGGGAAATGAAGGCAGTCTTTCACTCATTGTCCTCTCTTATTCTTCGGGTGGTAGGCATTTCACAGGTCAGGTTTGGTGATGGTTCTTGCCTGTGATCTCGTTCAGTCCCCTGTAGTCAATGCAGGGTCTGAGGGACTTATCTTTCTTCTCCACAAAAATCCGGATTATGCATGTATGAATCAAAATGATAAGACTGTCCCTGATGAGCAAGCCGAAGACAATGTCGACAGTGGCAAGGAAAAACACCCTGAGATGGTAATAGGAAGAAACCTTGAGGGGAACCAGACTCAGCAGGGAACCCATCCTCATTTGGGTAAAACGGATAGCAGGGATTGATCTGCATCATAGTGTTTAAGATTGGAAGTTCAGTATAACAGACTGTGTTTAAGTTAAAATTGAGTCCAGTTTGTTATTGGAGGCTCAGGTAGACTGTAGGAAACTCCAGACCTGAACTATCGAGTGACTGAAGTCACATAGTTGTATAAGTATGACACATCTCAATATCAGCTGTTCAAAGGAGATTATTGCATTTGTGGGATGCCTTCAGCATTTTTTTACATAAAAATCCATGGAATTAGAAGGTGTGACCAAACGTTTGACTAATACTGTAAAAAAAAAAAAAAAAAAGTTTTGCTTCACTTAAAAAAAATAATGTAAACATGTTGACCCCTTAGTGGAGCTGAGGCCCGAGCCAGAGCAGGGAATTACCTTTTTTAAAAAAAAAAAACATTGTGTGGATGTCACAGACAAGATTTGAAGAGTGTGAATTTTTTTTAAAGCAAGAAAAAAGACTTTTAAAGAAGAAACCTTGGAGGGGAGATGTTTTTCTCCTCTTTCTTTTTTGGATATACCCGTGTGACTGTCCAAAATGATTTTTTTTTAAAAATGTGAATTTTGCATAATTGGTCAATTTAAGCTCTAATTACCCTTGTTTTTCCTGGCAGACCATGTAGATTTTGGACATTACTAGTTGCAGCTACCATTCAGTAGATCACCCTCTTTAAAACTAGGAATTGTCTTAAAACTGTCAAAAAAATGTGATAAAAATATACAGTTTAATAAAAAACAATACTTTTTTTTCTCTGAATGATTGTACTAATAAGCAGAAGGCAGTATAGTAACAAAGTAATATAAAAATGCTTTGTTTAATAGGATAACATACAAAATGAGAAGAAGGCAAAGAGTCAAATAAAGTTTTATTAGACGTTTAATATGTACAGTAGCAGGTATTCTTAAGTCAATACTTAAGATCAGTTCTTGTCATGGTAATTACATTAATTTGTCTTCACTTTGCCCATTTCTCTGTTAAGCAGTCTGGAACTCACTCTCATTAAAGCTTCTCAAGCCTTTAAAAATATACTGTGATGCTCGAGTCTCTGGTCTTAGCCATGGCATTTACTATTTTGACCTCTTGTGTTGACAATGCTAGACACCTGGCCTGAACATGAGCCAAAGTAGTGAGAACAAACATGAAATAAATTCACCTGGAAGAAAAGCCAGTGGAAAAGGAAAGGACGTAGGGCACAAAATATACACATTTGCATGTTCTGGCACCCTGCCGTGTGAGCCATTAAGATGTGACCTGTGATGTTTTTGAATGGTAACAAATTTGGAGGGTCTGATTATTTGTTAGCTATCAGTGGACTTCTGTAGTGGACTCACCATTTATTACTGTTACTTATCACACTTTCTCTGCCTTCTAGGATTTCTAATTTGCAATATCTGCAGCGCTGGTATCACAACAGTATACATCATAGCTGGGTGGGGAGGGGGTAGCATACTTGCTGTCCTATATCATCCACAGTGACACTAGCCCATCAGGAGTGTCTGTAAAGTAACACAAGCAAAAATTGATGGATGGCTGTTTCCTTCATTGCCCCCTTGTGTTCCATGAGCAACGTGCAGAATGGCTGGCTTTACCATATAAGCCCTCAGGAATAAGCACATAATAGCTTTCACACTCCATGGGTGGTAGCTGTTGCCTGATAGCAGAGAGCTGTAAAAGACAGTTAGCAATTGGTTGTGGCTTAATTAAGGAGAAAAAAAAAGTAAATAAACCTAAGAAATCTCACACTTGCAGTGATTCAGTACTGGCTTCCTCATGGAGCAATTAGCTCTGGCACAAGCTCAGGCCAAAATATTGGGTAAATCAGAATGTTTTGGTGATGTTGAATAGGTGACTTGTGTGATTTAATCCATTATGCAGTTAGTTTGATCTTTTTGTTAGTCAGTACAATAAACTGAATTGAAGGATTAGTTTTTAATTCAGAATTGACCACACTTTTATAAAATATTTATTAATTTATGTATTATTTATTGCAATTTCTTTTCAGGGTGCCAATCTATCGCAGTCCATAATAATTTCTTTAAAATTTACCACAGGTTTTATAGACAATATTCCTCAAATACTCACATCTTGTTTAAGGATTGGTTCTTCTTCTTTTTACGTTTATGCCCAATCATTAAAGTAAATTGAATCTACAGTCTATCTATGAATAGTCTCTTGTAATATATGAAGTAAAGAAGTCATATGTCTACAGTGTCTACAGGGGGAAAACGTTTTTTTTTTCTTTTCCAATGTCTGATTTCAGATAGCTCTTTAATCTAAAACCCCTCTTGCGATCTTTACTGTGCCCTGAAAAACACTTTGCGTCAGCTATGTGAGATATCACGTACAACTCGCCACAACTCCCCGCTCACACACAACGTACAGCGGATGTGAGAGTGACCATCTTCCTGTGAGTTGAGTTGGCAGGTTTTTCGTCTTACCTGATGTTTGTGTGGAGATTATTACAGGCTTAGATAAAGGCCATAATGCCCCTTCCCCCGTTGGCTTCTTCTGGGGAAGGATGAATGTGTTTTATGAGCCACTTTCTATTCCCTACAGGGCTGTGAGGCTGTGAGGGCCGTACCTCCCCTTCTCTCTCTATAATGGCGGTGACGTTTTATCGGTTGCGCGGAGGATGGGAGGTAAAAGGTATTTATATTCAGCCATGTGGTTAAAGAAAGGTCATAGGATGCTCTACCCTAGGTTAAAAAAAAGTTGTTTACAAGAGAGGGGATGGCAGGAAAGTAATAATTGTTTTTTTACTTCCTTTCATACTTGGATGAAAGTAATATGTCCAAAAATCAGTACATGCTGATGTCTATGACTTGATGGATAAAAGACTGCAGAAATCAAGTCAAGCAGGCCTCAGGTGTCGGCACCAGCTTCATTGCACTCTTGGCACTGATTTAGAAGCAGTAGTTGCTTTAGAGCTCAGGATATCTTGCTCAGCTTTATCCCTTGTTCACACCGCTATCATGTGTTTATCAGCGCTTCTCTTTAGGAGCAAAATAAGACTAAGTACACATTTCCACTGCTTAATAAGTTGGACAAATGTGTTATATGTTTCAGGGTACCTCATAAAAGCTTCATCAGAGCTTCCTCGGTATGGTAATAATGCACATCAGGTGAAAAACTGTCAAATCTGTTGGTTGTAGCAACAATATAATTTCAATGCAGATACAAATAGAATTATGATATATTGTAAAATGTTCGTAAAAATGCTTAACATCATCTAATTGCTTACCTCAGAGCAGTTAGACAACATTTCGTCCCTCTACGCTGAGAGGAACTGGCATATTTCACAGGAAGACACCATTTAAGGGATGCTGCAAACAACCAATAGACGGATGTTTGCATAATATGTGATGAGAAGAGATTGTGAAAAAACAAAATTGCCTCCAACAACACCAAAACACGATGAGTCAGATAAGGAAACTTGTCTAATTCAGTGGTTATATACAGTACTGAACAAAAGTCTTGAGCCACCTCTTGACATTGTGCTTTCATAGAGCCAGATTTTCTTCTATTTTTAATGTAGTCTTGAGGAATAGTTCTACAGGCTTCCTGAAGGACTTTCTGGGCTCAGGTTTTTGGCTTTCATTTTCAGTCCAGTCCCTGTACCTGACTAGTTTCAGATGAATGTTTTTGTTTGTTAAGCCACACAGTACCCTATAAATTATTCAGGCATAAAAAATATCTAACTTAAGGCATGAACCAGTGAGAAGCAGGTGCAGATGACAGATGATCAGGGAGGTGATTAGTATACTTTTGATGCTGAATGCTGAGTGGTTGGAACAGACAAGAGGAGGAAATGAAGTTAAGTACAGTAAACATACAGTACATACATAAAGTAAACAACCAATTTTTAAATTGTATCTTAGGCACTTCGCAGCCTGTCAGAGTAAAATGTTTGTTACCGTTTCTTTCATTTCATACAAAGAAATGAGGGGACTTTTGCACAGTACTGTAATCTTACACTGAAAAACTCAAAACGTCAAAGCAAGATTGACTTTCGGACTATCGGATATGTATCCAATCTAGGAGCATTACGAAAATTACTCAGGGCTGGTCTGAAAAACATCAGATTTGTGTGTTCATACAGCCACAAAAAAATCTGATTTACGTAATGTAAACGTAGCCATATTCAGTTGAACAGCACGACCTAGAGGGCTGATATTGCTTTTATACAAGAGTTCCACAAACGGCATTTATTATCAACAGATTGTGATTTGTATTTAGAGAGGGATTTGGGATTCAGCTTTGTGTTGAAAGCTAGTTAGCTTTGTAGTTCTCGTCAGCCATGAACAAAACAACTCAGTTCAAAGACAATTCTGAATGACTAAGGAGACAAAATGTTGTTTAAGATGACATAACATTAGTACATGTGTTTTCTTCCTGAAAGTGCTCTTGTGACTGGTTTTGAATGTGGGTTTTGGTAGGTAGCTTCTCTCGCCACATTTCCACTACTGTCCGCAGCTGTTGGTCCCGAACTTTTACCCATTCTAGTGACCAACAGATAGTGTAATTATCGATTGTCAGATCCGTGGCCGTGGAATGATATGACATATAGTGAACTGTTATCTTGTGTTATTGCTCGTGGAATGCATGCCGACCAATCAGATTACTCAGCCGGAACTAACTGTTGTATAGATAAATAATAATTGCAGTAGACAATCAGTACAGTTAGGGTAATTTTCTCATTTACAGTAGGTATAAAGGACTTAATAGATATATCTATAGAAAAACACCTACAGAAAAAAATGTCTTTTTTTTATGCTGTCACATTGTGATCACTCTCCAGTGTGCGCCATATGTTTGTGTTTTTCACGTTTTATCTCCCTACGAGGCTTCATCTGTTCAGCAGTTCGACACAGAGCAATCCTTGTTAGGAAGCCATATTGTCCCTGTTTTTTCTCGAGTGTGAGCTCACTGTGGGAAATGAGAGTAGGACTTTCTGTTTTCTGCCACATTTGAAATGTACCGTTCTGACTGCACTTAGCTTCCTCACATCAAAGAGGAGTGACACAACATGAGAACAGGTTCGCAAGTAAAAAGAAAAAAAAAACAGTGTTTGTTGTGGGCTGAACTATAAATAGAAGAGAGGCAAAATAGTGCCATGTTTTGTCTATATGCAGATTAGATTTTAAACACAGAAATTGAACTCTAAAATGAAATGATTGGTTCGACGCAAAGTAGCTTTTAGCGACACAGTTGGCCTTTGCTAACAACTTAACTCTGTGTGTTTTAGAGAAAGAGGCAGTCTTTGGCAAGTCACCAGTTCTTGAGACCACCAGCCAGCCTCCAGTATTCACATTATGACCGATAATAACCTCGGATCAGGGCCAGGCTACAGCCAGCAGATTAGTGTTAGGCGAGGAAAGAGGAAGCACAATGCGAAGCCTCCAAGAGCAACAAACCACATGTGTTCATGCTTGAACATGCTGAGCGAAGCCTGCAGTAATGTAAGTTAATCAGTAACGAATGCATTAATCTTTGCTTTAACCAAACCCGATAGAGGCGAATGATACTCTAATTCTCTGGATTAATTATTCTCCCCATGGAGTCATTCGCTAGTCCAGATTCAGGCTGGTTTGGAATAACATTACCTCACTACTTAAAAAGAAAGAATAGTGATGCCTTGATGTGGTTCTTTTATGGTAGTTAGGATGTTATATGAGACTTTCAACACAAGTGCAGTGTCTTTCATCATCTGATGCACATATGGGTAAAGATCACTAACCACAGAAATAGATTAAATTCTCACACTGGGTAGTAGCTCATACGCTTTTATGGGAGGTGTAAGTAGAGACTGATCAGGGCTTCTCAAGGTGTCATCTTTTGGGACCTGAACAGCCAAAAATTACAGAGTGAATTGCTTCACTAAATGGGTGGGCTGGAAAACCATAAGTTAGTATTATATAAGTTAATATACTATACTATTGGAATTATACTTATGGAAACTTAACAAAAAAGTGGTCCTAAAATTGGTGATTGGAGATCAGTTAAACTCTTGGGAAGAAAGCATCGTGAAAAAAGAAATTAAGAATAGAAATAACATCTATGGTGGCACACACAGTGTGACAGGAAGTCACTGGATTGGGACTAAACAGCTATGTCCATAAAAAAAAAAAACACTCGTTAGTGAGGCTAAATGGAGGAACTACTCAATTTGCTAGTAAGACGCTAGTAACAATGGAAAAGATCATGTGATCGAATGATTCCAGATTGACGCTATACCCCATGATGGGTGCACAAGGTTAAGAAGGGAAGTGCTTAAACCGATGCACCATTAATGTGTAGTTCCCACTGTCCAACCTCTGGAGGCAGTGTTATGATCTGGGGTTGCGTCAGTTGATCAGGTGTAGGCTCAGCAATGTCATGTGCCAATAAAATGAAGTCAGCTGATGGCACAGGCATATTTCAGGACTCAGATTGTGAAAGAGCGGTTCTGAGAGCATCAGGAATCATTTTCACACATTGTCACAAAGGCAGTGCGCCTCCAGGACACACATGAACTGGCCACCACATTGTGCACCGTGTGCAAAACTAAAGGCAGTCAAACGAAATCTTAGAATGTGAAACTGAATGTTTAGTAGTCAGGATGCTGTCTTACTAGTGTAACATGCAGTTATTGATCGCTACTATTTTGGCTAAAAGTTTTGCTCCAGTCTTTGAGATCTATCATGGCACTATCTGTGTGCAATATAACCACTTGCCACAGACCAGCTCATGGAGCGTAAAGCATTATTCTGTCTCTCTCACCCAGCAGCCAGTGTAGTGTTGCAAATAAGCCCTATCTTCTGTGAAGCAATGTGTTGCTAATCTTTACTGCACAGTTCCTTAGGGACTCCTGCATTGAGAAATTTATCAAAAATCAATTACCACATTTTGCATGTGTATGAACACATTGTTCATCTGCAGCTTAATGCAAAAACAATACAAACTTAAAGTGTGACACTGATGCACCATGTGTATGCTTCAAATTGTCACCTATAACAATCGATATGTCTCCCAAGTAGTTGCAGTTGGTACAGAAAATTGAAATAGATAACATATGAATGTGCTTTACAGGACCTTCAGCAGTGAGGAAAAAAATAGACATCAGTTACAAATAAAGCAGTTGAAATGCAACTGTCCGCAGTTTCGCAACCGTCTACAAAGAAGGTTTGCAACAAGTAACATGTTAAGGCAGTTACATCGGTGTGTGTTTTTTTTTTTTTTTTCGTTTTGTTTTTTTCAACTGTTAAATTTATGTTTCTGCAAAAATGATGTTTCTGCAAAAAATGCAAAAATGATCTATGTTTACTTTCACACGTCTCTTCTGCCTGCTTTGTCCTCGACTTCTGTCACTCACATGAGCTGCATGTGGGAAAAGCAGCGGTGCATATGGCTGCTGCTCAGTTGTGTGTGTGTATATATAGGTCAGGGTTGTTTTATCCTGCTGCAGGGAAGCACTTTGTTCCTCATGCATAGGGTTCCTCAAAATGAAATTGCACATGAACATAATGTGCATTTTGTAAAAGAAAAAAATAAAGCATGGAATTACTGCACAGAAAGCATTTGTCCTCTCAGTTGTACAGTTGAACACCCCGTGACATGTCCTCACATGCCAGAAATCGAGTTTAGATCTTATCTCTGCTGGTTTATGCTTAATGTTTAGTTTGAATGTTGTTGAAGGAGCTATCTGATTATTTTTGTTTGTGACGAGGGTTAGTCTGGTTGTACAAAGGGAAGTAGATCAAGGGGCATAAATGTGGTAAACAACATATTACTTGCAAAAGACAATTTATGCAGAAGTCGTTTTACTTACCGAATCAAACTAATATTGACTATATATATATATATATATATATATATATATATATATATATATATATATATATATATATATAATAGACAGACAGACAGACAGATAGATACGTCATTAATCTAAACGAAATTCCAGATAGCAGCAACAAAGACAGGTTCGTGCATGTACATCTTACATATAGTCAGTATGAAATGCTAGTAACAGAAAGCTACAAGATATATAAAAAATATATTAATAAAGCCTATAGGTCAGAATGAATAATAATAAATTACTATAAAAGGCATAAATAAATAACACTAATAAGTGAAATGGAGTGCAACCTTGACGTTCAATTGTGTTATGTAACTATTAAATGTACTATTAAGTATAGAGACAAATTTATCTAGGCTAAGAGCTAATAATTAGACAAATCATCTCAGGTTTATTTATCAAAATAAACAAATACTATACTATATATAATAATAATAATATACTTACACTCACTCACTCACTCATCGTCTATAGTGCTTAATCCTGTATACAGGGTCGCAGGGAGTCTGGAGCCTATCCCAGGAGACTTACTGTAGGGCACAAGGCGGCGTACTGTGCACACTGGACAGGGTGCCAATCCATTGCAAGGTGTACACTCATACACACACTTGTTCACACACTACGGGAAATTTGGAAACAGCAAATAGCCTAGTCAGCATGTCTTTGGACTATGGGAGGAAACCGAAGTACCCAGAGGAAACCCACCAAGCATGGGAGACCATGCAAACTCCGTCCACACAGAGGTAGGAACCGAACCTGGCTGGGAATCGAACCTGAACCCTGGAGGTGCAAGTTGACAGTGCTAACAACTAAGACAAAGTGCCGTCTGGTCCATATATTCTATTTAGATTTTTATGCAAATAATTGTGCAGCACTGATAGCTACCAACTCAGTACTGGAAAATATGTTAATGATTTTAAATTGTTTAAATAGTGAAACTCAGGCTTTGATTTATTAAGATCCCAAACAACTAGTATTAATTTGTCTGATCAATGGGATTAATTGTGTGTACAGCGAGTTGCTGTGTTGTGGTTGATTAACCATGAGTAATTATGTGAATGACATCACGTACAGCATCGCAGGAGGACACAGTATGTAAATTGTGCTCTGTGCTCTTTGTTCTCAATAGCTTCATGGCGAGTGGATATTCCAGGAAGAAGTGGTTTGAAGACACAAAGTTTATCATTTTGATAAACATGCTCATTATTGAGCTCAGGTTGCTATAATTTTGCTTGTGACCAATGGGAACAGGCTTCCACAGAATTAATGCATGCCCTTGTAATAATTTGCAAGTGAAGTCCCAGAAAATGGCATTTTAAATGAATCAGGTTGCTTATGCACTGCTATATATTGCACTGTTATTATATATAATATAGTGGTCCATATTGCTCACTTACTCATCGTCTATTCTGCTTAATCCTGGTCTTGCACAATGTAACATTTATTACAATTCATTGCTTCAAGAACTTCCTTCTATGTACAACCTCCTTATGCAATGCAGTTTGTATATTCTCACAGATGCTATCATAGAAAATATGGAATGAATTACATAATTAAATCGGTAAAGAATCGGTTTAAAAGTTTAAAAACTTTTAAAAATTGTAGAAGGTTTTTGGAGGTCTTGTGTTTTCATCATACTGTATTGTAGCTGTTCAAAATGCCTTATGCATATATACCGAATATATTTTATTTCTAAATGTTGCTTACAAATGTATACAAATACATAAAAATTATCACATAAAATGAAAGTACATATGATTAATATGTTTCTGAACAAAATGAACGACCTTTGCGTCATGAACACTTGTAACAGTTTGCTCTTTATATGTGCTGTGTGTAGTGCATAAATGTTTGAACATGCACAGCTGTATCATTATGTGTTATAAGCGAGGACCTTAAGGCAGGAGGCAAAATGTGTCTCATTATTCAGGAGGAAATGAGCTTCATAGCTCACTGGCTGTAAGAAACCATAGTTGGCCTTCTCTTTTCTGTTTTTTTTTTTTCCCTCTGCTCTCTGAACAGATGTAGTCAGAGTTTTAGGGGAATTCCCATATGCTTGTTTAGCTGCTAGAAAAACACTGTAGATATCTGTTTAACCAAATGGCAAGTTAAATGGGATTTTTAAAAAATGCTTTTCATTAGGAAATCTGGATTGTGAGGTAAAATTCCGTCACAGGAGCCGTATAGCTATTGCAATGCTACAGTAGTTTAAAATTAACTACTAAAGAAGGTTTATTAAAAAAAAATCAAACATTGTCAAAGTTTTTTCAGGTTTATCTCAGTTCATGTATCGTCTTGTATTATTTTTTTGTCGTCATTGTGCAATGTACCATTGCGGTAACCGTGTGTAGCGATACAACAGGTGATGGATTAATGATCCCGTATTGAGGACAAAAGAGAACTGCGGAGGAGTGAATGTGTAACACAATCAGTTATTGTGGTTATTTCTCCCAAGTGAGGGTTGAGTTTGAAACTAGAGCCACATCTCTGGCTCGGTGGCAGTGAGCGTCCACGCTCCGTTAAAGACAAAGGGCCAGATGTCTCTAAAGGCAGTGCTGACGGCAGGGATTGCATTTCCACAGCCGCTAAAACACTCATTTGTCTTGTGAGTTTGGATGGTACAGAAAGTTGACTCGTCTGTCCAGAGATGAACAGCAGATGTCAGCAGTCTGTCCGGCTGGCTAGTTGCCATCTCACCCATTTATTCATCTACCCTCGCGCCAAAACCCACCCAGTAAACCTTCACATCACATCCATTCCTGGCCAGGATATTTACATTTACTCTTAACCCCATTCACACTCCGCTGTCTTGTTTACCCCAGAATCCAAAACACACCTACGCTTGGTCTGACTGATGCTTTTCCATCAAGTCCCACACCAAAACCCTGCCATAGGTAGATTGCTATTTAACCCTCATGCCAAAAAACCCATCCACTCTTGGCCTCGTATTTTACCACAGCAACAAAAACCAACCCACACACAGTCTCCTATTTTACCCCATGCCAAAACCCACCGAATCATAAACATAATTTATGTATCCTTCCAAACAGGCTTCTGAGGCCCTGGGAAGGTCAGGAATACATTTTGGGGGATGGGAGGCAGAGGGTGGGGGTGTTGGCAGTCACATTCCGAACTTGAAATGACCAAATACCCACTCACACTTCAATGCCCTTTTCCACCTACTTCTAAAATCCACATGAGCAGCATTTAACCCAGTCTAAAAACCAACCAATGTACCCATTTTTCAAAAATCCATTTTCATTCTTCCTGCAGTATATACATTTACCATGTACCAAAACCCATTAACCTTTTTGTCTGTCGGTTTATCCCATTTCCAAAAACCTTCCCACATTTATCCTGAACATTTCCATCCATTCCAGAAACCCACCCACAAATAACATGCTTTTTTACAGCCATATAAATTACCCAATGCTTATCATCCTTATTTCACTACACAAGAAAATCACATTCATTCCAAGATTGTCAGTTTACCCCACTGACAAAATTCACGCATATTCAAGTATAGATGTCAAACAAAAAAGACAATTTGAAGCAAACAAAAAGAAAACGCAATAGGTTGAGTTCACTCTACCAAAAAGAACAATTTTGTGTACATTTTGCAATCAGATTTAGCCTGATCACCATTACACATATTTTGGAACAAGGACCTCAGAAACGTCATATAAACATTTTGATCGAATCGCTGATAACAATGCGTTGCACCTAAACCCACCCATGCTTGAAGAAAGGCAGAGCCATAGAGCATCGTAACCCAATCACTTGTTATTTTCACGAAGTCGGTGTTATGTTTGAAAGTGGAGCTATGTCTCAAAGAGTTCAAAGAGACCCTTGAAGACAAAGAGACAAATCTATGTGAAGGCAGTGCTAAAGGTGGTTCACTTACCCGTTACCCCTGACACCACCAAACACTACTCCTTCCTTCAATAATCCATCCATGTTAAGTCTGCTGTAAATAAGAGAAAGCACTAAATGGGCACATAATGCAGACAGAAGCCCTCAGGAGGCTCTTATTTTTAGGTCCGGGTCATTTTTACCTCCTGTTAGTTTATTAGATGAGCGAGAACAGTGTTTATGTGCCTACTGTACCATCTTGGTGTAATAAGAGACTGAAGGAGGACTGATGTGTCTGTCAGAGTGTATAGCATTTCAGCTTATTAATAGGATGTTTTATGAGATGAGAAAAAAAAAGAAAGAAAGAAAAAAGACTCAATTCTTGACCGTCATGCATGGACTCTTTGTGTACAATACTAAAGAATGCAGTAAGACATTACACAATGAACATGCATTTAACATCCTAATATATTAAACACGGTACTTGCGTTCCTGTCAAAAGTATCTCATGAGTACAGCACTATGCTGGGTCTATGACTTGAGAAAGGCACTAATGACATGACTTGAGGCCTTAAATTGCAGTGTTGCATCGTGGCAATACATCAGGTCCTAATTACACTGGTTCTAATGTGTTTGTCGGATGTGTATTATATCTCACCGGTACGTGGGGTATTAGCGGGTTAATTAGACGCTGTTCAGGGATGTCTCTGTGGCATTATCTCAGGCATCTGTCATGTTGAGATGCTTTGCTGTGTGCTCACTGTGCTTTTCCAAGGTGACCAGGTAGTAATCCGGGGAATGGGGGTGTTTGGAAAGGGAGAAGCTGCCTGTGCTGATTTCTACCACAGCTCTAATAACGTTGTTTCCATCACATCAATGGAGTTGATTATGGAGGTCAAGAAATTTGTCAATCTGAGCCTGAGGGCCGTTCATGGATTTGGGATTGGGATTACGTTGATGTGCTGTCGGCTCAGGTGTTCTCATGAGGGACGTGAAGCAATTGATTACATTCTTCACACATCAACGCACCGCATTCGCCTTCCTATAATAATGATTTGTACGCCATTCAAGAGAACCTGGATAAATGACTGGGACAACTGGTTCATGCCTTTGTTCTTTGTCCTACATGTACCCCAGTGTGACTCCTGACCTAGATCCAGAAATGGTTTACCTCAAGAAATTAGTATAATGGCAAATGGTCTCATTTATTTTGGCCCTCATTCAAAAAACAAGTGTTCAGATAAGGAGCCACACAGGATACAAAATAAAGGAGCCTGTGATATGTCGTCGTATGTGCTAATACGTTTTTGTGTGTTTCTTTACAGGAAATCAGAAGAGGAGGTGGACATGGACAAAGTGACTGCAGCCATGGTGCTGACGAGTTTGTCCACAAGTCCTCTAGTGCGCAGTCCTCCAGTTAAAGTTAGTGGTAAGTGCACGTACTGCTGCTATACACTCTGCTCATCTGCTCAGTCTTTTTATTATAGCAGCTCAAGAGATAACAGCGCTGTGTGGTTTTCGTTCAGCAGTTTCCTGTTTTTTTGCTCTAACATAGCCTTGACACTGAACTAAAGTTGACCCCTCTGCATGACTTAGCTGCTACTTTAACCTTTTGCCAGAGTGGCAATATTTACCGTTTAGGTACAGAACTATGTGTTATTTTAAAAAATCTCATTTATATGGCATTTAAAAAGTATTTATTATAGTAAAGTACTAGAGCAGTTTCCTGGGACCTGCAAAGACATAAGCAAGCCCAAGTGTGCAGACTGCTCTGGTGGTTTCTTCAGGGCTGATACCTTATGTGACGAAACCTAACCAAGAGAATTAAAAACAATGTATGGTCGAATAAAATATTGATTTGCTTTATGTTATGAATGTATATGGTTAAGTCTAATTCCAGTTTAGAAAGCATTTTCAGTTTTTTGGCATGAGGTTATCACTTTTGTTGACTGTATCGGGAAACCCAGATGACATACAGTGAGCCTTTTTGTGAAGACAGGAGAGCACTATATTGTTTTCAGATATAATGGATATTTATGGATATATATGGTCTTTTTATAATTCTAAAGGTTGTTCATATACCATAAACCAGTTAATATGCTAAAATGTAAGTCATATTTGTTGACACTTAAAAATCACACTTGTATATGGTTCAACTGTACACAGCCCTATCCTAAACCCCACTGAACACCTTTGGGATGACCAATATGGGGTGCTGAAGTGAAACCAGGACTTTTGATTGTGCAGAAAATGGAGCACAGTTATAAGAGTAAAAACTACCTTTATTTCTCTATCTGCCAGAACACTGTATTGGTGCTAAAAACTCACTCACTGTAGGATCATATAACACACATTTTCACAATATATATTTCATATACAATTTCATAAAACACAAATGCTTTGTTTTTTGTAAATATGCATATTCGGTGATATTTTTTATCAGATAAACAGAAACATATTTGCTAAATAAAATGTTATGCCCTTCTATGTAGTGTCCGTAACTTTTATTAAATTCAAAACTTTCCATGATATTAATTGTCAAGCAGATGAAACTTCAGATTTTAAATGAAAAGACATAGACCTGAAAAAGTGTATTGTTCTAAAATGCAAAATTGTTACGATATTGCAACATGAATTTGACATGGTTACGGACACTACAGATTTTTAGCTTTTTAAGCTTTTACCAAAAATCATCTTTCATGCTCATCACTGAGGTAGCCCTGAAATGTTAATGGGAAATGTGTTAACAATAATTATTAGACAGATTACAAAAAGCTATTTTAACATTAAGTAAACTATAGTTTTTTATGTTTTATGGGCACATAACATTAGGTGTTTTATTTAAACAAAACCACTGTTAGCAATTTGGGGAAGAAATCCCAAATTTTGCACAGAATGTTTGAATTAAATAAAAAATTTTTGCAGGTCATATGCTTCTAGATGCTTAAACCAGTTTTAGGATCAATACTCATAAAGAAGTATGACTTATTTGCATTTTACATTATTATAGTTTGAAGCGAGACAGTATAACACTGAAAATGGGCATTTTTGGGGCACATATAAAATAATCTCCTCAAAATGGCTAAAGTTAGAAATTTTGAAATTTGAACTTGAAATTTTTAAGAAATCAAGACTGGTGACTTCCATGTTGAATAAACTTCAGCAGTAGTTCTTTGACACATATATTTTCTGTTTTAAATGTACAACAATCAATACTAATACCGTGTTTATGGCTGTATATAATCCCCCACTACAATAATGCACTTCTTCTAGTGTTACTGTCAAGGTAGAAGGTTTTCTTAGTATGCTGGATACATGATCAGACTGCCTGCTTTGCATCTTTAATGCTGGCCTCCCAGGATCTCCTTTAATGGCCCAAACATGTGGAAATGGCTGGTAGCGAGGTTAGGAATGTACAGGGATGTGGCAATAATCCCAGCCAAGTTCCTGTAACGTGCAAGTGGTCATGTAGTGTATGTAGTCATGCATTGTCCTGCAAAAACAAAATGCTTTTGGTGCTCAAACCAGGCTGTTTTATTCCCTGACAGTGTATAAAATAGCAGAAAGATCACGAGTTGAAGGTCTCATCACTGTGTCAATCGGTTTTTACGCCTACATTCAGTAGAAATTCCTGGTTTGGCTTGAACGCAGGTTCAAGTTGAATGCAGGCCTGTACACCTGACATCAGTGTCTGACCTCATTAATGCTCTTATGACTGAATGAGGAAATCCCCACAGCCGTGCTATAAAAAATCAAGTGGAAAGCTTTCTCAGCAGAGTGGAGGTGATTATATCAGCAGAAGAGGGAGAACATCTGGAATGTGATGTTTACAGGAATACCTGATGTATTTATTCTGTACAAATGTCAGCATTGCAATCCAAACATAAAAACCCAATATCTATGATGATGCATTAGATTTTTTATTAAGAATTTAGAATTTTTTTAATATTCTTTTTTTTATGTTGTGTATTTTGCTGTTTTAAAAAGTCTATCACAATAATATACGTATTAAAATAATATTAGGCTCATAACGGTAAGTTTCTTTTATTAACAGTGAAATAGAAAGTATGACTGTTAATAGCTTCCATCAGTGCTTAAAGACTTAAGAGACCATTATAATCCTTGCTATGTGACACATTTAAAAATTCATATTCAGTTATTAAGCCATCACAACTAGATTTGAAAAATGAAAATTTTAATCGGGAAGTTACATAATAAAACATTACATCATTACTGCTCAGTCAAAGCAAAAATGAGAACAAATTAGGTGTTACGAAGATACTGTAGATTCTGAGTGAAGGAATTGTGTTTAAAAAAGGAATTTTCAAGTGATTCATATTTTAAGTGACTAATTCTGATTAAAATATGACCAAAAAGTGTAAAATGTTAGTGTAAACAGTGTAAAGGAAGCAGAGTGTGTGCTGTAGCTATGAGAATCATAGCTGTTCTGTCCATGACCAGGCCCTGACCTGCTCTCTTCCTGCAGAGGGTCTGAATGGATCGTGGAAGGACGGCATGAAGGACGGCTTCACTCCGTCCAGTTACAGCAGCAGCAGTGGCTTCTGGAGCTGGAGCGCTCCCAGTGACCAGTCCAACCCTTCCACCCCATCTCCACCACTCTCAGCTGACAGCTTCAGACCGTTCCGTATGTCCAGCTTCAGCGGGCCACAGGACGATACTCTGGACGAGCAGGACGCTAGCAGTCTTCTGTTTGATGAGCCCATTCCCCGCAAACGCAAGGTCAGCTCCCAACTTCAAATGTACAATTTTTAAGTTTATGAGCTTTATAAGTTATGGATTGTTTACTTTCCAGTGTTGGACTTTGATCTGAGGGTGGGGTGTTATGTAAGGAATGAAACACAATGATTATTTTTCTTTAACAGCATGTCCTGAGCTGCGGCACAGTGGTGTAGTGGTTAGCGCTTTGGCCTTGCACATCCGGGATCCGGGTTCTATCCCAAAGACATGCAGATTAGTGATAAGCGGCATTCCCAAATTGCCCGTAGTGTGTGAATGAGTGTGTGAGTGTATGTATTTGTGTGCCCTGTGATGGACTGGCACCCTGGCCGGGATGTAGTCGCCTCAATCCCTAAGTCTTCCGGGATTGTCTCCAGGTCCCCTGTGACCCTGTGTACAGGTTAAAGTGTTAAAGATGATGAGTAAGTGAGTGAGCATGTCCTGAAATGTCTTATTGCTCAACTACAGCAGTTTGCCATAATTCATTTTTATCAGCTTATAGATACATTTCATATCTGTAAAATATTATCACTTACATTTTAAAAGTTATAAAAGTTTTTCTACCTTTTTCTCTTGAAGTTAATACGACAAAAATGTAGCGACAAAAATACGACTAAAGCATGCTGAAGACGTTCCTATGGTGGAAAACTTAATAATGTTAAGAAAAATAACATAAAAAAAATTCTCATCACAGAAATCTTCAAAACAGCAATTATACTTTGTTACATAATATGTTTTTAACCTGTTTATAATTAGACGTAGATTGTGTGGAGTGCTTGCAATATACTGTATATTTCTCTGAGTTAACTGTTACTATGGAAACAACATGGTCTTGCAGATGCTTGTCTGAGCTGCTGTTATAGAATCAATGCCTTTGACTATTCGAGCGAACAGCAGTGCAGTGATATAAAATGTTATTGTCTTTCTGGAAAAGAGACACTTTTATTTTTATGGTTTGGTGCACAATGAGCCAAGCCTCCTCAGTATTGTGTGGTGAACGTGAGAGCTGCATCTCCGTGTTTAAGCCCATGTTAATGGTGGGTGAATGTAACGCCACATCCTGTGTTTGCTGCTATTTTCTTCAAAGTGTGAAGTTCACATCGCATCTAGAGACCCAGGTGAAGTGGTTTTAGATGCAGTGTGAAACGGCAATCTGCACCACACACATACGGAGATGCATTATGTGATATGTGAGTAAGAAAATCACGTGAGCTGCTTTTCTCTCAACTCTCAACTTTATCTCTCTCAATTCTACACACAGACAGAACGCTTGCAGAAATGAATGCCTCCTTTATCAGCACTATTGTCCTGCTGTCTTATCGCTGCCGCAGGATTCTAGGACAGCATCAGGGCGGGTGTTAGTCATATCCATGCTGCCATTATCCTCTCACAACCCTGTCATCTCTCCTGCTTAATTATACGGGAACCATGTGTACAAGAGCCTGGTTTTCAAATTAATGATTTTAATATCCTCCCATATAAACATTGAAGCAATTTAGGGTTTAATCTGGATCAATAATGCCCCCAAAGCCAGTGGTTTTCTGTGTGACTCCCAGGGGTCTGTGAAGAATATCCAGGTGTCTGTGATTTGTAATGTCGGAATTCACAACCCATCATCATCGAAATTATTATATTTTATTATTGAGTTCTTATCGTGTTGGTTTAATTTCTTAACTAGAGTTTCAAGGGGTTCTGTGTTGAAAGTATTGAAAATTTGGTACATTACTGTCTGTATTTAAAAAAGCAAAACATTCTTATTGTGTTTCACTGAATCAGTCCGGGAGCAGGTTAATTAGTTTTGTTTTTACTTTATCATTTTTAGATTAATATTTTTGGGTCATAGAACGAATATTTTGAATTTCAATTCATTCTTATGGGGAAATTTGCTCTAAGACAAAATGCTGTCGGGATTCCCCTTGTGATTTAAAGGCACAGAGACAACATTTCACCGTGGAATTCATTTCCTTAGGCACGGTTACAGTTTTTGGCCACATGATGGCAGTGTTGAGAAAGGGGACAAATTTAGCTAAGTGGATTGGTATGCTTTATATTTATATTTGTGTCAAAGGCGTACAAGACTTTGTCGGTCCCCGACTTACAAACAAATTCGACTTGCCAACGCGCTCCTGGGACAGAACTTATTCGTATGTAGGGGACAATCTGTGATTTATTTGACTTCTTTTATACTGATATAATTATTTGATTTCTATTATACAAATTTGGGCGGCACAGTGGTCTAGTGGTTAGCACTGTTGCCTTCTACCTTCAGGGTCCAGGTTCAATTTCTTGTCTCTGCGTGCATGGAGTTTGCATGTTCTCCACATGATGAGTGAGTGAGTGAGTATACTAATTTGGCTCCTATTATATTGATATACTGATTTGACACCTGTTCTACTGATTTGACTCATATTGATGTACTAATTTAGATCATTGATTATACTAATTTAGGTCATATTATACCAATACATTAGTTGGGATCATATTATACTGGTGTCTTGACTTGACAGATGTCATATTAATATACTGATTTGACTCATGTACTGGTAAGACTCTTATTACAATCATATTCTGTTGATTTGATTCATACTGATATGCTTATTTGATATTCTGGCACTGATGACTTAATAAACTGATTTATACTGATTTCGTATTATATCAGTATTCTACTGATTTGACTCCCGTTATGCTGAGTCCACAATTGGAAAGATTTAATTGGCAAAAATTAAATGAAATTTCATTTGTGTTTTGTGAAAAAATTATCCTAGAAACAATGAAACACTGCAAAAACAGAAGTACACAAATGGTATAATATAAGTTGCATTTGTTGAAGTTGCACTTAAAGTCTTGTCTTTAATGATGTATTATTTAATAATTATTAAATATTGAGTAACTATATTAGTAAATTACACTTCTATCTGTGTTATCTGTATCTCTATCTAATTCGGATTTCTGTAATCCCATGTCAATGAACAGAATTTTAGAATAAACCACATGATTTGTGTACATCCGGGATCTCTATTTTGGTGAATGGATTAAATAAAGATCAAAGCATATAGAACGTTTGTGATTAGAATAAATCTTTATGATCTACATTTACTGTAAAATGCCATAAAATTCCATCATGCAGTTAAAAAAAATAATCAGACGCTTAGATGATGACAGAAGAAATACAGAAGAGGTAATTTCAGTCTGAGTCAGAGGTGTGAAATCTTCAGATCTATACTGGTAACCAATCAAAACAAATCAAAACACCTTGAGCATCTGATAACATCAATTTAAACTTTAATATTTTTACTCAATAAAAAACATGGCAGACAAATATTGTTTTAAATTTCTACCAATATTCAATATTTTTCCACTATATGATATTTATTTATTTATTTATTTATTTTGCCGTGCATGTTGATGAGCGAATTTCCTTTTGGCGGTTTTTGGTGGTTAATTAAATGTTGGCTGGTGTCAGTGGGACTTGCTTTGTTGTTGTTCAAGCTCTCGGAGGACACGGTCTGCTTTTTGTACCAAATTAAAACAGAGCTCCTTTGTTAAATTGAATTGGAAATTAAATTGGTGCCTTGACAACGTAAACACACAGCTCCATTGTAATACCACGTGACCAGGTGGAGAAAAGCATTACAATATGAATTAAAACCCCGACAGGTCATGCTGTTATTGGAAAGTTATCAATAGCAGGGTTATTTTTTACCACAAGGAAGTTAATTGTTTTCCCGGGTCATGGCCCAAAGTGTTTGGCATTCGTATTTTAATGTAAGAAATGCAGAATGGATGACTGGTACTGTATCATTGTGTCGCTGTGCACTTGTGTTCGAGCAGAACTCTATGAAGGTGATGTTCAAGTGTCTGTGGAAGAATTGCGGCAAGGTGCTGAGTACTGCAGCGGGGATCCAGAGACACATCCGTACAGTACACCTCGGGTAAGAACACTTACAGTTACCCAGTTGCAAAAAGTTTAACGGTTCACTATCAGCATAAAAGAATGTTGCAGACTACTGACACTTCAGCTGAAGTCTAAGCCTTTAGATCCTGAATTTGTTTTGTGACTCAGCTGCATAAAATCAATGGTGTGCAACAAAACCTCACTCTTGTTTTCCTTGTTCCAAAATATTACCAGTGACTCCCTAGAAAAAAACACAACCAATACATGAGGTTTTTTTTTAATCAACCAACATGGTGTATTGATATTAAATTGCAGCAGGTGAATGTATAGTGTTTTGCAAAATCATAAAAAGAATTACCACACAATATTCTGCCCTTGAGAGTCAAAGAAATATTCCGTAACAATTTGTAATACTTCCTGCTTCTTTAAAAAAAAAAAAAAAAAAAAAATTCTCCAAACTGCCAAAATGGAAATATCTCATTTTGCTATCAAACTGCTCAAATATTCATGAGCACAGGGATGGTGATGTCCCTAAACAGCATTTAAACCACTAGAAATAAAACATGCACTTCTTTTTATTCGACTGGTAGCGTAATATAGTATAATAACAAGTTTTCCAAATTAAACTCAGTACCATGTGATTCGGTTGTTGTTCCCCCAGGCTAGGAACTAACTTGCGTTCAGAATCTATTTCCAAAAGCCAAAGCACAAGTATCCAAGCACATGAAACACTTGGATTGCTGCAGTGAAGAGAGACAGCTGGATACACTCTGACACCAGGATTTAGAGGACATGTTTTATTATTTGCACTCGTATGAAATATAGCACACTTAAAAGTGACATGTTGCAAAATGTAAGCCATCAGCAAGCTGTATCCAGGTGTAACAGACAAAGGCGAGAACGAGCTGCATGCTATACCCTGCAGAGGTGGATACTCAACTGTATAACGTATTCATTTGCCAGACATAAAGCTTACCATCTATTGTGCACATGCTCACAATTTCCCCTTCCTTACTAACGGTGAAAACAGGCTGAGGATGTTTTAAACAGTGTTTGTCTGCTCTAACACCATAAACAACACCACAAATATTTCCCACCTTTCTGGTAAGAAAGCTATTGTAAGCAGGCCTAAGTCTCTCTGGTGTGAACACACTCCGGTAAGGTAATGATACACATCAGGGAAGTGACTTCAGGGGGGAAAAAGTCTCCAAAAAGCAAACTGTTTTGTCACATTCCTGTTTGAAAGATATGGTTATGACACACAATATTACATTTTTTTTCATTTGTGCATGCATTTTCTTTATTTGCTAAATGGGATACTCAAGAAGTAAAGTCTAGAAGTAAACTTTAGCACACACAAGTACAGGGACACATATATTAAAAAGGAGAATTTGCCCATTTCACCTTAAACCAAGTGTGTCAAAACACAATAGACCGATTACAGAAGATTATTGTGATGATTCTAGAGATTCAGAGAAGATGATGTCAGGAGGGTCAAAGCACTGCTGAATTTCTGCTCCAGCGCACACACAATGAGGCTTATTAGATAATTACAGAAACCTTTCATGAATTTAGTCAGGTGTGTTAGTGCAGAAAAAGCACCACAGAGCCGCAGTAATGACAGGTAAGGTACATTTAATTATCACTCCACAGCTCACGTCCTGTAGAATAATGATACCGAAAATGTTGGAACCAAAGGTCATTTTTTGGAAAATGTTGGCGGTAATAATGAATTCATATAAAGGAATACGGTCTCTTAGGTCAGGCAGACACTCTGTAGGGTTTCAGTTTGATTCATTTTATAATCTGATCAGATGTCATTTAGCGTGCAGTGTGAGCAGGGACCAGGCAATAGGTTAGTCAATAGAACGATAAGCATGGGACATTCTGTTGGATTTCTGGCATGTTAATAATTTGTCAGTCGTCATGCACTGTGAGCAGGTCTGATTTTCCACAATTCTGCATGAACTCATCTCAGTGTACCCGCACACACACCTCCAATTCTCACTGCAGAATAGACAGACCATACACCCGGTGTCTTTCCAACTATTTTCTGGTCCACAC
This sequence comes from Clarias magur, assembly GCA_013621035.1. Taxonomy (NCBI): domain Eukaryota; kingdom Metazoa; phylum Chordata; class Actinopteri; order Siluriformes; family Clariidae; genus Clarias; species Clarias magur. The sequence goes on along the minus strand of QNUK01000116.1, from coordinate 613,187 downwards.
TCAGTATATTTTCTTCCCTGCGCAGTGAACTTACGAAAATATTAAAGCTGGTTTTCTCCTTTTTGACAGAAACTTTGAGAAGGCTGTCCACTTGACTAAAATCTTCAATGAACAAACCAGTTTGGGAGGCCTGCTTACACGTACATGGTTGCTTGAATGTAGATAGGTCACAGGTCCATATTGTGAATTAATACATAATACAGGATCGATAAGAACCTCAGTGTCTGTAACCTCAGTAAAAAAAAATCTACATACTGTACTGTATTTACATTTTAAGGTTTAAACATACATAAAGTTGCATACTCTAAAAGTATATTAAAAAAAAACATAACTTAGAACTGATAAATGTCAATCTCTTTGTTTTCCTGGAAAAATCTAGATGAGACTGGAAGAATCAGGTCCAATAGATATTGTGATGGATCACAACTCATGTATTTGTTTTACAGCAGATCCGAATACTACTGTCTTTCTAATACCAGCTTTCAGTTTTATAGCTTGCTTTACCAAACAAGTTATTTTTTTATGACAGATTTTGTTTTGTTTTTTTGAAGAGATGAGAACACAAAAGTCCTAAGATGCATCCAGATTTCCCCAAAGCATCGTAACACACTAAATTGTTAAATGGTAGAGCAAGCAACACATTCTGTAACAGTTAAAATGATCTTGACTTCATGATGCTTTTGGGAAACCGAGCCCAGATTGGAAATATTTTTTACATCACATTTGGCTCACTTTCATACTTTATGTGCACATCACTTTCGTTATCGTGCCGTGCTGGCAGGGTGTCATTTGATGGAACGTAATTGAGGATTACCAGTAATATCTCAAAATACAGGGCTTTTATGGCTTTCTGCTCTAATCGCGAACAGCTATTCAGCTGCCAGTCAATCACCTGAGCAAATCATCTTTGTAATGAAGGCTTGTTCTGTGTGTTTGGATTTTTGGAAAAATCAAAAAATGCATTAATAATGCAATAATGCATTAATTGCTTAATTGTACAGTACAGTGTAAATACATTTGGTGCGTACATATTCCTCATCATAAAACTATGGGATGTCTATTTTTCTTCTTGCTTGTCTTTGTAAAGGTCATAGCTTATGATTTACTCACTTTTCATTTTCACTGACCCATTCAGTAAGCCTCTGAGCTTTTGATGTGGGCGGAGTCATCAGTGATCAGGCAGAAAAGCTTTATGTTTATTTCCACTGACCTTTTGCTCTAATGGGACACGTGAACCCAAACCAAGCTAGCCAGACAAAGCCAGCAATTTTTTTTTTTATTGCTTGGTCACCTGTCTATACTGTATGTAAAGGACAAAACCCAACAAAACAGATCTAAACAAACACAAATTGGTCGGAATTGAGCAATAAAAGTGGTAATATGAACACCACAATCTATGGTTTTGAAACTTAATATCATTTTTTTTTTAAAAACAGCTTATAGCACATTGGCTAGCAGGCTGTTTAATGGTTTAATGGACATTTTAAGTGCTTTATGTTATGCTTATGGCACATGAGAGATCTCCTCTAAAGTTGTAATGAAATACATGGTACATTACACTGCATTTGTAATTGTATTTGCATATAGTTCCTGTTAAACTGACACTAATTTGCAAATAATTCATGAAGGAAAGTGTAGATCTGTTACTCAGAGTAATTAGAAGAGTGCAGCCAACTGAATCAGTATGCTAATGAGATGGTGTCATAGCCTTTCCCCATTTTTCTGCACCTGCCCCCAGGCGGAACTGCGACTCTGAGTGCAGCGATGGAGAGGAGGATTTCTATTACACTGAGATTAAGCTGAATACCGATTCGGTGGCCGACGGCCTGAGCAGTCTGTCCCCAGCGTCTCCGTCTGTTCTGTCTCCTCCACCTGCCGCCGAACACAGACGAACCGAAACCTCCAGCAGCACCATCGGTGCCAAGAGCGAGAGCAGCAGCTCCACCCCTCTCAGTCGCTCCGCCCCCAGTGCGCTCTACCTGGTGCACACTGACCATGCTTACCAGGTACCGGACCTCTCACATTTACAGGCATTTGTCATGGTTTATATATACAAAGCAATTCTTGAGTTTAACCTTTTGAAAAATAAGTAGTGGAAATTTGAACGATTAGATGCATTGAACAAGATGACAGAGCACAGACATTCCACTCACAGATCTCAAGCTTGCGTCTGACCATCTCTTCTATAGTCTTGTGCAGAAGTATTCTCTTGAGTAGTCCTTGGGAAACAAAGTGCTTGAAAAACTGTGGAATTTCATTTTGAAGTGTGTATAAATTATGGAAGCAAATTAGCATCATAATTACTTGAATTATATCAGCCTTTGAAAAATACATTTTAAAATGTAATCACTGTTGAATTGTTAAATTTGAAATTTAAATACTACTGAATTTATTAAATCGAAATATTTGACTTTAAAAAGCAACATCTTTGAATTTAAGTGCTCTGAATGTCACACGAAATTTTCAACAATCCATTTCAACTGTGAAATTCAGATAGAAAATTCAAACTTGGAAATTCAAGTACAAATTCAATACAAAATTCAAGCACAAATTCACTACAGGAAAAGCAATCGAGCCAGAACGGAATCCGTTCGTCAGTCACGTGATCCAGGGAAGCGGCCGTCTTCGATACCGGCTCCCAGTGAGTTTCGCTACATGGCGGAGGGCAGCGGCTTGGTGAGTGCACCTGTAGTGTGTTACACTAATTATATATATTATCAGATATTTTAGTCATTTTACTGTGATAAAGGAATTTAGTCAAAGTTTAGTTAAAGTGGGGCTAGTGAGCATGAAACACAGACTGATGTTTGTTACACACACACACACGCACGAGAGAGAGAACAAGAGATACACAGTGGTGGCCAAAAGCCATATGCATATTCATACAGTATTTGGGAGCAATACCTCATTCAAGCACTGATCAGAGGTGCTAGAACATTAAACATTTTCTGACCACAAAATCTTTTTCAACTCTGTATTGTAGACACACGTCCATTCACATACTAGTTAAAACAAACTGTTGTATCAAAGATGCAACCATTTCACTGTGCTCATTTAGTACAAAATTCATAAATGGGAGCATTGGTCGCAATAGTTAATAGCATTAATCAGGAATATTATGATCATAAAACAGCAGCTACAGTATTTTACAGTAATTGTAAATACCATTTTAAGTATGAACAGGATCAAACAGTCACAAATATTACTCATTGTTCAAAAGATTCATAAGATTGAAATGCAGCAATGTAAATGTCACACCCAAAGCACTGGGATGCAGCCCTTGGATGTACAGCCTCTTAATGTTGTAAAATTGACCATTGATATGGGGGATTCCCAGACATGGGACACAGCACTGGAGTGGTCAGAAAGAGGTTTTCTACGGTCCTCCCAATCCGCGGATTGTTGAGAGCCTTAAAAGCAGGGGGGAAAATAATGCAGAATAAGTTAATTGAACATTACACATGCGATAACAATTGAACATACACCCAGTATAAATTTTATAATGTTTTGGCATTTGGCCTCTGTACATCACCACATTTAATTTCAAATGAAACACTGAATATGCCAGTGAAATCGAAAGAAAAGTGTCTTTAACCATTCAGGAATTACAGACATGTTCACATACACACACACACTTATTTTAGGGGTTCATAAATAATGGGGAAAAACAATTAAACTTAAGGATTGCCTTTAATACTTGAATAAAAATTCTTTGCAGTCAATAACTGCCTGAATTCTGAAACCCATGGACATGACCAATGCTGAGTTTCCTCTCTCTAGATGCTTTGCCAGACTTGTGAGTCTTCCTGCTTTCAGTCTTTGTTCTTCCTTTAGTGAATAGCATGCTTTACTTTTATTCACTTGCTGAGTCATGCTACACCTGGCTATGCAAATACTTGTCAGCCATTTTTCCCCATTATTTATGAGCCCCAACCCAAATCTTATGACGGTTTTAAGTTAATGTAAACATTTAATCTAAGTTACTGTAAGATCATAGCTAGTTTTCCCGCACCTGCACACAGTCAGAGCACACTGAAACTCTGCAGTGTCATTTCCTCCACAATTACAGTTTTAAAAAAAATAATTATTATCACAAGTGCTATCAATTTACCGACTTTTGGTGGTACTGAATATAATTTAACTGTTCCATATATACTTGCAATAGCCAGATTTATTTGAAGGTGACTCATTTCAGAATCATTGCTTTTTTAGTCACTTTAGTAGCAGATACTCTATTTTTGCCAGACTACATTTATGACCTTTCTCACCTGTTATTGTCATTACTTTGCCAGAAATTAAAAGGTAGGAAAGATTTGGCAGGATGTGTATGAACATGAACATCATGTACACACATTTTTCACAGAAGTTCACAATTCACTTGAGTGTTAGGCACTTTGTACAGAGTTGGACACCCTGGCTTCAGAAAGTACAAGCCCTGCCATTTATCTGTTCCATCAATTAACTAAAGCAGCTGATTTGAATTAACACAACTCTTCAATCGGACCTGGTGACGTCACCTGTTCTGTACAGAGAGAACTAATACATGGCACGTGCTGTCTTAATACTTTTGGCCACCACTGTGTATCTCTCTCTCTCTCGTGCATGTGTAACAAACATCAGTCTGTGTTTCATGCTCACTAGCCCCACTTTAACCAAACTTTAACTAAATTCCTTTATCACAGTAAAATGACTAAAATATCTGACAATATATAATTAGTGTAACACACTACAGGTGCACTCACCAAGCCGCTGCCCTCCGCCATGTAGCGAGACTCACTGGGAGCCGGTAGCGGAGACGGCCGCTTCCCTGGATCACGTGACTGACGAACGGACTCCGTTCTGGCTCGATTGCTTTTCCTGTATTGAATTTGTGCTTGAATTTTGTATTGAATTTGTACTTGAATTTCCAAGATTGAATTTTCTATCTGAATTTTACAGCTTGAATTTTCTATCTGAATTTCACAGTTGAAATGGATTGTTGAAAATTTCGTGTGACATTCAGAGCACTTAAATTCAAAGATGTTGCTTTTTAAAGTCAAATATTTCAGTTTAATAAATTCAGTAGTATTTAACAATTCATTACAATTCAACAGTGATTAAATTTCAAAATGTATTTTTCAAAGGCTGATATAATTCAAATAATTATGATGCTAATTTGCTTCCATAATAAATGACTTAAACATGTACGAATGAAGGCGGCACGGTGGTGTAGTGGTTAGCACTGTCGCCTTGCACCTCCAGGGTCCGGGTTCGATCCCCAGCCAGGCTTGATTCCCGTCTCTGTGTGCATGGAGTTTGCATGTTCTCCCCGTGCTTGGTGGGTTTCCTCCATGTACTCCGGTTTCCTCCCACAGTCCAAAGACATGTAGGTTAGGCTAATTGGCGTTCCCAAATTGCCCGTAGTGTGTCAATGAGTGAGTGTATGTGTGTGTGTCTGTGCCCTGCGATGGATTGGCACCCTGTCCAGGGTGTACCCTGCCATGTGCCCTAAGTCTCCTGGGATAGGCTCCAGGCCCCCCGTGACCCTGAATACAGGATTAAGCGGTATAGATGATGAGTGAGTGTATGAATGAATGCACTTTATTAAGCTACAGCAGGGACATGATGGCTGGCCAGAAAAATTTTCAAAACTCATGAGAGCTTGAAAATATTAAATACTGTCTGCATTTATGTGTTCAAATACGCCTCTATTTTTATAATTATCTTTAAAAAATAAGTAAATTAAGTGTATTTATATTAAATGTATAATATTTTTATCATTTATCATGAGTTTGAGTTTAATTGGAATCCGTTTAAAAAAATATTCACTGAATGAATGAATGAATGAATGAATTAATTTTATATGTTTAGATTATGTTCCCTAATAGTGTGGGAGGATCATAAGTTTCACGTAAATCAGTTATTTAACTAGTGCACGTCAGTGTCATCAGTGGGCTATGGTACAGCAGTTAGCATGCTAGCGTTTATGTTTTGTTTAATTTTTTTGTTTAATTTTTAAACAAAACATAAAGCTTGCCTTTCAGCGACATGAGTCATTTGTGTTCAGTTAAGTGACTCTGATTCATTCACTGGTTCATCCGGTTGCAACGTGTCACCTGATCATACTGCCATTAAAGACAGACAGCAAACCACTCAAGCAGTTTAAGTCATACTGTAGTTAATAATCATTCTTTGTTTGTGTTATTTTTACACACCCAGGTCAAACATGAATCCAAGCGTGAGAAATTTTTGCTCTGAATTTGAATTAACCAGAACTTACTGACTCAAACTATCTGACAGAGGAACAAACATCAGTCATGGTTGAAGGATTTGCTGACTCAAGCACTAACCAGCTAAATATGAAAAGAGCGAAACCCAGCCGTGACCGAGTGATTCGCTGACTCAGATGCTAGAGTGTTTAACAACAGGAGTGAATCTCGGTCATGGCAGAAAAGATTCAGTGACTCAAGAGGTCATGACTGAAGCTAGGCATGCATGCATATCCAAACAGACCTTACACAAATTGTTTAAAAGACATGCTTTAGCTTCAAGTTCATCAGCAGCAAACAAAACAAGGAACTGATTTAGTATATATCATGTCAATTATTCACCTAATTAACTCCTTGAAAATGAGATTTTTTTAATGCAGTCTTGAGGAATAGTCCTCCAGGGTTACATTTTGTCCCTCGTTTTTGGCTCTTGTTTTTGGCTCACGTATTCAGTCCAGTCCCTCTACATGACCAGTTTCAAAGGAACGTTTTTGTTTGTTAAGCCACACAGTGACCTATGAATCACTCAAACATAAAACCATCCAACTTACAGCATGAACTGGTGAGAAACAGGTGCAGATGATGGCATATGATGATTAGTATACACATTACAGGTGATGGTGATACTGAGTGGTTGGAACAAATGAGAGGGGAAATGAGGTTGCTGCTGAGGTTGTTACATAAACAATTCATTTTAAATTGTATCTTTAGGCAGCCTGATACAGTAAAATATTTGTTATCCTTTCCTTTAATCCACATCATTTAATTACATTCAATTAAATTTAATTTAATATGAAAAAATGGGGGGTCAAGATGTTTGCGCTCTACTGTGTATAATACTTTATGAACTTTTCCTATAATTTATTTTATAATTCACATATTCTTCTTTGCATTTCTATTAGTCATTTTCTTATCCAGATCACATTTTTAAATAATTCAAATATAAATAAATAAAAAGCAATGCTTTAAAAAAAAAATCCTGCTCATTGTGTGATAGGTGTTATATATAAACCATGGTTTAAAAATAGCTTAAAATTTGATAATATTGCTATAAGTATAACGATATAAAATGAAATATAAAATATGGTTAATTGTTAGTGCATCCCTTGTGTCCCTTGTCAGATATTTTAGCCATTATTTCCTAAAATCTTCACAAAATAACTTGTAATATCTTATTGTCTTGGCAATGACCTAAAGACTTTTTAAGGCGTCTCGAGTAATATACTCTTGAGTTTTGACGGCTAGTCGGCATGCCCGCCGGCTTTGCAGCGTCTTCAGTGGTAGAAAGAATTTCATTTTCACTTAATTTGTGTAAAACTGAGAAGTGCCTTAAAAAGTGCCTGCCATTTATTTTAACATGTGACATGTCATCATAAAATTCATGTTTCATTACGCTATTAATTATCCTGATTGGTACTTCCTTGCACACAGATCTCACACTCGCACATGACACACACACACACACACACACACTGCCCTAGTTTTATTACCTCCCTGGATGATGAAATAACTTGTAATGGCCAGAAAACGTAAGCCCGTATTCGAATACTGAAATTCCTATTCAGGGATTTGTTATGCACTACCTCTACAGGAAGTCAGTGAGAAAAAGTGGCAGTGAAATTGAAAAGGCAAATCTGGTAATACTTTTATGGTCTGCAAGTTAGAAAGACTGAAAACTTTGCAAAAGTGTGTGGTTTATAGTCTCATGCGTGTGAGGGGAATGCGCAGCTTACCAGTCCAAGAGAGATTATACATTTCCAAGACCTTTAAAGTCTCCTGAAAAAAAAAAAAAGGTACTTTAGGTTACAAATTTAGCACATTTTCCATCAGGTTCTTCTTTCTGCTGTGATGTCGAGAATGCTATTTTATATTTCCACTTAGTGTTTTTTTTTTTGTCTGATTATTTTAAGCATGTACAGTCACTTTGCCCACATAAAGTCCACCATGCAGTTAAATTTTCTTTACTTTGTCCATTTCATGTCGTTTGAACTGTCCGGGCACAATGCCCGGGCACACTCTGCAGCAGTACGTGTATAGGTAGAAATATTGAACTGATATTCAGTGAGGGTGTTGCGTTTGTGTGTTTAATGTTTCTCGATATTACATCTGTAAAACACGACCACGTTTACCACCCACATAAGGAAAGTTTTACCCCTGTGGAAAATTACACCTCACTAGAAATGTTTTTCCCCTTTCCTACCAGTTAACCAAATAGCCGTTTGTGTAGTCGAATATAAAATTTAGCCAGAAGGCATATTCCTTGTCCATATACATAGCAACTGTTAGCTTTTGTTAGAATAATCCTCGAAACAACAAAAATTCTGATCGCTTTAATATTATCACAGAACAGCAGCACTCTGAGCCATCACCCATCAGTGCTCTTCTCTCAGCCGTAGCATGTTTCGAGTGTAATGAGAGTCAGCTTTGTGTGTGAGCAAATTCCTTCTGTCCATCCACAGGCCACGGCTCCCGTCTCCATCCCCTCCGCCAGCTCGGCTCGCTTCACACCCTCCAGCAGCAACAGCTTTAGCATCTCCTGGCAGTCCCCACCCGTCACCTTCACCGGAACCCCAGTGAGTAAATAAACATGCAAGTAAAAACACACACACACACATATACTGTATGTATGCATTCATATAGTTACAATAGCAGACATTAAGCTAAAAATATACTTATATTTGCATAGTCATTAAATCACCCTGACTTCTTTTTTTGCACATGAAAACATGAAGAAGGAAGAATCAGATCTGAATAGAAAAGCAGATTGTGCCTAATTTCACATAGAAAAGAATTGTATTTAGTTAGATGACCACAGTCCTATCAAGAAGGTCAACATAATGAAGGAGTGGTGATCAAGTCACCTTCAGCAAATGGACATGAAGGAAATGAATAAAGATGCAAAGACTTCTCATTATTCGTAATGAGACTAACAAGACAGTTTTTGAAGAAAGAACTGAGAGGGTGGGACAAACGCAATTCTCAATTGTTTTTTGGGAACTATTAGGTCAGGTGGACACCTGGATCAAGTGCACGACCACTTGACCACGGTCACAAATCGTCATAAAAATCACACAGGTTTCTGTCTGTGTTGCTAAAATGGTAGCTGAAGTCACTAAATTTGTCAGCAACACAATGACCTATGAATCAGTGAATCATAAAAACATCTAACTTAAGGCATGAACCAGTGAGAAACAGGTGCAGATGATGACAGATGATCAGGCCGGCGATTTTAATCCAGATAATGTTGACTGCTGAGTGGTTGGAACAGACGAGAGGAGAAATGAGGCTGCTGCTGAGGTTGTTACATAAACAACCAATTTTTAAATTGTATCTTTAGGTACTTTGCAGCCTGTCACAGTAGAACATTTGTTCCCATGTACTTAATTTAATCTACATCATGTAATTGCATTTAATATGAGGAAATCAAGGGAATGCTCAAGACTATTGCACCACACTGTCTCTGCCCAGAAAATGTATATACACTTTAGGAAAAGAAAAATAGTATGATGTATGTTTTTTAATATAATATTAATACTATTATCATAGTATTAGCATATGATAATAATATTATCAATATTGTCATTAATATATGGATAATAATTATACATATATAATGTATAGGACAAAAATGTGTATGTATGTGTATATATATATATAGTTTTTTCTCTCTCTACATTCTACAACAAAACTATGAAATAATACATGGAATTAGGTTAATTATGTAACAACAACAACAGTTAGTTGTTATTTTAAGACCCGGAGTGCATTTGCAAAACCCATCAAGCACCACGATAAAACTGGCTCTCATGAGGACTTTCCCAGGAAAGCGAGACCAAGACGTACTTCTGCTGCAGAGTCACCAGCCTCAGAAATCAGCAATTAACAAATCGGACCTTGAATTAGAGCCGTTATAAGGCTTAGAGATCATGAGTAGCAGATACATCTCAACATTAACTGTTCAAAGGAGATTATTGCATATTTGGACACCTTCAGCATTGCTTTACAATGTAGGAAGAAATAAATATCAGGAAAGACCGTGGAGTTAGAAGCTGATCCCAAACTTTTGAGCGGTAATGTGTGTGTATATACAAGTATAACTAACTTTTATTATTATTATTATTATTATTATTATTATTATTATTCAGAGTCTAGAAGCTGCGTGTTTCACTGAAGTGAAAAGTTGTTCGAAAACTTGCATTAATTTATCTGTAGTTAGGTATTAACTATTTAATACAATTATTTTCAAGCATAACTCTAACAGAATTTTCATTTTTTGCAAACCAGCTGCAAAAGCAAGAACCTTCCTACTTATCTTCTGGAAAATACAATGACTGTACATTTTAAAGGCCAGTTATTTATAATTTTTACATCACCAGTTGCTTGATTTCTGCTCTGTTCTTGCTTGAGGCGAGATAAGGAAACATGTGATGGATAAGAAACTGGCTGATGTTAATTAGTCATCTTTTTTCGTCATGTTTTTATCACTCTTAATGTGCATTTTCGGGGGGAAACAGAATTTCCGACATGCATGAAAGTCTTGATGTGGTTTTTAATCGATAAAGCAGAACATGTGAAACAGGACGTTTAGCAGGAAATCACACCATGATATAAAACATTTTAAGGCAGATTGGAAAGAAAAAAATAACAATCATGGTTTAAATGTGTTTACTTTTCCATTCTACACGTGAAGCAGATGAAAACATACTGTAGCTAATGCCAGAAAATGCAAGTTATATTATGTCTGTCTAAGGTAACACACACATACGAAAATATTTGCAGATTGTGTGGAATAAAAATGAGCTGATTTGTATTACAGGCCTCTCCCACCCACAGTCAGACGCAGGGGTTTAGCGAGCAGCGCTCTCAGACCATCCCAGTCCTATCGTCTCTACCCCGAGCCTCAGGATCACTCAGGTACATCTGTTGCATTTTCTACAAGTCCAACATTATTTGCTTTCCAGCAGTTGTGCCTACAGGGCACGTTTGAAAGACTCACAGTGTTTGTGTTGGTAATGGCGTGTGTGTTTGTTTGTCGGTGCAGCAGGAAGTCCCGAGGCGAAGGTAAGAAGTGCAGAAAGGTGTACGGGATGGAGAACCGAGACATGTGGTGCACGGCGTGCCGCTGGAAGAAAGCCTGCCAGAGGTTTGTGGACTGAGCTGCCCAGGGAAAAGGGGCACGATCTCTTCTCTTGCAAAACTGTTTCTGCTGCACCTCCTTAACACCACAGTTTCCAGAATGCTCCACTTGGACCCAGGATCTGAAACGAAATCTCCTCAAGCATTCCCAGTGCACTTGCCAAAAACTGAGAGAAAGGCAAGTAGCACAATATTGCAAAAAAAAAAAAAAAAAAAAGCAAAAATTGATTTTTTTTTTTTTTTTTTTTAAACATTGGGCTGTAAAACATTTGTGTAAATCTTGGAGGGACCAGACATGGTGGGTCCAATCACTGCCGAAGTTTTGTTTTCTACAAAAGACAAATGTAAAAAGATCACGTGGAGTGCTACAAAATGGAGTACAGACTAAGATCCTTGTTTTCCATGGACTCTTTTCCACTTCTGCTTTTGAGCAGGGATAAACGTTAGCGCCAACTGCCAACCACACTCAAGACTGTCTACCCTCGCTCAGAGAGACTGCGTGGTTGAGGTTGTGTGTTTGTGTGTGTGTGTGTGTGTGTGTATGTGTTTAGGGAGGAGCGCGCCCCCTGGTGGAAAAGGATCAAAATATGATGGAAAAGAATAAGCCACTGCTTTTCTTCCGTTCAGTCACAAGCAATTTACACTCACTAGGGACGGACAGGTTTTCTATCTCTGTTTTATATGTGTGTCATTTCTTTCAGGGATGATGCATTCAGCGAAAGCAAAACCAGCAGCTATGTTCAAAAGCAGCGGAGGGTTTTTTTTTAATTTTTTTTATTTTAGGAGACTTTTCTCTATCTACCTGCAACCAAAAACAAGGATTCTCTGTGCCATTTCTGTTTTTTGTTTTGTTTTGTTTTATTTTTTGTACTCAGTTGTGCATGACCGCTATGTTAATAAACAGCCCTCCCATCAGAGAACGGCGGTGTTTAACCCAGCCACGCCCACTCAGATGAGCCCACGTCCAACGACTTTGTCACTCGTCCTTTAACGGACAGATCGGCATATGGCTTACCTGCTGAACATTGTCCAAGCACTTAAAAAAGAGGCATCGAGTAAGATGTATCCCTGTGCATCTGTTTATCCTGACATCACACATTTTACGTAGGAAGTAATAAAAGCGAGAGCACTTACAGTACCGCAACCGGCCGGGAGCTCACGCATGGGCACAAGCTGCAAGCACTTGAGCGTGTTTTGTTTTGAGTCTATTGAGCCGATTGCGTAACCAATACTGCACAGTGATCACGCGAGGAGGAAGTGGAATTGTTTGTTTGTTTTTGTCTGCGCTGCTCAAGGTGATGAAGACTGGATGAATTTTTTCCGTGTTCAGGTCCTCCTGAGGTTTGTCCAGCAGTGAAGGACTTTTATGCAAGAAGAAAAACGGCTGCTCAACGGGCAGTTGTAAGTTCTCCGGCGCTGTTTTTTTTTTTTTGTCCTTTTTAATGCAGTATTGTATAAACAAGTATCCAACACACATCTCAGCACCAGCACACACACCACAATTATTCCCCCTTCTCATGATTCCTCTACCTTCGGGATGTTTATGTATGTAGCTCTAAGCTAAATTTGAAAAACACTGAGAAGTGTGTAGCACTTCACGGAAACCGGGACACGCTTTACACCTGGTCATTTCATGCTTTTTTTTTTTTTTGCGGATCAGGATCGTACCCGGATCAGGATTATTTGCATAAGGTGTGAACGCATCTCAAGACAGCTCAAGACAGATTCAGATCTGATTTCTCAGAGGACAATGCTAACATTTAGTAAATATTGACCAGTTTTTTAACGGCTAAAGGAGACATTCCCGAAAATAAATGTTCGTGTCGCAACGTTTCCAGCGTGTCTGAAAAAAGAAAAACGTGCGAATGTGAGTTAGCATGCTCCAGGTCGAACTCGATACGTTCCTGCAAAGTTTCTATTCATTAGCGTTAAATGTTCTCAGTGCGCTTGGGAAAAGAAAAAAAAGTTTTAGGACGTTCACAAAACATTCTGTCTCGGTACACTACAACACAGTACAACACACTTAGAAAGCTTAGTGTTGATTCCATTCAAGACAATATGATACTCATGATAATAGACAGTGTACTGCACGAGTAATTTTTTTTTTCAAGTGTTGACCGATACGATTCAATCCAGTGCAGTTTACTCCAGTTACATTTAACACGTTGGCCTTTCTCTCTCACACTCGCGTAGGGAGCGTTTATCGTTTGTCCCATCCATTGATTTACGACAGCATTATTGGTTTTTCTTTTTTTCTTTACAATTCGAACTGGACCTCGGTTTGTAAATCAGCTCACACACTGGGTCACACACTGTTGGGCCGACTTTCCAATTTGCCACTTTAAAGCAATTCGAAATGCAGCGCAAGACACGAGGAACAGCACAGGAAGGCGAAGGTGTTTAATGAGCTGTTCCATCCGACACCATTGAACAGATCTCTAATCCAGCAAAGATTTCGATTAAAAATATACGCGCACGTGTTTAAATCTTCTCAGAAGATCCATGAAATGACCAAGTGTACAGTAAATATAAATGAAGATGTGAAAAAGTCTGATTGAATGTTGCATTTTCTTTTCCCAATCTTTGTTCTCCATCCTTGTGCTGTTTCTACAGAGGATACAGTACTTTGAGGTGAAAGAAACTGCCATTATATGTCATGTGAAGTTTATAGTCTATTAAAGAAAATATAGAAACTCTACATTTTATGTTCACACTCAATCTTTAAATAACTTTTGTTTTTCCATTTTTGTTTTCTGTATATATTTCTGCATACGTCTCGAGACGGATGTTGTATCAGTGCCGTATATATATCCTGAGATAGGATCTTGCAGGCAGTGAGACTGCAGCTTAACACCAGAATCATTCAAACTGGTACAGACTTTTAAGCAGAGCTGGGTGGTAATAGAAAATCAACATTTGTACAAACACGTGTTTAATTGGAAATATCTATTACAAGTTGCGAGCATTTTATTAGTATAACTGCAGCTGCGCTTCTGATGTTGAAAATGTATAAGGTACCCTGGAATAACCACGGTATGTACTCTATACTCACTCACACACACACTCATCGTCTATACTGCTTTAACCTGTATATAGGGTCGCGGGGGGCCAGGAGACTTAGGGCACGAGGAAGGGTACACCCTAGACAGGATGCTAATCCCACTGTGTGCATGGAGTTTACACACACACACACACACTTTCTGGGCAATTTGGGAACGGCAATTAGCCAATTATGTCTTTGGACTGTGGGAGGAAAACGGAGTACCCAGAGGAAACCCACCAAGCACGGGGAGAACATGTAAACTTCATGCACACAGACCAAACGCAGGAATCAAACCCGGAACCTGGAGGTTCAAGGTGACAGTGCTAACCACTAAGCCACCGTCATAGTATTCACTATGTAAGAACTTTTATATAGTACACAGATCATTTCAGCCACAATCATGTGTAAATGCAGCTTTTTCAGATCACTTTTTTTCACTTTATTATATTAAAATGAGTTCAATTCTGGTGATCCATGCCAAAAACTTTCCAAGCTTCCAAAGTGGAAAAAGCATCTTTGTACTACTTTTTAACATGGATCATGGATGCGGTCAGGTGTTCGAATGGACGTTAATTTCATTAATTGGCATGAAGAAGCTAAATAAAAAAGGTTATAACTGAATCATTTCATCAAAGTTTATCAAAGTTCATTGCCATCTTGACATCCTTACAACTATATAACATCCAGCCTCAGGGTTCCTGGTTGATCAGGGGATTAAAAACGTCACTTTGTACTCTGCATCTGCATCACAAACGAAACATTAAACCTCCTTACAGTATTACGCGTGATTCATCTCCAGCTTTTAAAACTCATAACCTGGAAACCAACACCCGGATTAATTCATCCTGTCGAAAAAAGCACTTGAAAATTTTAAAGTCGTTATAATTATGTTCACATGACTTCACCGAGACAATGATATCGCCCAGCTATGCTTAAAAGTCCCACATGCTTGTGATTTAATATGGCTGTATGAGTGTGTATGAGAATGTGGGTCACTTTAAGAAGAAAAGCAGCTGATACCTTGGGAGGTCAATGCTACATCCTAGACCTTAGAGGCTACAGCTTGTTTAAACCCCTTAACAGCGTTCTGCTACCATATACGTATTCAGGGGCAGCCTGAATCGCTGTGTTGTTTACACACCTACACACACAGACGAAAAACTTGAACCTTTTTCCATCATGACTATGGTGAGGTAATGATGAGTTTGGTTTGTTTGTCCTGAGTATAAATACTGATCCCTGGACGTTATGGCACTTATGGGTGATTTCCACACACACACACACACACACACACACACACACACACACAAAAACGCCATTGCGATATAAAGTAACGCCGCGAAACGGCATTGTGGAGCTTGTGTATGATTTGACTGCCACAGGTTGGTCCCCGGTGCATTAGCGGTACAATTCCACGAGTGAAATGCTAAAGCACTTCCTCTTTACTTCCTGTTCTTCTATAATCTACTTCTTTCATATCCTGTAGCTAGAGTATTATATAGATACATATATAGCTACACATTGAGCAGCCGTGTTTACAGTGGTGTACAGTATAATCCTGCAGAACATC
This sequence comes from Clarias magur, assembly GCA_013621035.1. Taxonomy (NCBI): domain Eukaryota; kingdom Metazoa; phylum Chordata; class Actinopteri; order Siluriformes; family Clariidae; genus Clarias; species Clarias magur. The sequence continues at coordinate 597,190 of QNUK01000116.1, read as the reverse complement.
ATCGTCTCAATGATCGAAACGTTCCTGCTTCCCTTGTTACAGAATAACACAGTATAGTATTCAAGATATAACCGATCACAATATAACTGTTTATTTTATCTGACTATGTGAGTACATTGCTGTATGTATGTGCATTTTAACACGGTTCAAACACACACAGAGTCTTGTCATCATATTTTGCCTTGAGGAATGCACTAGTTTCTGCCATGCATAAAGAAAAACAAGTCTGTGCGGGTCATTCTGTTTCATATGAATGGTTAAAGTTTTGTTGAGCTTTTTAAATCACTTCTGCAGCATTTCTTACTTTATGAATTAAGTACACATTCAACATGTTTTTCAGTACTTGATCCTGATCCCGAAATGAATAGCCTGCTTAGTTTTAAGCAATCAGAGGCATGATTGAAGATTTTTAGCTGTGTTGCCGTTGGTTGCTAAAATGTGTGTTGCTAGAAATGAACGTCTCGTGCCGAGTTTAAGATCACATGACGTTTAAACAGAATGCGAGGGTGGTCAAGGTCAATAAAAACGATCATGAATTGCATTGTCTCAGTGCTCAGTGCTCGCTGAATTGAAGTGCTCTCACATCCGACAGTATTTGCCACTTTAGCCACCACCTTCGTTCTCTATCTACAGTATATACATAGTTATTTACCATAATGCACTATAATGCCAAAAGTATACACTCACCTGCCTTCACATGCATTTGAACTTGAGTAATTCTTAATCCACAGGGTTTAATATGACATTAGCCGACCCTCTGCGGCTAGAACAGCTTCAACTCTTCTAGGGAGGCTTTCCACAAGGTTTAGAACTGTGTTTATGGGAATTTTTGACTGTACTTCCAGAAGCGCATTTGTGAGGTCAGACACTGATGTTCGACGAAAAGGCCTGGCTCGCAGTCTCCTTTCTAATTCATCCCAAAGGTGTTCTATCAGATTGAGGCCAGTCAAGTTCTTCCACACCAGACTCGCTCATCCATGTATTTATGGATCTTGCTTTGTGCACTGGTGTGCAGTCAGGTTGGAACAGGAAGTGGCCATCCCCAAACTCTTCCCACAAAGTTGGGTATGAAATTGTCCATGGTATGCTGAAGCATTAAGAGTTCCTTTCACTGGACCTAAGAGGCTGAGCCCAACTCCTGAAAAACAACCCCACACCAGTTCCAACATGATTACGCACCGGTACACAAAGCAAGGCCCATAAAGACAAATGTGCTTCTGGAGGAATGGTCAAAAATTCCCACAAACACACCCCTAAATCTTGTGGAAAGCCTTCCCAGAAGAGTTGAAGCTGTTATAGCTGCAAAGGGTGGGCCATCATCATCATATTAAGCCCTATGCTGAACCCTATGTAAACTCAAGTTTACATGCATGTGAAGGCAGGCGAGCGAATACCTTCGGCAATATACTGTATATATCAGGCTACGATCAAGAGTAAGTGAGCACTGTATCGGACTAATACCGGTATCTGTATCGATGCGTCCCTACTTACAACTAAAAGCGTGTGTCCGTTGAGGATCAGACTTTGGTGTTGAGTGAAGAGTTGCATCATCCTGGCTTTGTAAAGGTTTAATTAAAGGATTTGTCCTGATTGTTTTGCGTCATAGCTGTGATGGTAGTGCCTTTCAAAAAGGCAGAATAGGACCTGGGATACGAGTTCTGCGATGCATTCAACCAACAAACCGGCCTCCGTGTCCCTGTGAAGACACTCGGTGTTTAGGGTTTCTGAGTGTTTCATTGCTGTGCCGTGAAGCAGACGCGCGTCTCTGCTTTCAGGAATGTAGTGTTTAGGGACACACTGGAGCCTGACTGTGCCTTGAAGAGGTGTGAGTGAGTGAGTGTGTGTGAGTGTGTGCGTGCTGATGTATATAGAAAGCAAAAGGAATGTACCTGGTGTAAGTTTATCCAAGTTCTCCATTTTTGTACCAATTAAACAGCTTGGCTCTAGGAGCCTTTTTCCCTTTTTTTTTTTCATTTTCTAGTGGAAGTGTTTTGCTAAGACGTGTCTCTTTCTCCTTCCTGACTGTATTTTGTAACCAACTGCAGTACTGTAGAACTTTTGTCTTTTCTTTTTTTTAAAATCTGGTTTCCAAAATGTGGATATTTCAGTTGGTTTGTTATGTCTGCGTTTTGGGAACCCAAGAGCCTTTTTCCTATACAATGCTACATCAGTGAGATCATTCATTCTAGTCAGAAACACAAGCCTTGGAGAAAACCACACCATGCACATGTTACTGTACAGTATATCGGGCGGGAAATTTCTATCAAATTTCTACAAATGGCAGGACAATTAAATTCGACGACTAATTTGTGGATCTCAAGTCGATACATTTGCCTGTAATACAAATAAAAGCACTTTTTGGGGGAATAATTTGTCTGAATTGAGGTCCCAGGGTGTCCACCATAACGAGCGATCCACAGCGTGTTAGCCAAATGCTACCGTAACAGTGCATGTGAAGTGTAGGCTCGGTGTTCTGTAATGAATTATGTCACTGCTCTTGTTAATCAACGACCATGTTAACCTCAAGAACACAAAGACTGTCGCACTGGATTTTTACACTTTTTAAACCTGTACTCTGACTGTATTTTTAATACTGCATGTGCATGCTTAAAAAAAAAAAAGAAAAAAAGATGAGGACCGAAATATGATCTGAATTTGTAAATGTGTATACCGTGTTTTGTCTCTAAAAGCCAGAGGGCAGGCAGGCTGCAATGCATTATGGGAAATCTTTAAAAACCTTTTTTTTTTGAACGGCGTAGTAAGAAAGGATTTTCAGCGTGGTCGTTCTATAGTCTCATTTTAATCCATGCTGGCCTCTTGGGCGTGGAAAAGCAGACGTTTTTTTACGCAGCCTTAAGGCTTAGCTCCGATTGGCTAGAGTATCACATACTTCATGTGCCACATTCTTCAGGTCCGGGAAGAAAGCCAGAATTCCCTGGGATTTTTATTTTTTATTTTTTACGCCTGCTCTATATTTAGCAGGCGACACAAATTGGCGGATTTTATGGCACACGGATGCAGAGGGGAACGTGATAATAAACAAATAGTCTGGCTGCCTTGAAAGACTGCAGATGCCAATGCTAAAAGATGAGAGTGTAGAGAAAGTACATGGCCATGCCTCGCCACTACAGATCAATCACAGCACGAGCGCAGCACCCACTTCCACGGCAACTGCCTGCTCTTGCTCGGTAGCCCGTCCGGAGTGTGCTTCATTTTTATTCCATTCTTGCTGTCGCTTGTTGATGATGAAGTGTACTAATCAGACTGGCGAGGCTCATATGACGTGCACACAGATGTTAAGGATTAGGAATGTTTTGTGGGAACTAGGTAGAGTCGCTGCAATAGAATTTTAAAGCCATAGAAGGTGGACAAAGCTATGAATTACATACTGACTTTCCTAAACCGAAAAAAAACAACCTGTCAGTCAAGGAGACTGGAATGAAATGTAAAAGTGAAATGTGTTAGTGAAGGTAAACATGTCATATGGCATAACTGGGTCCCGTACAGTACAGCGCTGTGTGTGTGGCTCATTGCTCCGAGAAGATTTCTTTCAGCCTACAGTGGAAACTGTTGATTCTCCAACACTGTCAACTCGATACAGTTTTTCACTTGTTAGGAAATTTTAAGCTTAAAAATGTATCGCGGTTATCACTTGGACTGAGCTGTAAAAGCCACAAGCAGACACTCCGAGTCGAAACAAAGTTCGAGTCCTGTGAGAAATTCACACTTCACGTGCGAGTGCGAACACCGCCCCCTCCGCCCCCCCAACTCTGAAACGAAATATTAGTTAAAGCAATACTACAATGCTAATTCAGAAATGTTTCACTGTTGTTAACTATATTAAATACTGTAGAAGTATTTCACAGTTGGATTAAAAGACCTGGTTTCATTGCTGCTGAAGGACACCGGATGAAGCATGAGATCTCATTTCTCGTTACAGTCTAGAATAAAAAAACAACAACAAAAAAAAAACATCTAATTTCTTGCCAGATTTTTATTCTTTACCGCTTGGTTATTAACTTTAATCGTACACTGCCTGGTAAAAAAAAAAGGCACTCAAACTAATACAGTATGTCTTCGATCACACTTTTTTTTTTTTTCACCATTTATTTCTGTCGACACTAACAGTAACACATGTTCCACTGATGATGGAAGAGTCTAATCGCTCGGTAAAGTCTCCTCCAGCCCATCCCCGAAACTTCTCTTCATGTGTGTGTGTGGGTGTGTGTGTGTGTGTGAAGATGATTGCCCGTGCTCTCAGAAGCACTCTTTCACATTTTGAGCGCAATAAATCTTGGCGTTGTTGTCCTGGAAAATTCCAGCCGTCAGGAATGAAGAAATACCTTCAGGTAGTCATTTTTCTTTCTTCTTTTTTGACATTACCGAGCCTGGACAACGACCACTGTAACAGTAACATCTTTTCCATGGACACGGGATATGTTTTTCCCGCCGTGTTTGTTTTAGAAATAAGAAGCTTCTTGCTGTAGCAATTAAGGTTTAATAAAGGTCGCCAGCTGAGGCATAGAAATCACTGCAGGCATTTTTTATTTTTTTTTTTTGAGATTCAAATGCCGACTTTTTTTTTTGCCAGGAAGTGTAACTTAATCGATATACAGTGGAACCTCGGATTGCGAGTAACGTGGTTTATGAGTGTTCTGCAAACCGAGCAAATATTTTTAATAAATTTTTAATCAGAAACCGAGCAAGTATTAGTTTACGAGCGCCGAATATCATGTATCATGCATGCGACTCTTATTTTGACACCGAGCGTCACTCTCTCACCTTTTCTTTGAGTTTTCATTATTTCTTATGGGAAATGATGGTTTGGTTTACTTCCGGAACGAATTATGCTCGTAATCCAAGGTTCCACTGTACTTAGTTCTTGTTTGTAATCATCAGATTCTATGACATCTGAGGCACAGAAACCTCCTCTTTCCTCTCCTCCTTCTCCGGTTCTCAAAATTCATTACCTGTTGAATAAATTCTCCTGAAGCCGCATTAGAGTTATTTTACAAATATAAATCGCAGTAGTCAAATATTTGGCGCATTACTAAGATGTGTACGGTAATATTCTGGCTGTGTATTGGAGCCAAAGAGATTTTATACTTATGAACTTTCCACCGCCAAAACAAGTTCATGTTACATGGTTTTGTCTTCGTGGTTTGGATTGAACCCATCTAATTCAAATGACCATTAAAATAACTGTGAGAAATCAATCATATAATATAATATGATATAATATAATATAATATTTCATCATAAAATCGTAGGCCAAGGAATCCTTGGGTGTTGGATTTTAAACAGATCCCAGTTTAAAAACCGCTAAATTTGGCTTTTAGGTTGCACCCTATAATTCTCCTCGCTCTCATTTGAGTTTTGGCAACGTCTGACAGTTACACTAAGCTGAAAGTCTGCTTCAGTGTTTTGTACGCTGCATCACCAGGCAAAGTTAACCCCAGGAATGCTTTATCAACATAAAGAGACGAAATAAGACATTTTAAAGCTCCAGATTAGTCCAGTGTCAATGCATTCAAAATACTTCCTGTAACTCAAACAGGCCGTGAGAGATGGAACTTGAGGATTTTGGTCATACAGAAACCTTTATTTCATCGGATCTGGTTAATTACGTGCTCTGGATTAATGAGGTCTCGTTTCTAGATAAATACTGCCAGGATGTGAGAGTAGCTCGGGAAATCTCTAGAGATCAGTGCGCCGCCTTTCTCTAATAACTCACCACACACGTACACTTATACATCACGTTATATGTGCTACTAGTTGACATTCACACGCATGCTGCTGGGGTCCCTGAGGAATCTGAGGACGGAAAGCCTGTCTCATTTTCCCTCCTTGTGTAATTTTCCCTCCGCTCCTCTCTTTCTAACTCTTTGTTTTCGTAACGAGCAGACTAAGAGTGACTAAGATTCCGAGGTTCTTCTTAATTGATGACGATAATGGCGACTATAACCCTAGCTAATCCAGACAAATTCCTCATCGCACTAAGTAACTTTTTTTTTCTTCTTCTCCCCTTCTATTCTAGACGATTATGCAATGTTGTGTCTACAGTGCACACAGCCGTAAGGCTACTCCTAAACCAATAATACTTACGAAGTTCATGTTATTATGCAACTCAAACAGCAGACTAATCCAGAGGCACAGTGGATTAAGTAATGAAAGAGTTGACAGTGTCAGAGATGGTTATTTTGTGATCTGGGATGATTACGGTTACCGCAATATCTTTTGCAAATGAAAGCACTTGCTATTATGTGTATAATGTCTCAGTGTTTCTTGTGTTGCAGCGGTTCCCAAACTGAGCCGAGGATCCCTGGGCTTACACAGGGCACAGACAAGAGACAGAGCTATTCAGCACAAAGACAAATTGGTATTGAAATGTTTTTTAAATGAATAAAAAAAAAAAAAGATTTCCCCATCATTGATGCACAAATCACATGCTGGCATAAAGCTCCTCTAATCTGACCTCGCTACTCTCAATTCTCTTGCATCTTGTCACTTTTCTGCCCTTTAAAAGGGGTCCTTGGTGATAACGGTTTGGGAAGCTGTGTCTTATTGCACCTTTTTCTTTTTTTTCTCCTCTACTGGTTCTCTTAAAAGAGGACCTTAATAGACTGTTATCTTCTCACTGACGGGCTGTGCTGGTTTTTATTCGAAGCCGTGTGTACATAAAGACTGCCATTGTAATCTGTGCTACAGTGAAAATGTCCTGGTGCTCGTCAGTGCCGCTGTTGATGTTTCCTTTGGTGTAAGTATGACGTTTCATAGACGCTCTGATTTATTGGTCACAAACTAATAAAGACTTTTTGGCAGCTGTTTACTACACTCCTGTGTTCCTGTGTGATTATTCATTCATGTTCTATACTCCTAGTTCTGTATAGTGTCACAGAAAGCTTGGAACAGGCAGGGTACACACCACAATCCACATGCACACACCACACACTTTGGGAACACCAATTAGCCTAATGTGCATGTCTTTGGACTGTGAGAAGAAACCGGAGGAAATCCACCAAACATGGGGAGAACATGCAAACTTCATGCACACAGAGGCGGGGATCGAACCCTCGACGTTCAGGCATTCAGACTCATATTGGTTAACACAAAGCCTCAGAGCATGGACCGGATTAGTATCAGTGAATTAATGTGTGTAACCTTTACTATAATCTCTTCAGCTCAACTCAAAATTCATATCAAATCATTTACTGAAAATATACAGTGTGTTATGGATGAGACGACCGTTTATGAGAAATTACTGGATTTCTATCATCATCAGAGAACTGATGTGTCTGAAACAGTCCTCTACAAACTTTATAAAGAACATGCTTCATTGGTGGATTGAAAAATCTAACTATAAAATGATTAAATCAGCTAATAATGATCCTTTCCTTCTTTTTTTTTTGTAACGTTTATCTTTTTTTTAGGTTTTTTTTTTTTTGTAAAACCCAGCCATTTTACTTTACTTTAAACTTTAACTTGTAAATTACACAGTAGTCATTACAAGCAGATTTTTTGCCTGATTTAGCATATCAGTTATGTTTTGCTGTAACATGCTCTATGAATTATGCCTAGTTTTTCCCCATGTGAAGCTTGACCTTTGCATGGAATCAGCCAATAAATTAAATATAGCCAAGAAGAGAAAACAAAGTACAGTATGGTATTTCTTTCTTCTTTTTCCAATTTTTCCTGTTATTTCATCTGTTAATGTACTGTAGATTACGTTTTGAGTGTAATCCAATCGGTTTAGTACAAGATACATTAAGAACAGCAAAAGAAATTGAGCACACTCTAAGATTCCATTTGACTGCTTTTAGATTCAATTCCGGTGTGCAATGTGGTGGCCCATTCATGTGTGAAAATGAATCCTCCTGCTCCCAGAACCACTCTTTCACAATTATTTATTGTGTAAAGCTGCTTTGCGACAATGTCAATTGTTAAAAGCGCTATATAAATAAAATTGACTTGACTTGAGTCCTGCAATATGCCTGTGCCATCAGGGAAGAAAAGGAAAACAAATCTGCTTACTGTACATGTTTTAACCTCAGTACGTTCATGTAGTCAACCGACTTATGATCAGATCATCTGAAGAGATGTAGTTATTCCATATACTTTTGTTAAAATACAATATTGGGACATGTATTGGGAAAGGTATACATTGCCTGGTCCAAATAAATAAATAAAAATCACACATTAATATTTTGTTGGATCACCTTCAGTTTTAATTACAGTGTGCATTCACCATGGCATTGTTTCACAAACCCATGTGCTGCCATAACATTCATTTCCATCCAGGTTTTTGGCTGAGATCTTGTACTAGTGATGGGAGAATCGAACCTCTCTTCTCCATCACTCACAAAGAGATGTAATGGTGTTGGTGGCCAGATCATGTGTGAGAATGATTCCTCATGCTCTGAGAACGTCTCTTTCACGATTTGAGTCCTGGAATAGGCCTGTGCGATCAGGGAAGCAAAACTTCATAGATGTTGAATAGACCTGAATGTACTGAATGACCAGCTTATAAGCAGAATTAATTTTATTGCCACATAACGTTGCTAAGCCTAGACCTGACCAACTGAAGCAACCCCAGATGCCTACACTGCCTCCAGAGGCTTGTACAGGTGGGAACTATGCATGATCGGGGCATCAATTCATGTGCTTCCCTTCTTACGCTGATACTCCCCTAGCTCTCATATAGGGTCAGTATGGACTCGTCAGACCACATGACCTTTTCCATTGCTCCAAAATTCAATCTTTAAGCTTGGTAGCAAACTTGGAATTTTTTTTTTTTTTCCAGATTTCTACTGCATTTCTACAATGCAATTTTAAGTGCTTTCTGATCATTTTTCATGACATTTCCTTTCTGTAGTATCATGTATCATTCCATTCCATTTAATAATGCTCTGGGCAGTTCTTAAGGAAATTCAAGGAATTTCAGCAATCGTTCACTTGTTCTCTTTGCTCGATGCAGGCCCATCTAAAATTTTCTTTGCATTTCTTTGGCCAGGCCTTCTGTTATTTCACGGTTATTGAAAGTGGCACGAGCAATTATGATCCTGAATATTCCACAAACAGAATAAAAACCAGCTACTGATTGAGATTTAGATATTCCTATTTGCATTAACATTCAAATAAATAAATTTAAATGTTGAAATGAATCTTATTTGTTTTTATTTATTTGGCTTTATACAATGAAAAATGCATTAGTTACTGAAATCATATAAAGCCCATTACATTTAATGATCAGTCAAAGTAAATGAATTGATAGTCTACTACAACTACTATTAATAGCAACAAATATTTTATGTTATATATACACATAATGGAATAAAACATGCTTTCCTTCTTTCTCTGCTGTATGATCTGTTTTCCTTGGTGCCTCATCGTGTATTCATTTGTTCCAGTTCTCTGACTGGACAGACCCCCCCCCCCTCCCCTTTAAACATTGCACAGGCAGGGTGTAATCACGGCCACCAGAGCTGTGAAGAAAAAAAACTCTTAAAGGTTAACCCTGTGATGCTTTCTTGAATTTCCTGATATCCTACAGAATTTAACCGTATCTGTGCTGATGTAAAACGGTTTAAGTGTTTATTACGTAGAAGCTAATAGCTTTATACGGTACAAAAAAAAAAAAAAAAAAACCTTGATTAACCCAATTTGAAGGTGTTTCTCTTGACCCTACAATAGCACGCAGAGAGGGTGGGGCTACATGTAGGTATTACAGTTTTACGCTGCCATCTAGTGTTCCTTAGTGGTAGTGCAGCATTACATTGACTAACAAAGTGGAAGGGACATTTGTATTGCTGAAAGTCTGAGCTGACTATACAGCTGTGCAAACACTGTCTTTAATACTTGCATAAGATAATCAAGTAAACAAGTTTTCAAAAACAAGTTATTTCGCTTCTCGTCATGTTAAAAAAAATCTAATTAAGTGATGAAGCATGTTCTTACACACACCAGCTCTTTTCAGTGTCATTACAATCGCCTCAGCTTACCTACGGTATAAAGCCTGCTGTTTATTTGTTTGTTTATGGCACAACTGTCTGTAGTTATTGGCTAAATTGTTAAAGCAATAAAATAAGCTTAAAGGAAAAGACCATCCTGAATGACTTGCATATTCATCTTTTAAATTAACAAGTCTTTAACAAGATCTTAGTGGCATCAATAATAAAAAAATAAATAAAAAACGTCTTAACAGTTTCTTAAATTACCCATAATGCCATTTAACTAGATCACCAATGTGCTTCTGTCCTTTTGTCTGCCCAGCTCCCTCACCTCTTCACCCACTGAAAGGGTGCTAGTGATGCCTAACTCGTGGATATAACATTTCATTAAAACATCATTAAAATGTTAAGATTATTGTAGTTTATTAAGAAGCAGACAAATGAAAAAAAAAAACAATTAAATTTAGTTTTTTTCCGACTATATTACAATTTAGTTTGCAGAGTTTGAGTATTAGAGAAGTACAATGCACAGCCTCCAGAACTGAAAAATGTTAATTATCACAGGACTTATTTTAGATGTGCAACTTCATTAATTAATTCATTAATAACTGATTATGCGGAGTAAACTTAAATTTATATCCAAAATCCTAAAAAGAATGGTGAGCTACATAGACAAAAACCATTGCTGCTCTATATGAAATGACATTACAAAAGAAAAAGAACAAAAAAGCAATACAGCAGCTTCTGAGCATGAGCAGTTTAACAGGAAAAGCCTGCCAGCCCAAGCCTTACACAATTATATTAGCCTTTATTTTATCATTTAGAAAAATCTATTTATAAAAGAACATGGTTAATATTTTATGATACTCTTTTGCTTGTTAATAAAATTATAGTTTAACCACCAAGAAAGTCAAGAAGAAAGAAGAAGAAAAAAAAAAACAACACTCCAACATGTCCATCTAGTGCCTTTACTTTCTTTTATTTTTCCATTATTAATCTGCGTTGATTCTGTGAGGCTAGAATTTAGACAAAAAACATCAACAGTGATAAGAGTACAAAGCAACAGTGAGTCCTGACTACATTTGTTCTGTTTCAACACCCGAAACTTGAGCGACACAGCCAGAGTGTTTATAGATGTTTACATGCAAGTGGGATAAGGACATAAAGTAGACTCGCTGAATCCTGAAGTAGATCCAGAGTTTAGTTTTTAGATTATAAACAACTAGATGGAAACGTTCTCCCATTTTTAGGACAAGTCAAAACCTGCAAGATAAAACTTGGAGCTAGTTGTGCTTGTAAGGTTACTGAACACTTTATGTGCAAAGACTTTAATGAAGAAAGGTCACAATCTGCCAAAAGTGGGACCTTGTTACAGTGAAATAATTGTATTTTTTGTTATAGAAGCTCTGACAAATCGTTTATGCACACAATTATTACATTATGAATTCTATAGTAACCATGTTGAAAGGACTTGTATAAGCGGTGCTCCATATAAATGCCTTAAAAACCTGTGTAACTGTTAACATGGTAAACCTTTCTGTGATTCTTTTTTTTAAGTCTATTGTCAGCGCTCTGTAACAGTCAAAGTAACAGCAACGCTGTAACTAAGACTTCAGATGCTGGAAATCCTAGAGGACACAATGCTTCTCAGTACAAGCTGTTTATTATTTCTTATTAGGTTCAACAGAGAAAAGGAGGCTGATGAGGAAACGAATGTTGACGTCACTGATTGACCTTCAGCCCCTACTGCCAGTCTGTTTTCTGACCTGCCACCATTTTATTCGTCCCATCTTATCACTAGTTTTGTGTCTATAAAACCATAAATTCCCAAGAAGTGTTGCATGTCCTCATGTTTCCAGCAGAGGGAGAAAGAAAAAAACAAACAAAACAAAAAAACAACAACATTAATTTGTACAGACTCCCTGATGAGTCTGATTCTGATCACAGATTCAGGTAGAAATTATTATACTAACCTGTTCAATACGTATATCTAACCTGAAGTACTGTGGTTGGCGTTGCTCTATAGTCTATGTGTTTTAAATGGGTTCCTCTCTTATATTTTAATCCTCTAAACATTTAGTTTGATAGAAAGATTTCGGTCCTGTTTTTCTACTGTATATACATTAAAATAGTAAGATTGGAAATGCAAAATGATCAGAACTAATCTGCCAGCTTTAGATCAATATTGAAACTACAGCAGGGCTGGAGATCACAGCTTCAATACTGCATTAGTTTTAACGCTGAAACCCTGGCGTATAAACAGCTGCTAATGAGAGGGAATGAGGGGTGCACATAGCTACAAACACTCTATACTGTACGGTGAGTGGAAAACAGGAACTAACATGTTACAGATTTAAAAAAAAACATTATTGTAGCTATAAATGGATAAAAAAAAGTGTGGTTCTTTGATGAATAATAATTTTTAAAAATTGTTGTTGACGTGCTGTAGTATAGAAGAAATAAAACATTTCAGTGTTATGAGAAAACTACAAAATCAACCTAGTAGGAGTAACGGCGTCACACTGCCCCAGCATGCACTGCTCTACCACGTGTCCCCTCCAAACAGAGAAGAAACTACATGTAGGACTACACGGGCGATGCATATTGCAAAGAGTGATGCAAATTTGATTGTGAAAATTGTTTCAGTTTTCATAACTCTAAATTCCATCACAGATTTCACAGACTCTAATTTAATAATTAATTCCTTTCTATTAATCTCCGTAAAATCTGAACATAAACAATTCTACACACACCTATGGGCATTTAATTTTCAATATTTTAACTACTTATTAAGACATAAACTTGATTTTGTTTAAATATATACATCCTATAGCGTTTTGACTTCTATTATCCAGCATTATTCGTTTGAATGACATACAAAGTCTTCTGTTCACAAAGCATTTTACGCTATATATATATATTTTTTTTGGCATTTTAGGCACAACCTAAAGGCAAACCCATAACACTTAATAAAAATAAAAAAAAAGAATAACAATAGAGAAAATATATTTTCTTTTCCATAAACTTTGTAATTTTCTATGAGGTACTAAACAGTATGAGATACCATTTAAAGTGGCCTCTAAGTGCTTTTCTATGGCAGCGTTTTATTTAGAGAGAAATGAAATGAATACAAAAAACATTATCTGTATGAAAAGTCTTAGCTGACCATCTAACGTCAGCGTCACTGTTTAAACTTTACAGCAAACTTGAATATAAAGGTCATCTGTAGGCAGGGCTACCAGTGTAGACCTCAACCCCTATGTCACTAAACCCATGAAGGGCAAAACTGGCCTCATTTATGTTTATACATTTCAGGGTTTGGTGAGTTTGGTGAAAGATAAGAGTAGGTAAGACAGCATTATGTGAAGCTTTAAGTCTTCACTCATCTCCACCTGACCCGAGATCAGCTCCAGTGTCGGACTAGCAGACGTTCTGGATACCAGACTCACACCAACATTCAGAAGAGGGTTAACGGAACTCGGAGGAACAAACCGATGTAGTGCGAAAACTGAGAAATGTGAGGGGTTTTGGAAAACTGACTCATGAGGCAAATTTTTCTACTCTTCTTGTGTCCACCATCTTGATGTGACATATTTCCTATGAACACATTCTTTCCCAACTACTTTAAAGTAAAGAAAGTGAGCACAGAGAATCCATTTAGCTTTTTTTTTTTTTTTTTTTTTAAGATAAGTATAATGTTAGGAGAGAAGGAGCAGAGGGGAGGATGGGGGTGGAAGAAGCGAAGAGTGGAGAGAGATGAAGAGGTTGTTCCTCAGTGTGATTCTGGAGCCAAAACAGCCATCTCGTCTGGCTGCTCCACCACCGGCTCTGCACTCGCCAGGGCATCGGACTCGGCTCCGGTGGATGATGGGCTGGGGCTCACCTTGGTCTGTGGCAACAATTGGCATTATTAACCAATAACTGATTGTAGCTTAACTGAAATGCCATGCACACCATCTTACCTTTATACTCTCCACTTTCTCCTCGAATGACTTGAAGGTGGGGGTGTTCCTACAAGGTATCAAGTAGAGCTGGTGTTAAATACTGAATGATCATAGATCTTAGCACAGTGTGGCATACATTTTGCTGTCTGCATCACTTTTTGTGCCATGTAATAACACCGTTCTAGCTATGAGAGAGAGAGAGAGAGAGAGAGAGAGAGAGAGAGAGAGGATTTAAACCAGTCATCTCTCTTGGAATAAAGCCACTCCTACCACACAGGCCTGTGAGCAAGAGCAAGTAGCTTACCTCATCACAGGCATGCTAGTAGAGTGTTGGATGGAGCGTATACTATCGGTCAGCAGTGAGGAAGAGAAGAGAGCGGTTAGACAAGTCAGACAACAGTTAGAAAGAACTAACACTAGCAGTCCATGCACATGCATATGCACGTACACTCCTTCACAGTTAGAATAAAGACTGGGGTGGACAGAAAGACTGTCTACACACGTTTAGTCTTTTATTTTCAGTTGCCTGGTGGCCAAGAAGCATTAGTGATCACCAGGGTTTTAACAACCAGAAAAGTTATTTGGAATGTATATGTACAAACATTTGCCTGACAGTTATGTGACGCACCTCACTGCTACAACTACAACATGTTCTGCTTGTTCTGCTGAATCGCACATCCTGCTACATACATCACACATGTCAGGTTTTTAGTAGCAGGGTTAATTATTTTAACAGCCTTAACTAGCTAAAACATCAAACACGTCATGTTAACTATGTTTTTTTTTTTTAATTGATCAATTTGCTTTCCTGAGCAACAACAACAACAAAAAAAACTTTTCACATATGACTTAGGATTTCTTGCCGATAAAAAGTGTAACAAGGTTCAAAGCTGTATTATTTGTATGACTGATACAGATTAAAGCATCTTTGGATAGATTTATTTGTCCTGGTTAAAGAGCAGTTAAAGGTGAAAGTAAACTGTGAGTACAGAAATGCACTTGGACACGTTCATCTAGAGGATCAGTGAATCAGCTACACGGGCCAACTGGAGATCTAAGAGAGGAAGATCAATCCTGGATTACAGAGTTTTACACCAGACGCATGAAGTTTATTCGGAGCTTATGTGTACTCAAACACACTGCATGGAGTGCCAAAGTTAGACAACTGGGTTTGTTTTGGAAAGTTAATAAAATCTAAAAAAACAAAAAAAAACAAAAAAAAAAACAGAATAAGAAGTAGAAGTGAAAACATCAAAGATGCATAAAATCTAGCTAAACAGCAAATGTACTCTCAGTACAACACTTTAGACAGAAATCTGTAAGATCCAATGAAACTGTTATAGAATATCAGTAAGACACAACTTAAACCATCATGGATTTAACCATGCAGAAATAAACATGCAGAAAACAAACAGAAAATTAACATGCATTAACATCAACACGCTACTTCAAAGAACAAGCAGGAAATTCCCGCATGCACAAACTAGGAGGGGCGTTCAAGTCAACCCAGGACTTTTCTGGAGAAGAAATGCCTAAAACTGATTCACTTTTCCAGAAAACTTCAAGCACAGTACACTCTTAGCTAAAGTAGGACATTTGAATAGTGCAACATTTTAAAGAAGGCTGTACATCCATGAATGACAAACCCAGTCAACTCCTATCCAAGATGGCTCAGAGGTCACTGCAGTTGTTCTGAAGGGGGGGGGGGGGGGGGGGGGCATAATCGATGGATAACTTATTGCCAACATGCAGAAGAGACAAATCTGTCTATGGGAACAGTACACAAACATTTCACGAACACCACTTGCGCATTACAGGAACTCAGCTAGGAGTTATTTCCACGTTTGCGCCATTCAAGTGTTTTAGACATCAAGCAGTTCAATCATGGCTCCGGCGTATTGAGAACTTTGTACCTCAATCCAAGCACTATTGAAACGCTGAGATAACTGCATTAGTTATAGCAGGGGATTATAGAGAAATAAAGATATTTTGTGCTCTCATACCTGTGTTGTTATTCTGCACATTCTAAAGTCCCGGTTGGACCTGAACGCCCCTCGTATATCTACAATAAATACAAATCCGGCATCGAAAACACCACGCATAGATGTAGATTATCTTACCTAAAGGAATTGGAAAATGATTGTAATCTGTAAATGTCAGACTGCATTAGCAACCATCAAAGACTTTTGTGTGCTTTATGATTCAGTAAATTGTCAATAACTAATTTGGTTTAACACAAAGAGGCCCAGAAATTTAGACCCATAGGCATTATTATTATAGACCCATAGGCATTATTATTATAGACCCATAGGCATTATTATTATAGACCCATAGGCATTATTATTATAGACCCATAGGCATTATTATTATAGACCCATAGGCATTATTATTATAGACCCATGGGCATTATTATTCCTTTTATGAACTTTGCTATTTTTCTTTTTATTTCCACTTCAAAGCTAACAAAAAAGATGGAACAGAAATAGTGGTCCATTAGTGGTAGTACAACTAGTCGATTTATGGCCCCCTTACATACCTGTGCCCACAGGAGCAAGCCACAAAGTGTAAGGTCATTTTATGTCCATAAGTGGTACAGATACACAAAAAGGACCAAACTAATGACTAATTGTAATGACTTCATTAGACCAGTGTAGATTCTGATGTCATTCACAACTTTAGTTTAGTATTCAGTCAGTCATATTCACCAACGTTCCAGGTATTCAAAAAAATGTGTGCAAGCATGAATGTTTTGACTAATACCCTTTCATATCGACTACAAAAACGCTTGACGCAAACGATAATAAGCTGTTTATGCTAACTAGTGTGAAAACATTATGACACACAAGAGAGTTAGTGAGCTTATAAGTAACGTTAATAACCATGTTAGTTCTATCTATTTTTTTTATTAGAAAGAAAGAAGATATTAGTCCTGAGATATAGATGGTGACGTGTTTGTTTAATGTGTTACCTGACATCCTCTAGCTTTCTCCCGATGGCTGTGCTCACGCTGGAGAACGCTGCTGTGGCTTTCTGCCCGGCTTGGCTCAGTGTCTCTGAGGTCCTCTTATACCTACATGCACAAGGCAAAAACACTGGGAAATTCAAAACCCCTCTAATGGGACACGGATATGTTCTTATTTTCCTCCTAATAGGAACATTGCCTCAAATTCCCACAAAGAGTACTAATTATACAAGCATGAGGATAGAATGGTCTCTAAAGATGAAGCAGGGTGTATGATATAAGGACAGATGGAGCTGCTCCTCTATAGCATAGGGCACAGGTGGCTATGGGGCACGTACGCTGTGGATGTGGTGACTTCTTGCCAGCTCCTGCTCATGTTCTGCCTGAGCTCGTTCAATGGAGTGATACCCAGCTTCCGCTTGATCTCTGCCAAGTGCCTCTCCTTGGAAGCCAGCACTTGAGTAAGAGTCTGGATTTCCTCCTCCACCTGTAGAGAGCAGCAATCAAGAGCTTAACTACAGATTTCAGATAAGGATTATAATCAGATATAATCGGGGGGTTTTCATGCCCTTGTCACAAATGTACAACACAGTAAATGTGATGCCAGATAACTCTTTTCTTCAAAATGTTTTTTTTTTCTTCGAGAATTTCACCCTAACGATACAGTTTGGTGTGAGGGAAACTACCAAATATCAGGCAGGAGATTTTAATGGTATGGCTGGCACACGCCCAAGCACGCACTCATGCACACACACACACACACGTTAAAGCATGGCACAAGCATTTCCCTAACAACTTTTAGTCCCTACAAACATTTAAGCAATTGGTTCAAGGTAAAATAAATCAAAGTTTTGTCTTAATCCTTTAGGTGCTGTCTCTTAGTGCCCATTTTACTTACTTCTCACACTCAGCCCTTGGCTACTATAATACACAATATGTGCCATTTAATGTCCACTCTGCTGTATAAAACAAATGTACATCCTTGCTTCTATTTTTTCCTGTGTCGTGTGTCATGTGATCGTGTGTCATCTGCCATAACTGTTATTTCTTTAAACAAACACATCAAAACAGGATGTTGTGCTGCCTGTCAGTGTGTGAATATTGTGTAATAGTGCAATTGTTCTGTAGGATTGTAGTGGCTCGATGATATTTTATCATCCCAAATGTAAACATACTGTATACTGATTAAAATGTAATAAAAAATAAAAAGATTTTTGTAGTCAGTGTGGTGATGCATGAATTGCCAGACAAAAGATTGGTGGTACATAATAGAATCAATTCTGGTTCGCACTGTATGAAGTTCTGGTTTGCTTGGTTTTATTGGCACACGTCTTTCCTTTAGACATCCCAGACCTCTCTCTAACACTAACAATACAAACAAAGAAATTCAAAAAATGGATTAATCATTTCGTGGATTCTTTTCTACAGATCTCCAGACATGTACTTGGTTTTTATTTAGCTCATTTATTTAAGGCTTACTGGTTTGATTGAGCATTTCTGTGTGATGAATATTGCTTATTTCAATCTGATCCTGATAACAGTAATTCAGGGTAGCGAACAAATACTTGGTTACCATTCCTAACATAATGCGTGTCTAAAACTTAGCTCGAGTACAGATCTACCCTGAGGCTTAAAAATTACACGAAATGTACACTCTCAATTACTTACAACTAGGTCAGTAGAAAAGACTGACTTTGAGCAAGGCCATCAGTGTGACCTTGAACAGAAGCATATTGCATCCACTGACGGCAATCATCAGCAAGTCGTCTCTCCTCAACTCAGAACTCCATCCAAGTCACAGAAAAAAAAACCCACACTATTAATACCAAGCAGTATAGACAGAACACATTAAGATTGCTGACCTTCACCAGTTCGCTGCGTAGCTCTTCTTGTTCATCCTCAGTAAGGGCAGTGCTTGAGTCGGGCTGCACTGAGCTCGCTGCATCTTCTCCCACTTCTGGGATAGAGTCTGGTCTCTGAGCATCTGCAGATACATTTATCACATTTACACATAGGAAGATTACAGAACCCTTGGTGTTTCATAACCACTCCATTTTGTCTGCTGTTCAGCTCAATATATCTAACTTCACTCTATGGATATGGATTTCTAAGATGTGGGCAAGAGAATCAAGACACCTAGATAAAAAAGCAACAAAAAAGTTATAACCCTAGAGTAACTCTGAAAATGATTGTACACGATTAACTACTGACACAGACCATACATGGTTCTCAAAATTTATATTACATAAAAAAAAAAACTATAGCAAATACAATGTTGTTGTATAAACACTGAAATAATTGAACACAAACAATGGTGATCCTGTGTACACGCCCATCTTTGGTAGACCCTAATGAAAATGAAAGAGTATACAAATGCAACCGTCATGTGACAAGGTGTCAAAACAAACAATGTCGGAAACCCAAACAAGTTTAGGTTTTTTTCTTGGCAGATGCTGTAAAAAGCTTGTTTCCTTTTTTGTGCGTTGGCTCTGGGTCTGCCATGATGGTTGTTGGTCAAAAAAATTACAATGAGATCTCAGGTTCCAGGAAGCTAAAGTCCTAATTAGCATTAGTACTAAAAGTACAGGCTGCACAAAACAATTTTAAATAATAATTTTTCTTTATAGATAGATGTGCAGGGCCAAGACATTAATGGTATCACTCAGTATTTTTATGAATATTCTTCATATTTATTGTGTAAATATACAGTAAGTCCCCTACATACAGAAAATTTAGGTTACGAACTTTGGAAGATATGAACATGCATTCGCATATGTTAAATTGCGGAAGTTAGATCACATGTCCGGTGTACACGGCTACGTATCCGAGATATCTGGAAGCAAGGATGAACACAGCAGCAATGAAGCTGGTACTGCTAAGAAGTAGCAATAATGATGGAGACAAATGAAAAAATAATTGAGAGAATGGAGTGAGGTGAAAAAATGGCAGACACTGCTCGTTCTTCTAACATGAATCGTTCAACCATCAGCACGAATTTAAAGAAAAAGGACAAGATCATGGAACATGTTAGTTTTATACTGTGTATAGCCAATTGTGTTGGTTTCCTAGTACATAGACAAGGTTTGTTAGACTTATGAACAAATTATACATACGAACGAGATCTCGGAACAAAATTAGTTTGTATGTTGGAAACCTACCGTACTTGCATATTCTGAATCAATCTTAGAAAGCAAACTGAATAAAATATTCTGTACAATGTTTTTATGTTCTGTACAAATGTTACACTGGCCAAGAAAATACAATTGAAGACCTAGAAGCATAAACACACATTGATCCTTATCAAAAATGTTAGGATCTAAAACCACAGAACAATTTCAAACTTGGAAAAAGCCATGTCAGGCGAAAGATTAAAAAGGTTGCCCTTCAAATGCCTGACAGCTAACTAACAAGAGCACACACTCACAATTCAAACTTGGACATAAGGCATGTTTCCCACACACTTGATTCCTTTTGGACATGAGGCACGTGTTTACTGCAGGGGTGACAATTTTTCAGCAACTGGCGAGAAGTCAGATTTCAAGTGAAATTTTTTTTGAGCCCCCTAAAGGAGGACCTGACAGAACACAGTCGTGATCACGACATAATGCTACAAGACGTCTCATCAGCGAAAAAGTGCTCCTGCTCGAAAACACAGCTGAACATTAGTGTTGTATGCTGATTACTGAGAAAGAAAGAAAAAAAAAAACAATCCAAGGCTCCCACCATACCCTCCCACTACATTCCACCAATCCTGCTTCATAAACCAACTTAACCTCCCGTTCCTAAAACATGAGAAAATCAGGGAGGAGAAGCACGGAGTTTAAACACTTATCACTGACGCTGCACATAGAGAATAAATCGAAAATATTATTGTACAACTGGGCAAACTTCATACTATCTGGGCGTTTGTACTTTTCAATAAAACTTACTTCAACTCTAGTGATCCTGTTTTTGTGCTAAATACAATAAACCCAGACTTTGTTTCATCACTATGCTTTCTAAACATTTCTTAAATATTTTGTAATCAACATTTTAAAAGTATGATAGTAAACACAAAAGGTTTTTAAATAAGGGTTTAGCTTCCTTTTCTGATGCATGTTTCGTACATTCTTTCAAACTCTTCTGTTAGACACACCTTTCTCTCTACAATGACCTACTTTTTGATCTCCACCCATCACACAACACAGTACTGCCTTTTCATTGAGTAACTTGTTTCATCCAAGTTTAGTTTTTTGCATCAATGGTTTACACGTCAGACATGATTTAAAACGGGGTGTCAAACGCGATCCAGAAAAGGCCATGTGGGTGCAGGCTTTCATTCCAACTACACCTGACAAGTCTATTGTAGCCAAGAATGACTAATTAAACAGGCGTGGTTTCTGTTCTACTTGGTTGGAATGAAAGCCTGCACCCACATGACCCTTTCAGGATAAAGTTCGACACCCTTGATTAAAAAAATAAAAAAATGATACAAAATCACTGCTAGTCAAAACTTTAGACATATGACCCAATTCCATGGTCATTCCTGAAATTCTATTCTTTTTCTCTACAGTATAAAAAAGCTAAAGGCGTCTAAAATATGTAATAAACTCCTTTGAACAGCTGATATTGAGATCATGCTCTGTAAAGCCTTCATAACAACTGAGGTGCTGTTTGTTAGTTGGTGATTTTTGAGGCTGGTAACTGATCATGAACACACACACATACAAAATATACTTTTCACACTTCAATGAACCTAAGGCTGCATAATGTCAGCTAAATTATATTTTTTTGAATTATCATTTTGTTCAATACTGGAACCACAATTATTCTATCAACGCACACTCACTGAACTGTTGCTTCATACTTGCTTACTGACGCAACTATCCTACATGAAACGCCTACCTGTGATCACAGATTTATCAACCCATGCCCTGAAAAGACTCAGATTCCTGTTCTTACTGAAGCTGACAGGAGTGGAATCTGATGTCGTTGTCTTATGTTGTTGCTCATCAGCCTCAAGATTGCTCATTCTGAGATGCTTTTCTGCTGATGGCGGTTATAAAGAACTGTGTGCGTTACTGCCTTCCTGTCAGCTCAAACCAATCCGGCATATTTCTCCTCTGACCTCTCTCATCAACAAGATGTTTCCTCCCACTGAACCGCTACTCACAGGATGTTTTTTTTTTAAATCTCTTTTTTAATATATTGTGTTAGCTCTAGAGACTGTTGGGTGTGAAAAGCCCACAAGATCAGCAGTTTCTTAAATACTCCCCCCATCCAGCCCATCTGTCCCCAATAACCAGGCATCAAGATCCATATTTTCCTCAGTAATATGCACAAATGAGAAGGAGTGTTAGGAGTGTACAGAAGTGTATAATATAAGCCTATATGAATTGTACTTCTACTTGCGGAAGAATATTCCAGAAAGTATCTGGTGCAACAACATGCCAACAAGTGACAAATAAACCTCATAAATTTACTTCTATTTATACCTGCACAATATTTATTCAACCTGACTGAAATCATTCCGATTATATATGCTTTACTCCTACTTTGAAATGGTGTGGCAATCAGTTCCCAGTCCTCGGACAGACACATGGAAAAAGAAAAAGAAAACTAGTGGGAGAGAATTGCTCTTATGGAGTTTATTTATCAAATAAAAAAATTAATTTCCTTCCTAGAAACTCGTCACGTCACCTAACTTTACCCCCACGTGCACAGAAAAATATATTTATTTCATCAAAAAAGAAACTATTCGATCAACTGTTTATATTAAAAAAATATTCAGATCGGCCTGAATCAGACAAAAAAAGGTTTAGGCATTTTTAATTCCATTTGGGCCATTATTATTATTGGTAGTAGCAGAATACTTGAAATACATGTAAAAGCACCACCATGTAAAATAAACTCATGTTTCCTTTCTATCCCCAAGCAGAACCTCAACATGGGCCTTAAAAACGTTTAACGTATCGGAGCTTGTATACAACACAGCACAGCATGTTGACTGTTTAATAATACCTTCGGTCATTGCAAAGTAGAAAAATGCAATTGACCAGAATCAATTTAAAACAACCGCACCAGATTTCAAACCGATCACATGATGAACTTGATTTCCTGCTCGGTTCTCTTACAAGCTGCAAATCTGAATCTCATTTCACAAACATTATTTGCTGAACGTCTGATAACAGACGTATGAATCACAGCACCAATTTAATGCACCACGTCCATTCAGTGGCACAAGCAATTT
The DNA here is from genome assembly GCA_013621035.1 of Clarias magur. Taxonomy (NCBI): domain Eukaryota; kingdom Metazoa; phylum Chordata; class Actinopteri; order Siluriformes; family Clariidae; genus Clarias; species Clarias magur. The sequence continues at coordinate 574,108 of QNUK01000116.1, read as the reverse complement.
GTATTTTCTCTGTATAATCATGTAAATCTTGTTGTAATTTAACTTAGCAGCCAACACTACACATGATTTCACTTATAAGCATTTCACTTATAAGCATGTTCACGAGATGGTGCATGTTGATAGAGGCAATCTAATTATAAACTATATTAAGCATAGACAATCTGGATAGTGAGCGATCAGTCAGTTCAGTTCAAACAGGATTTAGACCATGTTTGCTAAATATGTCTCTCACATGGCTCTAAAATGGCTTTTAAAAGAAGTTGTAGAGTCAGGTTGAACGTAGTGTTTAGCAGCGCAGTGAAGTCACCAGCTGGTCGTCATGTGGGTGTGACAGGAACTGCCAACACCAGAACGCTGCCAACCTGCAACACGTTTATTCTGTAGTAGTCACACTTATTTTCCTTTATGCTGTCAATATAACCTTTCTGGGGGTAAAAAGCTGCCGTTTGGATTTGAATCAGCAAAAACTCTGAGAGCCTTTAATTACATAAGTACTGCAGTGGTTAAAATACTTCATAAACTGATGCAGGGAGTAGCTTCTCATTTCTTAAGCAATAATGTCAAAAGATGTGTCAGGTGTTTATGGCAAATTATTGGCCTGCATTAAGCACAACAAACAAACAAAAAAATTAAATAAAATAAATCCAAGGATATTACTGAAATTATTAAACTTGGGTTACCACCTGATGCCTACTTGTGTTGTGTGTACTCAACTGGTAAGATCTGCCAAGAACCGTGCCCACATTACGCAAGCAAATTGTCTTCTTTTACAGGAGTCTGCAGCAACCTTTGTTCCAGGAATCCGGTTTGAGAATACCGTGCACACCGCGGCATGCTAATAGTGTGTGTGCTCGTTTCTCTCAGGAGAAATAAATTCATAGATGACAACAAGGTAATATTATCTGTCTTCTCATTTCAGCACTGTATAGTTTAATGCATATTGTAGAACCTGGGTGTACTGTCAACGTCAAAAAAAAATGGTGCGCAGAAAAAAAGAAGAAAAAAAAAGATCATGAATGATTGTGATCACTTAAATGCTTGGTGACTTGGTGCATCAATAAAAGTGACGGCTATGTTTAAGACACACTTTTAGCAAGAAAACATGACAATGTTATCAGACATCTCAAACAACACTTTGTACTGCTGCCAAGTCATTCCAAGTTTCCTCTTTATTGTTTTATTTATGCCAAAGGCACATTACAAGGCTAACTAACTTCTAACACAAGGCTGAAACCCAAATCTCAATTTTACCCTCGTTAAACACACCAAATGGTGTGTGAAACAAAGGAATTGTATGTCGTTGTCCACTAGCTTTCCATTTAATGCTATTTGAGATTGATCCCCGGAACCGAAAGTTTACAGAGCTGATATTCTAAAGCGTAATAAGTGGAAATATGAAAAAACACTTACAGAAGATTTACAGGACTGGCCAAGACTTCCATGGATAATTCTCCTCACCTTTTGGCTACGTAGTACCGGAAAGAATTTAAAACGATGTTCATCCCTGTGTGCTGATATTCATCACAACAGCATGCCCTCTCGTGTGATATTTCTTACAGTACAGCACTATAATAATACATTTTTACAACACTGAACATTGGTGAGCTTGTATTACTGAGAAGGTGCGAGTTCCGTCGTCACGTCCGATCTGGAACCATAAAAATTGTTCTGCACGTTTCTTGGCAGGAAAAATCTGCTTGGTCTGGAACCAAGAAGCAGAAATTAAATTGAATTAGTCTCGCAAGCCAGACTCGCTAGAGAGTCTAATACTTTTCTAATTAAATTACTTGGCCAAGACGCACCGTTCACAAAAATAGGCAATTTGACTGACAAGCCAGATGACCAGTCGTTAAGCTTTTATAGTAACCCGTCTGTAAATCTCATGAACCTGTATATTAAATGATTAAATTATCGTATTTACAACATAATTTTTTACCACAGAGTTCTCTTCAGCTTATGTTGACTATATCATGCTCCAAAAAGCTCAGAGAGAAATCAGATTTTGAAACTTGTGTCCAGAAAAGTAGAAAAGATACAAGAAGCTCTGCGAGTCGGGGGGACGTGGCTCCAGCAGTGTAAAATGACGGCACCTGAAAACAAGTTGTAAATGATTTATGAACTGAACAGTGGAAGAGATTTTCAAAATTATTGCTGGATGAGTTAAAAAAAAAAAAAAACAACTACACATGTGGACAAAATTGTTGGTACCCTTCGGTCAATGAAAGAAAAACTCACAATGGTCACATAAATATCTTTAATCTGACAAAAGTAATCATTTTAAAAAATTCTATAAATGTTAACCAATGAAAGTCAGACATTGCTTTTCAACCATGCTTCAACGGAATTAGAAAAAAAAAATAAACTCATGGAACAGGCCTGGACAAAAATGATGGTACCCCTAGAAAATACTGAAAAATAATGTGACCAAAGGGACATGTTAATTCAAGGTGTGTCCACTAATTAGCATCACAGGTGTCTACAATCTTGTAATCAGTCAGTGGGCCTATATATAGGGCTCCAGGTAGTCACTGTGTTGTTTGGGGACATGGTATGTACCACACTCAACATGGACCAGAGGAAGCGAAGGAAAGAGTTGTCTCAGGAGATTCGAAAGAAAATTGTAGACAAGCATGTTAAAGGTAAAGGCTATAAGACCTATAAGATCTCTATAGGATCTATAAGGCTATAAGATCTCCAAGCAGCTAGATGTTCCTGGAACTACAGTTGCACATATTATTCAGAAATTTAAGATCCATGGGACTGTAGCCAACCTCCCTGGACGTGGCCGCACGAGGAAAATTCATGACAAAATAAAAAGACAGATAATCTGAATGGTAACAAAAGAGCCCAGAAAGACTTCTAAAGAGATCCAAGGTCAACTTCATGCTCAAGGAACATCAGCGTCAGATCGCACCATCCGTCGTTGTTTCAGCCAAAGTGGACTACATGGGAGACGACCAAGGAGGACACCATTGTTGAAAACAAATCATAAAAAAGCCAGTCTGGAATATGCCAAACTACATGTTGACTTCTGGGAGAATGTCCTATGGACAGATGAGACAAAAATGGAACTTTTTGCCAAGGCACATCAGCTCTATGTTCACAGACGGAAAAATGAAGCATATCAAGAAAAGAACACTGTCCCTACTGTGAAACATGGAGGAGGCTCTGTTATGTTCTGGGGCTGCTTTGCTGCATGGCACAGGGTGTTTTGAATCTGTGCAGGGTACAATGAAATCTCAAGACTATCAAGGGATTCTATAGAGAAATATGCTGGCCAGTGTCAGAAAGCTGGGTCTCAGACGCAGGTCATGGGTCTTGCAACAGGACAATGACCCAAAACACACAGCTAAAAACACCCAAGAATGGCTAAGAGGAAAACATTGGACTATTCTAAAGTGGTCTTCTATGAGCCCTGACCTCAATTCTATTGAGCATCTTTGGAAGGAGCTGAAACATGCTGTCTGCAAAAGGCACCCTTCAAACCGGAAACAACTGGAGCAGCTTGCTCATGAGGAGTGGGCCAAAATACCTGCAGAGAGGTGCAGAAGTCTCATTGACAGTTACAGGAATCGTTTGATTGCAGTGATTGCCTCAAAAGGTTGTGCAACAAACTATTAAGTTAGGGGTACCATCATTTTTGTCCAGGCCTGTTCCATGAGTTTATTTCTTTTTTCTAATTCCGTTGAAGCATGGTTGAAAAGCAATGTCTGACTTTCATTGGTTAACATTCATAGAATTCTTATTTATTATTACTTTTGTCAGATTAAAGTTATTTATGTGACCATTGTGAGTTTTTCTTTCATTGACCGAAGGGTACCAACAATTTTGTCCACATGTGTATTTTATGGTTTAATAAATACACTGTAAGTTACATTATGAATTTTTGATTTAACACCCCTATTCCATCTACGCGGAATCAGCACATTTTCATTCGTAAGTAGTTAACCGCGATTTCCGGTGAGTTTTTGCTGTTTTGGCGTAGTGATTACGTTTACAATCTTTCCGCACGAGAAATTAAAGATGTTTTGGCTGTCCTCACAGAAGCTTGAAAAAAGGGGTGTAAGTAAGTAGCACCGCACCCAAATCACACATGGAAAAACAACAAAAAGAGTCTTGCATGTAATATGTTGTTAATCAGAGGTAAAAGTATAAAAATTATAAAATTATTTTTGGCCCCCTTTAACATGGATAAAAAGAAATCAGAATGCACTACTCTTATGGTCAACTACTATAATCTGAGAAAATGAGTGATTTAGGAGTTTAAAAAAAAGGAGTGATTTAGTTTTTTTTTTTTTTTTTAAGCAAAAATACTCCAATAACAATTATTGGTACCCTTGTGTTTAGTACTTTGAGCAACCTCTGTCCGTCAATAGAACGAGAACAATACAGAGCAAGTGGTCTCAAGACCACTCCTCACTTCTGAAACTTTCCAGATCCTCCAGGGTCCTAGGTCTCCTTTTTTGTGGCAAGTTATTATCATTATTATTATTATTATTATTATTATTATTACCTATGAATAGATTCTTACATTCTCTTACATCTAGAAACGTGTGTATGGGCAAACTAGAGTCTCAAAAAGGAACTGGATTTTTTTATTTTATTTTAGCCAACATGCTAACAAGCTTTGAACAGTTTTTAGACAGTTTTCAGTAGAGAAAAAGTTAAAATAAATAAACATCATGTCAATCACACAGTCCATGATCTGCACATGTGCATCTACACACAGGTTACCTCTGCATGGCAGAGCCGGTGAGCTGGGTGGAGTGAAGCCCTCCGTAGTGGACAAGTAAAGGTAGTTGGTGTTCAACCCTTGGTCAAAACTGAAAGGAGACTTGTAGTCCTCTGCGTGATCCATCCTGGAAATCTGCAAGCGATGACAGCTTACTCCGTGACCGGATCAGTGTCCCTGGGTTGCATCTGCTTCAAGTGATGAACCGGCTAAGCCGTGATGATTGGGTGCTAACGAGTTAGCGTTATGCTGCACTCCGTTTAAAAGAGCTGACAAGACTGCAAAGCGAAGGTCTCGTAAACAGCCACAGGAGCACTGTTACTGTTCTACTAGAATCTGCTTCATGCCTTTCGCCCCGTTTCTTGTCTTCCAAGATAACCAAGAGACAAGTAGATTCTCATTTATGTGACTCCATGGGGATGTAATCTGCAGTGGCCCAGATTGCAGCTCTAATCCATCTCAAACTGCCTCTGCACAACACAGAGGTGTGTGCCGCCATCTGCACGCACCACTAAACACCAAAAATGGGGTCAGCTGAAAGAAATTCCAAAATACCCCCAAAAGCATCGCAGGAAATAATTAGCTCCTTGTTTTGGGTGACCTGAAACATAATGAAATAAAATAAGAGCGTTTTCACATTAGGAACCCGAGATCGTTTCCAAGCAAACAGATTAGTTTTGATCAGTGAGAATACAATTATTCCGTGCTTGGGAACTGTTCCCGAGTCCGTTGGAAAAGGTGATCTCGGGAAGGAAACAGCATCCTTAGGCGCGAAACGAATAAAATGTGGAAGCAGTCATAATTGAGAACGGATGTAGATTGCTATTTAGAAGCAACATCATCAATGCCATTGGTCCCCTCTAAAATCTCGTTGCACGCACCAATCTCAACCTCTGACCTACACAGTCATGGTTGGTAAAGTAGGAAGGCATGTGAAAGCGTTGCTCTTGACATTTATCCCAAAATATCAATAATAACAGGCATATCGTGAAAAGTTAAGTTTTGTTTCTTCTTCTTCTTTTGTGTTTAATTGCGGCTCACAGACCAAGTAGGCGCATACTGCCAAATCCAGTATCAGAGGGTGTAAATATGCAAGCAATCGTTCCTGAGCGCAATACGAATCAATTGTTCCTAATGTGAAAACGCCCTATAACTGGTAGTTTGCAGTACTAGTACTAGTACATGTACTCCAGTACATGTTAGAACGATATTGGTGATTTTAACAACATTAAATAACACGTATTGTCAGTAATAAGACAGTAATGTAAGAATAGTAATGTCAAGAGCATTTGCAAAATCCATTAAGCACAGTCATGAAACTGTCTCTCATGAAGACATTGGCAGGAAAGCTGAGCAAGACCAAAACCTAACTCTGCTGCAGAGGAGAAGTTCATTTAGTGTTACCAGCCTCAAAAAGCACAAATTCACACACAACAGCACTTCAGATTAGAGTCGTCTTAGGCATTGTTTTACAATGTAGAAAGAAATATATTTTTTTTAAAAGCCATGGAATTAGAAGAAGGGGTCCAAACCAGACTGGTAGTGTATATGAAAATTATTTGATCAAAAACATATATTAAGCAAGCAACACAGGCAACACACACAAAAAAATAAATTTTTAAAGCTTTGAATCCTGACTGTCACAAGCACCTGCATTAAGGGGTTTTAGAGGACATCTTTTAGAGGGGTTTTAAAGCGTCTGAGATGTGAAACATGTCCTGAGCTCATGCATGTAGAAGGCAGCAGAAGATACTTCCTCTGGGTGTGTTACGCTGCTCTGTGATATAGTGTGTCACATAACCACCATCGTCTACTTGCTATGCTTCATCCTGCACTTTGATACTAAAGAAATGAGGAACCCATTGAGACCAAATTT